>JAPTYO010000002.1:22959951-24167451 GCA_036873135.1 Clarkia xantiana subsp. parviflora | reverse complement strand
GAGAGATCCTTGGTCCGCATAAATAAAAGGGATACTTTATTTGGATATGCCTTTTCTTATAACGGTCTATTTATCATGGATTTGCATGGTAATGTAAATTCATATAGAATGTATGCAATGTCCTCCAAAGAAGCAGAAACTGATGCGACCGGGTGGCATTCGCGACTTGGACATATAGGCTATGACAGAGTTCAATCGTTAGCACGAAGAGGGCTTTTGCCCGGAACAAGCAGTGTGGTAAAACACACATGCCATGACTGTCTAGCTGGAAAATCCACTCGCAAGCCATTCGGTGAAGCAAAACGAGCAGATTTTCCATTGCAAATAATCCATTCCGACGTATGTGGACCAATGAACGTAACTGCTAGAAATGGAAAGCGATACTTCGTAACTTTCATTGACGACTACAACCGATTCGGGTTTACTCATTTGATTGCTCGTAAATCGGAAGCTATAGATTGCTTAAAAAGCTTTCTAAATCTAGTAGAGAATCAACAGGAGCGAAAGGTGAAAACCCTACGCCCGATAGATGTGGAGAATATCTCTCTAATAAGTTTGATAAGTTGTGCAAAGAAAGTGGGATCGCCCGTCAAACGATGATCCCCAACACACCACAGCAGAATGGTGGCTGAAGGTCGTAATCGAACTCTCCTTGACATGGTAAGAACCATGATGTCACAAGAACAATTACCAATTTCTTATTGGGGAGATGCGTTACTTGTTGCCACTCATGTAGTAAACCTTGTCCCATCAAAAGCAGTTAACACAACACCGTATGAGCTGTGGACTGGTAAAGAGTTAAATCTTACCAGGCTGCGATCTTGGGGGTGCGCGGCTTACACACATACAACTAACAACCGTTTTGGCAAGTTAGGCCCTAGAGGACTTAAAAGTATCTTCATAAGATACTGTGAGAACTCAAAAGGTTATGTATTTGTGTCGGTTCTTGAGAACGGTAATGTGTACGAACATGAGTCCAGAGACATCACTTTTCTTGAGAACAAATTTCCATCGCTACGAGAAATAAAAACAGACGAAGTCTTGATCGAACTAGAACAATATGACAATGATTCTCAGGTCCCACTTTCTTTGAGTGGGAGATTTGACACAGCAACAAGTGATCTGGTTAATGAGGATGTAATCCCCATAATAAATCCAGTGGGAGGGCTCACTCCCCCCCCCCTAACACAAATCACTATTGCTGGGAATGCGAATCAAGTAGAAACTGATAATCATATTACACAACTACCTATTGTTCCCATAGTTCCAAGTGGGAGCGGATTGATCACTTCGGTTCCAGGTCCTAGAGATCAAAGAACTAATCTCGGAGGTGAAATCCCGAGACGAAGAGGTCGTCCAAGAAAAGTTGTCGCTCAAAGTTCTAGTACTGCCATCATTCCCAGTGAGAGTAGTGCTCCGATAAGAAGCATTATTCCCAGTGGGAGTATGGATCAGACTCAAAATGGGACAAATGAGCCTAGACGCAGTCAAAGGCAACAGACTTCTCCCAAGAAGTATCCCATTGAGAGAGGCGAGATTTTCACCTTCACGTCTATTGGTGAATCGATAACGGTTAAACAAGCGATGGAAGAACCTCAAGCAAAAGAATGGAGAAAAGCAATGGAAGATGAAATCGCCTCAATGAAAGCTAATTCGGTATAGTTTTTCGTTGATTTACCTGCTAACTGTAGAGCAATAAGAGCTAAGTGGGTTTTTGAAACTCAAACTCACTGCTGATGGAGAAGTCGAGCGATACAAAGCTCGATTGGTTGCGAAAAGATATACCCAAATTCACGGAGTGGACTTTGATGAAACATACTCACCAACTGTGTGTTATACCACAGTTAGGGCCATCATTGCCCTTGTTGCATATCTCGATCTAGAGTTACACCAAATGGATGTCAAGACTGCATTTCTCCATGGAAACCTGGAGGAAGAGATCTATATGGAGCAGCCAGAGGGTTTTATTACTCCTGGCAAAGAACGTAAAGTTTGCAAACTCCATAGGTCTATTTACGGTCTTAAACAGTCGTCTCGGCAATGGTATCGCAGATTCCATGATGAAATCATTGGAAACAGATTTGTGAACCTTCACGAGGATCCTTGCGTTTACACCAAGACCTTCGGGTCTAAGTATGTCATCATAACCTTATACGTAGATGACATACTCATTGCTGCGAACGATGTGAGTTTCATGAACAAATCAAAGTCCTGGTTAGCATAAGCATTTGAGATGAAAGACATGGGAGAGGCCACGTACATCTTAGACATTAAAATTGCCCGAGATCGTGCTGCCAGGAGATTGTGTCTGTCTCAAGAATCATATATCAACAAACTGTTGAAAAGATTCAGAATGCTCGATGCCAAACCCGTGGATATGCCGATTGTGTTCGGGTGCGCGCTGTCAAAGCGTGATGGCCCGAAGAACCAGCAAGAGCGTGAACAGATGAAGAATGCAGAGTATCTGAGCATGGTAGGAAGTCTAATGTATTCCATGCTCTTTACTCGGCCGGATATCTGTTACGTTGTGGGCCTAGTAGCAAGATTCCAATTAGATCCTAGTTATCAACATCTAAAGGCCGTGAAACGAATTATAATATATCTGAAAGGTACTGCCGACTATATTCTGTGCTATGAGGGCAAACAGATAGAATTGACCGGTTATAGTGACGCCAACCACGGTGGCGACCCAGATGATCGTAAGTCCACCACAGGAGGGGTTTTCCTCCTTGCCAATGCTGTCATATCATGGGTAAGAAAGAAGCAATCATGTGTCGCGCTTTCCACTATGGAATTGAATTCGTTGCTGTCTCCAAAAACGCACAAGAGGCAGTCTGGCTGAAAAGGATTCTTACTGCATTAATTAGCACTGGCAAGAAGAGTAAACCTGTGAAGGTATACTCCGATAGTCAAGCTGCCATTGCAGTAGTTAAGAATCCAAAATACCATAGTAGGACCAAACATATTGATGTGAAATACAATTATGCTAAATCTGTTCTGGAAGACAATATAATCGCTTTAGAATACTTGTCCACAGACAATATGGTCGCGGACCCATTGACTAAGCCATTACGTAGAGAGAATTTCGAAAAGCACGTAAAACTGCTTGGATTACGTAGGGCTTAATAAGTGGCTTATATAAGTGATGACATTTTTACATTTGAGATAATATTTCGATTGAATAAAAGAATTGAAAATTGAGTATATGATCTATCGACGTCATAATGATAAATAACATCAGTTTTTACGGTCTATAAACTAAGTCGTAGGAAGAGGTAAAATTCTTCCACCAAAATTATGTCGAATGTGAACCATGCCTCGTCACACAGGCACGGTCATCTTGTAGGAGAGGGGGACCTCTACCACAACAAGATTGGCTAAGAACTAGGGGATAAACCTGGTTAAACGAAACGATAACTTTGTCACGCTTACAGCATGACTTAATCTTCGTTTTGTAAATCGTCGTGTTGGACTCTGTCCATCATTAAAATCACATTTAGGGCTAGATGAAAGATTCTGTGATAACATGATTGACATATTCCATCCCTGGCTTGTCCAGGTGTGCTATCGACGCGTGCTTCATACTCGGGGTCATGTTCGGTTGTGCTAGCTAGAATCCTTGTGATTCAAAAGGCGCATACTTCTTCACCTTGAGCGTGTGATTGATCCCGGGTGTCTTATGAAGAGGCACCCAAAGTATCCTCTCGGACTCAGAACTTATACCTAAGGTCTGGCTCAATGTTCGCTTCCCAGTGAACGAGCGTAGAGCCAAAGAAAACGGCCAAGTGACCACATCTTGGAAACCGGTTGAGTTAGACTAAGGGTATAAGCTATGGGGATGGTCATATTCACCTATAATTCACCGACTCTTGTGTTCACTAGGTGGCCACCAACCGGATAATAGTTGAAGGTTGTGAACACTTGTACGGATGCCCTGGAGAAGTATTCCTTTGTGGAAAACTGGGCAATTGGAGAATTATCAGTTGACCAAGGATACAGTTCGGTAAATATTTTATTTTTAACATGATTGATTTACTAAAGGGAATCAACGTTCTGCGGGCGCTACAACACTCTTAACAGATGAGTAGCATGATGCCCGTCGTATTCGCCGATCGCACGACAAACCTCGTATGAACTATTCGGAGACGGAGACAATGACCTAAGACTGAGACGTTGATGCTATTGGATGCCAATACATTAACAGGCACCCTCCCATTTCGGCGAGTGGGAGCTGTTAGCATATGGTGACGTGGCGTCGTAATTGGTAGCCCGTTAACATTAAGGATAATTGGATATATGTCACATTAGGTTAATTGGGCTTGACCTAATTCCTAATTGACATGGGAGACCCAAAATTGGGCCTCCCCTCCTTAATGTGTGGTTCGGCCGGACCTAGTCGCACATTGGTTGGAGTGGAATTTTGTCCGCTCCACCAATCCTATAAATAGGGGACTCACCTAAGAGGTTTTACACATCAATCTAATTAAGAAGTACCTCCATTGAGGAACTTGAGAGAAACCCTATCACCCCTTAGTAGTGAAAATTCGGCACCATCATCTCTATCCGAGGTTCTGTCCCTGTTGAAGAATCGATCAGAGGATTTGCTGTGGAGCTTATACCGCGTAGGACTTCTTCTCACGAAGAAATTGTACGGGTTCCAACCGGAGGATCAGAACTCCCTCCACATCCTTCTTGGGCAAGAAAGCTATTGAGGTATGTGTACATTATTCCGCTGCGTAGTTAGATTACTTGCATGTACACATTTAGCATTCCGTAGTATTACGTCCCCGTAATCCAACAAAAATATATATATATATATATATATATATATATATATTTCGGCACACACATAAACATATATATATATATTTATTGCTAAGATTCTATCTTTAAGATTAAATCAATCAACAATATATATATATATATATATATATATATATATATATATATATATATATATATATATGTAATTCGGCACTATATATATTATATATATTTTATTTATTGTCAATATCTTTAATAGGGAAACAAATATCTGACAATATATTTTCTCAATCTTTTAGGTAACTAAATCTATCAATAATATTTTTAACCCTATTTAAATATTTAGATATATTGATAGTTATATATTTCTATATATTTTAATGTGAATCTATCATAATGTTCCTAATTATGGATATATTTTTACCTTAATTAAAAATTAAAATATTGTAAACAATATCATTTTAACATAGTGGCCGAAATTTATCCATTTGGTGTCTAAAAAATTATAAATTTTACCTTGTAAATTCACTAGGGTTCCGGCCAAACAAAAAAATTAGGAACTAGTGGTCAAATTTTAAGATCAAATTTTAATAAGATCTTCAATCCAAAGTTTGATTTTGATAAATATCACCTTTTTCTTGAAGATCATGAACATCTGAATTAATCCAAGAACATGAAAATTTCGGACCTATCATTTAAACCCTAAAATTCGAAACTTTTAAAATTTTCCTTTAAAAATTTCGGTCTAAAATTTAAAATTTCAAGAACACCAATTTGTCAGAATCATGAACTCCTAACAAAGGCTCTGATACCACTGTTAGATTACGAGGAGTCATCACTACGGAAACACAAAACATGGTACGTGCATGTAATCGAAATTACGCAGCGAATGAATTACACATACCTCAACAGTTACCGTAGTCCAAGATCCTCTGTACGAGGGAGTTCTCGATCCACCGAACAGAACCCGTAGAGGTTCTCGTGAAAGAAGCCCTACGGAACCCGTTCGTGATCACACCTCTCACCCCTTCTCCGAAAGACTATGCGACAATCAAGTTCCCCCGCAAGTATTTGCAAGGAACATCGACGACTATACCGGTGAAGGAGACCCTGTTCGCCATATCAATGCCCACAACTCTTCCCTCCTGGGAAGAGGGGCAACACCAGACCATTACGCAGCTCTCTTCCCGACGACTCTTAAAGAAGAAGCCTCTATATGGTTCTATGACCTTCCCGACAATTCAATAGATTCGTGGGAAGAGCTGAAAATCAAGTTCATAGAGGGGCGCATATGCCAGAGACAACACCTTAATAGCATGGACTTTCTGAATAAAATTAAGCAAGGTCCTGATGAAACCTTGACCAATTATTATACCACATATCATAAGATACTCCAGCAACTGAATGAAAATGCCACTGATGGCGAGCTGATAAGAACCTTCTGGAGAGGTCTAAGAGTACAAAGTCAAGCTCTGAAAGATAGCATGGTGACGAATCTCGCGCGAAAGATTGACGCTCTTGCCGTCAAAGTCAAGAAATATATCGACCTAAAAAAGTCGCATGAAAAGCCACCGTCGGAACTCAGGAAGCAAACCGTCCCCACCAAAACAGAGGAGCCTCCGCCTCGCGACCTCAAAAGAAGGAAGATAGGCGAGATGGAATTTTCCGACAGGGGAATCGCCAAAGCCACAAAAGGGATAAAAAGCCTCACTTGGCAAGATTTATCCCACTCACACACAACGTCTCTGTCGTGCTCCAAGAAATGGAGAAGCTCAGATCGGACGACCCACCACCCACAAAGAAAAACCCAATGGGTCATCAAATAAACGACTATTCCCGATATCATCGTGCCAAGGGGCACGATACAGATGAATGCATAATTCTGAAGCAGGATATTGAAGACCTTATCCAAAGAGGTAAGCTGCTGAAATTCGTCGAAAAATAAGTAAAACTCCAAAGATACGAAATAGGAGCCCGCGAAGAGATTCTCACTCTCCCCCGCACAACAATCCTGCCCCTATCCGAAGGGGGACCGTCAATGTCCTCGCGGGAGGATTCACATCGGGGAGCGAGACAAATTCCGCTCGTGAAGTATACGTCGCTCAGATATCTACGGCAACACTAATGAGAAAAAGGCTTCGAGAGCCTGACCTAGAGACTATCAGTTTAACGATGGATGATCTCACAACGGTGATTCAACCCCATGAAGACGCCTTGGTAATTACAATTGTTCTATCAGAATATGAAGTCAAGAGAGTCCTCATTGACAGTGGAAGCTCAATCGATATCCTCTTCTACGAAGTTTTCCTAAAGATGGGATTCACTAAAAAAGACTTATGAAGGGTCAATTTTCCTTTAAGGGGTTTTGCTGGAAAAACCATCTACCCCTTGGGTGTCATTCGACTACCCATAACATTGGGAAGGAATGAGAGAATCTTATAGATCGATATACTCTTTGTAGTTGTCGACGCTGCCTCTGCATACAACGCCATTATTGGCAGGACAACCCTCAATCCCCATCGGATTATCCCTTCGACGACTCATCAAGTCATGAAGTTCCCGACGCCTCAAGGAATATGGGAAGTCAGGGGAGATCAAATTATGTCACGACGCTGCTACTACACGTCAACACGACATCAAGAGAAGTCATAAAAACTCCCAAATAGATGTTATATTTCTTATGAAACTAATGTCGCAAAATTTTCCCTTTTGGTGTAATGATCATGAAACGATGAATAAATATAGCCCCTCGAGGTTCCTTTTCACGTAATCATTTGAACATTCCGCTAGAAGGCATCGACAATCAGGCGCCAACCAAATCGATTGTCGACATTATGTGCCCAAAATGGCAACAAAGCCTAGGTACGTCAACAATTCGATAGAAGATCGGTGTCTACAAATCGATTGTCGAAATTATGTGCCCAAAATGGCAACAAAGCCTAGGTACGTCGACAACTTGATAAGCAGTTCGGCATCTACAAATCGATTGTCGACATTATGTGCCTAAAATGGCTACAAAGCCTAAGTACGTCGATAACTCAATAAGCAGTTCGGAGTCTACAAATTGATTGTCGACATTATATGCCCAAAATGGAAACAAAGCCTAGGTACATCGACAATTCGATAAGCAGTTCGACATCTACAAATCGATTGTCGACATTATGTGCCCAAAATGGCAACAAAGCCTAGGTACGTCGACAACTCGATAAGCAGTTTGGCATCTAAAAATCGATTTTCGACATTATGTGCCCAAAATGGCAACAAAGTCTAGGTACGTTGACAACTCGATAAGCAATTCGGCATCTATAAATCGATTGTCGACATTATGTGCCCAAAATGGTAACAAAGCCTAGGTAAGTCGACAACTCGATAAGCAGTTCGGCGTCTACAAATCGATTGTCGACATTATGTGCCCAAAATGGCAACAAAGCCTAGGTATGTCGACAACTCGATAAGCAGTTCGGCATCTACAAATCGATTGTCGACGTTATGTGCCCAAAATGGCAACAAAGCCTAGGTACGTCGACAACTCGATATGCAGTTCGGCGTCTACAAATCGATTATCAACATTATGTGCCCAAAATGGAAACATAGCCTAGGTACGTCGACAATTCGATAGAAGATCGACTTCTACAATCTCGATTGTCGACATTATGTGCCCAAGATGGCGACAAAGCCTAAGTACGTCGACAATTCGATAGAAGTTCAACGTCAACCATCTCGATTATCGACATTATGTATCCAAGATGGCGACAACGCCTAGGTACATTGACAATTGGATAGAAGATCTGCGTCTACAATCTCGATTGTCAATATTATGTGCCCAAGATGGCGAAAAAGCCTAGGTACGTCGACAAATCGATAGAAGATCGGCGTCTAAAATCTCGATTATCGACATTATGTGTCCAAGATGGCGACAAAGCCTAAGTACGTCGACAATTCGATAGAAGTTCAATGTCAACCATCTCGATTGTCGACATTATGTATCCAAAATGGCGACAAAGCCTAAGAACCTCGACAATTCGATGGAGGATCGACATCTACGATTTCGATCATTAGCACAAGATGCCCAATAAAGGTTAGACAGAAACCAAACCTCTTTCCTTATTCGATAGTTGACAAATTAGAAATATAAAATTAGTCATATCACTTAGATTGGTCAACAATCAAAATAGAAAGGAAAAAGATAAGGTGTTTTTGTCAATGCCAACTAAAGAAAGCTTGTTACTCTCGAAAATCAATCGTCGGCATGATGAAGCCCAGATGGCAATAAAGCCTATGTTTATCGAAAATTAGATAAGAATGATAAGTATTCACAAAATACTTTTCTGTAGAGATAATACTCTTAATGCAGGGATGAAAATCCAAGCAATTCTTTTATTAAGAAACAAACAAGCTACAGAGACGCAAGTACAAAAAATGCTTCGCTATCTAAGAAAGCTTGGCAGAAGTTCCCTTTATTTTCGAAGAAGAAGTAGCGAGACCCTCATCCTTCTCAGCAGGAATGTCCAAATATTGTTGAAAAAGAGGGACTCGAAAAAAGGGAAGTCGGGTTGATACTCCTTTAAATTCGCCACAATCTCCTTTAAAGAAATGAAAAGAAAATCAGAGACAGCCACGGCGACATCATCTTGATAGGTGGGACTCGCCTTATAATCATCAATGGTTTTGGCCGCCGCACTTTCCAAACCCTTCACCTCAGCCTGCAAAGCTTTAGCTTTCTCTCGAAGAGTGACTCATTCGGCTAAAAGGGTATTGTTCTCCTCCCTCATCTTCTCCGATAAAGTAAGAAAATATTTGACCATAGAGAAGGAAGCCTTGAAAGACTCGCTACTCCGACGGTAATCCCGCTTAAGGACCTCAGAAGCCTCGGTCATCCGTGCCAAATCTTCTTACAGTTGGATATTTTCCTCTTGAAGGCGACGAACCTCTTCTGCATCACCTCTGGTTGAAATGGTTCGAAGCTCCTCTTTAGTCGAGTGTAACTCTCCATAGAGGTTGATCAATAACTGAGATAATCGAAGGGAGTCCCAGGAGGCCTATCCAAAAAAGGGGTTGAGATAAAAAGAATGGGGGAGAGGGCATAAGAAATCAAAGAAGAGACCAAATACGGTACATACTTTAGCCTGCTTCAAAAGAAAAAGACGAATGACCTTCTTCGCCTCAACACTCTCCACTCCTAGGCGGCGACGATCTCGAAGAGGGACCAAAGCATTCAACAAATGAAGTGCCAAATCAGGATTGGCGATGGAGTGTCCTTCTTTAAGGGGGTACCATTTTAACTCGCTCTGAGGATCCCAATCTTTTAAAGGATAGAGAGGAGGATTCAGAAGCATCTCCCACTCAAAAGGTGGACCTTTGTATTCTGGAGCAATACTTGAAGGAATTACAGAAGAAGAATGAGATGTCTGATCTGAAGATGATGAGGAATCCTCGCCCCTTTTCCTTTTTACCGAAGAACCTGAGAGGGAAATACCCTCATTCCCAGGAGAGTGGCAATGGGTAGCGACTTTAGATTTACCCTTATCACGGGAAGGCTCGGTAGGAAATTCTTCGATAGAAGGCATGGCCTCGACATCAATTGGAGTCTTAACGGTCGCTCCCTCTGGACTCGGAACTCATATCTAAGGTCAGGCTCAATGTTCGCTTCCCGGCGTACGAGCGTAGTGTTGAAGAAAAAGGCCAAGTGACCACGTATTTGGAAACTGGTTGGGTTTGACTAAGGGTATGAGCGATGGGGATGGTCAATTTCACCTGTAATTCACCAACTTTTGTATTCACTAGGTGGCCACCAGCAGAATATTAGTTGAAGGTTGTGAATACTTGTACGGATTCCTTAGAGAAGTATTCCTATGTGGAAACTAGGCAATTGGAGAATTAACAGTTGACCTAGGATACAGCGAGATACAATTTAATGTTTTTAAGAGGTTGATTGGAAATAGGGAATCAACGTTCCGCGGGAACTACAACACTCCTAACAGATGAGTAGCACGATGTCCGTCGTATCCGTCGGTCGCACGGCAAACCTTGTATGAACTATTCGGAAGCAGGGACAAGATCAGAAGAATGAAATGTTGATGCGATTTGGACAACAATACATTAACAAGCACCCTCCCATTTCGACGAGCGGGAGCTGTTAGCATATGGTAACTGGGCACCATAAATGGAAGCCCATTAATATGTATATGTTACCTGAGACAATTGGGTAAATGTCACATTAGGGAAATTGGCTAGACCCAAATCCCAATTGACATGAGAGGCCCAAAATTGGGCCTCCCTTATACACCATGGCCGACCGAATATTAGGTGTGGGCAAAGTGGACTTTTGTCCACTTTTCTCCTCCTATAAATAGGGAGTGTTAGGAGTTTTATTAGGGTAATTCACAATTCCTCATTTGTGGTAATTTGAGAGAAAACCCTCATCCCTAACACATACTAGTTTCGGCCGAACCTCTACCTTGACCAAGGGTGTGCCAATTTGCTTTGAGCAAATACTCCGGAGATCTGTCCCTGCCAAGAATCGATCAGAGGTTTAATGTGGAGACTATACCGCGTAGGGCTTCCTTAACAAGAACCTCTACGGGTTCCGTCCGGTTGATCGATAACTCCCTCAACAAGATCTTGGGACTACGGAAAGCGTTTAAATTATGTGCACATCTTCCGCTGCGTAATTGTGATTACTAGCATGTACCATATTTGAGTTTCCGTAGTATTTAGCCCTGTAATCCAACACTGTCCGGCTAAGGAGACTGATGACTTCCCTCCTTGATGTCGAGGACAGGAGTAAGCCTTTTTACATTTACTATGACAGTCAAGAAGCGATAGGGGCAGTCAAGAATCCTAAGTACCATAGTAGGACAAAACACATTGATATAAAATATAACTATGCGAAGAGCGTGGTAGAGGACAAGATGATCATAGTTGAATCATGCCTTCAGAGGATATGATTGTGGATCCATTAACTAAACCCTTACGCAAGGATATTTTTGAAAAGCACGTAAAATTGCTTGGATTGCGTTGGATTTAGAAGGCTTGAATTGTGACAGTAACATTTTTTAATTTAAAGTAATATTTGAATAAAATAATTGTTAATTGAGATTATGATATTTACGACGCCATAATGACATTATTACATCAGATGGACGCTATATTACATCCAAAGTTGGGCTCAATATCGCTTCCAGGCGTACGAGCGTAACGCCCAAACAAAAAGGTCAAGTGACCATGTTTTGGGCACCGGTTGAGTTAGACTAAGTATATGAGCGATGGGGATGGTATTGCACATCTGTCATTCTCCGACTCTTCTATTCACTAGGTGGCCACCAGCCGGATATTAGTTGAAGGTTTTGAATACTTGTATGGATGCCTTGGAGAAGTATTCCTTTGGGGGGAAACTAGGTAATTGGATAATAACAGTTGACCAAGAAGACATCGCGGCACAGAGAAGTAACAGGTTGATAACATATTAGGGAATCAACGTTCCGTAGACGCTACAACACTCTTAACCGATGAGTAGCACGATGTACGTTGTGTCTACCAGTCGCACGACAAACCTGGCATGAGCAATACGGAAACTGGATTGGAGCGAAGAACAAATCTTGACGTGGTGGTCAACTACATATTAACAGGCACCCTCTCATTCCGGCGAGTGAGAGCTGTTGGCATTTGAAGTATATGGGCCGTCGTAATAGGGATCTCATTAATATAAGCTCAACATTTTAAGCATAATTGGGGTATGTCACATTAGGGATTTTGGGTCAGGTCAAAATCCCAATGGACCATGCGAGGCCTAAAATTGGGCTACCCTATAATGTGGTTCGGTCGAACCTAAGGGAGCAATCCCTTGTTGGCTTTGCTCACTCCCTCTTATAAATAGGAGGTGTTAGGGGATTTGTTAAGGTTAATCACATTCTCTCCTTTAGTTGAGACAAAAGAAATCTATTCTCCCACATTACAAAGTTCAGTCGAAATCCCTATACCCAAGGAGGTGCCGAAATTGCTAAGGCAATTTACCCCAGAGATCCATCCAACAACCGGATTGAAGAGGCTTTGCTGTGGAGAACATAGCATGTCTCTTCAATAAGATTTGCCGCAGGACACCGTCTGGCAGATCGCGAACTCCCTCGTGACGTTCCTGTGCTACGGAAAGCTAAACTGGTATGTACTCCCCTTTTCTCTGCATAATTAGTTTACCGAGCATGTACACGTGTTTTATTCTGTAATTGTATCACATATATCCATCAATACTAACTACCATTCTTCTATTAAGATGGCCCAATTTTGGGCACTATATGAAATCCCTCTTTCTTTGTTTGTGCCTTATAACACAAAGAATACTTCAGTGGTAGCTTTTGATAAAGTTATGACCTCAAGAGAACTTACAATTAAGCTCCTCAAGCATTATCTTCTCAGAGCTCACAATAGGATGAGGCAATTTGCAAACAGATATCGGTCTGAACACCAATTTGCAGTGGGAGATTGGGTATACCTCAAGCTTCATCCTTACAAGCAAGTCACAATGAAAGGTTTCTGCTGTGAATAAATTGTTAGCTTCAAAGTTTTATGGACCATTTCTGGTGGTGGAGAGGATTGGAGAGGTTGATTATCGTCTAGATCTTCCCAGTGATGCTCTAATTAATCCCACATTCCACGTTTTTCTACTAAAGAAAGCTCATGGGACTACTCACCAGATCGTTCCACTTCCTATAATTACTGATTATCGGTTCAAGTGGGCTCCTACTACAATATTAAAGAGGAAACTTTGCAAGAGAGGACATCGTGCTGCAACCAAGGTACCGGTGCAATGGCAAAACCAGCCTCTAACTGATGTTACTTGTGAGTATTTTGATGATTTCTCAGCTAGATTTCCAGATTTCCAACCTTGAGGCAAGGCTCCGGGGGGGGGGGGGTTGTCATGTAATAAAGGGTTTGAGGGGAAAAATTAGACATTTCTAAGAGTTAGAGTACTAAAATGCAATTAAACGAAGTTGGGTTGTTAAATAACGGTTTGTAACCGTTTGTTAGTTTGAGTTACCATATTAGGAAAGCCGATGTATGAGCTGAAGTTTATCGAGTGAATTGTATGAGATTTCTCTTTTCTTGGATTCTCCCTATTATGAGCCGATCGCTCAGTCTCTGCACCTTCTTCTTTCACGGACGGAAAGATGTCCCTTACAACAACTTCTAAATCCGAGGTGACGTTCTGATTTCTTCAGTTTTTCGCCATGGAAATCCGAGGTCAAAATCATGACTTATTCTGAGCTTGAGATAATGAACCCAATAAGAAGGTTGGAATTGAGAAAAATAAAATGACAAAGGTGATAAGTATAATAAATAACACTTGAATTAATTGAAAATAAGTATAAAATTATTATTTTATAATAATTTAATCACATTTGGCAAATTATAAGTGACTGGCCAAAAAAGGAAAACAAATATAAATCATTAAATCAAAATATGTATAATCATTTAATCATGCCAAAAAAAAAACATTTGGTCACATGCTGTAAATGTAGTTAACTAAACAATGTATTAACTTTACAAATTATAAATAATAAGACCTTAAAATTGCAAAAAAAAAAAAAGTTGCATTAAAATGTTGATAAACCCCCTTTAAATTTTTATATGGACAGCATTACCCCCATACTTTTTATCCTTGTCTTCACCACTGATTACAATCATTAGATCCAATCTTGCACCATAAACTTTCTGTATTATCTATCTATCAATTGGGAATTTTTTTTTGTAATCCGGATTTAGTTATCTGCATAAAGGCCAAATGATTACCTCATTACAAAAACAAGGGGCCACATGACATGACATTGCATCAACACCATGTGTAAAGTTTATTTATCTCTTAATTAATCATAAGTTTAAATATCACCATAAAATTAATCCACGGTAAAAAATGAATGAATGAATATGATTGTACTCAATCAAATAGTGAGATTTTCTTGAATGGCTATGAATGAGCCTTCAATTTTGCCGCCAATGTCAGGGAAGGAGTCACAGCCTGGAAGTGGCTTCACCTTCCCTGTCTGATCAACTTGGAGTGGATACTTAAGAAGGTGGCCTTTCATTTCTGTGACCTCTTCCGCTATGTACTGTCTCCAATTCGACTCACCCATAGACCTCACTCGTCTCACGCACTCAAGGCTCTCTGGTGTATTGAAACATTCGTCGAGCTCTCCTAGATGTTCTGCCCACAATGAAATTCTATATCCATGTACCTGCACACATATGTGAATCGGAGCTTAGTTAGGAAATTGAGGTTTAAACTTTTTGCTAGCTCAACTTTTTTTTGGACAAATAACTTAAACAAAGTTGTAGCACTATTGCTTTGTCTGAATTGCAATTAAATGAGAACGGAAAATTGTTGTTGTCTTGTTGAACTTAAAGTTGTTATATTGTGTTCTTTGAGCAAATTGTTTTACTTTACTTTGTAAAAAAATTCAATTTACTAGTCGAGTTGTAATGGCATGCGATGCACGTATGCAAGTTTCTATCTCCGTTTAAGAGGTAGAGTATTGCAATTATGAATCAGTTTAGCTACCAATTTATATGTATAAAAAAGTTCAACTGGGAATTTGTCCAAACACTTGAAGGTTCGGCTAGCATGTAGAAAATTAGTCGTATGTCTGACATTAACTTACTGGATCAAAGAAGTTAATCAGGGTTTATGCAATGACACAAATAAACATAGAACGCAGTGTTTGGATAAGCTTTCATTGAAGGAAGTAAAAAGCGTAGAAGGAAATAGGAGGGAAGGTCAGTGTAGTTGCTTACCTGTCCTTTTGGAGAAGAACATTTAGATGCCCAAGTATGGTGAGGCTGATACGCACCCATTGCTATCTCGGTATCTCTTGTACCCTCCAGTGACCTTTGGTTTATATTTGCTGATCCTACAATGGCATACTCGTCATCCACTATCATCCCTTTCGAGTGGACGTATATCATGAATCTTCCGTTCTTTCGAGCAAGTTCCTATACAAATTGAAGCATTAGAGTTAATTTCTTGAAGTTAAAAAATGGGGATGGAATTAAAAGTTCCTATAGATACCGGAGGGGTTTTTGCTGAAGAAGATTGTTTGTTGCTGTCTTCTTCCTCATCTGGAGCTTCTCGGTTGCCAAGGCAGAAGAAATTCAAGTAGTCTTGTGGCTCGTATTCATGATCAAGCCCTGCTTCTTTTATTGCCTTGTAGACTGTATCGTACATCATTTCCATCGTCTTCCTCTGCAGCATCAAACATAAATGAATACATAGTAAGATGCATTCGTGTGCATCAGCTGAGGTGCTTGACTTTGCTGGATATGCAGTTTGGTGCAACATTATGAAATCAGACTATATATTGTACGTCATTAATAAAACAACAAGAGGGCATCAGGGCACTACTCATTCACAATAGAGGGGGAAAATAAAAAATAGATTCATGGATGAGAAAAACTATCTATTGGTCCATAAATATATAAATATCACATATGTTTCTAACCCATTTATCCCGTCCACAAACTTATGGGCCTTCCTTTGGCTTGTTTAAAATTAAAATTTACTGTTAATACTAACAACAGTTACTTATATTTAGGCCTATCAATTTTACCCGCGACCCGCAAACGACCCGCAAATGACCTGTCCACGGGTCGGGTCCAGGTCCTCCTAGTCACGCTAACGGGTCATTTACGGGTTGACCCGTAAATGACCCGTTCAGGGCGGGCCGGGTACGGGTTTATAGTTAGGACCCGTACCCGACCCGTGACCCGTTTATCAGGTCAGTTTTAAATTATTATTTTTTTTCTTTTTTATTGGATACTTGGACTTTGAAGTTACGTATCTCAATAAAACGAATGAAGAACAGACGAATGTAATGTCTTTAAGACTAATAGCAATGAATTACTATATGAAATTGTGAATGTGGCGATGGAAAAGAAATGTTCAAAAGATTTGGTTTGATTTATTGCTGTGTAGTTCCTTATTAAGTGGCACATTTATGTTATGTGCTGCACTGCCGTGCTACACTGCACTGCTAGTGCTAAACTGCTAATGCTGACTGCTGCCGTGAGCAAAAAAAAACAAAAATGCAAGGCTGACCCGGGTCACGGGTCAACCCGGGTTAACCCGCTGACCCGGGTGCCCGGGTACGGGTTTGAGACCCTGACCCGTGGTGACCCCCGGGTCAATCACGGGTCGGGTCGTCTGTAACCCGCGGGTCACGGGTTACGGGTCACGGGTTGACCCGTTTTGACAGTCCCACTTGTATTGATAGAGTTAGACATCAGGAGGAGAATGAGACTAAATGGATATTACCTGCCAAAAGAGAATCCTCTGAATAGGGGTGCTTGAAGGAACACCTTCTGGCCACATTGGGATAACGATATAGGCAGAAAACCTCTCACCCGCCTTGATTTTTTCCGCAATTTTAAGAGCAATTTCCATTGGTATCAAATTGTTAGCACCTAAATATGAAATTAGAAGTCAGCAGTCACAAGCATCTGCTGCAGAGGGAAAAGAAAATAACAACCACTATGCACTATTACAGGCAGGGTAATGAGGTATTTGTAATGGTTATATAAGAAAATAGTGCAAATATTAAAACTAAAGATATGTGAATTTCCCAAGATTTTTTTTGGCCAAGCAAAATCCCCAAGATTTATTTACCTAATTCTTTGCAACAGTCCCAGTTATAGGAAGACCCAAGAAAGTACTGGTTCTCTATGTAAATGAAATGATGTGCTGCTCGGATTGCCTTCACATATGCTGTGTGTATGCTCATATCTATCAGCACGTTCTTTCCGCACATAAGATTCTGCAAAAAAAATTAAAATAAATAAATTACTCAAAGATAAAGGAAGATTAGAGCTAAATATATTGCTTCTTCTGATCAGAGACTCACGCTATTTGTGGCATCTTTTGGGTCTTCCGGAAATCCATTCACGGAATTGGAATCAATTGACCGGAAAACCTTCCATGGAAAAAGCTTTAGTCAACCAGTATGTTAACTACATAAAATAGAAAAAATGACCACAAATTGAATAATCTAATTAGACCTGAACATGCCAAGTCTCTTGGTCTTCTTCACTATGAGAAGATAGATCCGCAATGTTCAATATCTCAGGTATCCTCTCAATTTTAAGTAATTGGTCATCAAACGATGCTAATCTTTGAACACCATGTGGTTCTGATGCAAGTTGCCAACGCTCCTCGAAGTTGGTCAGGACATCATATGCTGCTGGACCATCTATTTGGCAGTGCAAATCATGCCATGGCTGCCTTGGACTTCCAGCAGGTGGGTTCTATCAATTTTTTTTTATTATTTAAAAAAAAAACAGCAAATAATTTGTCCATATTAAAGTGCTCAGATTGTAATTGAAATGGTCAATTTAATTTTCTTAAATTTATAAGCTGCATAAAAATGGGGTACCCTCATTTGATGGAGAGATAAATAGAATAAGTGGAATTCGATGCCTCCTAAGTAAAACTGCACAATAGAGCACTTACAGTCAAACAAGCATTGTAGTAGTCATCTTGGTGGACTGTCTGCAATGTCTTAAAAAGTGGATGACTAGGTGTATCGTATCTCCCCAAACATAAATCTAAACCTCCAACAAATGCTATGAGCTTTCTACGGTGATCCCCAGCATCAGCATCCACAATAACAGTCTTCTGATGATGGGTATAGATAGTTCCTGTTTCCTGATAAGAAGTTTGAAATGTTGTAAAGGAGCAGCCAATTGCACATGGTCATGGTCGTCTGTTAAAATGAAAAATGAAAACGACACCAAGACTAGTGCTTCCAAAATATAGATATTGCTAAGAAGACGGTGGCTACTTGCTAATATGCGTTATTAATGAAGGAAATCCTAACAGCTAATCCTCATCTTACGACCAATGGAATAAAGGGCAGAAAGCAAAATGGAAATTAGATTAATTATATTTCCCCCAGCTCAAATGAGACAGAAAATTGTGAATTAGGCATTTCTAAGTAGATTCACAGTGAAACAGTGAGAGTAGCTCTATAGAATCATAGGTATGTTCCTAATTACCTGCTTCTTGATCCAGCTATGGCCTGCCTTAGCTGACCGGGGGCAAAGTAGCACCTGTACGGATGATTTCTTGAAGAAACGACGAGTCTCTTCATCATTAGTGCGCATGACCCCATCCTATAGTGAACCAAATTGCAGGTTGATGAGTACGAGGAGTTTCTCATCAAAAATACAATACATATATGAAGGGAGACCCTATGATGAATCAGTAGCCATTATTAAATCAGATGAACTCATAGATGAATACTAACAAGGTTTTGACTTGTGAGTTTTGAACATATCCTCTAACTATCAAATCATGTGTCAAACCTCCAGGAAGTTATATTCCATTTTTGATTGCAAGAACATATATCAATTTGAGAATGTAATATAAATCAACTGTACCCAACACCATGTTACAATCATGTACTAGGTCATAAACATTCAAACTCATTAACCAATCAGATAAGGGATGTTTCTTTTCAAAAGAAGCTAATTAATTTCACATTTAAGTTGCTAAAGTTTTAGTTAGTACAAATGAGAATACAAATTATGCACCAGTAGAAAATCCACCAGCTAGTTACTTACCGTTTTATAGCCCCAAAAGCTGCCAGAAGTAGGATCATCCCACACGAGGAGCAGCACTCTTACCCCCTCCTGGGACTTGGTTTTCAAAATATCTCCTAACATAGATTCCTTCTCAGAATTTGCATCTCTAAGGAGCCTAACTTTGTGAAAGACAGACCACCCGGTTATATAAACTAACCGCCGAGCCTGACTAATGGCATAGCAGATATCTTGCCAGCAACTCCCATGCTGATACTGCGTATTGTCTTCAAGTTTCACATCGGGAAGAGAACCATCATTGACATGAGCATCTTGGTAAAGTATAACTCTGCCACCTTTCCTTAAAGGAAAATATGTTCCAAGAACTCCTCCTGACCCTGCTCCCCGATGATCAAAGCCAACATTTTCCACTGAGGTGTATTGGATAGTTAAACTCAAGGCAGCCCCACGCTTACATGGCTTTCCATTACTTCCAAGTATTGGAAATGTTCCCTCAATTCTCGATTCTGACAGCAATTTCTCCACTGGGATCCCGACAGCACCCATAATCTGGGAACCGACAGCATCATGGTCTTTGACAACAAAGTGCAATTCTGCAGCACGGTGTGCAACAGGAACATAGAAATGCTGCTCCCATTCAGGGTTCTCATTGTTATGGATCACAAACGTCCTCCCAATAACTGCACCTGCCACGGAGATCGTCACATAGGGATCACTGGTGTTTCCAACTCTGGTATTGAACATCGCGTCCAGGTTAGGCAAATTTTTGGCATTCTTCACCCAGATGTCCAAGTTACCATGCAAAAGCACCACATTTAAGGACTGCTTGGTGGTATTAAAAGGAACGATCTGTTGTTGTGAGGCTTCAGATGTTAAAGCTTCAGTATCCATGGATGAAATCTTCTAGGGATTAATTGTATATGAAGAGCTACATTATACATCGGACAAGTATGGAATTCTGATAGCCATTTAGAGATTATTATACCAGAAAGTCATCTCATTCAGGAAATACACAAACATTTGGTGACTAATTTTATCGGCAGGTGATACCCATAGGTCACTTCTATGGACTGAGAAACGGTTGTACCTTGCTACAAATCGATGATCAAGAATAGTGAGAAAACAACAATGTAGAAAGCTAAAGAAGGAAATGAAGCGGATGAAATGGATGCAAATGGCAGTACTTCAAGTACAGAGGCAAAATCCTGAGGCAATTGAATCGAAAGACGCTGAGAGGTTGCTCAGAGATCATAAACAAGAGAGGATCACCAATCAGGTAAATGGAAGGTTGTCTTTGAGCAATCAAGTAATACGAACAATGTGTTTCTCTCAATTGAAATTTGCTGGTGGTCAATTGAAAGTGGAGCGGATAGTCGGATCTTGTCTTGTTTCCCGCTACAATAACGGAAACGAGGAATGGTGTCAGACGCTTGTAAGGTTTCCTAAAAAAAATCTCTGACAACACGTTTAATTACTGACGTTATTTAATTGTATGAAATAATTATTTCTAATTCTTAATTTTGAAAGAATACATAATCTTAATATAATCCATAAAATTAACAATTATAAGTATATTTGAATTAGGAATAAAAATAAAAAGATAATCTTAAACTTATACTTTAATTGAAATTACAAAGTTTGCTCCCGCTTGCTAGCCATCACCGCTCGCCCGAGCAGTCGCTCGCCCGCAGCTGCCACTCGGCTGCAGCCGCCGCTCACTCGCTGCCTCTGCTGCCCGCCCGTCGCTGCTACCGCTCACGTGTCACCAACTTGTAGCCGCCCGCCCGTCGCTGCTGCCGCTCACGTGTTGCTCGCCTGTAGCCGCCCGCCCTCCCTTCGCCGCCCGCCACTACCTGGCCGTCGCCGCCGCCACCACCAATTGCCTGCCTGCCGCTGTTGCCGCTCAATATTGTTAATTTGGTTTATATATATAGCATAATGATATATATGTCAATATGAATTTATTCCATTCATTTATCTATAACATTGGATTTGAAATCCTCATTTCATATTCCTCACGTCAACCAAAAAATATTATATTAATATTAATTATTCATTATTCTCTATTTCTGTTTCATATTCCTTATTAATTATTTTACGAACCAAACATGCTGTAAATTATTTATCATCTCTCTCAAATAAACGTCTATTGTTTTTAGGGTTATTTATCAAAATTTCTATATAGTTTAATCACTTGAATAAATTTCTAATTAAAATTTGAGCACTCAAATAAATTGTTAGTTGGATTTTTTATAACAATTTGTTATTTCATATTTCCTTGGTGGATAAATTATTAGATCCGTTAAATATTCCGTCTAATTTGAACTAAATTTATCACGTTAATTGCACGTAGTTAAATAAAAGCGGGAACACTACATAGAGTGACTGAATTCACATGGTCATTAATAGAAATTTATAAAAGGGTTAAGGACCTATAAACTGTCCAAGGTTTGCCCAATGTTAAAATTTGGTGTCTGAAGTTTAAAATGTTAAAATGGAGTGTCCCAGGTTTCATTTTTGTTGAAATTTGGTGTGTCTCGGTGTGATTACTTTAGAGAACCCAATCCCGACGAAACTGATTGTCAAATTCGAGCACCCATGCACGCTCCATTCTCCTCACCTTGCCGGGACTGTCACCTAAGAAGTTGGTCACATCCGCGCAAGTCAATACAACTCCGTTGTTGTTGGAAAGTGCTCCACGCCACTTTGTTGGAAACGTTTCTTCTGAAAGTTCAATTATTTTGGGAAATTTGGCGATTTTCTAAAAAGTAAAGAGTGATGGATTATGAGTGGGTAGTGGATTGATGAAAATGATTGAAGGGAGAGAAAAAAACGCGTAGAGACACCAAATTTCAACAAAAATGAAACTTGGGACACTTCATTTTAACATTTTAAACTTCATACACCAAATTTTAACATTGGGCAAACATTGGACAGTTTATACGTTCTTAACCCATAATAAAATACAAAGTTATATCTAACGTGGGAAGCATTCACAGAATCGCTGAGGGAAATTATGTCATTTTAGGTCTGTTTCTCAATTTTTTTTATTACTTCTAAACAAAACGTGTGACGAATTTCATCCAAATTAGATAGAACATTTGACTAGGAATTTCATAATTAAGTATACTCTTATCTTATAAGTTTTCCCCTGAAGCATAAATTTTTAAAAGAACCTGGTTGCCTTATTTTCCTTCCAAAACCAACCAAACGACATTTGAATTTTGCAAAATTGGTGGGATTTGTTATGAGATCACCTGATGTATTATTAAAGAACGCCAATAGTCTAAAAGATGAATCGCCAAATTGTTTTGATTCATATGACTCAGAAATCCGATAGCAATAGCAATAGCAATAGCAATAGCAATAGCAATATACATGGATGAAAGTGCATAGACACCAACTATACCGAAGACAAATTCACTAAATAAAGGAAACACGTGATGGAAAATCCGTTGTTATATACTACAACAGAGAAAAATGTGTGAGTCGGAATGAAAGAGAGAAGAAGCATTTACATAACACGGCGGGGGGGCGGGTTTAAGAGAGCAGAAATCACATAATACTACACTTATCTGACTTTTTCTCCTCAGGCCTGCTTGAAGATGGAGGATATCTGGCTCTGCTTCTCGGCACCTGCACAACACCATTTCTTGCTGCTCAAGTTACAGACTATAACAGAAGGGCACGCAATATCTAGTATCATCATACAAGGAAATGATGTCAATTTCTTGGATAGAATCAGCAGTTCCTTCTCTAGTTAGAACTGAACGGTAGCAACCTTACCTGAGGGCCAGTGACAAGTCTTGATCCATCCACTTGTGTTTGCTGTGGAGTCTGCCGCTGCTGTTGCTGTTGCTGGTCGAACTCTTGCTGCTGCAGAGCTATAGCCAATTGAAGGTCCGAACTGCCATACCAAATTGTGCAATTCTGTTAACAAAATCTCTACTGAAAAAGGGGACAAAAGAGCTAGAATGCTTCCCCAAAGAGAAACCACAATCTACACATATATTTATCTTTTCCTTGTGCAAATTATGAATAATCAATGAACATGTCAAAAGTAAAGATGATTACTTCATGTCAAACCCAGCTTGTGATGCACTGTCCATGCTGGCAATGTAATCCTACAGAACAGGAGTTATTTAGATTAATTTATCATCGTCAAATGATGTAGAGGATAAAACAGAACATGAGAAAACAGCACGTACAGCAGTATTAGCTACAGCATTATGCTCATCCCATGAACTGTTGTTTGATTGGCTATCAATTCTAAATTCCTTGAAATTACCAGTCATGAACAAGCTATCTCCGTTAACCTGTAATAAAAATAGTAAGCAAGCAATAAAAAATAGAGGATTATTAAGTAGGAGCAACTTCCAGACAATAATAAGCATAAATAAAACAGGTACCTCGTTTAATTTTTCCCAAACCAAGTCTGGCTGATTTATGTAGCCCTGGTCTGTAGCCAGTAGGTATAATTCACCTTCAAACTGCAATAAAGGATGAGATTTAGCCCAAAGTGCAGGATCAATTCTGAATAACCTCAAGAGCACGGGGGCAGAAAATGACATCAGACCAATCCATATCTGAGAGGGAAGAAACCACCACCAATTGACTGACCTTAAACATTGTACTGAAGTGATTATTACGAAAGAACACACAAAGCTCGCGTTCTTTTAAACCATCTTGTAAGCAAAAAAGGCTGCGTAAAGAAAGCATAACGACTATTAGCATGAGGGGAACGTCTGATATTGCAAAGGAAAGGAGGGGAATGTCTGCTATTGCAACGTCTGATTCGAAAACATACCCATAAATGGTCAATTGACTTGCATTGTTCCTCAAAAAAGTCCTTATTAGTTCACCTGGCCAAATTTGACACGTGTTAGAAGCCATCTGCTGAATGTTGGAAATCCACTCCATTCCAAAAACAACTCACCCTGATGTGAAGTAATTTCCATCTTAGATGTCATCTCCTGTGCATCTGCAGTACCTTTGTCTGCTTGTTCTGCAAGAACAACTTCACCTTCGTAGACAGGTTCTCGATCTGCAAAGCGAGGAGTACTAGGGTCGAGTATGCATTCTTCCCCTTCATATATGGGTTCACTATCATCAATTTTTGGTGTAAAAGCTTCAGCGTGATCTGTTTGCAACACTGCGCTACTAGAAGATTTGCAATCTAAGCTTGGATCGGAAGGAATTGATAAAGCTGGTATTTCATTAGCATTCTGAATATCTGCTGCATCAACTACATTTACACTTTTCTCTCCATGTCCTAATGGACCACTAGTATTTTCATCCACATGACCATTATGTTCTGCTGAAGCATCTGGAGGTACACCTTCAGCAGGAGCTGAAATGCTGATATTTTTCTCATCAACCACATTTTCTATTGTCTGTCCGGGTTCTAAATGTTTTAGCTGATCAAAGTAATCTGGTAAATCGGTGTCTGTAACTGAAGAAGGTTGTTCCTGTTGAAGAGGTATAGAAGATGAAAGATTGACTGTGCGACTCCTTATGTCAGAGCTATCCACTTCCAACTTTTCCGGATTAGAAGAGCTACTACCAAGACTACTATGCTCTTCCAGTATAGCCTCTGTCACAGTATCTGTATCAACGTCTTTAGAACATGCAGTCTTGTCCAAAGCAACTGATGTATCATCTCTCCCATCAACAGTTGAGAGAGTCACATCGGTGGTGTTCGGAATATCAGCTATAGACAATTCTAGAGCTCTCAACAACTCTGTTTCTTCTTCACGCTCCCCTTTACTCAGCACATGGTAATCCGTAATGGCATGCATAGGATTATCAAAGGACATAGATTTTGAAAGACATGGAGAAGGTACACCCAGAGTTGCAGTTGTTGCAGCAGCAAAATCTACAAAATCTTCAACCTCGGTGCTATTCTCTTTTGCTTTATCTAAACATTGGGTTTCCAGGGCTACAAGCTCCCCCATCAGAGAATTATAAGACTTTGAACCAATTGAGTCAGCGGTATCATAATCCTACATTAGAAGCGGCCAAATAGAAGGTATTAAAAGCCATCAAGTAGTCCTACAAGAAAATTGTTCTTTGCTTCATCAGTTTTATAAATCACGGGTCTCTAAACTGTCCATGTTATTTTTTAAACCATGTTAAATACGATACAACCTCAGTGTGGCTTCCATTCCATTTTTGCAGGGGTGCAGAAGAAAAGGAACAACAATGCATTTATGTTTGTAATCCATGAACCAACTAATCATAAGACTAGTCAAATGTCGAGGGTCATTTTTCGCCACACTTGTTCTAGGACATCAGAGTGCGGTAGCTTGCTGCTAAGTTAGTAATAATAATAATAAGATATTTACTAAAATGATATCTTTACTAAAAAAAGTGGAAGGCATTCTTCTCAATTATGAATGCCTTGGTTCTGTTTAAGAGACAAAATTTATTTCAACTTTCACCAGAATAATCCCAGAGACCAGTCTGATGATTTGCTTCATCTGCCTAGTTATCAGAATTCAGCGGAAGTGGAAATACCTGGTGATCAACTATCCAACCATGATATAATGGGATATCCAGCAGATCAAAAATCGCACATTCTCGAGTAAATTCGAAGTCATCTATCCTGCGATGAATACACATAGCTTCTTCAACACTATACAGTGAGCAGCGCAAAGGAAATAATGACAATAATTGTAATTGCGACAGAAGGCAAACCTCCTGAATTTTAAATTTACATCAATCCCTGTTGCTAAACGTGGGAGTAGATCAATAGCATCTGCAATGTTTTGTTGTTGGTTTTCAATGTAACCTGCATCTTTGTTCTACAGTTAATTTGAAAAATGAAAAGACATCAGTTTCTCAGATAACAACTAAAATTGTTTAGCTTCCAGATATCGTGACAAGCTCCTTACATCAATATCACTGTTGGAATCAATCAAACGTTCAGCTACCAAAGAAAGCAGTTTTTCCTGGGAAACTTCAGTTGTTTCTGGATTCAAGCTCAAGATATTCCGTAAAAGGAGAACATTACCTGTTATCATTCATACATGAATCACTCTTCAGAAAAAATAAATAAATAAAGGTAGCACAAGTCACAATGATGAAAAACATACAAAGCTAGCACAAGAAACGTCCTTCAGACATGAAAAAAATACAAAGTCAGATAAAAGAAAACATCCTTCAGACATGATTACTGTGAAAAACAAGAACAAGACAAAAGCAAAAAAACATGAAATGCTGCAAAATAATTGCACCCTGTTTCATATATGATTTTGAGTGACTATTGCCAAAACAGTTAGAATGAATATGATTATTTCCAAGGCGGCATATATGCTTTTCTTTTCTTTTCTATTCTGTGAATATGTGATGCAAATTGATAGTATTCATCAATCAGTTCACAAAATTTCCAATTGTCAGAGGGAACTCCTAAAACTACTGAATCAGAAAACATTACTGGTAAGGTAAGACAAACTTACGTTGGTCGGCCGTTTACTATAAAAAGAAAAGTCAAACAAAACAACGGTTAAACACGATTTCAGTATCTCCACTTCATTTACTCTTTAATCTGCCGATACCTAATTGGAGAATGAAGCCAAGGGCGAGGTAAGCAATCGAATGAAGTTGACGACGACAAATCCAGAGACTGGCAAATGCAATTAATGTAGTAACTAATGAGAAATCAATTAAGATCATCATCATTCATAGAGCGGATCACAGATGCGACAAATTGTGACACTATTTCTCATGAACTGGAAACAGGTAAGAGAATTCAACACTGGAACAATCCAAAGAGATACTAAATGCGATATTAACCCTAAGAGAAGCAGGGGAGGAATTACAAATGGCTAGGAGAGGACACGGTCCGTTTTCATTTTGGAGAATGATTGGAGTGGAGCGTCCCAGGAACTGAATGAGCTTCGTCTTGTAGACACATTCCGCCTCCTCATGGATCACTGGTTGGAGTTGGAGTTGCTGCTGCTCGTCCAATCGCTGCTGGTCCTCCATTGGAGAAGAACTAGAAGCTGCCATGAAATCGGTAAAACCAAAGAGTCGAACAAGAAACGGTTAACTGGGATTGCCCTAAATCAACTACAGATGATGAAGCTGTAGACAGAGGAGCGAAACAGATCAGCGTAGTTGAAATTGGAAATAGAAGGAAAAGTTTGAAGAGCGTAGCAACGAAGGATTTATAATCAATCGTAGATGGAGACAATTTCTCGGGGAAGATATAATTTGCAAATTCCACCGGTATATTTAGTCTATTTAATATAATATTACTCCCTATAATAATTTTAATATTGATTAAAACTAATATGAAGAGGTATCGTCAACTTTTTAATTCAACTAATTCACTATATAATAGTATAGTAATTGCTATAATAATAATAATATATAAAAAATGAGATGACACAAAAATACAGGATATATTATTAGTTAAGTGAAGGTAATATAAATTATAAACTGAGTTAAAGTAGAATAGGGTTTTTTCTTAAAAAAAAAAAATAGGGTTTTTACTTAAAAAAAAAAATAGGGGTTTTTCTAAAAAAAAAATAGGGTTTTGAATGAATATCACATTACATCTCACTTTATATTAATATTATATTATTTAGTAAATGAAACGATATAATGTAAGTTTTTGGATATAAAATTATGATTAAATTACGACTAACAATACGAAGGTATTTATTATTATTAGTATTTAAATAGATAAAATATTTCATTTAATATTTATTGTAAAATGTTTGCATCGTTGCAAAATATATATATTTGATAAAGATAAAAGTACTTCAACTATTCAAGTTAATGTGTTAGTATTCTAATCAACAAAGAAGAAAAGAATTATGACGATATATATTGGACGTTGTTTTTTAGGTGGAAGTGGAACCATATACTAGGTGTTGCATTTTGTTATGCTAATTGACACTAAAAAACAATTACTAATGGACGGACACACAATAGCTTGCATAGAAAGAGTCTAGAAAGAACCCCTTTGAAAAGTCGGCAAAAAAAAAAACCATTTGAAAGTTTTGGCAATTTATATTTTATCGACTTGAAATAGATAATGGAATACCACTCTTACACTAATAACAAAGCAACAATTATATACTAGTTGTTTTAATTAATAAATTGGTCGCGTGGCCTAATGGATAAGGTGCGTTCCTCTGGAGCGGGAGATTGTGGGTTCGAGTCCCACCGTGATCGGTAATATTTTATTTTACAAAAAAAACAATAAGTTTGATTTTTAAATCCCAAACTTATATTTTCTCTACTAACTATTTTACAAAAACAAGCAGAATCAGATCCCCCAATCTGTCAAGAATGATGGAAACCTCCATACCCGTTCTCGACCACCACCGGCGTTGTTCGAATCCCCGAAGCTGTAGGAGCTCGAATATGGCCCACCATTGAAACCTGTAGAGCTTCCTCTTCATAAGCTCTCCTCTCCATCTCCTCCCTCCTCGACTTCTTCTTCGCCTTCACCAGCATTGCCACCATCAATAACCCCAGCAACACAAACCCTAGAGCCGCCCCGATCGAGCTCACCACCACCACCTTCCACTTGCTCTCCCTCTGCACGGGTGGCAGCTCCGTCAGCAGCCCGAAGTGCCCTTCCACTGAGCCCGAACATATTCTAGATCCAACCGGGTTCGAAATGCTCAGCTTCCTATCTTGTAAAAAATTCGCACAAAGCAAGACCATGTCTGGATCGAACCGCATTGTGTCTGTGAAGTTTACAGTAACAACCAGGCTGGATCCTGAGATATTGATATCTTTTCCTGCAGAGGTGTTGTTGTTGGCTAGGAGTAGGAGTCCTAGGACAGGAGAGACAAGCTGGTATCCTGACAAATCATAGTTTGAGTAAAACATAGAGGACCAGGTGGTTCCTAAGACCTGTCTCACAAACAAGACTCGCTCCGTACATGGCTGGACCGTAACCCCAGGTCCCAGGTGGAACTCCTTCACGCGTGCCCCGTACCTACGAAGGCTCCCGCATCGATACCTGAACAGGGACAAAGTCATAATTTTTATTTGGGAGGAGTTAAGAATTAAACATGAGTAAAATAAAATTAGAAAAATTCCTTAACTACATCATAAATTTATGTAAGCTTTTAAAGAGTTGGTGTGCATGTACGTACGTACCTGACAACATCGACCTGAATGTCGGAGAGGTTGTTGGGTAGGTTGAGTGAATGGAGGTCGCCGGTCTTGAGGTAGTGGCGGTTGTAGGAGTTGATGGTGTAGTCTCTGATGAGGAGGTCAAGGGTGGTTGTGGATTTGATGGTTGACTGCTGGGCTAGGGTTTTGGAGGACAGTAAGAGAGTGATCAGCTGGATGAGTAGCGCGAAGAAGAAGAAGAATGACTCCATGACATGTGTGGATCAATATCTCATGGCTAGCTGCACCAGGGAATACAGCTTCTTCTTATTCTACAGTGAGAGAGAGATATATTAGGGTTTTGGTGGAGATTGACAAGCTTTGTAGGAATTGAGTTGCTTGGTGTTGTGCTTGCTTTATGGATGTGGAAGCAACGGTTAGATGTCTAGTATACTATACATGCCAAAAGCTTGTACGTTTTTCGAGGGGGAGAGGATTTCGGTCAGTCAAAGTAAAAATAAAAAATAAAAATTGGATAGAAAAATGAATATGACACTCTGAACCGATTCAATATGAACTAGTTCAACTAAAGTTCAAAACAATTTAGTCGCTACTTCTAATTAGACAGACTTGCCGGCACACTGTTTAATTAGAAGTAGCAACGAGATTGTTTTGGATTTCGGTAGTGACTAAAATTGATTCTACCTAATGGCACTGCAGTGAGCTAAATTACTTGTTATTAATATTTTTCAATTGGTAAAAAAAAATTAATTTTTTCAATTATCAAGACTTGGTGGAGTTTAACATGCGGACTTCAACTAATTTTTATTATTTGAACCGTGAGGAGTAAGCCAAATTCAATCATTGTAATAAACAAAAATATCATTATAAATTTAATTTTAAGAGATAATGCAAGTGTGATATAAAGATAATAAGTGTTAGAAACTAGCCTATATAAAACATTCACCAAATCAGTCGGTGGTAAAATTAGGGGTCGCAGCGGTGCAGTACGTTGTTTGATGTTTCAGTAACTGCAGATGAATTAGTTCCTGCGAAATCTTAACTCTATTTATATTTATAAAGGTGAAATAATGTGAAAAGAAAGGAGCGGAGACAGGAGGGGCCGTTGAAGGAAATCATTTCGAGTGTGGGATAATAATGAGTAGTAAACAGTAGAAAAGTTGCATGGCATGCTTAATAATAATGATACCAAGATATATAATCACACACTATTTACTTAAAGAATGTAACCTCAGTTTCTAGCTTAGACTTAATGTGGACAAATCACACACTACTTACTAAAGTTAAACATCCACACAACATGTATGACTCACATGTTTCTAATCAACATGGAACAAACCACCACACTACTTAATAAACTATATATGGGTTTTGTGCACCTTTTAACTGAATTCTAAGCTAGAAACTGAGGTTACATTCTCTAGCCAAATTACACGTTACTTCCCATAGTTGGACAATTATTCATTCGGATTTAGAACCATTGTCACGCTATTATCATTATTATCCACAAAAGTTGGTCTCTATCCCATCCCATGCAAACATTTGTGTCTGTCCCCCACTAGCTCACCGACTAATTGTGGCCTTGTAGAGAGCCATTAGTTAAATTAAAGTAAATATAAATGATGCATGAAAAAATTTCCATTTTTTTTTTTCACAAATGGGTCCAATGAATGTTTCTTCAAGTCAAACGATCAAGTACTAGACATTATGATTGAGACAAGAAGAAAAACAAAAAATCAATCGTTGGGTTGGTTCTTCAACGGAAGTTGGCAGAGGCTTGGTAGGTCATGCCAAAGTTCCAATTGGAAGGGGCAACGTTGTTGAGAACAATGGTCTGTTTGGTGGTAAGGCAAGTGACCTTGAAAGACAGGGCTTGTCCTTGCAACGCTGAAAATGCTTGGTACGAAGCACCCCAATTGTGGCTCATGCTAATCCAAGCCGTTTTGGTCCCCTTCACCCACATACCTGATACGTCCCCGGCCCCACCCACATTCATCACGTATGCCAGTAGCCAGTACCCGTTACCCTGGAGTTGAAATCTCATACCCCCGGTTCTTGCACAAGCCACCCTGAAAGCCAAATATGTATGTATGTAACTAGTAATTTGAGAACCAGACATGACCTCGAACTGGCTAACTGTACAATTTGGAACTGTTAATCAGGGTCAACCCAAGACTAAGGCCTCAAATTCTTCTAGATCGGCCCTACTGTTAACAATTTCGTATCTAGTGTTTGAAAAAATATATTAATTAAGAATGTATATGTACCTTCTATACATGACCGGGACAATTCCGGCTTTCCATTGAGCAATTTTCATGAACGCGGGCTTGGCCATGTCGAAGTGGACTCGAGGCGGGTTGCACCACCCACCATTGTTGGAGTCCTGGGACCAATTAGGTGGGCATAGATTGGTGGCAGTGATTGTAATTGAGGGATTCCCTTTATAGCACCAACTCGTTTGCCAACACTTAATCTCAAAGCATTCCCCACAAGCATATCCGTCGTTGAATAGGGTCGAGCTCAACGCAGCCGTGCTTGTTCCGTACCCCGATACATACAAATTCCCATAACCACAAGCTCCACCTATATATACACCAATGTACCCAATTTATTTAACAATAGTTGGTTCATTTTCTATATATTAGGGTTAAGTACCAAATTGCTACCTGTCAACTAAACTTCTTCCTGTAAATAAATATGCTACGTCAAAATTGGAGACAATTTGCTAGCACCGTACCGTTTTTCTTTAATCTTCTTTCGAATTTTTTTGTTAAAACCAAAAACTTTTAGTATGATGATAAAAATGACCATACAATTAATGAAAACTAATAAACTCACCAATTGAATTAATAAAAAAAAAATCAAAACAATTTAACTGCAACCAAAAAAGACCAAAATTAAAATAGATTTTAAAAAAATCTAAGGTGTAGTCAATTTTTAACAATTTTTTTTAATGTATTTATGACCTAATGAAAAACTAAAATAGGTTAGGATTATTAAATTTCACTTAAAATTAAAAGTTCAGCTAGCATTTATTCAAGCTTTATTGATTGATTCATCATCTACAAGTACATCGAGCTCACTGTTTTATTTATTAAATGTATTAAGTAGAAACATACCCATTGTTTCTGAGGCGGTCTCGTCGCCATAAAAAGTGGCATGGGCTGTAGACCACGGTTTCGGTTGAAACGTCGTCGCACTCGCCGGAGGACCGTAAGAAGCACCGTTGATCGATTTTGTGGCAATCGACCACACAAAGGACATCAAGAAGAAGTTGATTGTTCTTGAAGCCATTTTGTGGATGTGGTGAAGGTCTTGATCTTTCCCTATCGGTGGCTATGTGGGGAGCACTATATATGGACGTCATTTTCTTTTTTGCCATAGTCCCTGCCAACTACTTACTGATCAGCCCTCTAAGGCAAAAAATTCTTAGTTCGTGGCACCCACGATGATCGAAGCGTCGCTGATTCTAAGTCAAATGATACTCTTCTTGTATACATATTCAATTAAATGAATATTTGTCTAAGCATTGGTAAACTGTAATATCTATTCCGAAAATATTAAGAATTAACATCTAAATAAAATTTATTTAGTAATCAACATGCAATTATTATAAATTATATATATGAATTTGTAAATCGAAATTGACAACACAATGAATGAAACGAGTACGGATTTTATAATAGAGGTCCGTGTGTTGTGGTCTCCTTAATGGAATTTCGCTTCACTTGACTCTTAGACTATGCAACGAGGTTTACAAGGGACGATCACCTCTTATGATACAAACAACTTTGTTGACATGAATTATGCACGTAATTCGTCCAACCAAACCGAACCAAAAAAAAAAAACCTGAACTCAAACTGGAATAAAATATGAGACTTTAGAAAAATATCGTATGTATAAAACACGAACATTGAACAAAAACAGAGCGGAAACACGCAGACACGAACAAAAAGGTGAATAACAGAGAATATCAGTATTGTTGGGAATTTTCGAATGTTGCAGTATACTGTTGTTTTCAGCAAGTACACATAATATATACACTTGTAAAAACAGAAGCCATTAATTTCGATTTTGCAGTATATTGTTCTGCCAAAACTAGCTTTAGAAGAATCTGGACAATCTTCATTCTAGTCTAACATAGTTAATTTCGGTTTTACCAATAAATTTGGATAAAATTATTTTTCTTATTTTTTTTTTTTTAGTAAAAACCGAACTTGTGAGAGGTGGGCACAAGCAAAACTTAGCGTGCTTTGAATCTGTTCTATTACACCTATGTAAAGAATCTCATAAATAATGTATTATTACATTTTATTAGACTTAACTAGAATATATATATATATATATACTAGCTTGTCTTACAAAATCCCACCGGTGTGGGATTTGTAATCCATACAAGCTTTTACAACGGCAACAATTTCATTCATTCATTAAACTGGCCAAACCCAAAATTTGTCCAACAAAAATAAAATATTAATGAATTTTCATATTTCACAAGTTGTGTCAAAAATAATCATTTTATTATGTGACTAGGCCTATGACCGGCCACCATCTATCTCCTCACTCTTCTTCCCTCATATATGTCTATGAAGATCTAGTTATATATATATACCCTTAGGAAAAATTCTTCTATAACTCGGTAGTAACACGTGTAATCTATGTGTTGCCACTCCTCAACTCACATTGATATGTGATTGGGTCCCACATTGTCCCACACCACTGTGAGATAGAGAGGGGTAAAACGTGTTACCACCGAGTCACTGGAGAAAACCTCATACCCTTAGGCTTTGAGTCATCAAGCTTCACTGCCTTCAGGCAACGTAATCAACCGCATTTTCGAGTCAAAGATCAGCACCGTACTGCAACTGAAAGCACCGCAAAAGAGTGCAATATTAATCTCTTCATTCTGTTATTATATGCAGATTGTAACATAATAAAACCAAGTTTAATTACTTTGAGCATTTTAGGTTGTTGGTGTTGCCGCCACTAGCGATTGATAAGATAGTGCCGAAGAACGACACATTCTCGGTGCCGCAGTTCGGACACGGTCCCTGAAACCAATCCAAATCAACCGGTCATGTTTTGCTTAGGAAACTACCTTTAATTATCTACCGCGGTCGAAATATGAAGATATATGATGGGCCCCGGCGAAGGCCGTTAGGCCCCTAAACGATTGGCAAACGGCGACTAGGCCCGTTGGGCTAGGAGCTGGGCTGCTGGAAGGCTAAGGGCTCCGACGGAAGGAGGTCCCGACATTGAATAGCCCCGAGTAAGTATGGCTCCGACAGGGGAGAGCCCCGAAGATATCGGACCTGGACGTAGTCGGTCCCGATATGGGAGTTGATGCCACTCCCCGACACTGAATCCTCAACGATGCAACCTGGGAGCCTCCGATAATGATCTAGACTCGCCAGTAAGAGCACAATCCCGGAGATCTCGCCATGATTACAGTAGTGGTATAATGGGCGAGATATGTGGGATACGTATAACTGTACAAGATACGTGGCAAGATATACGGCGAGATATGTGGGATAGTGGATCACAATCCAACCGCCTAATCAGGTAACTGGGAGAGCCTTTCCTCTATAAAAGGAGGGAAGTTATTCCAGGTTAAGGTTACGTTCTTTGACATACACACAAATACTGCTTGCTTGATCTGTTGACCACCGTACTTACGTTAAGCATTGGAGAGGGATTCTGGGCCACCGCCCTCTATTCCCCTTCTGCAGGATTGCGAGGAGCTAAGGAATCCGTCACCGTAACCGGAGTTCCCGCCGTGATCCAACATTGGCGCCTTCTGTGGGAACGCAACAAAAAGCCAAAAGTAAGTTTGCTTCCCTCTGATTCTATACCATGGCTGGCAACAGACCGCAGCGTTCAGGCAAGCAGGTGCCGGCCACCAGCAATCCCCCTGAGGATGCTACCCAGCATCAGGATTTGAGAGATGATGGTGACAGCACTCGCCGAGACGACATCGCGCGACGGAACAACCCCCCTGGTGGATCCAGAAACGAGACACCTTCCCAGAATCCAGAGCTGGCCAGGGTAGTGGCAGAGGCCATGCCCCTATTCATGGAGGCCATGGAGGCCCTCCTAGACCGAAGAGAAGCTGCTAGAAGGCAGACCGATCTACCGCCGCTCCCTCCACGGCGAGATGCGCTCAGAAGGCAGGTAGACGACAACCTACCACCACCCCCTCCGTTGAGGGAACAGCCCATTCCCCCTAATCCAGCACCGGCGGAGAATTTCGTGGTCGATGGACCAGGGCCAGTGCAACAAAGGACTATTCCCCTGAATGGTCCCCACTGCTGATCAGGTGGTGAAGATTGTGGGTATTTGCATGGGAGATCAGAAGCCCATGATGTCGGAATTGGGGAGTCAGGAGACCCATCCTTTCGTTCCCAGATTGATCCATACCCTGGCCCCTCCAGGCTTGGGTATCCCGAAGATAGACGAGTACGACGGGGTCGCGGACCCGGTTCGCCACGTGCAGAAGCACCTGACAGCGTGCATGGGCAGGACCCCGGATGAGGATGTTATCTGTGCGTTGTTCCCGAGTACCTTGGGAGAGAAGGCTATGACATGGTTCTACAGTCTGCCCACTGGATGTATAACCTGTTGGAAGGATATGCATCAGCGATTCATCGCCCAGTACCAAGGGCGTCGACGGCTGCTGAAGAGTGTTCGGACCCTGCATGAGGTGGTCCAGAGGCCCGATGAATCGCTGGCCCAATACTACCAGCGTTACACGGCTGGTATGACCGAGCTGGATGAGGAGATATCGGAGGGCGAGGCCATCCGTACCTTCCTGAAAAACCTCAATCCCCCCTACGGCTCCGACTTACTTCACAGCGTCGCGGCCAAAAAAGTCTGGAACATGGAGGCACTCCAGGCGAGGGTAAAACAGCAAATCGACGTCCAAGAGTCGAAGATCGCTGCCGGAGAATTGGCTCCTCCCAAGGGACGCGAAGGAAAGCAGTTGTTCAAACCACTGGACAACCGACACAGGAAGGATAGCTCCGAGGGTAGTCGGAGTCGTGGACGCTCCGATCGGAGGGAGGATAGGCGTCCGACCAAGAGGGACAGTCAGAGGGAGGAGTTTACCCCCCTCAACAGGCCTTTGAAAGAAGTCTTGGCGGTAATGGAGAAGCAAGGCCTCGCTCGTTTCCCCAAGAAGAAGGAAGGAGAAAAGTTGGGCTCCCGCACCGACCGTTACTGCCGATTCCATCGGGCCTCTGGTCACGACACTGACCAGTGTCGGGAGCTGAAGAAGGAAATAGAGAAGCTTATCCAGAGGGGTAAGCTGAAGGAGTTCGTGGGAGACTCCCGCTGCAAGCCCCGTTCCCGATCTCGGTCAAGGTCCAAATCTCGATCGAGGTCCCCAAGGAAGAGGAGGTCCGACGCAGAGCCTTCGGAGGGCCCATCAGGGTCCCGGCAGAAGAGGATTATTAATGTGATCCATGGAGGGTTCGCTGCAGGGGGAGACACATCGTCTTCTCGGGAGCGTTATGCCAACCAAGTGCCAGTCGCAGTGGTTTTGGGAAAAAGATCTCGGTCGTGGACCCCGAAGGAGGAGATGGAGATCACCTTCTCGGCGAAGGATCTGGAGGGAGTAGAGACCCCCCACGAGGATGCTCTAGTAGTGACGTTGGACGTAGGGGGATTCGAAATGAAGAGGATCCTCATCGATGGAGGAAGCTCCTCCGACATCCTCTTCTCCGACGCCCTGGAGCAGATGGGGAAAAAGACGAAAGACTTACGAGAGGTTAGCTTCCCGATGGTAGGATTTTGCGGCACAACCTCTTATCCATTGGGGGTCATTACGCTGCCCGTGTGGTTCGGCAGTGGCTGGAAGATGGAGAAGAGAGATGTGGAGTTCGTGGTGGTCGAATCCACAGGGACGTACAACGCGATCATTGGAAGAACCACTATCAACCCGCTGATGGCAGTAGCCTCAACTGTCCATCAGAAACTGAAGTTCCCGACTGAGAATGGGGTCGGCGAAGTGAAAGGCGACCAGGTGGCGTCGAGACGATGCTATGTCAACGCCACGAGAAGATCAAGGAAGGAGGCTATGTCGGTTCTTCAAACAGACACTGATCCTCGAGAGGAGTTTGGGCGTCCCGCCCCCATGGAGGACCTAAAAGAAGTCGAGATAGATGGACCCGAGAGGAGGGTAAAGATCGGATCCGCCCTATCCGAGGAAAACGCTCAGGAGTTGATCGCCCTATTGAGGGAATTCAAGGAGTTATTTGCCTGGTCTCCGAGCGATATGCCAGGAATCAGTCGGGACGTGATCGAGCATGAACTGAATATCGACCCCACGATCAAGCCGATCGCACAGAAGAGACGTCCGATGGGAACAGACAAGAGGATTGCAATCCAGCAGGAGGTTGGCAGATTGCTCGACGCTGGGTTCATTAGGGAGATCCGATTCCAGACTTGGGTAGCCAACCCAGTGCAGGTAAGGAAGAGCAACGGGAAGTGGCGGATGTGTGTCGACTTCCGCGACTTAAACAAGGCTTGCCCGAAGGACTGTTATCCACTCCCTCGGATCGACCAACTGGTGGATGCTACATCGGGGCATGAGCTGCTAAGCTTTATGGATGCTTATTCTGGTTATAACCAGATAAAGATGGCGAAAAAGGATGCCCCACATACCGCCTTTTACGCTGACAGCGAAGTCTTCCAGTACGACGTCATGCCTTTCGGCCTGGTGAATGCGGGGGCGACATACCAGAGGATGGTGAACAAGCTGTTCGGGGACATGATTGGGAGTACCATGGAAGCCTATGTAGATGACATGCTGGTGAAGTCCCGACGGGCATCAGACCACGTTGGCAACTGGGCAATGGCCTTCGAGAGGATGAAGCTCCACCAGGTCCGCCTAAATCCAGCCAAATGTGCTTTCGGAGTCCATTCCGGGAAGTTCTTAGGCTTCATGGTGAGCCAGAGGGGGATCGAGGTGAATCCCGAAAAACTAAGGGCGATAGAGGAGATGCAGTCCCCAACCAGTCATAGGGAGGTGCAGGTGCTGAACGGTCGGCTGGCTTCGATGAATCGCTTCTTATCCAAGGCCAGCGACCGGTCGATGCCATTTTTCAGTGTGTTAAGAGCCAACCGACAGTTCGAGTGGACTGCTGAATGTGAGGAGGCGTTCCAAGCGCTCAAACAACATCTCCGCGACCTCCCGCCACTTGCGAAGCCAACTCCAGGCGAGCCGCTCTATCTTTATTTGGCTATTTCTTCGTTTGCAATAAGCTCTGTTCTAGTTAAAGCCGTCGAGGGCAATCAGATTCCTGTCTATTATGTAAGCAAGGCGTTTGCCAAGAGTGAAATGAATTACCCTCCGATTGAGAAGTACCTCTTTGCGTTGATTATTACTGCTCGAAAGTTACGGCCCTACTTCCATGCGCATGAAATTACGGTGTTGACTGATCAGCCATTGAAACACTTCTTGAACCGGCCCGATGCGTCGGGGAGACTAGTAAAGTGGGCCGTGGAACTTAGCGAGTTTCGAATTCATTTCGCTCCGAGAACAGCTATCAAAGGGCAGGCATTGGCCGACTTTATAGTTGAATCTACTATTCCCGATCCTGAAGCAACGGAAACAGTAGAGGGGGCAACCGGGAATACTGAAGAGGCCCCGACGGCAGGGCAGTCGGAACAGCCAAATAAGGAGAACACCTGGGAGTTGTACACGGATGGCTCCTCAAGCTCGGACGGATCGGGGGCGGGGTTCGTATTGATTCCGCCAGGCGGGGCGGAGCCACTTCGATATGCATTGGCCCTAACATTTAGAGCCACCAATAACGAGGCGGAATATGAGGCTCTTATAACGGGGCTGAAAATCGCAAAGGGCACCGGAATTGAACATTTGAAGGTGAAGTGTGATGCTAGCCTGATTGTAAATCAGGTTCGGGGGCAGTATGGAGCAAAGAATCCGGTCATGAAGAAGTATCTTCAGGAGGCTAGGACCTTGAAGGAGAGCTTCAAAAGCTTTGATATCGAGGCGATTCCGAGGGAAGAGAATGTGGAGGCTGATGCCTTGAGCAAATATGCCTTGGGGGCACCTTTGGAAGAGAGTCGGAAGGTACACTTCTTGGAGAAGGTGATTCTATCGACCACCGATCCGTCGGAGGTGTGCGCTATCGGGACAGGGTCAGAGGGGGAATCCACTTGGATGACCCCGATAATTGTGTACTTAACTACGGGGGCACTTCCTGAAGATAAAGTGGCAGCGGAGCGACTACGACGAATGTCAATTAATTACGCGATGGTGGATAACCAGTTGTACAAGAAGGGCTTTCTTTCGACGCCTTTCTTGAAATGCGTGGCCGAACCCGATACGACTCGGATTCTGAGAGAATTGCATGAAGGAGTCGCAGCCTGTCACGAGGGTGCTCGATCTATCCTGAGGAAGGCGTTGAACTTGGGATATTATTGGCCTACGATGAATAAGGAGGCAACGACGCTTGTTCGATCCTGTGACGCGTGTCAGAGATATGCTTCGAATATTACAGCCCCCGCCGCTGATTTGATGCCCATTGGGAGTGCTTGGCCCTTCGCACAGTGGGGCATTGACCTGGTGGGACCCCTTCCGAAAGCAAAGAGCCAGTGCACACATCTGCTGGTCGCGATTGACTACTTCTCGAAGTGGATCGAGGCTAAGCCGTTAGCCAAAACAACAGCAGGACATATCATTAAGTTCCTTCAGACCCGAATTTTGTCGAGATATGGGGTGCCGAAGGTGATCATCAGTGACAATGGTCCTCCGTTTAATGGGGCCCAGTTGGAGAGGTTCCTAGACGAGTTCGGTATCGAGCATCGAACAGCATCCGTCCACCACGCTCAGACCAATGGGCAGGTAGAGGCGGCCAACAAAATCGTGATGGAGGGCTTGAAGAAGAGGGTCTACGCTTTGGACGGAAAATGGCTGGAAGAACTGGAGAACGTGTTGTGGGCGGTCCGAACGACACCCAAGCGGTCAACAGGTGAAACCCCGTTTGCACTTGTTTATGGAACAGAGGCGGTCGCTCCCGTGGAAATCGCTGTGGCGTCTCATCGAACCAGCAGCTATGAGCCCTCGACGAGTCCAGGAAGAGCCAGGATAGGACCTTTGACGAATGACGAAACAAGGCGCCTGGAGTTATCCTTGCTAGAGGAAAAACGGCTGGAGGCCGACATAGCGCAAGCTCGGATGCGTTTGGCGACGGCCAGGTACTACAATCGGAAGGTCAAGTCGCGACAGTTCTACGCAGGAGAACTGGTCCTACGACGGAATGAATTCGCCCTACAAGATCGGATCAACAAGATGTCCCCGAAATGGGAAGGGCCTTACAAGATCGTAGGCATGCCGGCCCCGAACGCTTACAAGTTAGAAGATCCCGACGGCAAAGTTTTAAGAAACACCTTTAGTGGTGAACATCTGAAGAAATGCCATGTTTGACAAATAAGTCGCCCGTAGAGGCGCGAAGATGTAATTAAGTCGCCCTGAGTGGTGCACGCTATGTTAAAGACATCAATCAATAAAGAGGTTACTTCTGATCAAAGTATTCCTGAGTTGTTCTCAATACGTTAAAAGCGTCATTGGACGTCCGAAAATCCTTAAGTTTTTAAGGTCCGATTAAAAGGCGTCATTGGACGACCGAAAATCCTTAAGTTTTTAAGGTTCGATTAAAAAGCGTCATTGGACGTCCGAAAATCCTTAAGTTTTTAAGGTCCGATTAAAAAGCGTCATTGGACGTCCGAAAATCCTTAAGTTTTTAAGGTCCGATTAAAAAGCGTCATTGGACGTCCGAAAATCCTTAAGTTTTTAAGGTTCGATTAAAAAGCGTCATTGGACGTCCGAAAATCCTTAAGTTTTTAAGGTCCGATTAAAAAGCGTCGTTGGACGTCTGAAAATCCTTAAGTCTTAAGGTCCGATTTAAAAGCGTCATTGGACGTCCGAAAATCCTTAAGTTTTTAAGGTTCGATTAAAAAGCGTCGTTGGACGTCCGAAAGCCTTAAGGTTCTTAGGGCCCGATAAAAGCGTTATGAAGACCATAATCGAAGAAGACATTAATAAAAGGCTCGAAGGCCTAAGAGGTTCGATACAAGGGAGATAATGAGGAAGGAGTACGAAGACTTAAGATTTAACAAATTAAACTCGGTCCTCGGGCGCTGAATCTTCAGAGGGCTTTGGAGGGACAGGCTCAGAGGGATCGGTAGGAGGCTCGTTGGCGTCTTCGGAGGAGCTCTCCGACGGGAGGCTAAGGTACGTCTCTGCGGCTAGGCCGAGAGTCTTGGACTTCCTCAAGTCGATGGAGTCCCCGTAGGTTTCATTAAGCTCTTCGACAATATCAAGGATGGCATTCTGCAAATCTTCCTGACAATGTCTCGCCGCATCTGCTTTGAAGTCCTCCGAGCTCCGATATTCTTCGCGGCCCTGGACCTTCGCGTTTGTTATTTGGGCGGAATGATCCGCCTTTGCCTCCTCTAGCTCCGCGATGGCCCTCTGCTTCTCAAGCTTCAGTCGCTCAGCAGTTTCTTTCAACGCTGCCTTATCGAAGGCAGCCTGGCTCCGATCCGCCAAGGCCGCTTGCTGCTCCCGCCTAAGCGAGCTCTCAAGGCTTAGAATCTGCCTTTGCTGGGATTGGGCCTCTTGAACAAGCTTGGCCTTACCCTCCTCGGCCTGCTGCCTACCCTCCTCGGCCTGCTGCCTACCCTCCTCACCCTGCTGCCGAACTTCCTCGGCCCGCTGCCAACCCTCTTCGGCCAGCTTTTTACCCTCCTCCGCTCGGAGCCTTGACGCCTCGGAGGCAGCTAGGTCCTCCTGGAGCTTGGTCAAGCTCTCGAGGTTGGAGTTGGCCCGTTCTTGCTCCAACGCCTTCCGCAGAGACAGGATGTAGCCGAAGCAACGATCCTGGTCCGCCATTTCCTGAGGGCAAAATATAGCTTAATATTTAAAAGTCGGAATACTTCCAGATGAGTAAAAACAAAGTGTACCTACCTCTATCCGACGGACGGCCATTTGCCGGATGTCCGCCTCGATTGTCCTCCTCGTCCAGAGAGAGTGGGCGCCTCAGTGAGGGCGGGATCGAACCCGACACCAAGTGCAAGGCCAGGTTCTTCTCCTGACACCCCCGATGTAGAGGAATCCCCCGAAGGGACTCCACCGGTCTCCAAGGCTCGGCGCTCTGGTCCGAAGAGAAGGCCTGGTAGTAATCTCCATCCAAGGGAAATGGAGGAACTACCAGGCGAACCCCCCCATCCTCACTTATTTGGGCTTCGGGGGTCGCGCCCCTAACTGGTGACGATGGCGGAGCGGGTGACGATGGTGGCGTGATGGGGAGTGGAGACGTCTTCCTACCAGGCGACTTAGCAGGAGTTGACCTCGACTTTCCTCGGAGGATTAGGCCTTCCTCCTCAGCTTGTTCCTCGGAGGGGGAGTCCTCCAAGCTGGTCACCCGACCGAATTCGCCACGGGCTTCCGTTGGGGCATCTTCCACCACCGGCTCCGCTGCAGGCGCGGGGTCTGAGGCAGGTACAGCAGGGGCGACGTCCGCGGGACCTGCAGCGGGGCGAATAAGGTGAGGAAGTAAATTGATATCGGTGTGCCAAATTAAACAACGCTCCATATATCTCTCTTGGCCGAAAAAGTCGTAATAACCCGCTTCGAGAACATGTGGAGTTTCCCCTCGGAGGATATTTCTGACATCCCTAATCCGCCCTTCCATATCGGAGGCTTGAAGGTCTTGAGGTACCAACTCTCTATATCTGTTTATAGCACGAAAAACTTCCTTACCTTCCTTTTCGGAGCGGACGTTGAAGGCGGCCCTGACCACATCCGTATTAGTCCGCCCCTCGGAGGTGGGGGCAGACCCTGGGGCCTCGGAGGTCTTCGCCTTCTTCCGAGATGGCCCCGACGTGGCAGAAAACTTTCGATGGGAGGACTTCTTCTTGCGCTTCAGCGAATGGGAGGCATCGGTATCCTCCTGAAACAGACGGACGGTCAGCGATGTTCGAGGGGCTGTAAGCAGTGGAAACAAGAAATAATTAGAAGATTACCCAGAGAATTACATTGGAAACGCCATCATGAATTTTTCCCCCGGCCTTGGGATCAATCAGCATAATAGAAATTTTGATCCGCTGTTGGTCGGTGACAGAAGTGGCCTCGAAGGGCTGATACCCCTCCTCCCAGCGACGGGCCTGGATAAGCATCAAGGCCCTCTTGGTCTGCTCCGACCACGAACGGAAAGGCACAGGAGGATCAGACTCCACGACGGTCTTCGGCCACTCGATGGGACCAGGCTTGATGAAGAAATATTGTTCTTTCCAATTGGCATTGTCATGCCCCTTATCATGGATGATGGCCCGTTCTTTGCAAATCCTCCAGGACACCTTCCTATCCCAGCCCAGCTCCTTATACTGCTCGTCGGTCCCCTCGGGCTGGCGGGGGGTGAAGGAGCAGATACCATCCTTATTACAGGTCATCTTGTAGAGGACCCGTCAAAGCTCCAGACTGTAGCTCCAATCTTCTTTGTTGATATCACACCACACTTGGAAGGCAATCCATGTACGGATTGCGTGTGGGGAGAAGGTCGTGGGGTAAGTCTTGTAATGGTTGCACAGCTCCACCCAACTCGGACAGAAAGGGAGTCGGATTCCCGCACGAATTTGCCCTGAGGAGATGAACACCTCATCTCCTTTGGGGAGCGTAATCTGAGCGTCACGAGGACTGAACTGGGATTGCTCGTAGGGATAGCGGGCCCCGAAGGAGGATTCGAAGATACCACACTCTATACAAGCCCTATCGTAGTTAATAGGAGCAAGCAAGTTCTTGAGATACTTGAAGACGAAAGGCGGCCCAACAGTGGCAGATCCCTCGGCTGAAAATCGTCGAGGGAAGGAAGGAGGGAAAAATTGAAACCTAAGAAGATCAAAGATGAAAAGGAAAAGAATAATAAGGAGAAGAATCTTACCAGACATAGTGACTGAAGGCTTGATCGGAAAAATTTGAAGTGCTTGAAGCGCCGGTAAAAACTCGAAATCTGGAGAATCAAAGCTCTTGGGATCGCAGAGAAGAAGAGGTAAAAGAAAGGTAAAACAGTGTCTGGGGCTAGGGTTTTATAAGAGAAGGAAAGGAGAACTGAAGGGGTGGGCAATCTGAGCCGTAGAATTCAAAACCACTCAATCAGAATCGTCCAAAGGAAAACGTGTTAATTCAAAGAAGGCGAAACGTTTTTAATCCGAACCGTCAGGACGCATGGGACAGATAAGACAAGAGTAATGACGTACCGGGGCGGTTGAAAAGTGCTTTTTCAGAAAGCAGGCGTGCGGAACCCGAAACGTTCCTTCACCTCCTATCAGCATTAAATGCTGGTCTGATCAAGAAATCCCCTCGAATCCAAGCAGGATCCCAAAGGATCTCGAAGAGATCCAAGGCAAAGGCCTCCGACAAAAGTAGGGCAATGGCCTCCAACGTTTCAAACAAAGACCCACGACTGGGATGTGGAAGGGTCCGATATTGAAAGACGCGACGCACTATAAGTCCCTCACGTCTTGGGGGCAAATGATGGGCCCCGGCGAAGGCCGTTAGGCCCCTAAACGATTGGCAAACAGCGACTAGGCCCGTTGGGCTAGGAGCTGGGCTGCTGGAAGGCTAATGGCTCCGACGGAAGGAGGTCCCGACATTGAATAGCCCCGAGTAAGTATGGCTCCGACAGGGGAGAGCCCCGAAGATATCGGACCTGGACGTAGTCGGTCCCGATATGGGAGTTGATGCCACTCCCCGACACCGAATCCTCAACGATGCAACCTGGGAGCCTCCGATAATGATCTAGACTCGCCAGTAAGAGCACAATCCCGGAGATCTCGCCATGATTACAGTAGTGGTATAATGGGCGAGATATGTGGGATACGTATAACTGTACAAGATACGTGGCAAGATATACGGCGAGATATGTGGGATAGTGGATCACAATCCAACCGCCTAATCAGGTAACTGGGAGAGCCTTTCCTCTATAAAAGGAGGGAAGTTATTCCAGGTTAAGGTTACGTTCTTTGACATACACACAAATACTGCTTGCTTCATCTGTTGACCACCGTACTTACGTTAAGCATTGGAGAGGGATTCTGGGCCACCGCCCTCTATTCCCCTTCTGCAGGATTGCGAGGAGTTAAGGAATCCGTCACCGTAACCGGAGTTCCCGCCGTGATCCAACAATATATATACGCAGTTTCCGACCTTGAGGATAAGTGGATCTCTAACAATCGCATTGGTCAGCAATAGCGCTGACCATACAATCACCGGAACGGCAGCAAACCACGTAAAAATGAAGCTAAATGGCTCGGGAAGCTGCACATATATAGCAATAACATAACGAGCTAAATTAATAAAACAAATCATATCTCGATGCGCTATATATATTCGTAATTCTCGATATTTACCTCCAGAAGTTGCGTAATCTCGAATCCAGTGAGGTCATCGAGGAAGAAGAACCTAGTAGATCATCAAAAGAAGAAGCAACTGTTGGTAAAGGTGACGATCACTGATAGCTAGCGTCGGTAATAATGTAATGTAGATATGAACTTTAACTGTCATCGCTAAAGAAGAAAATGCTTACAATCCGAGGGCGACAACGGTTGCCGGGACGTTGAGCAAGAACATCTTGATATAATCGACGGACAGATCGCTGTAGACCTTCCGTGTTCGAAGACTGCAAAGTTATAGGGTTAATTACAAAATGCCTTTGAACTTATGCTAGCAAGGTTTATCTTGTATATAGTATAAAGATTAAATAATACATTCACTTAAAGTTTTAGAACAGATCGGTCAAATGATTAGTCTAAACTTTCATAAATATTTTGTTTAAAGTAACAACAGTCGGTCTGAGGGACTCGAAACCTGACCCAAGACCATTATAGGTGTATCTCCTTGAGCCCCAGGTTACTTGGTACTCTAATTTTCAGTTGAGGTCCGAGCTCGATCATTTTATGCTAATATAATTAAACAAGACCGAGTACCTTTAGCCTCTGTTTGAGCTCGTCGAATTCTATATCGCTCAGGATCGGGTTGCCAGATACATAAGCCATCGAAGCTTCCAGAAACTTTTGTTCATCAGAACCTGCAGAGTTAATTAGTGTGATGATCTATCTAATTCAACTCCTACAACTTGAACATATAGATTGTCGAACAAGAAACCCAGCCGGATGGATACTTACTTAGCATCACAACACTGCTTCCTTCCCACATGAGTTCTTCCTTGAGGTTATCAAATTCCTCATTAGACATTGCTGCTTTTCCCTCATAGTAAAACGCCTATTACATTACATAAGATGATCACAAAATGTCATATAACAAAGAAAATCGGGATCGGTTCTATCTATTGAGATATATATATTTATCGTACTTGCATGGCCTGAAGGAAGTCTTGTTCGAGTTCGCCGATTGACTTCTTCTGCTTCTTGTCGATGCTGCAGTAAGGCAGAATATTGCTATCCTTTTCTTCTTCCTCTTCACCTACCTTTCCTGAAAATCACTCAATAGTTGACTTGCTTCCCAAGAAATTAAACCTCCTAGACTTCAGCAAATAAATAAATTCTAGAAAAGTGAGCAGTAAATTTTGCAGTTTAAACTTGAGCAATCTTTTCTTTTGCACCATTCATTCACTCAAAGCCCAAAATGGCATCAAAGCTCCCATGACTTGCTCCCCAAGAAACCCACTTCTTTGTCAAATCTTGGTTCCAGTGATTTCTCCATCCATGACCAATGGCTTGGGCCTGGGAGGATGATTAATAGCAGCGGAAAAATGTAGCTTGGTGCATGCTTATATATTTTACAGATTAGTTAGTCTTGAATAAATGGGAAAATCAAAATGATCGCTATTGAACCGTAAGAGGGACCCGACCCGACCCGACACTGACCTTGTTGATCAGCAGTGGCCTTGGACGGAAGTATATGCATCCTTGGGCCATTGAAGGCCGACAGCTTTCTTCCATTGAAGGAGCAATCCCTAGAAGAAAGCAAGTGTTGTTTTCTGTCCTGAAGGCGGAATAGGGAATGATGCCATGTCAGAGAAGAAGCCCCTCGCCATATCAGACCGAATGTGTTTGCTAGCTTCATCAGGTGGTGAAGAATCTTCTAGCTTTTACTTTAAAATTCTGGAGGGAAATGAAAGGCAGGTTGAAGATAAGGCAGTGTAGCAATCTGTGGAGGGAGGGAGGGAGCCAGAACAGAACCATTGGTTTTGGTGATACTTGCACTTTGAGGTGAATTTCGTGGGCTTCTTTGTTACAAATCTCTTTCATGGGCACCTAGGACTGAAACAGACGTGCCATTACGTGGCTACCTCGCATTAAGCACGTGAAACCAACACGTGGAGCTTGGATCCCACATATACAGGAGCTGATATTGATGAAGCCACTTAGCTTGCACCATTAGTTTGCTTTTGGAGTTATATATATGCACTGTGAAAGAGGAACTGCTCTACTCTACTCTGACTGCCTACAAGTGGAAGCCAAAGCTAGCCCGTAACCTAGGTCTAAGTCACCGGTAGTCGGTATCCTAAGCATAGTTTAATTTGGAAAAAAAAAAAAAGTCTGCCTAAATTGCGATGAATTGTATAAATGTAGTAGAGTTTTTAGTAGTTACATAAAGTACATTGAAATCTGTATAACGGTTCAGATCTATCTGATTAAGCTTCTCTATTTGGTATTTGGTTCATTCTCTCGTGATTTAAATTCTATCGGCTGCAAATTCAATTATTCTTGCAGTCTAACTGCATTTTTTAGTTAAGCTCGAAACAAAAGTACTTTGTACATGGAGCCAAGCCAATTGAAAGGCATTGCACCATCTACATGATCAAGAACATCTCAATCCCCATAACATTTTATTCCACCCCAAGAACTGGAAGAAAAAAAAAACACACCTTTTAATCAAACGGCACAACCGCCATTAACGGCTTATCCGAGAAGAAAGCCTCCAAGTTTGACAAAGTAAATTGATACACAGCCTGGATCGATTCTGGTGTAAGCACGGCACAGTGTGGAGACAGAACAACGTTGTCCAAACTAAACAGCTCCTTAGGGACGTTGGGTTCGTCCTCAAACACATCAAGACCGGCTCCTCCCAGCTCTCCCTTCACCAGCGACCGCACCATCTCCTTCTCGTCGATGAGGGCCCCACGCCCCACATTAATTATCACTCCTTGACTTCCTAATGCCACCATGACATCTCTGTTGATGATTTGGTGTGTTTCATTTGTGAGGGCACAGCAGATGATGAGAATGTCAGAGTTTACTGCGAGGTCGAGGATGTTCGGGTAGAATGGAAAGGGAGATGATGGTTTCTTGTTTCTCGAGTGGTAAGCGATTTTGCAGTGGAAGGGGATTAGCCTTGCTGCGACTTGTGAGCCGATATTGCCCAAACCTACTATCCCCACACGTTTCCCTCCAACCTGCAATACATACATTATCCCAAAAAATTATAATTAACCATTCTCCAAATAACCTATTATAAGATGAAGTAGCCATTCCGCATTTCGTCCTTAATCAAATGTCTCAATTTGAAGCTTGAGAATAATTTTTTTCATAATCAATAATTTGTTTATTCCCAAAGCTCAAATCAAGACATCTGATTAAGAACCAAGTGCGAAATCGAAGGAGGCATATCAATGTGCTATCTACTTGATGAATCCCTAGAAAATCCGCAGCAAACCAAAACAAATAATCTCATCATGATTTTTTTTTTTTTTTTGCTAAGAAACTAATAGAAAGTATCAACTCAAATTTTCACATTTTAATTTGGGACAAGATTATTAACATGACATATAGTTAAAGACCTGTTTTTAGCTTCTTTAACACTGATTTTTTTCCCCTAAGGTGTACTAGGATTGCTTACCACGATGGCAATAACATTGACATTTTATCAGCTTATGCTTGATACAAGGTGCTCCAAATGTGATAATATTTGAAGTAAAATAAATGATAATGTTTTCTAACTCTATCAAATACAAGATAAGGAATATTCAATACGACCACGGCAGAAGGGAAGAAGATTTAGGACCTTGTAGCCAAGTTGGTACGGTCCTTCCTTCGGCCACAGCCCACGCCTCACGTACCTGTCACTCGCCGACATCATCCGGAGGACATCAATCAGCAGCGCGACGGCGCAATCGGCCACGTCCTCTGCAAAAGCGGGCCCGGCGTTTGTTACGGTGATGCTCCGGCGGCTGCACTCCGCCAGGTCGATGTGATCGACGCCGACGCTGGACGCTACCACTATTTCTAGATCAGGGAGGAGACGGAGGGTGTCGGAGGAGAGCGGAGTGGGTCCCACGCAGTAGAGGGCGCGTATGCCGTGGGCGTGAGAGGAAAGGAAGACCTCGACCGGGTCTGAGGAGGTCCAGGGGTCGAGTACGGTGTAGTGCTGAGACAGAACGTCCATGAAACCGAAGTTGAAGGACTGAAGGCGGTGCAGGAGAACCGGTGGTTTCTCATCCTCGCGGCGGTGGTCGGCATCTGTCATTTTTCGGGTTTCTTTGGAAAAATCGCCGGCACAGATGAATACTATTTCCGTCGGTTAGATTATTTCTAGTCGAAATTCTAATCTAAAAAAGCCTGTGAAACAAATAGCAAAATTCTGCCGAAAGTAATTTGGGAAGTCTCAACATAATTTGTGATGGTTAAATTGTAGCGATTTGTTATTGTGATATAATATTAATATAATATGGAATGTAATTTTATATTGTAATATTTGATATGATTTGTAACTAGCATTATAAAGCAAATTTATTATTATATTATTTTTATTATGTCAAAAGTTCCAATTTTTTTTTAGAAACTTACTTCTTAAACTTTATATTTTGTGTTTAATAAATATAGTCTATTCATGAATTATAAAAACCAAATATTAACATATTAAAATTAAATTCGCATAGCTATTAAAATTTCTATTAATTAAAATATTCTGTATAGTTTTATAAGGTAATTTTTATTTTAAAAAGAATGGCATGATGTTTTTTTTTTTTTGCTAATCTATATATATATAAAAATTTAGGATGAGAGATAATAACAGGAGCAATCTGGAGGCGCCACGTCAACACGGTCAGCCAATTAAAGTTTGCCACGTCAGATTTAGGATAGTTATCAGAACCGGGTTTCTGTTTACTCGATCTGGTCACCGATTCAATAGATTAATTATCTGAGAAGGAGCTGAATTTCCACGCCACTAATCAAGCCACAATCAGCAGCATCGAGGAGACGCTGGTCAAAGAGACGCTTTGAAACCGAAGTCTCTCAATTTCCAATTCTACGGTACATGTATTTCTCACCGTATTTGACTATAACCTTACCCCCAATGCCATCAAACTGAAGCGGCAGCATCATATATAAGTCCCTTTTCAATTCAGTAGAACCCTAAATCGAATCAAGCCAATCGAACCTCTAACGATAGATCTTCTCAGGGAGGAGCTCCTCAAGAAGCGCAAATCCCTAGCTGAGGACACCGGAGGCAAGTGCTTCTTCAAGCATTCCAAAATCGACCACAAGCAAATCTAGAAGCTTCGCGAACAGGAGAAGCGTGTGCTCGAAGCCAAATCCCGTTCCAAAGCCCCCCTCCTCCGCCGCTTCCGATGCTAATACTTCTGCTTCTGGCTCCGCAATGAAGGCTTCGTCCTTTACTGCCTCCGCTGCCTCCTCAGGTTTGTTTTAATTGATGCAAATCAGATATAAATCATTTGTGGTTGGATTGGATTATAGTGATGATGAATGGATTAAAAAATGCAGATATGCTTGGTGATTTAAGTTTTGCAGATGTTTGATAGAATTTCAGATTAGATTGTGGTGTTTTAATGTCAGGTTATATCTTGATAGATTGGTACATACTGTCGGATATCTGTACAATTCGGGTTCGCATTTACGTTTCGGACCTCACAAACACGACGAAACCCACAAACGGATTTTACCGCGGACACCCCGAGTCCAAAACGGTCCGGATGCGCGCAGCACCCGGACCGGGACTTCCGGATTGCCACTAGGCAACCCGGAGGTCCGGGTTGCCTTGAGGCAATCCGGACCAAGTCCGGATTACCTCGGCAGTCCGGATTGGTCCGGTTCGCCCGGCAATCCGGACCATGAAGGACATCCGACATGGTCCGGACTGTCGAATGGCACCGCGCGCTTACCCCTATTATTTTTACTAAGTATGAGAAGTTAGTGCGCACATAGCCAACCTCGATGTCGGTAAGCGTTTTCCTTTAAACCGGCATTGAACCGCATAAAACCGGGTACGGTTCTCGGGTTTCCTATAAATAGAGACCTAGACCTCCCATTTGACAAGTTAACTCGAAACTCTCTCAAATTGGCTATTTGTGCTCTGACCTCTCTCTACACACTTTCTCTCTCTAGATTGTGACTTAAGCATCGGAGAGGGCTCAACCAGCACCACCCCCCTCTCTATGCTGGTTATTGCTCGTTTTGCAGGACCCGACATGTAGGAGACCGAGGTTGGAGCCAAAGCCAAGTTTGGGGTTCGAGGATCGAGGTTCGCGGATCGTGGATCGTGACATGGTGACAGGGGACCGTACCTGGGTGCACATCCAACTTGTTCGCGAAGAGCAACCCGAGGTGTCCCAGGTGAAACCGACCTCAACACTTGGCGTCGTCAGCGTGATTCGAGCAAGAAGCCATTCCATACCGCAAGCTATGACAGGCAGACGTACGAAGAAGGCGGGTGCGAGCAAGCCGAAGCCGACGAGAAGCCAACAAGGACCTTCTCACATTCCAGATGCAGAGTATACCGCCTCATCCATGCCAACCGCAAATGCGCCTTCCGCACAGCATGGTCCCGATGTCCAGAACGAGGCACCAGTGCACGAGTTCGAGCGAAGGACGGAGGTGAATGAAGAGTTCCCATACGGGATGCCAGCTGACAAGTGTAGCAACAAGCTATGGCACGCAATCAACCTCTTCCTGATGACTTCAGTCAACCGGAAGAAAGAAAAAATCATGTTCGTTGGAAGAAAACCGCAGCCAACAAGCAGAAGCCGACAACAAGTCAGCAAGATCTTTCACACATGCATAAAGACATGTCCGCTGCATCCTTCATGCCAACAAGCAGTGTGCCTTCCGCACAGCATGGCCTTGAAGTCTAGAATACGACGTACATTGCATCCCATTCAGAAAAGATGGCAAACGTACATGTGACTCATAGAGACTTTGATGATGGAGGCGAGAAGTCATACGAGCAAGGAGGGTACGTTGCAAAGACAGTGCACAAGTCCCATGATGCCGACATGGAGGATGCCGTCATGAAGTATGCCGACATAAAGGATGCCGTCATGAAGGATGCCGCCATAAAAAATGTCATTGGTTTCTCATCAAAGGACAAAAAGCACATTGTGCACCACGACACCTTGGTCATAACCACGCAGGAGCTGACAAGAAGTCAACTTGGATCCTCCCACATGCCTGTTGCCACATCCAATGCCTTCTTGATGCCAACAAAAAGTGCGCCCTTCGCACATTATGACCAAGGAGTCCACAATACAAAGCATGTTACACCCCCGCTGGGATTTGAGCCTAAGAAGCACATCAATGAAGAGTTTCCTTACGGGATGCCAGAAGAAGGAGTCCCCCAATACGAAGGTGTCAACCCGCCACCACCTGTCGCTCCTACCATGATGGCCGCGCTCGAAGAGCTGCTTGCATTCGAAAGATGCAAAGGAATCAAGGATATGCCCTGCCACCACCACCTCCACCTCCAAACAACGGACAAACCGATGAGACAAGAGCAATGTCCCGAGACACAAGCCATCAAGACACACCGCACCAAGGAGTAGGGGCAATACACGGAAGGTACCTTCCAGTACCGACAAACAAGGCAAGGAGTTGCGCGCTCATACAACCCGTATATGATAGCACAGCACCAAGAAGGGACATGGAGACAACCTCCAACCTCTCGCTCAAAAATGCACAAGGAAGGTTCCTCCACGATGACAAGCCAAGACGACGCTGACATCCGTCACAAGGAGAAATGAAGAAGTATATCGACCAAAGCAATAAACATCAAAAGAATTCTCATGTGGAGTCTTCAGGAAAATGTAAAGGAAAAGAAAAGGCGAATGATAATCCACCTCTCGCGAAGCGTGGGAAAAATAACGTCATTCATGGTTATTTGATGTGAGGGAAAATTCAACCGGGACTAGAAGAGAAACTTTGCCCACATGTCACTCAGTTGTAGTTACACATATAGGGAGTTGCTTAGTGAATGAGAGTTTGTCTCTAAAGAATATTATGCTTGTGGCAAAATTTCAAGTTAATTTGATATCATTTTTATTAGGTTCTAAGCTTTAGGTCAACGGGTTGTCGATCTAAACCTTATTCCTCACTGGTGAAATTACGTGTTTAGTGCTCTTGGGGCTCGTCGTTCTGATCCACGTCCTTCTGCTTCCTTGCTTCTCTTCTCCACGCGACCCTGCAAGAGGGGCAGTATCAAGCACGAAGGGGGGGGGGGGGAGGTGGTGCTTGATGAACCCTCTCCGATGCTTAAGTCAGAATGATACTTCTAGAGAGATAAAGCTAGAGAGATGCCAGAGCTAAACTTCACAATAATCAAGATGATCAAATGAATGGTGGAAGGGTTGTATTTATAGGCAACGGTGTCATTAAGGTGACTTAATGACATCGTTAACTTTTAAACACAATTAATTAGTCCTTGGTCACATAATTAAAACCTTAGAGCATGGAGAGGTTGGCGGAAATAATCTAAGTGTAGGAGTCCCGAAATGGTGCCGGGGCCTTTGGGGGCGGAGAGAAAATCCGACCCCTAAAGGTAAGGGTTGGGTGTGGCCACCCAACCCCTCCCTAAGGGAGATTGGGTTGGCCAACCCGATCTCCCTTAGGGGAGGTCGGGTGTGGCCACCCGACCTCACCTAGGTGAGTTCGATGCGTGGCCCGGACGAGTATTTTCGCCTCGTCCGGACCGTTGGTGTTTTGGCGGGGTGTTCGGATCGAAGTTTCAATTTATAATCATTAACGGGGTGATAAAAATAAAACGATTCGGAATCAACGAGTTCAAATTGGGCGTATATCCATCACATGCCCCCCGAGTCAACCAATGGCCTGACCCTTGATTGACTCTATTTTAGGATGGTATGACACGCGCAATTTGAAGCCGAAATTTTACCTTTTGTCGGAATCTTTACTTACCCATGGGTGTGTGTCTCTGACTCTGCCCCCTGTCTTATAAGATAGAGGAATTGCAAATGTCAGAATAGCACGGACACGTGTCCAAGCACGTGTCCGTCTGAGATGGTAATAATAAATCCAATACCGTGGCGAGCTTATACTCGGAAAATATGCATATGCATAGGGATGCAATATGAATATGGTTAAATGAGTCTATGCTTCAATTTCATGACGGGGTAAGCCTATGTGGGGAACAATTTCAATTTTGGTCCAAAAATCTTTCTAAGTATGGGATACCAGAAAATATGCCTATAGGATGTTACCCTGAGTGAACATGGATGTATCATGAACATGAAAGTGTGTACTAGCATACATGCAAGTAGGAACACAAGTATGGAAGTGGGTGTAGACATGCTGCGGTTGTAGTCATGAATGTATGCATGGATATATGGCGGCTATGTGCATGGACGTCTAAATGTTTGAACACACGGGAGTGTGCACGTGGGCATGCATGTGAGTGCAAGCGTAAACATGTATGTGTATATGGATGGGTTGTGAGTATAAGCATGAGTGATGGCATTGGTGTACTTGTAGATGTAAATCATGAATATGAGCATAAGTAGGGGTGGCAATTCGTGCTATCGTGCGTGTCAATAATCATGTCGTGCTAAACTTACTGAACACGAACACGCACGGTAAGCTTATCGTGCCACGTTTTACAAACACGAACACGGCACGAATATTTTCGTGTCGTGCTATCGTGTTGTATAAGGATATACATTTGTACATCTCTATACGAGATCTTTAAGCAAAAATCAAAATAATGAACTCCATATATAAAAATACTATGAATTAATATGTCAGTATTCATAAGTTAATAATATAGAGTTTACAAACACTAAAATTAAACCACTAATTGGAGTTTTTAAAGGTAACAAATAAGAATTGTTCAAAAAATACTTAAGAATTACTCTTAATAGTACAACTTTATCGTGCTATCGTGCGTGTCGTGTTATGATACTCAAACACGAACACGACACAGAAGTTATGTCATGTTAATCGTGTTCGTGCTATCGTGTTATCGTTCTTCCATATGCTAGCACGAACACGCTTTTTTTCGTGCGTGTTCGTGTCGTGCTATCGTGTCGTGTCACAAATTGCCAGCCCTAAGCATAAGTGCAAGGGTGAGAGCATAGACCTCTCCTTTACTTGAGGGTGGGAACTCTGCCACTCAATGGGACACAACATTCCGCCTCCCTCGTACTAGCGCGAGCATTGTCTTTTAACCTCGACCTTCGACGTGTGTAACATTTTTCCTTCATTCGTTGGAGTGTGTGTATAGCTCTTGACCCTTACCCTGCAATTTGTTCCCCATAAAAGTGAGGGTGAAAATGCTTACGAGCTTTCTTCTTACCCGCCGCGAGCGAAGGGATTTATCGACATGTGTTAAGGGTTGACCCTTCCTTCGGATGTGCCGGAGCGTTGCTCCATTTGGGTAAGCTAAAAGTTCGCCCTCTTTGTGACGCTCTGGGATTTGTTCCCTTGGATATGTCTCTTGGGTTGTGGTTTTGTTTCTGTAACTTGATTGATGTTAAGGTTGCCCCCGTAGTAGGCGTATCTCGCCCCTCCATGAGTAAGGGTCGATCTTTGCGTCGGTCGCTCGTATAGATGACTCACTTTTGGGAAGCTTTCTTCTTGGACAGGGAGACCTTGAAGATCGTTTTCCAAGGCAGTCAGACCAAATCTGATTGTCCTGTGTCTTGGGTGTCCGAGGTGGACTCGTATGAGGCGGGGACTCGTATGACCCCTTGTAGGTTGGTTTCATGGAGAAACGTATAAGGTGTAGGCGGAGCGTTCCGAACGTACCGTTGAATCGAATGAGAGGGAAGAACCCTCTAGTTCTGCTCATCGTGCCAAGAAATCTTCTAAGTAAGGGAAAGCTGCAGAGGCTTCCGGCATATTCTTTTTCCATTCTCTTTTCTTTGTGATATACTTATGATTGTTCTCATGTTGCTTCCTTCTTGTTGTTAGAGCGTTCGCCCCTGGTTACCGAATGGGTTCTTGCGGTGGGCGAGAGTTCAAGTCAATCTAAATCCAAGGCGCGGAAACCTGACTCTGAGGTCGGGCCCTCGGCTGCCAAGGAGAAGGAAACCGCGAGAGGCTCTCCTTCAAGTGCCCCCTTGCTGACTCCCTCTCATGATAAGGGGGTAGTGGTTGAAGAGGCGCCCTCTTTGCTTGACAAAGGGAAACAACCTGTGGATGGCGATGAGGTGATCATAGGTCTTAATGTCTCTTCTCTATCCTCTGCCCCCCAGCCGAGGGGCCGAGTCTCAAGTTTATTTCATCTTCATGTAGATTTGACGACTTTTGAAGGTGTCTTTGGCTTTCCTATGGGTTATGTTGTTAACCCTTGCGTTGAAGATTTTTCTTTTGGTGATTGGTGTGATCATCGCCTTTCATTGAGGTTCATTTCTCTTGCCATGGCTCTGATTAAGATAGCAAATTCTTGCATGGGAGTTTGGTGGAGACTGCTCTTGAGTTAGCCTCTACTAGTATCGTAGTTGTGATCGTTGTGGGGATTGTTTTGTTATATGCCCCCAATAGTGCTTGTCGTGATTCTTTGCTTTATGGTTGATTTCATGAGATATGGAGGTTGTCTTCATAATGAGGACGTCTCCTACCTAGTATCATCCAGGGGGTTGAAATATAAGTCCATACCTTTGATGAGCGTATGAAGGGTGTTGTTTTTCCCTTTTTCTTGAATCTCCTTTTGAGGTTAGGTGTTGGCTCTTTAGGTTTGTGGTGGACTTGATGGTCTTTTTGTTTTGTGTGGATATGATAACCGCCTCTTGGTGTGTGGACATGATATCCTTTTCAGGATATGTGGACATGATAGCCACTTCAGGGTATGTGGACATGATAGCCACTTCTTAGTATGTGGACATGATAGCCCCCTCTTAGTATGTGGACATGATAGCCACTTCACGTTATGTGGACATGATAGCCACATCACAATGTATGGAGTTGTGCTTTAGTATTCCTTTCTCATTGGAGAGCCTTCATTGCTATAGTTGCCTTTTTTTTAGGCTATGTTTATTGGGTTAGGTCTCGATGTCTCGTCTTGTCGGATGTTGTATCATTTATGCTCTTTAGATGTCTCATTCCTGAGTTGTGCTTGACGATGTTCAAGTCTGATACGAGCATATGTCACGCGAGGGCGACATGCAAGACAATAACGTTTGTCGGAGGTTGCTTTGTGCGACTTGTAAGGCAAGTTTATTTTGAGAGCCTTGAACTTTGGATTTCATGTCTTTGCTATCCTTCTTGGTGGTGTTGGGTTCCTTTGAGATACTTCTCTTGACTTGTGATATGGATGGTAGGATAACTCGTTACTTTTCATGATAACCTATTGCGCTTCTGTATATGATCCTTTGGTCATGGACTTCTCCCTTGTACATGCTTTCCTTTACTTATCTTTCTTTTGTGTTTTCCTTCACATCATACCTGCTATCTCATCAAGAACAATCATTATGTGTTTTTCATACAACTTTGCTTTGCAATTATTTTCTCATGGAATCATTCTTAGTATGGTGCAATGATCTCTTCAGATATCCTCATAGGGGCGTAGTGAATATTTCACGAGATATGCTCTCGGAAGGTACTGGTGTTGGACCAAAGATACGCTCTTGGTGGGCGTCGAAATCTTTTCGCGAGACAGGCTCTCGGAGGGCACTTAACGTTTCACAGGATAGGCTCCCGGAGGGCACAGGTGTTAGACCAAAGATACGCTCTTGGTGGGCGTCGAAAACTGTTCACGAGACTGGCTCTCGGAGGGCACTTAACGTTTCACAGGATAAGCTCCCGGAGGGCACAAGTTAGACCAAAGATACGCTCTTGGTGGGCGTCGAAAAATGTTCACGAGACTGGCTCTCGGAGGGCACTTAACGTTTCACAGGATAGGCTCCCGGAGGGCACAAGTTAGACCAAAGATACGCTCCTGGTGGGCGTCGAAAACTGTTCACGAGACTGGCTCTCGGAGGGCACTTAACGTTTCACAGGATAGGCTCCCGGAGGGCACAAGTTAGACCAAAGATACGCTCCTGGTGGGCGTCGAATCTGGTAGTTTGAAATCTACCTCAAGATACGCTCTGGGGGCGTCGAAGGTCGTAGTTTTTTGAAACCACTCTCAAGATACGTTCTTGGGGGCGTCGAAACTGGTAGTTTGAAATCTACCTCAAGATACGCTCTTGGGGGCGTCGAAGGTCGTAGTTTTTAGAAATCACTCTCAAGATACGCTCTTGGGGGCGTCGAAGTTCGTAGTTTTTGGAAACCACTCTCAAGATACGCTCTTGGGGGCGTCGAAGTTCGTAGTTTTTGGAAACTACTCTCAAGATACGCTCTTGGGGGCGTCGAAGGTCGTAGTATGAAAACTACTCTCAAGATACGCTCTTGGGGGCGTCAGATCTGTTCGCGGGATAGGCTCCCGGAGGGCACAGGGTTCGTAGTTTTAGAACTACTCTCAAGATACGCTCTTGGGGGCGTCGAATGTGTTCGCGGGATTGGCTCCCGGATGGCTCAGAATATTACCTTACCTTGTGTCCCTTCTCATGTAGGGTGTGTCTTTGATACGCCTTTTAGATCTTTACTTGAGTTTTCTTTCCATGATATTGCCTGTTACCACGCTTTTTCTTCAATGTGGGAGATCACCTTTCGAGGGAGATGTTTGTGTGTTGCCAACTTAGGACGAGTTCGTACAGGGAGTTGAGGATGTTTTCCTCTTATGTGACCTCTTCTAGGAGAAATGGTATTGCATGCTCCTGTGATCTTCTGCTTCCAATATCTTCTTTTACACTTAGGTGGACTACCAAGCACTTGTTCGTTTGGTGCCCCCTCAAGTTGCTTGGTGGTCATACCGTCTTTCATGTTTTGCCGTTGATGGCCCCTTGTTCATTTTCTTGATTGGGTACCCCTTATGCTTGGGGCTCCCTTGTCTGCTTGTTTGGATGCGATGTGTGTCCCTTGTAGGACTTACTCTTTTTCATGCTTGTTTGTTTCAGTCATAAGCATGGTTTGGATAATGCCTTTGTCGGATGTATCTCTTGAGGTTGGGGGGGGGTGCTTGTAAATTATTTCCCCCCTTCCTTGTGTTTTTTAGAAAAAACACTTTTGCGGTGATGATAGAGTAGGAGTAACGTATCTTGGAAGGGATTGTATTTAGGTTGAATAGCTTTCTCATAGCATGGCGTCTTGAGTTGTTAATCTCGAAGGTGTGTTTCAGACTAGTCAATCTGATCCATGCTCCTTGCTCGGGCATGGGGGGGTTTGACCGGGCTGTGATAATCTTCTTGAAGTGTTGTGGTACTTAGTGTGCTTTGCATTTTCCTTTACATTGGAGTATTCTTCAATGCGTTTAGGGAGTGTCACATTGGTCATGCTCCTCCCACCTTGAATCTTGATTATAGACTTCCTTTGAATTAGGACTTGAACCTAAAAAGGGGGTTTTCCTTTAGGTTTGCAGGTGATGCTCCATGATTTTCCATGAGTTTGCCCCCGTATTGGCTATTCCTTGTTGGATAGCTTCATTACAGACTGCATTTGTATTGCGTACGTATACGTGTTTGAGGCGTGTTGAGCTGACAAGTCCCTCCTTTTTCATTTTTTCATAACCTTCATTCATCATGTGTTCGGCGTATGGCCTTAAAGGCGGGATATTTTTCTAGTGCCCCCTTTATCGAGGTTCTCCTCTTGATGGGATGCCAGAGTCAAATGTCTTATCATTCGCAGACAAGGTGTTTGATCAGGATGTGCGTCTAGTGTGAGGGTCGATCTTGAAACCTTACTCCCCAAGCTTTTGAGCTCTTCTTTGGTTGATCTTGTAGAACTATTATCATGCCCTAAGGCTCTTGATAGGAGATGTATCTCCTTTTTCATATTCTAGTTGTTGCACTATCTCTTTTGCTAATCTTGCATCTTTAGAGTTTCTCTGTTGGTGCATGACTTCAATGACAAGATTTTCTACCGATGTTTGTTCTGTTAGGACTTGTATCCTTGGTTGCCTTCCTTTCTTGTGAGATGGCGAAGGAGTGTTTATGAACGCTCGAATGTGTCGTACTTGGTAGAGGTATGCGCCTAATCTTTAGGGCGCTGTCTTGAATCTTCGTGTACCTATCTTTGATGAACATGTTATTCATTGCATATATAATACGGAGTCCAAGTATCTCCGGGTTAGGATCATATTTTGAGAACAGAGACATAGTCATCTATTAGATAACCTCTTTATCTAGGGAGTTTATTTTTGCAAGGATAAATGCAAGGATACTTGTAAGGATATGTGTTCCATCCTTGTTCCTGGTTCATTTGCAGTGCCGTGTCCCTAATGGGTGTGTTGATGTTCTGACCACCTTTACTAGTAGGGGGTCCTTTGGTATTAGGTATGCCTGACTCTTCCCTAGTATCATCAATAGTTGGTCATGGGAGATGTCTGACGGACTCCCTTCATGCATTATGGTTCTCTTTATGTCAAAGCTAGCGATTCCCTCTCCTATGACTAATATATCATTGTGTGGAAATACTATGTTTTCCATATCCCTTCTTAAAAGCTTGATGATGGTGTCGCCATTCTTCCTTTGCTAGGCTTGGTACCCTTGGGAGTTTTTTTGATGAAAGTGTATTTCATTACCTGCGATGAGCTTACTAGGTGTAGTCGTGACTTCTGGCTATTTTGTGAAATAATATAGATCCTTTGGCGGCGTTTGCCTTTGAAGGTGGGCGTTGTCTATGTGATATGGTTTCCTCCATTTTTTTGGAGGGATGTGTTTCGCGGCTACCCCTTCTTATGCTAATGGGCGTTTGTGGGGAGGGTATGTTGTGAATGTTGCCCCCCTTGCATATCGATGCCAGATGGGGTCCTTCAACGGACTTGGCCCTAGGATGCTTAGTGGAAGGTTGTAGTAGGGGTAATCCTTTGTGACCTTCATGGTAGTTCCTCTATAGGATGTTGAGAGTGCTCAACTTATTTTTGTAAGTGAGCCTTCCATCTTGTGATCTTTCCCAGAATCTTGACCTTATAGGTGCCCTTTGAGATTGAGAAATATGTTCCTTGTGCATCTCTTGGTTGGCGGCGGCGTTTTATGGACTCTTCTAGTAGTCCACCTGTGTATATATATACCACGGAGCCCGAAGGCGTCCGGTATGGTCTTTTTTGGAAAACATGTTGATATCAAGTATCAAAATCTACCCATTTTAGGGAGTTGACTTGTTATGCAGTTAAATTAAATAAGAGGATATGGGAAGGATATGGTTGTGGGGGTGTTGATACCCCCTGCTTCCTTGGTAATGTAACTGTCTTCCTCCATTAATCTGTGTGTATTCCTTCCACTTGAGGAATATAAGGTCGCATCCTTGCAAGGCGGACTAGGTGGAGGTGTATCCTTCATGTATGCTATGTGTGATCCCACTCCACTATGTCTCTCCATGAGACTTCCCATTGTAGTAGCTATGTACTAACATGGTGTGGTACTCTATGAGTCCCCTGTTCAAATCCTTGTCTTTTCGACTTCTCCCCTGTCCTAAGGGGATGTGTACCAAGGGTTGTCATACACAAGAGGTTGGGACCTGTCGTGCTGTATCATGAGTAGGTTGTCTTGTTGTGTTGTCGGGGCGATGTCCCTCCCTTTGAGCTTTCCTTGGAATGTCTCTTAGTCATGTCCGTGGTGATACGGACTGTATGTGTACCTTGCTGAGGTGGATGTTGGAACTCTTATATCCTTGGTGGTCTGACTTGCATGTCCTCCCTTAGTGGGGTTTATGTCCCAGCTCTTTGCTGTGTTTGTTATTGCCTTGGAGACACAAATTGTTGCCTTCCCATTGGGGGTGGCAGTTGCTCCCTCATTCTTTGATTTTTACGATGCCCCCTTTGGAGGGTTGTGTGTTGTTCTTCCTGTGGGCACTTCTCTGCTTCTTCTTAGCTAGTCCTTGAAAGAACTGTTTACTCAGGCGGAGTGTAACTCCCTTTTTTATCTTTCCCTGCCTTAGCCTTGTCATCACCTTTTCTTTGTCTTGGATGGCCCCAGTCATGACCATAGCCACTGCATCTGACTTGTGTGATCCAAGTCTCATGGAGTTGACGTAGCACTGCCTTGCGGTGCGTTGATCACCCAAGACTTCCCCAATTCCGTTTTCAGTGATATACTTCAGCTTCTGATGCACGGTAGATGGCACAATTTCATATGGATTTATGGTTGTTCTTCCTAAGATCCCGTTGTAGGCTCCCAGGCTTTCAACCACCATGAAGTTGACGTTCACTCTTAGCTGTGTCCATCCATGGCCCATGGTCACTGGCAGGGTTATCATTCCTAGGGGATAACTTGTTGCCCCTGAGAAGCCAACCAGAGGGAAGTTGACTGGTTTGATGTCCGCCTTTGTTTTTCCTATCTCTTCCAGACCCTTAGGCTTAGGAGGTCTGGGGAGCTGCCTCCATCTACCAGTATCCTTTTTACATTGAAGTTATCGATGTCCATCGTGATGACTAAAGCATCATCATGCGGGAAGACAATATGACTCTTGTCCTTTTCCGAAAACTCAATCTTCATCTCCTCTCCTTCTCGTGGTCTCTTTCTCCACTTTGGCACTGAGCTCGGCTTGGATGCATAAACCTCCCTTGCATTGGCTGTTGGGCCACCCGATGCCACTCCTCCATGTATCATGTTTATAGTCCCCCTCTTGTTAGGTGGGTTCTGCATAGATTTATCTCGCAATGTAAAATTTACTCCTGATTACATGAAGTTTCAGGGCCGTTTAACTGGGGACTCAACGGTGATTGGTAGGCAAGAAGGGGGGGTCTCTATGTGCACAATGGACAATCAATTTCTGGGGCTGTAGCTGCTGTGATTAATGAAGTTGATCTTGCTAGTCTTTGGCATAGGAGGCTGGGGCATCTTCCATTACATCAGTTATCGAAGATTGTTAGTGTTAGAACAAGTAGTAGGCATGTTAAGGATTGTATGGTTTGTCCATTAGCAAGACAAACTAGAACACCATTTCATTCAAGTGCTTCTAATGTTGATTTTTCTTTGGGAAAAGAACCTATTTAATGTCTCAAGTTTACATCATGTTTCAGTTTGGTGTCTCGGGATTAAAGTGTTGATATGGACTGTCCCAAGTTTGAATAGTGTTGCAATTTGGTTTTCTGTTAAATTTATGTGTTAAGTTTAACAAACATATATGAAAAGACCATACTGCCCCTAAACCCGATTTCGGCCACCCACCTCCAATTACGGCCTCCCACCTCCGATTCCGACCCACTCACCGCCACCCACCTCCGATTCCGACTCACCCACCGCCACCCACCTCTGATTCCGACCCACCCACCTCCAATTCCGGCCATCCACCTCCAAACGAGATGATTCTGGTCTATTCCGGCCCGATTCCAGCCGATTATGGCCGATTACGGCCCGATTCCAGCCGATTCCGGCCGATTTAGGGTTTAGGGTCGACCGATTACGGCCTATTCCGGCCCGATTCCGGCCAATTTAGGATTCCGGCCGCCTTAGGGTTCCGACCGATTTAGGGTTCCGGTGGTGGAGCAGCTGACCTGATTTAGGGTTTAGGGGTAATTTGGGCATTTTCAATTTTATTTGGTCATATGCTGGTCACATGACCGAATTCTGTTAAATTTAACCTCAAAATTTGACGGAGACACCAAATAGCAACGCTATTCAGACTTGAGACAGTATAAGTACGCGTCAGACACCAAACTGAAACATGAGGTAAACTTGAGACACTAAATAGGTTCTTTTCCCTTTTTCTTTTGAACTGGTTCATATGGATTTGTGGGGTCCCTACAGGATACCTAATGTTGAAGGATTTTAATATCTCATAACTGTTGGGTAACGGTCGAAGCTCCGTTACGTTCTTGACGGAAACTTGAACTCCTGGGCTCCGCGTAATCCTGCAAAAGGGGATGACCTGGGTGGTGACCCAGAATCCCTCTCCGATGCTTAAATGAGAGTATGAACGATGGGGTGGATAGCAGTAATCTAAGTTCGTATTAGAGAATGTGTGTTCTGAGGTAACTTCCTCCTTTATATAGGAGGGGAAGTTACCTCAGTTACCTGTAACCTCGCCTGGCAGTTTACCCACGTTCCGTATATCTCGTTCGGGATTCCGTGTATTTCTCCCCACGCTCCGCGTATCTCGCCCACGCTCCGCGTATCTCGGGCACGCCCTGCGTATTTCGGGGGAGTTTATCCGTATCTCAACCGTTTCCCCACTACTCTATTTAGTAGGCGGGTTTCTTGGTCTTATCCTCTGATCACGAGTCCCAATCCATATCGGGGACTCCAGAGTTATCTCATTCTATGTCACCACCCAGGACCCCTCGTCCGACGGGACAGGGCCAACTTTCTCGGGGCTTTATTATCGGGGCCTTCTCAAAGGCATATCGGGGCCTACTCAGAGGCTTCTCGTCGGGAGCATTCAGCTCATATATCGGGACCGATCTCGTCGGGGACCTTTCGTACTGGGCTTCTGGACCTTCCAGGTCTTTCGCGAGGCCCAGTAGGCTTACCCGCCGTTTATTGACTGTTAACGGGGCTAACGATTACATCGGAATCCATCATTTGCCCCCAAGACATGGGGGACTTGCAGTCCGTCGTGTCTTCTAATTCCGGACCTCCCGACCTCATCGTCGAAGGCTTTCATCTTCGAACCTCCCGATATTACCATCGGAGGCTTTTACCTTGGGTACAACTCTTGAATTACAGAGCTTCTCACTCGCAATTCCTCGAGACTCCAAGGACAGTTGCCAAATCCGAGGAGACTCCTCGGTTACTCCACCATTAAATGCAAGGGATGATGAAACAACGCCTACGCAGGCGTGACTGTTGCTTTCTGAAAAAGCAGTATTACGTCACTAACGTCTCTTCGGCACCGTCCCCTATAATCTCGGCGATCCAGATTGAGTCGTTTCATCTTCAACGGTCCAGATTTGAATCTGTCCAGCTGTCTTTTATCTATAAAAGCCAAAATCCTGGCACTATTCACTCCTTCCTTGCCGTTCTGATTTCTGCAAACTCTGCCATTGTCAAGCCTCGAAGCTTTTCTCTCCCAGTCTCGTTTGATTCTCCGGAGACTCAAGGCCTCCAGCCGTCAAGATCTTTCTTCGTCTTCTCCGATCCATCATTTGCTATGTCTGGTAAGACTTTCCTTCTTTGCCTCCGTGATTTACTGAATTTGTCTTCTTTTCCTTTCCTGAGTTTTCCTGTTATGGCCGTTTTTAGACGAGGCCAGTTCTGGAGGAAGGAACATTTTTACCTTTGAGCTTGCTACTAACGAAATCTCAGAGACTCTGTACGAAGCTGCTCTCCGGGAAGGCTGCATCACTTCAGCCTGGGAACCTCGCTTTCCCTATGATTCCCACCAAACCACCAGAAGGAAGCACATAGTTACCCGCCCCCGAGAAGGAGAGGTGTTCATCTCCACGGGGCAGATAAACGCCGGGATCCGATTCACTTTCTGCGGGAATCTGGTTGAGATGTGTAACTTCTATCAGACGCATCCAACCACCTTCTCTCCACACACTATTCGCGTGTGGAACGCCTTCCAGGTCCTGTGCCTCCGCCAACAATGGACGTACAGCTTGCTGCTCTTCCCTACCTTCTACGGGATGAAGTGTAACAAGGCTGGAGTCTGCTTCTTTACCCCCCGACTCCCCAAATGGACCAGGGAGCAACTTTCTCGATTCGGCTGGGATGGCGAGACCTGGAAGTTTAACAAGGATCAGGGGTTCATTCGCGACTCAGGGTCCGACAACAGTGGGTGGAAGAAGTACTACTTCTTCGTCCAAAACAGCTCCGTCCCATAGCCCCGATGGGAGGTTGTCGCGGACCCTGCCCCCAAGTTCGAATCCTATTCCGAGGACGACTTCAACACTCTTCAGCTGATCCAGCTTTATCGTTGGGTGGACTCCTTCGCTCCCCTTGACGCCAACAAACTTGTGGAGGGGGACCTGATCCAGATCGAGGTCCAACTCCTCGATTCCATTTCTGACAACTTGGTTCTTTGGGTAACACTTCTAACTGCCTTTTACTTTCATTTTTGCAGCCAAGAAGGCATCTCTGCTGACCCATCTCGTGTTGAAGCAGGGGGAGACCGACGTTGTCCAAGGCTCCAAGCGAAAGCGGAAGTCCTTGAAGAGGGGAGCCTCCTCTTCTGCGGCTCCTCCGACTGAGGAGCAAGTCGGGATGGCCAAGCGGGCCAGAAGAGAGGAGGTGGACAAAGCCTTCGGTGTCACCACTGCCGAGGAAGGTAAGCACGTTCGCCGAGCTATTAAAAAATATATGAGGTTGGTTCCCAAAGAGTTTATCCCCGCTGACCGGGAGTCGCGGGTCCGAGAAATCAAATATTTACTTCGAGGGGAAACACCCCGCGTCCTCAAGGCGGGCTATTACAACTTCTTTGGAAAGGACCAGCACGTCCCACGCGGTATCATCTGGTGCCCTAATAATATACTTCCTGACTTTATTCGTCCCGCCACCGCAGGTCCATCGGAGGCTCTTACTCCGACAAAAGCTGCAACTCCAACGAGGGCTGCGACTCCACAGGAACCGGTAGCTGAGAATACCCCGACGGAAGCTCAGTTCCGTCAGGTGACTAACCTGGATGCTTCCCCCTCTTCCGAGGAGCCGAATGAAGGGCTGATTCCCCGCCAGAGGCCAGGGCGGAGCATCCTAAGGCCAGCTGTGGAGGACGTGTCCCGGAGTCCTCCCTTGGATTTCCGCTCTCCCACTCCAGAGCCTCCGACCGAGGCTTCCAAGGTCATCCCTCCTCTTCCCGTGGATGGGAACCTTTACAAGGTTTACACCCCTGATAAGAGACGGTTCCCTGGAACCCAATCGAGTCTCTTCAAGGGGTCCCACTCCATCGGGGAGACCTTCAGCCAGAATTGGCCCTGCATTTGCTGGCAGGGTCAATTCCACTAGCCTTGAGACGCCCGATCTCCTTGGCTGGCGAAGATATCGAGGCGGGTCTTCGCGACATGGCTATCCGTCGGATGGAGGTAAAACTTTACTCTCGCTTTTGTTCTTGCCTTCTTTGTTCTTGCCTTCAATTATCGGACCTTAATCTCTTTTCCTTCTGCCTTAGGAAACTGCGAACCAACAGTGCTGCTTTGGTTACATCCTCGCTCTGAAGGATGCTTTGGAGGAGGACCAGGCCAGGTCGGACCCCAAAGCCTTGGCCAAGCTCCAGGAGGACCTTGCCGATGCTGTGGCGGCAAGGGAGAAGATAGCCAAGGAGCAGTCCCTCCTTGGCCAGAAGGCTATGGACTTGCAAAAGCAGGTCCATGATCATGAAGCCGTGCTGCGTCGGGAGCGGAGGATGCTCAAAGAGGAACAGCAGCGGCACGAGGCGGAGAAGAGGCAATTCGCCCTCGAGAAGAGCATTCTCGAGGAAGCTAAGGCGGGACTCGAGGCCGAGAAGGCTGAATTTCCTGCCAGGCTGGCTGAGGCAAAGGCTCAGGGCCGCGAGGAGGGTCGCCAGGAGGGTGGCGAGGAGTATCGGAACTCCGATGATTTCAAGGCGGATGCCGTGGGGTTCTGCAAGACCGAGGTGGAGAACGTTCTGTTCAATGCCGTCGAGGAGCTTTACACGGTATACGAGGATGCCATTGACTTCAAGAAGTCCGAGACCCTCGCCCCCTTCGCGGAGAAATACTTCAGCCTCCCCGCGGAAAGTGATGAGGCCGATGCCCCCGAAGGTGTCACGGACCTGACTCCACAAACTGCGGAGCCTTCTGCCCAGGACCCCGCGAATCCTGCTCCCTCCAAAGCTGCTGAGGACCCACCTTCCAACAAGGACCAGGCTTAATGCTTCATTCTTTAAGTCCTTGTAATTTCCTCTTTGTTTTCTCCTTGTATCGGAACCTTTAGGCCTTCGTACCCTTATAAAAAATTCCTTTCATCTATTTTGGTCTCGACCATTATTGCACTACTTAAAGCGACTTGACTCGTTACTTAAAACGTTCTGATACATCACTTAAGATGACTTTATACATCCTTCTGATGCTTCACTCGGGACTTCACCACTTAAGGTTTCTCATCCATGCCGTTCAAGGCAATTTCACACATCACTTAAGATGATTTTATCGCACCCTTTAAGGCTTTTTATAGCGTCATTCCAGACGACTTAATCGGACCCCTTTAGGGCTTTTTGCTGCATCATAAAGACGACTTACTCGGACCCCTTTAGGGCTTTTTGCTGCATCATAAAGACGACTTACGCGGACCCCTTAGGGCTTTTATTCATACCTAGGCTTTTTGTTGCATCATAAAGACGACTTAATCATACCTCGTAAGGCTTTTGTTCTTACCTCGGAAGGCTTTTATTGCGCCATAAAGACGACTTAATCGTACCTCGTAAGGCTTTTATCGCGTCCTTCAGGACGACTTAATCGTACCTCGGAAGGCTTTTTAATCGTACCTCGGAAGGCTTTTATCGCGTCCTTCAGGACGAATTACTCGTACCTCGGAAGGCTTTTTAATCGTACCTCGGAAGGCTTTTATCGCGTCCTTCAGAACGACTTATTCGTACCTCGGAAGGCTTTTTAATCGTACCTCGGAAGGCTTTTATCGCGTCCTTCAGGACGTCTTACCAACAGTTAGAATAAATCTAAAAGCAATTTGATCGGAAGCAACTTCTTTTATTCATTAACAACTCAAAGCTGGCTTACATCGGATCAATCGATAGATAACATGCGCCATTCGCGGCGACTTAACATCATGCACCTCTTAAGGCGACTTAGGATCAGACATGATACTTATTCAAGTGTGCGCCACTGAAGGAATGTTTCAACGTCTTGCCATCAAGGTCTTCTAACTTGTACGCATTCGGGGCTGGCATCCCTACGATCTTGTAAGGTCCCTCCCATTTCGGTGACAACTTGTTGATCCGATCTTGATGGACGAACTCATTCCTCCGCCAGACAAGTTCTCCAACGAAGAATTGTCGAGACTTGACCCGCCGATTATAGTACCTGGCTGTTGCTAGACGCATCCGAGCCTGAACTTCATCAGCCTTCCACCTTTTCTCTTCGAGCAAGTTCAAGTCCAGACGTCTCATTTCTTTGTTCGTCAGAGGCTCATAATACCTCCTGCGATGGGACGCCACTGCTATCTCCACGGGAGCAACTGCCTCCGTGCCATAAACGAGGCCAAACGGAGTCTCCCCCGTCGATTGCTTGGGTGTTGTTCTAACAGCCCATAGCACCTTTTCAAGCTCATCTAGCCAATGACCCTGTAAGGCGTAGACCCTCTTCTTCAAGCCATCCATTACGATCTTGTTGGCTGATTCGACCTGCCCGTTTGTTTGAGCGTGGTGTACCGAGGTTGTCCGATGCTCGATGTTCAATTCTTCTAGATACTCCTTCAACTGAGCCCCATTGAACGGAGGGCCATTATCACTGATCAACACTCGAGGAACCCCATACCGGGATACAATTTGAGTTTGGAGGAACTTGAGGATCTGCTGTCCCGTCGTCTTGGCCAACGCCTTAGCCTCTATCCACTTCGAAAAGTAATCAATGGCAACAAGTAAGTACTTGCACTGACATTTTGCTTGTGGAAGGGGTCCCACCAAGTCAATGCCCCACTGCGCGAAGGGCCAAGCACTCCTGATGGACATCAAGTCCGCGGCAGGAGCCACGATATTCGGAGCGTACCTCTGGCACGCATCACAAGATTGGACCATCGTTGTCGCTTCCTTGTTCATCGAAGGCCAATAGTAACCTAAATTCAGCGCTTTCCTCACAATGGATCGGGCCCCTTCATGACAGGCCGCGACTCCTTCGTGCAACTCTCTCAGGATCCGATTCGTATCAGGCTCCGCCACACATTTCAGAAAAGGCTTTACATGCCCCCTCTTGTATAACTGGTTGTCCACCATCACGTAGTTGCTCACGATTCGACGCAACCTAACAGCTGCCACTTCATCGTCGAGGAGTGCCCCCGTAGTCAGGTATGTGACTATCAGGGTCATCCAGGTGGATTTCTCTTCTTCCTCCGATCCTGCCTCAATAGCACACACCTCCGATGGATCAATGGTTGAGATGATTACCCTCTCCAGAAAATGCACCTTCCGATTCTCCTCGGGGACTACTCCCAGAGCAAACTTGCTTAAGGCATCTGCCTCCGCGTTTTCTTCCCTCGGGATTGCCTCAATGTCGAAGCTTTTGAAGCTTCCCTTCAAAGTCTGCACCTCGTGCAAATACTTCCTCATTGTCGGGTTCTTCGCCTCGTAATTCCCCAGAACTTGATTCACGATCAGGCTAGCATCACACTTCACCTTTAAATGATCGACTCCCGTACCCTTGGCGATTTTAAGGCCCGTGATGAGAGCCTCATACTCAGCTTCATTGTTGGTGGCCCTATACGTCAAGGCCGAGGCATATCGCAGGGGCTCGCCTCCACCGGGCGGTATCAATACAAATCCTGCCCCCGATCCTTCTACACTTGATGAACCATCAGTGTACATCTCCCAGGTGTTCTCCTCATTTGGCTGTTCTGATTGTTCTGCTATCGGTAGCTCCATGGCTGCCCCCTCTACAGGACCCGCTTCTTCCAGATCGGGTGCTGTAGACTCTGCTATGAAGTCCGCCAATGCCTGGCCCTTAATAGCTGTTCTCGGGGCAAAGTGAATACGGAACTCCGTAAGCTCGACTGCCCATTTCACCAATCTCCCCGACGCCTCCGGTCGGTTCAAAAAGTGCTTCAAGGGTTGATTAGTTAGCACCGTAATCTCGTGGGCGTGGAAGTAAGGCCTCAGCTTTCGAGCAGCAATAATCAACGCAAAGAGATACTTCTCAATAGCGGGATAATTCATTTCAGATTTGGCAAACGCCTTGCTTACAAAATAAACAGGAACTTGGTTGCCCTTGACAATCTTTATTAATACAGAACTAACAGCAACTTCAGAAACAACCAAATAGAGATAAAGCGGCTCGCCTGGAACCGGTTTCGCCAACGGCGGAAGGGTACAGAGGTGTTGCTTGAGCGCCTGGAATGCCTCCTCGCACTTATCGGACCATTCAAACTTCTTGTGAGCCCTTAGCACATCAAAAAATGGCATGGCTCGGTCACTCGCCTTGGATAAGAAACGATTCATCGCGGCTAATCGGCCATTCAACACCTGAACCTCCCGATGGGTCTTCGGAGACTGCATCTCCTCGATTGCTTTTAGCTTCTCGGGATTCACCTCGATTCCCCTTTGGCTCACCATAAAACCCAGGAACTTCCCCGAGTTCACTCCGAAAGCGCACTTGTCCGGATTCAAACGAACCTGATGAAACTTCATCCGCTCAAACGCCACCGCCAAGTTATGGACATGGTCTCCCGCCTGTCGGGACTTCACCAGCATGTCATCCACATAAGCCTCCATGGTCTTTCCCAGCATGTCCCCGAACAATTTGTTCACCATCCTCTGGTAAGTCGCTCCAGCATTGACCAGCCCAAAGGGCATAACGTCATAGTGGTAGACATCACTATCAGCATAGAAGGCTGTGTGGGGGGCATCCTCCTTCGCCATCTTGATCTGGTTATAACCAGAATAAGCATCCATGAAGCTCAGCAACTCATGTCCCGACGTGGCATCCACCAGCTGGTCGATTCTCGGGAGCAGATAACAGTCTTTTGGGCAAGCTTTGTTCAAGTCGCGGAAGTCGACACACATCCGCCACTTCCCGTTACTCTTCCTCACCAGGACCGGGTTAGCAACCCAAGTCTGGAATCGGAGCTCCTTGATGAATCCAGCATCGAGCAACCTGCCCACCTCCTGCTGGATCGCGATCCTCTTGTCCGCGCCCATCGGACGCCTCTTCTGCGCGATAGGCTTGATCGCGGGATCAATCTTCAGCTCGTGCACAATCACGTCGGGGCTGATTCCTGGCATATCGCTCGGGGACCAGGCAAACAGCTCCTTGAACTCCTTCAGGAGCTCGATCAATTCTCGGGCCCTTTCCTCCGACAAAGCAGACCCGATCTTCACTTTCCTTTGAGGTCCGTCAATCTCGACCTCTTTCAGATCCTCCATGGGGGCGGGACGCCCAAATTCCTCTCGAGGATCAACATCAATCTGAAGGACAGCCATGGCTTCCCTTCTTCTCCTCCGGGTGGCATTAACATAACACCTTCTGGATGCCACCTGGTCACCTCTGACCTCCCCAACTCCATTATCCGTCGGGAACTTCATCTTCTGGTGGACGGTCGAGGCGACTGCCATGAGAGGATTGATGGTGGTCCTTCCAATGATAGCATTGTACGTACCAGCAGACTCCACTACGACGAAATCCACGTTCCGCCTTTCCGCTTTCCACCCACTACCGAATTCCATCGGTAAGGTGATCATTCCCAGCGGATAGGAAGTAGAACCAGAGAATCCCACCATCGGGAAGTTCCCCTTCGTCAGGTCCTTCTTCGTCTTTCCCATGGCTTCCAAGGCGTCCATGAACAGAATGTCGGAGGAGCTCCCTCCGTCTATCAGGATCCGCTTCATCTCGAATCCATCCACATCCAAGGTCACGACCAAGGCGTCATCGTGGGGGCTCTCCACGCCTATCAGGTCCTCCGTTGAGAAAGAAATCACCATTTCCTCCTTTACAGTCCACGATCGGGACCTCTTTCCTAGCACCACAGCAGCAGAAATACGAGAAGCATAATTCTCCCGAGAAGCGGAGGTATCACCTCCCGCCGCCATTCCTCCATGAATGACGTTAATGGTTCCCCGCCTCTCCTTACGGGCACCGGAGGATTCCGGCTCAACCTTCTTCTTCTTTGGAGATCGCTCGCGAGACTTGGAACGAGACCGCGATCGAGTTTTGGAACGGGATCGGCATCGTCCCCTACCAACAAACTCCTTAAGCTTCCCCTTCTGGATCAGCTTCTCTATCTCCTTCTTCAGCTCCCGACAGTTATCTGTGTCGTGACCATTGGCTCGGTGGTACCGACAGTAACGTTCGGAGCGACCTCCCAAGAATTCACCTTCTTTCCTCGGGGGGTATCGGGCGAGACCCTGCCGATCCATCACTGCTAGCACGGAGGTCTTCGAACTGTTGAGGGGAACATTACGACCCTCTCGGTTATCCTTCCTCGGAGGACGCTTGTCCTCCCTTCTATCGGGGCGACCACGGCTCCTACTTCCCTTCGATTTGTCGTTCGCTTTGCGATCGTCCGACAGCTTGAGCGAGTGCTTTCCTCTTCCTGACTTCGGAGGATCAAGCTCTCCGGCAGCAATCTTCGACTCTTGCACGTCGATTTGCTGCTTCACCCTTGCTTGCAAGGCTTCCATACTCCACACAGCCTTCGCGGCTACACTATGCATCAGATCGGAATCATACGGAGCAGTCAAGTTCCGAAGGAAGGTGCGGATGGTCTCTCCCTCCGATATCTCCTCGTCAATCTCCGCAGCACTAGCAGTGAACCGTTGGTAGTAATACGCCAACGATTCGTCAGATCTCTGCACCACCTGGGTCAAAGACCTCACGCTCTTCAAGAGGCGCCTTCGACCCTGATACTGCTTGATGAAGCGGTCGTGCATATCGGCCCAGCAAGTAATACTTCCTGGCGGTAGGCTGAAAAACCACGTCATGGCCCTTTCTCCCAATGTGATCGGGAACAGCGAACACACGAGGTCATCATTCGCGGTCCTACCCATACAGGCCTGGACATGCCTCTGAACATGGCGGACCGGGTCTCCTTCACCATCGTAATACTTGATGGTCGGAATACCTAGCCCTGGCAGGGCGACAGTATCTATCAGCCGTGGAACAAAAGGATGAGTAGATCGGTCCCTCAGCTCCGATGTAATATGCTTCTGGTCGCCCATGCAGATGTTGACGATTTTCACCACCTGATCAGGGGTGATGGGGCCATTCAGGGGAATGGTCCTGTGTTGCACTGGTCCGGGACCGTCGACCACGAACTTTTCCGAGTGTGCGGGTTCCTTACCCCTATTCCTGGACTGAACCTCATGTTCCTCTTGAACCTCCCTTTGAGGAGGCGGAAGCGGAGGCAACTCCTCCCGTGGAGGTAACTCTTCTCCCCTCTTGGCAGCCTCTCTCTTGTCCAGCAGAGCTTCCATGGCCGCCAAGAACATGGGCATAGCATCTGCTACTGCTTTAGCCAACTCCTGGTTTGAGGAAGCACCTACCTCCCTCCGCGGGATTTCCTCTCTGTGCACCACCGGATTTGGAGGAGCATCCACCTCCCTTCTCGGGATATCCTCCCTGTTCACCGCCGTGTCTCGGACTGAGGCCGCATAATCTTCACCATGCCCCCCTGTTTGAGAAACAGCAGGGTGCTCACCTTGTTCAGCAGCATGCTCCGGCAACGCGGAATTCACGGACTTGTTTCTTCTGCATGGCGAGAACTGCTCGCCGGGACTTGTTTCTTCTGCTTGCCACCACCAGCCATTGATCTAGTAGAAACTATTGTGACTTTTTGTACGTTCCCACAGATGGCGCCAATGTTGGATCATGGTCGAAGCTCCGTTACGTTCTTGACGGAAACTTGAACTCCTGGGCTCCGCGTAATCCTGCAAAAGGGGATGACCTGGGTAGTGACCCAGAATCCCTCTCCGATGCTTAAATGAGAGTATGAACGATGGGGTGGATAGCAGTAATCTAAGTTCGTATTAGAGAATGTGTGTTCTAAGGTAACTTCCTCCTTTATATAGGAGGGGAAGTTACCTCAGTTACCTGTAACCGCGCCTAGCAGTTTACCCACGTTCCGTATATCTCGTTCGGGATTCCGTGTATCTCGCCCCACGCTCCGCGTATCTCGCCCACGCTCCGCGTATCTCGGACACGCCCTGCGTATCTCGGGGGAGTTTATCCGTATCTCAACAGTTTCCCCACTACTCTATTTAGTAGGCGGGTTTCTTGGTCTTATCCTCTGATCACGAGTCCCAATCCATATCGGGGACTCCAGAGTTATCTTATTCTAGGTCACCACCCAGGACCCCTCGTCCGACAGGACAGGGCCAACTTTCTCGAGGCTTTATTATCGGGGCCTTCTCAAAGGCATATCGGGGCCTACTCAGAAGCTTCTCGTCGGGAGCATTCAGCTCATATATCGGGACCGATCTCGTCGGGACCTTTCGTACTGGGCTTCTGGACCTTCCAGGTCTTTCGCGAGGCCCAGTAGGCTTACCCGCCGTTTATTGACTGTTAACGGAGCTAACGATTACATTGGAACCCATCAATAACCACGGTTGATGACTATACGATGTGTGCTTGGGTTTATTTCATGAAATGGAAAGATGAGATTTTCACACATATCAAACACTTCATCACACAAGTGAAAACACCGTTTCAAAGAGCTTATTGGGGGATGAAGAATTGTTTCAGTTTGAGGACCAATTTTATTACTATAGAAAGTATTTGGTGTTTTATTCATATATGCATTGAACTTAGTTAGTTAGTTGTTGTTACTATAAATAGTATTTTCTGTTTGTATTTTCAGACTATTGAATTCTATGAAGTGAGCTAAGGAGATTCTCAGCTCCTTGTTCATCTTTATTTTCTAATTTCGATTTCTTAGATTTCTTCAGGAACTGACAATGGCTAGGTCAAGAGAAGTAGCACCGTCAGCATAAGTAATGGCGATGAACAGGTGGCGGCGATTAGAGGAAGGCAGGACGGCGACTGAACAAGTAGAACTGCAGTAGCGCAGTGATCACAGAAATCAGAGCGACTGCACAGTAACAGGAGCTGTAGCACTGATTGAAGTTAGTGAAAGTGTTGAGACTGATAGCGATAGTTGGAATCGGGATTTTGCAGCAGCAGATATGTAGAAATTGCATGTTGTGGCCGGAATCACACAAACATAATCACATGAAGAACGCTTTAATATCAATAATTCGTGCCAATTCGATGAACAGAGAGGATCATAATAGATTAAGTGAAAAAGATTAGAGAATTGCTCTGAAGAAGATGGAGAAGAAGGAATACGGAGAAGAAGGAGATGCTGAAGAACATATTAATTTTACTGATTAGCTATTATATATAGTAATTATTATAATTGCATATTGTCCCTTGATTATAGAATTGAGCAACAAAGCCCTTCTTATTTATATATCCTAACACACAACCGCCACTAACGGCTTGCTGGAGAAGAAAGCCTCCAAGTTTGACAATGTCAATTGATACACTGCCTGTAACGACTCTGGTGTAAGCACCGCTCTGTGTGGAGACAGAACAACGTTGTCCAAACCAAACAGCTCCTCAGGGACGTTGGGTTCGTCCTCAAACACATCAAGACAGGCTCCTCCCAGCTCTCCCTTCACCAGCGACCGCACCATCTCCTTCTCGTCGATGAGGGCCCCACGCCCCACATTAATTATCAGTCCTTGACTTCCTAATGCCACCATGACATCTCTGTTGATGATTTGGTGTGTTTCATTTGTGAGGGCACAGCAGATGATGAGAATGTCAGAGTTTACTGCGAGGTCGAGGATGTTCGGGTAGAATGGAAAGGGAGATGATGGTTTCTTGTTTCTCGAGTGGTAAGCGATTTTGCAGTGGAAGGGGATTAGCCTTGCTGCGACTTGTGAGCCGATATTGCCCAAACCTACTATCCCCACACGTTTCCCTCCAACCTGCAATACATACATTATCCCAAAAATTTATAATTAACCATTCTCCAAATATAACCTATTAAAGCAGCAATTATTCTCGATTTGAAACTTGAGAATAAAAATGAAATTCATTATATGCTCATCTTGACATTTTTTATACCTAAAGCTCAAATTTAGATATCTAATTAAGGATGAAATGTGGATTTGGAGGAGGCACCCTCATGATGGGACGCTCAGCTTCTGTCCCGGGTCCCTGTCCCGATCTCCTGTCCCTTGCTTAAGATATTGACACGTGTGTTCAATTTAAATGAACGGCTGTAACAAATAAGTCCTAGATGTCATTCATAGTTAGCCAAATATAGGAGGATTATGATTTATGGCTCTCAATCAATCTTAATGTACGTATTATTTTGCGATCTGATTTTTTTTAATGCAAACTTCGTATAAAAAGTTGATTATAAATTGATTTTTTTTCCGATTTGACATTATTTAAACAACCAAACTATTCATATATGTATATAAATCTAGCATTTGCTAAGAATGATATATTAACGGCACAATTTTTTTCCTATGTTTGTTTAGGTATAAGTAATTATATTGGGGTTTATAAATTTTACGTTTTTTTTCTTTCTAAAACCCTATTAGAACGGGTGAACAGTTTGGCATGGTGAACCCTAGAGAGCTAAAATTGATCAAATATTTTGGTTGGTTAAAAAATAGATGACTAAAAATTAGTGTTTAAGTACGATTAAACTTTATTATGTAGTTTTATGTTTTTTTTTTCCTAAACCCCTAGTACATTGGGTGAATAGTTTGACCGAGTGAACCCTAAAGAGCTAAAGTTTGACCAACTTAAGTTGTTCGTCAAATTTTAGCCATCTAGGATTCACTCGGTCAAACTGTTCACCCATTCTAATAAGGTTTTGAAAAAGATAACCTTAACGTAAACCTTAATCTAAAAACAAAAAAAAGAAAATTTACGCCGCTAATATCATTCTCAACAAAGGTTAGATTTTTATATGTATGCGAACAATTTGTTTGATTGGTTTAGTTGTTTAAATAATGCCAATTCGGTAATATATATATATATATATATATATATATATATATATATATATTCGTAACTTATTTGTATATATACAAAGTTTATATTAAAAAGAATTAAATTCAATAAAAAAATCAAATTACAATATAATTACATATAACTCATTAAGATCTATATGGAAAGCAATGATTATCACCGAAGCACTATGCATGAGCTATTGGCATTTCTTTATTATATTTCTTTTTTAGACTTATTTGTTTAAGCCGTTGATCTAAATTGAATACATGGGACAGAAGATCAGGATAGAGACGCAAGACAGAAGATGCGCGTCCCACATGATGAGCCCTGGGACATTCCGCTGCAAAAACAATTAATCTTCAAATGTGATGTTTTTTTTTTTGGTGAGGTGTACTAGAAGAGGCCACCACTATACTATGGCAATAACATTGACATGCTTGGTACAAGTTGCTTCAGATGTGATGATATATATTTGATATAAAATGATACTACTAACTTAATCAAATACATTATTATAAGGAATATTGGTAGAAGAGGAAGAAAATTTAGGACCTTGTAGCCAAGTGGATACGGTCCTTCCTTGGGCCAGAGCCCACGCCTCACGTACCTGTCACTCGCCGACATCCTCCGGAGGACATCAATCAGCAGCGCGACGGCGCAGTCGGCCACGTCCTCTGTAAAAGCGGGCCCGGCGTTTGTGACGGTGATTCTCCGGCGGCGGCACTCCACCAGGTCGATGTGGTCGACGCCGATGCTGGACCCCACCACGATTTCCAGATCAGGGAGGAGGCGGAGGGTGTCGGAGGAGAGGGGAGTGGTTCCCAAGCAGTAGAGGGCGCGTATGCCATGGGCGTGGGAGGAGAGGAAGACCTCGACCGGGTCTGAGGAGGTCCAGGGGTCGAGCACGGTGTAGTGCTCAGATATAATGTCGACGATACTGATGTTCAAGGACTGAGGGCGGAGCAGGAGAACAGCTGGTTTCTGTTCCTCACAGCGGTGGAAGGGATCTGTCATGCTTTCGGGTATCTTTGGAAAAATCGCTGGCACCGATATGTCATGTAATGTATTTCCATCGGTTTGAACTTTGAATGATGATATCTATTTATTAATGATAATAATTTAACATAATGGGTGTCAGCATGTTAAGGGGAGGGAGGGAGATCTGCTTCCCCACCCATCTTCATTTTCTATCTCATCTTATCTCACCGATCGGATCCATATCATAATAAAAAAATTATAAGTCTGTTTAATATATTGAATTTTTATCGTATATATATAGGCTTTAGAACTTAATCTTATTTTCAAAATTAATCTTAGAAATATAGTTAACAAATCATTACTAACCATTTATTATTACACCGTTAAACTAAAATCAAACCTCTCATAATTAACTTTTTTTAGGATTGCTTTCTATGTTTTCCCTCTTTTTTATTAATAAAAATCTCAATATTATATTCTTTTTGTCATTTCCCTTATTCTTGTTTTTTCACAAGATTTAATGACCAGTAAAAAAGATCATCAAAATTGTAGAATTCACATTCACACAAAACCATCAATGTATATTTCCCTTCAATTTTCCTCTCTAATTTTGTTTATATAGAATATGCTCTATCAATTGGTAGGTTGTAGTGGAAAAAAAGATGGTAGGTTGTGGAGTTTAGTTAAACTATAGGGTTAATAACCTATATATATATATATTGTATAAGAGGTTTGTCCAATGTTAAAATTTGGTATCTGAAGTTTGAAATGTTAAAATTGACAGTCTCAAGTTTCATATTTGTTATAATTTGGTGTCTTTGCACATCTTTTCCTCACTCTTCAATCATTTTCATCAACTCACTCACCCACTCATAATCAATCATTGTTTACTTTTCTAAAACCGCCAAATTTCCACAAAAACTTGAACATCCAAAAGAAAAAGGTTTCCAACAAAGTGGTGCTGAGCAATTTCCAGCGACAATTGAGCGAGATTTACTTGCGCTGATGTGGCCAACTTCTTAGGCGACGGTCCCGTAAATGTGATGAGAATGTAGTGTGCACGGGAGCTCGAATTTGACTGTCGGTTTCGTCGGGATTGACTTCTCCAAAGTAATCACACTGATACACCCAATTTCAATAAAAATGAAACTTGTGATCCTCCATTTTAATATTTTAAACTTCATTTTAATATTTTAAACTTCAGACACTAAATTTTAACATTATGCAAACCTTGAACAGTTTATAGATTCTTAACCCTAAACTATATGATTTGATGGTTTATTTAATTCATACTCAACCAAATATATAAAAGGTCATCTTTAAATGGATAAATATCTTAATTATATCATATAACATATTCACGGGATGCACATATGTTTTATTTACTTGACTGATGGTTCGAATAATTACAAATAGTTAGTTCGAGTTTTACAATAATTATACAACTTGAATATTTATTGTTGGAACTTTTACAAGTCGCTTTTAATTATTTATTGTGTTAAATGGCTTGGTGGTACTCAACTAGTATCTAGCACTTGAATTAAGAGTGTATGACATTCATCTCCGTCTTTAGATTATTACTTGTATCGTATTCCTTTCGTCTTCACGAATGTAAATTGAAATTATATATATATATATATATATATATATATATATACTAGTTATTAACGTGTGCGTTGCACGCGCATCGATCATTTAAATTTCAAGATATATAATCTATCTTAAGTTTACTTATATTTATAATTAATCAAAGTAAAATATGGGCAAGTTGATTCATTGTGAGAAACGAATCTATATGATAGAGAAGAGCTACATAACATAATTCAAAACATGAGAAAGAGAAGAGGATAATTAAGTAAAAAATTAACTAATGTCTTCAGTTACGGTACTAAGTTAGCCTTATAGTTAGATATATAAATGAGTTGGGTCGAGCATTACGTTGGTCATTGACGACTCAATTGTATCTAACTCATCAACTTGATGTGTCAAGAATGTAAACTTGTTCTTAACTACTTAGAGTCATCAATGGACAAATTTGACCTATACAAACGTAATTATATACAATATCACAATACCAACAAAATTTGATTTAACAATAAAGATAAAATTAAATCACAAAAATATAATGTTTAGACTTGAAACAAAAATATTTAGTTAACATTAATTAGGTTGTACACAATGTGATTGGATTAACAAATAGAAGAACTAAATTAATAATCTGAGTCCATAAATATTGGACGATGAGTAAAATGTTATTTGTACGTTGTCAAACTTCAAGAATCACATTACACCCATATTTTGACTTGTTATATATATAATTTGGTAAGTGGCTGATCTATGCGATAGAAAAATCTCAACAGGCGGAACATATATCACTCGATCTACATAATTCGTTGAATAATTTTTTTACATGTATCCGAAATTTGAACGAAATGAGTATGATAGGGCTGACTTAAACTGATATGTAATTACTATGACATGCCGACTAAGCGACTTTAAAAAAATAACAAAATTTAAATAATGATTTAGTAATAATATTAAAGATAAATAAATGTTTCTCAAATATAGTAATGACTAAATTATTTATTTTATAAAATATAGGAATTAAATATAATATATTTTTTGTTAATAAAATGAAAAGGTGGCAAAGATGTCTATTTGGGTTGAGGACCCAACACAAATAATATATTGGTATATAGATATTATATATATATATATATATAAAACTATTAATACAGACAAGAAAATTATTTTTAGATAAAATATAGGAGAGAAAATCTAACCAATTTTTTTTTAAAAAATAATAATAATATGGTTAGTGTTGGCATTTGGATATTGAGCCGCCGTAAAAAGGAGACCAGTCATATGAGTCAGTTACTTGAGACAATTGAGTAATGTCACATTAGGAATTTTGGGTCAAGCCTAAAATTCCAATTGACATGAGATGCCCAAAATTGGGCTTCCCTAACTCTATTGCCGGCCGAAATAATGTAGGAGGGCAAAGTTGACTTTTAGGGAGTGTTAACATCAATTTAGGGTTAATCACTTAACCTCTTTTCTCCATTTGCTGTGAGACAAAAATAAATCCCTCCTCCCTTACAGTGTTTCAGCCGAACCTCACCAGTGCTTGGAGGTGCCAAATTACTTCAAGCAAATTACTCCGGAGATCCATCCCTGCAGAAGAATCGACAAGATACTTTGCTGTGGAGACAAATATGCGTAGGGTTTCCTTAACAAGAACCCTTACGGGAACTGTCCGGCGGATCGAGAACTCCCCTAGAAGATCCTGGACTGCTGAAATTTCGAATAGGTATGTGCCCCTTATTCCGTTGCGTAATGTGTTTACTAGCATGTACATTTGTTAATTTCCGTAGTATTATCCTCCATAATCCTACAATGGTATTAGAGCCTGTGTTAGGTAGTTCGTAAATTTTGATAAATTGGGGTTCTTGAATATACTCACATCGGCCGAAAGTTTTAAAATTTAAGTTTTAAATATTTCAATTTTTTTAATCACCTTGGCCAAAAATTTCATGATGTTCATAATAAAATTTGATGTTCATGATCTTCAAGAAAAATATGACCTTTATTAAATTAGACATTGGATTAATGATTTTAGTAAAATTTGATCTTGAAATTTGACCAATAACCATAATTACATGTTATTCGGCCGAACCCTATAGAAAATTACAAAGTAAAATTTTTAATTTCTAGGCCCAAGTTGATATGTTTCAGCCGTTATATATTTGTTACTATATTTTTAATTAAATTTTTGTTGTTAACAATATTACGTGTATTTGGTCACTATTAGGGTTAGATTCACAAGATAATTGTGATAGAAACTATCAATAAATTCTAGCATGATTTTAGGAAACTAGATAATATTGATAGATATTTTAGTTGTCTAAGATTGAGAAAATATATTGTAGATAGATTTTATCCTAATATAGAATCTTAATAATAAATTATATATATATATATATATATATATATATATATATATATATATATATCATTAATTTCGGCATATATATATATGTGTGTGTGTGTGTGTAAATATTGGAAATTATTTTGTAATTAATTATTACTTGGTGGCTGTTGGGTTACGATTAAACACGACATGACTAGAATAAAGTCGAACACGTGTAAAAGGCGAGATCGATAAGTCGTCGACCAACCTTTTTCAAAATAATAAAACAAAGGTAAAAGGTCGACGATCACATTCGAAGAAGTCGACTTCCAGAGTACGATTAACAAGATAAAGGCAACTAGGCTGCCTGAAGTCCTTCCCTATTAAAGAGTAAGTCGAGTCGACAATCGAAGTCTCATAAAAACCATTCATTTTAAGGAAAGGGACAGGTGGTGACCTGCTTCAGCCGCCTTAAGAAGCAAGCCTTCGATTGTCGACCTTATGTGCCCAAAATGGAAATAAAGCCTAGGTACGGCGACAACTCGATCGAAGAATCAAAGGTCTACAAATCGATTGTCGACCTTATGTGCCCAAAATGGCAATAAAGCCTAGGTATGACGACAACTCGATCGAAGAATCAAAGGTCTACAAATCGATTGTCGACCTTATGTGCCCAAAATGACAATAAAGCCTAGGTACGGCGACAACTCGATCGAAGAATCAAAGGTCTACAAATCGATTGTCGACCTTATGTGCCCAAAATGGAAATAAAGCCAATGTACGGCGACAACTCGATCGAAGAATCAAAGGTCTACAAATCGATTGTCAACCGTATGTGCCCAAAATGGCAATAAAGCCTTGGTACGGAGACAACTCGATCGAAGAATCAAAAGTCTACAAATCGATTGTCGACCTTATGTGCCCAAAATGGCAATAAAGCCTAGGTACGACGACAACTCGATCGAAGAATCAAAGGTCTACAAATCGATTGTCGACCTTATGTGCCCAAAATGGAAATAAAACCTAGGTACGGCGACAACTCGATCAAAGAGTTAAGAAAATCTACAAATAGATTGCAGACCTTATGTACCCGAAATGGTGGAAAAACCTAGGTACGTCGACAACTCGATAGAAGATCAAAGGCGACGTCTCCGATATTAACGATCGACGCTATTTACCCGAAACAGTAATGAAGTTTAGGTACGTCATATATTCATCAAAAGTTGCAAGTGATAGAACCTTTTATTATAAAGAGAGATTTATTACATAAGGGATCGATCTTAAAAGAAGCATCCTAGAAAGTAACGGTTTACAAAGCCTTTTTTCCCTTAGAGGAAGAAACAACAAAACTGTCATCCCCTTCAGTAGGGATCTCTAAAAATTGTTGAAGAAGAAGAACTTGAGAAAAAGGGAAGTCGGGTTGATACGCTCTCAGATTGGCTACAATCTCTTTAAAGAATGGAGAAGTAGGTCAGAAGCGGCCACTGCAATATCTGTTTCGAAAGCAGAACTCGCTTTGTAATTTCCCACAGCCTTTGCTTCAGACTTTCTCAAGCTCGACATCTCATTTTGCAGCACGTCGACCCTCTCAGGGAGTATTATGTTCTCAACTCTGAGGTTATCCTTCTTCTCGTTCTTCTTCTCCAACAAATGACGATGCTATTTCATTAAAGAAATAGAGCTTTGTAGAGACTCTTCGCTCTTTTGGAGGTCTCGCCGCAAGGAGGAAGATGTCTCATTTGCTAGTTTGAAATCCTCCTTCAATTGGGCATTCTCCTCTCAAAGGTTTTGGACCTCTCTTACGATCTCAGAAGACATTGAAATTTTAAGCTTCTCCCTGGTCGCCTGTAACTCCTCAAGGAGACCAATCATCAAACGGAAAAATTGGAGAGAATCCCGGGAAACCTGTGGGAGGAAATAATCGGAAGAAGGTCAAATCACTACGAACAAAGAATGGATTCAATAAACACAAAAGGGGGTTGCACTTACTTCAGCCTGTTTCAAGAGAAAAAGGCAAGTAGCCTCCTCTACCTCTCCCGGGTTCGTTCCTAAGCGACGACGATCTTGAGAAGGAATAGAACATTAAATAAATGAAGGTCCAAATCAGAATTGACGATCGAATGTCCCTCTTTAAGAGAATACCCCTGCAAAGAGTGAAGAGGGTTTCAGTCCTTGGAAAAATCAGTAGATTGGCCTAACAACATATTCCAGTCAAAATGAGGACCTTCATAACTTGGAAGACCACTGGAGGACGCCTAATCATGAGGAGGGGATATTCGAGTCGACGCCTCAACACGAGGTGGAGATAGGTGATATGACGAAGAAGAAGAAGAATCCCTGCCTCGCCTTCTTTTCCGCCAAGAGCAAGCACCCCTATCTTGATGGGAACGACGAATAGTATCTTTTACCTCGCCTTCGTTCGGAGACGGCTTTGACGGCGACTTTGCAACAGAGGGAATAGCCTCAACATCGATGGGAGTATCAATTGATACCCCACTGTTAGCTCCATTAGACTGGGGGGCAGAAGAGGCTCGCGCCATAGCCTGACAGTGATTGCGAAGGATCATTTGGATAAAGTCTAAAAAAGGAAGAACCACGTTATCAGAAAATATTTTAAGATTAGAATAGCAATCTTGAAAAGAAGATACCCCCGGAATACCTGAGAGAGGATGATCAGCCATAATACCCGTTGCTTAAGAATAATATCCTTTCTAAGAATCAAACCAAGCCACAGAAGTGAAGACAGAGATAAAGAATGGAGAGGTGATGGTGGTATTTATACTAAAAGCATCCATCTCTTGGATAACTTCCCAAAGAAGTCTTCCCGAGGTCAGTCATTCATTGGGTCATCCACTGACAACATGACCGTTGCCTTGCACCTGTCAAGAGTTTATTGAGATGACTCTCCAGCTTCCCTAAAACCTCCAACGGTCAGGAAAGCCATCAGCCGAGTATCGCGCCTCGACTAAAGATACTCTAGCCATCAACCGAGTATCACGCCTCGACTAAAGATACTCTTCAAATCTATATATCAAAAGCTGGTAAACAGAATAAAGACAGAATCTCGCCGAGATGTATTCGAAAATTATACTCGACTCAAGACCTCCTCTTCATGAATGAAGTTGACGGCTTAAGTCTCGGGGGCAAGTGTTGGGTTACAATTAAACACGACATGACTAGAATAAAGTCGAGCACGTGTAAAAGGCGAGATCGATAAGTCGTCAACCAACCTTGTTCAAAATAATAAAACAAAGGTAAAAGGTCGACGATCACATTCGAATAAGTTGACTTCCAGAGTACGATTAACAAGATAAAGGCAACTATGCTGCCTAAAGACCTTCCCTATTAAAGAGTAAGTCGAGTCGACAATCGAAATCTCATAAAAAACCCTTCCTCTTAAGGAAAGGGACAAGTAGCGACCTGCTTCAGCCGCCTTAAGAAGCAAACATTCCTCCCAAGGAAAAGCATAGGTGGCGACCTGCTTCCACCACCAAAGGAAGAAACCTTCCCATCTAAGGAAAGATGAGGTGGCGACCTGCTTCAGCCGCCTTAAGAAGCAAACCTTCCTCCCAAGGAAAAGCATAGGTGGCGACCTGCTTCCACCGCCAAAGGAAGAAACCTTCCTAGCTAAGGAAAGATGAGGTGGCGACCTGCTTGTCACCTGCTTAAGCCGACTCTGGACAGAAACCCTCCCCAGAGGGTAGCCGCCATATAAAGTCGGTAATATCTCCCTATAAATAGGGGTACATTCAAAAACATTAAGTTAATTTTTTCTATATACTTCATATTATTCTCTTCAAATCCATTACCGAGTTAAGCTTCAGAGTGGAATCAGGGGACATCCCCACCCCTTTTCAGGTCCTCGCATCACACAAAGCCTCAAAAGGAAAATAAGTATCCAAGAGGTCAAAAAAGATACCTATGAGAGCTAGCCTGCGGCGATATCTCGAAGTCCGTTACCCGAAGTTCAAGGCCACGTCATTTTGATCCCAACAGTGGCTAAGTTAAGTTTTTAGTGAATTTTAAAACCCTACGTAGCCCACAAGTGGTAATTTCGGCCCAACCCTATTGTGTTAATGGGCCGGTCCAATTTTGCACATTCGGATCGGGTCGACCGACCTGGAGGACCAAGAGAACCCGAACCGGGTCGGGTTCCACGGGTCACTACCGAAGCGGGTCAACCAACCAGATTTCCTCAATCGGTCCGACCCATCCGGGTCAGATCGGGCAACTAAAATGGTCGAACCGACCCGGTTTGAGTGACGAACCGAAACGAATTCCTATTTTGAACCGAACCGGTCCGGGCCGAACCGTTTTTAAAACCGAACCGGACCGAATTTGACTGTACCGGACCTTTGAACCAGACCGACCCGATTCAACTGAAAATAGGAAGGTCAAATTTTAAAATCCAAATGTTTTCGAACTTTAAAATTACCTACATAGTGCTCACAGGTTTAACATTTTCACGTTTTAATTAAACATAATGCCTAGTTTCGATTATGGGGGTTGATCTAAAAAATGCATGATTTTGGGACTGAGTCGTTTAGTAGGCTGAATTGCTATTTAATTGATATTATTGCATGATTAGAACTGTCGTCTTGACTATGTCAAGCTAGCTGGATAATGCATGTCGGGAGCAGAGCCCTGGATTTCAATTAATGAGTTGTGCACTAGGATAGACATGCTATGATGGTTGCAAAATGCATAGGATTCATGTCTAGAAGTACGCATGTTGATTGATAACATGAATTGAAAGTCAGCCCCAAATGTTTTATAACCGAAAATCAGTCGACAAATATGCATGTTTTATGTGGTGTGATCACGCATGATGTGTATGCATGAATGTTGAGGATGTAGCCGCATGTGATAATTTACTTGAGTAGTAGAATTTTATATGCCAGCATGAGTTCCTCGGAACATTAGACGCATGACGCGTATGCATGATGTATGGATTGTTTCATGATTGTGGCATGTATATGATGATTTACGTGTGGTAGAATTGTGTATGCATGCATGAAATCCTCGAAACGTTTTAAAAGGGCCTTGGGAAAGCCAAGATCGGGTATGCGCAAATACACGCCGTTCCGGTAAAAGCGATTATAACCGTTTTAAAAGTCTGATCTATTTGAAAGGAGACGACGGTAATGTGAACTCTTTCACGACCCCCTTCCCTCGGTTTACTGGCGGTCGATTTGGTTAGATGTCTGAGGAATCATTACTTGTCGCCTTCTATCTCATAGATATCCGATGTATGCAATTCTTTTTCCAAAATGTTATTGTCTCACTGATTATTCATGATTATCAAGAGTCTCGCGCATGTTCATTTGAGCAGGCCTTCATGATTGATGCATTGATCAAATTGATCGACATGTCGTTCTTTAGGTTATGGATTGGACAGTACAATAATTTTTTTAAAGGCACGAGCAGAACCTGATTCACCCTATTCTCTTTAACCAGATGTGAAACTAAATCTGGTGAGTCGGGTTTTGCCCGTGCATGGACAAAGTGGTTGTACCGACCCTTGTTGTGTATCTTCATTGTTTACTAATTCGGGATGTTACAACTTGTATTCATGTATCTCGGTGCAAATCATTGCTATTGTCTGCACAATTATTTTCATATGAAGACATAAGTACTTTTCATTGTTTGTATAATTCAGACGTTATGTCGACATAATATACTAAGGAATGTATTTTCTGCATTAGCTATAGTTTCATCTTTTTTTGACTCTTGAGAGACGTTTTATATACTCACAAAAATTTGTCAACACCATTAAACTGGTCATCGTCTAAAATTGGATGCTGTAACAATTTACTTCACCATGTTTGTTAAGGTGTGTCGAAATACCAAATCGTAACTCCTTTTTTTGTTATGGTTGTTGACATACAAATTTATATATAAGCCGGCATGCATAATTTGGATGATCAGTACAGGTCGTCAGATGTGTTGGATGTAGAGTAGATGTTCTTTGAGAAGGAGACGATACTACCACTAAATGATAAGATTTTCTAGGAAAATCATACGATTTGGGAAGACATGATTTATGTTGACAAAAGAGGCGCTTGTATATTCACAAGGATAAGAAATACCAGAAAAAAAAAACATATATGAATATACACCATTACAACGATAAAATTTACCTTCAAAATAACCAAATTGTCAGAAACTGTTTTAACTCTCTCTGTGATATGTGTCGACATTACTGAAGGAAACTTTGGGATGTGTGACAGCTCAATGGTAGGGTTTTGGTGACATTTACTTTCCTCGGAGATCGAGTCGTCCGAATTAATGGTGGAGATAAGTAAATACTGGGTGGTTGGGAATAAATACTCAGTGGATTGAGTCAATACAATGGTTTAACAAAAAATTACCGGTATGCACATTGAGATCAACAGTGGATCTCACTGTGGGAGAAGAACAATTGAAATTTACAGTAAATAACAAACTGAGAAAGTCGAAGATAAAAAAAAATGATCACTATTACTTGATCTTACAAATTGAACTGATTACAACGCCTAAATAGCTGAATTGAAAACGCAAAAATAGATAACATGATGTACACTAATAGACCTATAACATGAATTAAACAAACAACTCGAAGAATCAGCTAAAAATCAGTAACATACGCAAAAATCGCTGAAGGTGGGTGAACTGGTGTTGGACCGGACTTGCGGGGGCGGTTTAGCTTGGGCCGGCCGGTTCGAATCTTCTTCAACTGATTTTAACAGAAAATCAAATCTCCAACGGCTACTTTGGACTTCTTCTTCAATTAGGGTTCCGACGAACCTCCTTAGCTTGATTTCGACAAAGGAGGTAGCGGCGAGTAATTTCTTTAGCATGTTGCTCATGGTTAGGTTATGCCGAGAGTTTGATAAACAAACGTAGTTAACATTTTCTTACCTGTATTATGTTGACAACAGATTGAGATGTGTCTGCAAGACAGTTCAACAAAAACGTCGAAGGATATGGTGTTGCGTAAATTCGATGGGGAATACGTTTCGTATTAAAATAATATATGTTTTCCGATCGACTTCATCAAATCGGTAAGAGAAGCGTCTGAGATTGTCCGACCGTGCACGGGTTGTCAGGTACTGTAGGTATTCCTCATTTCGTACCCACCGCTTGCTTACCGATTATTTCAGTCAGAGAGCTCGGTCAGGACCAGGTTTTTGCTCAAATCGGATGTCATCCGGTGGAAAAACGACAGTAGTTTCCCGACCGACGGGTCGATCAGCAAATCTGCGGTAGATAAACAACTATTTTCTTGTAGTGATATATTGTTATTATACTTAATGTTACTTTCAATTCGATAGGTATATATATATTGTAGTTATATATAAAAAGACATGCAATATTTTTTTTACTTATTATATTGAATAATTGTATATATTTAATTATATTTAATTCTATATATATTGCTTATGTGTCTAACTTATGAAGCTTCCGCAACCAAACTTTATAGATATATTATTTAAATAGAAACTTTTAAATATGTATTTCTTTATTTTACGTAGAGCTAAAATATAAAACAAAAATATATCTTAATTTGTAGTCAATAAATATTTTGTATCCAAATTTATAGAACTCAAATTAAATTAGAAAATGTTGACTGGACAAAAAACTTACGTGTAAGCTACCAACAGCTGAATTGATATAGAAACATAAAATAGTAGATTAAGTTAGCATATTTTACAAACATAAAATAGTATAAGATCACATTGTTCGGAGTTGGATGCAAACGTAGCCAAGTTGAGCTAAGTACAATTTGCACCCTCCGTTTATTCGCATCAAAAGTTAGGACTGGGGTTTGAATCCCTAGCAGGAGGCGTCCCTACTGGTCTTGAATCAACCTAACCTAACCTAACCGCGCTAGTTGAGTGGATTCAAGCCTAACCCAATCCCTCTCCTCATATTTCCTTTCCTACTGAAGTGGCACAACCGCCTTGAGAGGTTCATTTGAAAAGAAGGCAGCTAGGTTCGACAAAATCAATTGCTCGACTCCCTCGAAAGATTCCGGCGTGTTAGTAGCAACATGAGGAGACAACACGACATTGTTCAAATCAAACACCTCCTCCGGCACGTCTGGCTCCTCCTCAAACACATCCAGACCGACTCCTCCAAGCTCCCCTTTCACCAGTAACCGCACCATCTCCTTCTCGTCAATGAGGGCCCCACGCCCCACATTTATTATCACCCCTTTGCTTCCTAGAGCCGCCATGACATCTCCGCTGATGATATGGCGGGTGCTGTCTGTGAGGGTGCAGCATAGGACAAGAACGTCCGAGTTTGCTGCAAGGTCGAGGATGTTTGGGTAGTATGGGAATGGAGCTGATGGTTTCTTGGTCCTTGAGTGGTAGCCAACTTTGCAGCCAAAGGGTACTAGCCTTTTAGAGATTTCTGACCCGATATTGCCCAATCCAACGATCCCCACTCGTTTCCCTCCGACCTGCATTCGGTTTATGAGAATCAAGATTAAATCAGAAGCAGTAGTTCCGTGTACATCAATCTACCTAATAAGTATGATTTTTGACAAGAAAAGAAACTTGCCCATAAAGAAAAGAGACAAATGAATTGGAATAGGATTATTAGAAGTGGGCAAAACAATGACGGATAATAGTAATCTTCAACCAAGTACAAAGTTCACAAATAGTCTGTCCGCTTTTGGAATATTAGAAGTCAGCTTCAAAGACATGGTTCAGTATCATGAAATAGTCAATTGCTATGATCCTATTTCATAATTCAATTCTCACTGCCTAATTGTGTAGAGTAAATGCAAAAGCAATAAGCTTTGGTACATGTAGTAGTCTGACAGTATGCAGCTAAAGGAAATCTCAGAGACATTTCAGCGAACACAAAGAGATTTGATTCAATTCAACCAGAACAGTAAACAGCACCTTGGAGCCCAGTGGAAATGATCCATCCTTAGGCCACTGTCCTCGCCTCACGTACCTGTCGCTAGCCGAGATCCTCCGGAATACATCGATCATCAGAGCCACAGCGAGATCGGCAACGTCCTCAGCAAAAGCAGGCCCAGCATTTGTGACGACGATATGGCGGCGCCTGCACTCGGCCAGGTCGATGTGGTTCATACCGACGCTGGACCCCACCACGATCTGCAGGTTAGGGAGGAGGCAGAGCGTTTCGGCGGTAAGAGGAGGGATGCCCACACAGTAGATGGCGCGTATGGCGTGGGCGTGAGGTGAGAGGAAGGATTCGAACGGGTCCGAGGAGGTCCAGGGGTCGAGCACTTTGAAGTGCTTGGACAGAGAATCTTGAAAATAGGGCGTGATGGGCCCCGGCGAAGGCCGTTAGGCCCCTAAACGATTGGCAAACGGCGACTAGGCCCGTTGGGCTAGGAGCTGGGCTGCTGGAAGGCTAAGGGCTCCGACGGAAGGAGGTCCCGACATTGAATAGCCCCGAGTAAGTATGGCTCCGACAGGGGAGAGCCCCGAAGATATCGGACCTGGACGTAGTCGGTCCCGATATGGGAGTTGATACCACTCCCCGACACCGAATCCTCAACGATGCAACCTGGGAGCCTCCGATAATGATCTAGACTCGCCAGTAAGAGCACAATCCCGGAAATCTCGCCATGATTACAATAGTGGTATAATGGGCGAGATATGTGGGATACGTATAACTGTACAAGATACGTGGCAAGATATACGGCGAGATATGTGGGATAGTGGATCACAATCCAACCGCCTAATCAGGTAACTGGGATAGCCTTTCCTCTATAAAAGGAGGGAAGTTATTCCAGGTTAGGGTTACGTTTTTTGACATACACACAAAATACTGCTTGCTTGCCTTGTTGACTGCCATACTTACGTTAAGCATCGGAGAGATATTCTGGGCCACTGCCCTCTACTCCCCTCTTGCAGGATTGCGTGGAGCAAAGGAGCTAGGATTGCCGTCAAAGTCCGTACCGGAGTTCCGCCGGGATCCAACATTGGCGCCGTCTGTGGGAACGCAACAAAAAGCCAAAAGTAAGTTTGCTTCCCTCTGATTCCATACCATGGCTGGCAACAGACCGCAGCGTTCAGGCAAGCAGGTGCCGGCCACCAGCAATCCCCCTGAGGATGCTACCCAGCATCAGGATTTGAGAGATGATGGTGACAGCACTCGCCGAGACGACATCGCGCGAAGGAACAACCCCCCTGGTGGATCCAGAAACGAGACACCTTCCCAGAATCCAGAGCTGGCCAGGGTAGTGGCAGAGGCCATGCCCCTATTCATGGAGGCCATGGAGGCCCTCCTAGACCGAAGAGAAGCTGCTAGAAGGCAGACCGATCTACCGCCGCTCCCTCCGCGGCGAGATGCGCCCAGAAGGCAGGCAGACGACAACCTACCACCACCCCCTCCGTTGAGGGAACAGCCCATTCCCCCTAATCCAGCACCGGCGGAGAATTTCGTGGTCGATGGACCAGGGCCAGTGCAACAAAGGACTATTCCCCTGAATGGTCCCCTCACTGCTGATCAGGTGGTGAAGATTGTGGGTATTTGCATGGGAGATCAGAAGCCCATGATGTCGGAATTGGGGAGTCAGGAGACCCATCCTTTCGTTCCCAGATTGATCCATACCCTGGCCCCTCCAGGCTTGGGTATCCCGAAGATAGACGAGTACGACGGGGTCGCGGACCCGGTTCGCCACGTGCAGAAGCACCTGACAGCGTGCATGGGCAGGACCCCAGATGAGGATGTTATCTGTGCGTTGTTCCCGAGTACCTTGGGAGAGAAGGCGATGACATGGTTCTACAGTCTGCCCACTGGATGTATAACCTGTTGGAAGGATATGCATCAGCGATTCATCGCCCAGTACCAAGGGCGTCGACGGCTGCTGAAGAGTGTTCGGACCCTGCATGAGGTGGTCCAGAGGCCCGATGAATCGCTGGCCCAATACTACCAGCGTTACACGGCTGGTATGACCGAGCTGGATGAGGAGATATCGGAGGGCGAGGCCATCCGTACCTTCCTGAAAAACCTCAATCCCCCCTACGGCTCCGACTTACTTCACAGCGTCGCGGCCAAAAAAGTCTGGAACATGGAGGCACTCCAGGCGAGGGTAAAACAGCAAATCGACGTCCAAGAGTCGAAGATCGCTGCCGGAGAATTGGCTCCTCCCAAGGGGCGCGAAGGAAAGCAGTTGTTCAAACCATTGGACAACCGACACAGGAAGGATAGCTCCGAGGGTAGTCGGAATCGTGGACGTTCCGATCGGAGGGAGGATAGGCGTCCGACCAAGAGGGACAGTCAGAGGGAGGATTTTACCCCCCTCAACAGGCCTTTGAAAGAGGTCTTGGCGGTAATGGAGAAGCAAGGCCTCGCTCGTTTCCCCAAGAAGAAGGAAGGAGAAAAGTTGGGCTCCCGCACCGACCGTTACTGCCGATTCCATCGGGCCTCTGGTCACGACACTGACCAGTGTCGGGAGCTGAAGAAGGAAATAGAGAAGCTTATCCAGAGGGGTAAGCTGAAGGAGTTCGTGGGAGACTCGCGCTGCAAGCCCCGTTCCCGATCTCGGTCAAGGTCCAAATCTCGATCGAGGTCCCCAAGGAAGAGGAGGTCCGACGCAGAGCCTTCGGAGGGCCCATCAGGGTCCCGACAGAAGAGGATTATTAATGTGATCCATGGAGGGTTCGCTGCAGGGGGAGACACATCGTCTTCTCGGGAGCGTTATGCCAACCAAGTGCCAGTCGCAGTGGTTTTGGGAAAAAGATCTCGGTCGTGGACCCCGAAGGAGGAGATGGAGATCACCTTCTCGGCGAAGGATCTGGAGGGAGTAGAGACCCCCCACGAGGATGCTCTAGTAGTGACATTGGACGTAGGGGGATTCGAAATGAAGAGGATCCTCATCGATGGAGGAAGCTCCTCCGACATCCTCTTCTCCGACGCCCTGGAGCAGATGGGGAAAAAGAAGAAAGACTTACGAGAGGTTAGCTTCCCGATGGTAGGATTTTGCGGCACAACCTCTTATCCATTGGGGGTCATTACGTTGCCCGTGTGGTTCGGCAGTGGCTGGAAGATGGAGAAGAGAGATGTGGAGTTCGTGGTGGTCGAATCCACAGGGACGTACAATGCGATCATTGGAAGAACCACTATCAACCCGCTGATGGCAGTAGCCTCAACTGTCCATCAGAAACTGAAGTTCCCGACTGAGAATGGGGTCGGCGAAGTGAAAGGCGACCAGGTGGCGTCGAGACGATGCTATGTCAACGCCACGAGAAGATCAAGGAAGGAGGCTATGTCGGTTCTCCAAACAGACACTGATCCTCGAGAGGAGTTTGGGCGTCCCGCCCCCATGGAGGACCTAAAAGAAGTCGAGATAGATGGACCCGAGAGGAGGGTAAAGATCGGATCCGCCCTATCCGAGGAAAAAGCTCAGGAGTTGATCGCCCTATTGAAGGAATTCAAGGAGTTATTTGCCTGGTCTCCGAGCGATATGCCAGGAATCAATCGGGACGTGATCGAGCATGAATTGAATATCGACCCCACGATCAAGCCGATCGCACAGAAGAGACGTCCGATGGGAACAGACAAGAGGATTGCAATCCAGCAGGAGGTTGGCAGATTGCTCGACGCTGGGTTCATTAGGGAGATCCGATTCCAGACTTGGGTAGCCAACCCAGTGCTGGTGAGGAAGAGTAACGGGAAGTGGCGGATGTGTGTCGACTTCCGCGACCTAAACAAGGCTTGCCCGAAGGACTGTTATCCACTCCCTCGGATCGACCAACTGGTGGATGCTACATCGGGGCATGAGCTGTTAAGCTTTATGGATGCTTATTCCGGTTATAACCAGATAAAGATGGCAAAAAAGGATGCCCCACATACCGCCTTTTACGCTGACAGTGAAGTCTTCCAGTACGACGTCATGCCTTTCGGCCTGGTGAATGCGGGGGCGACATATCAGAGGATGGTAAACAAGCTGTTCGGGGACATGATTGGGAGTACCATGGAAGCCTATGTAGATGACATGCTGGTGAAGTCCCGACAGGCATCAGACCACGTTGGCAACTTGGCAATGGCCTTCGAGAGGATGAAGCTCCACCAGGTCCGCCTGAATCCAGCCAAATGTGCTTTCGGAGTCCATTCCGAGAAGTTCTTAGGCTTCATGGTGAGCCAGAGGGGGATCGAAGTGAATCCCGAAAAACTAAGGGCGATAGAGGAGATGCAGTCCCCGACCAACCATAGGGAGGTGCAAGTGCTGAACGGTCGGCTGGCTTCGATGAATCGCTTCTTATCCAAGGCCAGCGACCGGTCGATGCCATTTTTCAGTGTGTTAAGAGCCAACCGACAGTTCGAATGGACTGCTGAATGTGAGGAGGCGTTCCAAGCGCTCAAACAACATCTCCGCGACCTCCCGCCACTTGCGAAGCCAGCTCCAGGCGAGCCGCTCTATCTTTATTTGGCTATTTCTTCGTTTGCAATAAGCTCTGTTTTAGTTAAAGCTGTCGAGGGCAATCAGATTCCCGTCTATTATGTAAGCAAGGCGTTTGCCAAGAGTGAAATGAACTACCCTCCGATTGAGAAGTACCTCTTTGCGTTGATTATTACTGCTAGAAAGTTACGGCCCTACTTCCATGCGCATGAAATTACGGTGTTGACTGATCAGCCACTGAAGCACTTCTTGAACCGGCCTGATGCGTCGGGGAGACTAGTAAAGTGGGCCGTGGAACTTAGCGAGTTTCGGATTCATTTCGCTCCAAGAACAGCTATCAAAGGGCAGGCATTGGCCGACTTTATAGTTGAGTCTACTGTTCCCGATACATCCGCAACGGAAACAGTAGAGGGGGCAACCGGGAATACTGAAGAGGTCCCGACGGCGGGGCAGTCGGAACAGCCAAATAAGGAGAACACCTGGGAGTTGTACACGGATGGCTCCTCAAGCTCGGATGGATCGGGTGCAGGGTTCGTATTGATTCCGCCAGGTGGGGCAGAGCCACTTCGATATGCATTAGCCCTGACATTTAGAGCCACCAATAACGAGGCGGAGTATGAAGCTCTCATAACGGGGCTGAAAATCGCAAAAGGCACTGGAATTGAACATTTGCGGGTGAAGTGTGATGCAAGTCTGATTGTAAATCAGGTCCGGGGGCAATATGGAGCAAAGAACCCGATCATGAAGAAGTACCTTCAAGAGGCTCGGACCTTAAAGGAGAGCTTCAAAAGCTTTGATATCGAGGCAATTTCAAGGGAAGAGAATGTGGAGGCTGATGCCTTGAGCAAATTTGCCCTGGGGGCACCTTTGGAAGACAGTCGGAGGATACACTTCTTGGAGAAGGTGATTCTATCGACAACCGATCCATCGGAGGTGTGCGCTATCGGAACGGGGTCAGAGGAGGAACCCACTTGGATGACCCCGATAATTGTGTACTTAACTACGGGGGCACTTCCTGAAGATAAAGTGGCAGCGGAGCGACTGCGACGAATGTCAATTAATTACGCGATGGTGGACAACCAGTTGTACAAAAAGGGTCTGCTTTCGACGCCCTTCTTGAAATGCGTGGCCGAACCCGATACGACTCGGATTCTGAGAGAATTGCATGAAGGAGTCGCAGCCTGTCACGAGGGCGCTCGATCTATCCTGAGGAAGGCGTTGAACTTGGGATATTATTGGCCTACGATGAATAAGGAGGCAACGGCGCTTGTTAGATCCTGTGACGCGTGTCAGAGATATGCTTCGAATATCACAGCCCCCGCCGCTGATTTGATGCCCATTGGGAGTGCTTGGCCCTTCGCACAGTGGGGCATTGACCTGGTGGGACCCCTTCCGAAAGCAAAGAGCCAGTGCACACATCTGCTGGTCGCGATTGACTACTTCTCGAAGTGGATCGAGGCCAAGCCATTAGCCAAAACAACAGCGGGACATATCATTAAATTCCTTCAGACCCGAATTTTGTCGAGATATGGGGTGCCGAAGGTGATCATCAGTGACAATGGTCCTCCGTTTAATGGGGCCCAGTTGGAGAAGTTCCTGGACGAGTTTGGTATCGAGCATCGGACAGCATCCGTCCATCACGCTCAGACCAATGGGCAGGTGGAGGCTGCCAACAAAATCGTGATGGAGGGTTTGAAGAAGAGAGTCTACGCTTTGGACGGAAAATGGTTGGACGAACTGGAGAACGTGTTGTGGGCGGTCCGAACGACACCCAAGCGGTCAACAGGTGAAACCCCGTTTGCACTTGTTTATGGAACGGAGGCGGTCGCTCCCGTGGAAATCGCTGTGGCGTCCCATCGAACCAGAAGCTATGAACCCTCGACGAGTCCAGAAAGAGCCAAGATAGGACCTTTGACGAACGACGAAACAAGGCGCCTGGAGTTATCCTTGCTAGAGGAGAAACGGCTAGAGGCCGACATAGCACAAGCTCGGATGCGTTTGGCGACGGCCAGGTACTACAATCGGAAGGTCAAGTCACGACAGTTCTACGCGGGAGAACTGGTCCTACGTCGGAATGAGTTCGCCCTACAAGATCGGATCAATAAGATGTCCCCGAAATGGGAAGGGCCTTACAAGATCGTAGGCATGCCGGCCCCGAACGCTTACAAGTTAGAAGATCCTGACGGCAAAGTTTTAAGAAACACCTTTAGTGGTGAACATCTGAAGAAATGCCATGTTTGACAAATAAGTTGCCCGTAGAGGCGCGAAGATGTAATTAAGTCGCCCTGAGTGGTGCATGCTATGTTAAAGACATCAATCAATAAAGAGGTTACTTCTGATCAAAGTATTCCTGAGTTGTTCTCGATACGTTAAAAAGCGTCATTGGACGTCCGAAAATCCTTAAGTTTTAAGGTCCGATTAAAAAAGCGTCATTGGACGTCCGAAAATCCTTAAGTTTTTAAGGTTCGATTAAAAAGCGTCGTTGGACGTCCGAAAATCCTTAAGTTTTTAAGGTTCGATTAAAAAAAGCGTCATTGGACGTCCGAAAATCCTTAAGTTTTTAAGGTTCGATTAAAAAGCGTCATTGGACGTCCGAAAATCCTTAAGTTTTTAAGGTTCGATTAAAAAAAAAAAAGCGTCATTGGACGTCCGAAAATCCTTAAGTTTTTAAGGTTCGATTAAAAAGCGTCGTTGGACGTCCGAAAATCCTTAAGTTTTTAAGGTTCGATTAAAAAAGCGTCATTGGACGTCCGAAAATCCTTAAGTTTTTAAGGTTCGATTAAAAAGCGTCATTGGACGTCCGAAAATCCTTAAGTTTTTAAGGTTCGATTAAAAAGCGTCATTGGACGTCCGAAAATCCTTAAGTTTTTAAGGTTCGATTAAAAAGCGTCGTTGGACGTCCGAAAATCCTTAAGTTTTTAAGGTCCGATTAAAAAGCGTCATTGGACGTCCGAAAATCCTTAAGTTTTTAAGGTTCGATTAAAAAGCGTCGTTGGACGTCCGAAAGCCTTAAGGTTCTTAGGGCCCGATAAAAGCGCTATGAAGAACATAATCGAAAAAGACATTAATAAAAGGCTCGAAGGCCTAAGAGGTTCGATACAAGGGAGATAATGAGGAAGGAGTACAAAGACTTAAGATTTAACAAATTAAACTCGGTCCTCGGGCGCTGAATCTTCAGAGGGCTTTGGAGGGGCAGGCTCAGAAGGATCGGTAGGAGGCTCGTCGGCGTCTTCAGAGGAGCTCTCCGACGGGAGGCTAAGGTACGTTTCTGCGGCTCGGCCGAGAGTCTTGGACTTCCTCAAGTCGATGGAGTCCCCGTAGGTTTCATTAAGCTCTTCGACAATATCAAGGAAGGCATTCTGCAAATCTTCCTGACAATGTCTCGCCGCATCTGCTTTGAAGTCCTCCGAGCTCCGATATTCTTCGCGGCCCTGGACCTTCGCGTTTGTTATTTGGGCGGAATGATCCGCCTTTGCCTCCTCTAGCTCCGCGATGGCCCTCTGCTTCTCAAGCTTCAGCCGCTCAGCAGTTTCTTTCAACGCTGCCTTATCGAAGGCAGCCTAGCTCCGATCCGCCAAGGCCGCTTGCTGCTCCCGCCTAAGCGAGCTCTCAAGGCTTAGAATCTGCCTTTGCTGGGATTGGGCCTCTTGAGCAAGCTTGGCCCTACCCTCCTCGGCCTGCTGCCTACCCTCCTCAGCCTGCTGCCGAACTTCCTCGGCCCGCTGCCAACCTTCTTCGGCACGCTTTTTACCCTCCTCCGCTCGGAGCCTTGACGCCTCGGAGGCAGCTAGGTCCTCCTGGAGCTTGGTCAAGCTCTCGAGGTTGGAGTTGGCCCGTTCTTGCTCCAAAGCCTCCCGCAGAGACAGGATGTAGCCGAAGCAACGATCCTGGTCCGCCATTTCCTGAGGGCAAAATATAGCTTAGTATTTAAAAGTCGGAACACTTCCAGATGAATAAAAACAAAGTGTACCTACCTCTATCCGACGGACGGCCATTTGCCGGATGTCCGCCTCGATGTCCTCCCCTTCCAGAGAGAGGGGGCGCCTCAGTGAGGGCGGGATCGAACCCGACACCAAGTGCAAGGCCAGGTTCTTCTCCTGACACCCCCGATGTAGAGGAATCCCCCGAAGGGACTCCACCGGTCTCCAAGGCTCGGCGCTCTGGTCCGAAGAGAAGGCCTGGTAGTAGTCTCCATCCAAGGGGAATGGAGGAACTACCAGGCGAGCCCCCCCATCTTCACTTATTCGGGCTTCGGGGGTCGCGCCCCTAACTGGTGACGATGGCGGTGCGGGTGACGATGGTGGCGTGATGGGGAGTGGAGACGTCTTCCTACCAGGTGACTTGTCAGGAGTCGACCTCGACTTTCCTCGGAGGATTAGGTCTTCCTCCTCAGCTTGATCCTCGGAGGGGGAGTCCTCCAAGCTGGTCACCCGACCGAATTCGCCACGGGCTTCCGTCGGGGCATCTTCCACCACCGGCTCCGCTGCAGGCGCGGGGTCTGAGGCAGGTACAGCAGGGGCGACGTCCGCGGGACCTGCAGCGGGGCGAATAAGGTGAGGAAGTAAATTGATATCGGTGTGCCAAATTAAACAACACTCCATATATCTCTCTTGGCCGAAAAAGTCGTAATAACCCGCTTCGAGAACATGTGGAGTTTCCCCTCGGAGGATATTCCTGACATCCCTAATCCGCCCTTCCATATCGGAGGCTTGAAGGTCTTGAGGTACCAACTCTCTATATCTCTTTATAGCACGAAAAACTTCCTTACCTTCCTTTTCGGAGCGGACGTTGAAGGCGGCCCTGACCACATCCGTATTAGTCCGCCCCTCGGAGGTGGGGGCAGACCCTGGGGCCTCGGAGGTCTTCGCCTTCTTCCGAGACGGCCCCGACGTGGCAGAAGTCTTTCGATGGGAGGACTTCTTCTTGCGCTTCAGCGAATGGGAGGCATCGGTATCCTCCTGAAACAGATGGGCGGTCAGCAATGATCGAGGGGCTGTAAGCAGTGGAAACAAGAAATAATTAGAAGATTACCCAGAGAATTACATTGGAAACGCCATCATGAATTTTTCCCCCGGCCTTGGGATCAATCAGCATAATGGAAATTTTGATCCGCTGTTGGTCAGTGACAGAAGTGGCCTCGAAGGGCTGATAACCCTCCTCCCAGCGACGGGCCTGGATAAGCATCAAGGCCCTCTTGGTCTGCTCCGACCATGAACTGAAAGGCACAGGAGGATCAGCTTCCACGACGGTCTTCGGCCACTCGATGGGACCAGGCTTGATGAAGAAGTATTGTTCTTTCCAGTTGGCATTGTCATGCCCCTTATCATGGATGATGGCCCGTTCCTTGCAAATTCTCCAGGACACCTTCCTATCCCAGCCCATCTCCTTATACTGCTCGTCGGTCCCCTCGGGTTGGCGGGGGGTGAAGGAGCAGATACCATCTTTATTACAGGTCATCCTGTAGAGGACCCGCCAAAGCTCCAGAGTGTAGCTCCAATCCTCTTTGTTGATATCACACCACACTTGGAAGGCAATCCATGTACGGATTGCGTGTGGAGAGAAGGTCGTGGGGTAAGTCTTGTAGTGGTTGCACAGCTCCACCCAACTCGGACAGAAAGGGAGTCGGATTCCCGCACGAATTTGCCCTGGGGAGATGAACACCTCATCTCCTTTGGGGAGCGTAATCCGAGCGTCACGAGGACTGAATTGGGATTGCTCGTAGGGATAGCGGGCCCCGAAGGAGGATTCGAAGATACCACACTCTATACAAGCCCTATCGTAGTTAATAGGCGCAAGCAAGTTCTTGAGATACTTGAAGACGAAAGGTGGTCCAACAGTGGCAGATCCCTCGGCTGAAAATCGTCGAGGGAAGGAAGGGGGGGAAAATTGAAACCTAAGAAGATCAAAGATGAAAAGGAAAAGAGTAATAAGGTGAAGAATCTTACCAGACATAGTGACTGAAGTCTTGATCGGAGAAACTTGAAGTGCTTGAAGCGCCGGTGGAAACTCGAAATCTGGAAAATCAAAGCTCTTGGGATCGCAGAGAAGAAGAGGTAAAAGAAAGGTAAAACAGTGTCTGGGGCTAGGGTTTTATAAGAGAAGGAAAGGAGAACTGAAGGGGTGGGCAATCTGAGCCGTAGAATTCAAAACCACTCAATCAGAATCGTCCAAAGGGAAACGCGTTAATTCAAAGAAGGCGAACGGTTTTAATCTGAACCGTCAGGACGCATGGGATAGATAAGACATGAGTAATGACGTACCGGGGCGGTTGAAAAGTGCTTTTTCAGAAAGCAGGCGTGCGGAACCCGAAACGCCCCTTCACCTCCTATCAGCATTAAATGCTGGTCTGATCAAGAAACCTCGAATCCAAGCAGGATCCCAAAGGATCTTGAAGAGATCCAAGGCAAAGGCCTCCGACAAAAGTAGGGCAATGGCCTCCAACGTTTCAAACAAAGACCCACGACTGGGATGTGGAAGGGTCCGATATTGAAAGACGCGACGCACTATAAGTCCCTCACGTCTTGGGGGCAAATGATGGGCCCCGGCGAAGGCCGTTAGGCCCCTAAACGATTGGCAAACGGCGACTAGGCCCGTTGGGCTAGGAGCTGGGCTGCTGGAAGGCTAAGGGCTCCGACGGAAGGAGGTCCCGACATTGAATAGCCCCGAGTAAGTATGGCTCCGACAGGGGAGAGCCCCGAAGATATCGGACCTGGACGTAGTCGGTCCCGATATGGGAGTTGATACCACTCCCCGACACCGAATCCTCAACGATGCAACCTGGGAGCCTCCGATAATGATCTAGACTCGCCAGTAAGAGCACAATCCCGGAAATCTCGCCATGATTACAGTAGTGGTATAATGGGCGAGATATGTGGGATACGTATAACTGTACAAGATACGTGGCAAGATATACGGCGAGATATGTGGGATAGTGGATCACAATCCAACCGCCTAATCAGGTAACTGAGATAGCCTTTCCTCTATAAAAGGAGGGAAGTTATTCCAGGTTAGGGTTACGTTTTTTGACATACACACAAAATACTGCTTGCTTGCCTTGTTGACTGCCATACTTACGTTAAGCATCAGAGAGGGATTCTGGGCCACTGCCCTCTACTCCCCTCTTGCAGGATTGCGTGGAGCAAAGGAGCTAGGATTGCCGTCAAAGTCCGTACCGGAGTTCCGCCGTGATCCAACAGGGCGGGTAGGACTCAAGGCGGTGGAGGAGAACCAGCGGCTTCTCTTCCTCCCTGTGATTTTCTTCATCGGAACCCATCGCCTCGGCGATGCCTTGGAGTTTTTTTTTCGGATTCGGAAGTAGAGCTAGTTTAATGGGATCCTGTCCTGCTATATAATATGTTTACAGCACTTTTGGCTAAGGTGAATACGAGTATATTTATTTGGGTTAACACGGTTTTTGGTTTATGTTATATATTTGCATTTTGAAGACTTTTAGTGCATCCGTTAGTCAACGGTTAAGTTTGACCATTAGATAATTTTATTTTGTTCAATTTAGTCCTCAAATTTTTATTTTTAAGTTTTGAATTTTATAATTTAATCATGTTGTTTTCTCCGGTCGCCACCCAAGTCTACCGGCCACCACCCAAGGCCCGGGACCACCACCTAAGGCCGGCGACGACCACCCTAGGCCGCCAACCACCACAAATCAGAGCCGGCAACCATAAATAGAGGCCGACCACCACCAAATCGGGGCCGACCAGCTCCAATCGGGCCATCCACCACCAATTGGGGTGGTGGTCGGCACCAAATGGGGCTGCCGGCCCCGATTTGGTGGTGGCCACCACCCAATCGGGGACGGCAACCACCCGTTTGGCCCGGCTACCGCCATTTGGGGCCGGCCACCACCAATTGGAATGGTGGCCGGCACCAATTAATGGTGGTCGGCCCCAAATGGTGGCTGCCGGCCCCGATTGGATGGTAGCCACCACCCAAATCGGGGCCAGCCCCTATTGGATGGTAGCCACCACCCAAATCGGGGCCAGCCCCTATTGGAGTTGTTGGCCCCGATTTGGGTGGTGGCCACCACCAAATCGGGGTCGGCAGTCACCATTTGGGCCGGCCACCACCAATTGGTGCCCGCCACCACCCCAATTGGTGGTGGCCGGCCCCGATTGGTGGTGGAACCACCCAAATCGGGGCCAGCAGCTCTAATTGGGGCTGCTGGCCCTGATTTGGATGGTGGCCACCACCAGTTGGGTGGTGGCCGGCACAAATTGGTGGTGCCCGACCCGGAATGGTGGTTGCCGGCCCGATCGTGGCTGACCAACCCCGATTTGGTGGTGGCCGACCCTGATTCGTTGTGGCCAGCCCCAATTTGTGGTTGTCAGCTCCGATTCGTGGTGGTTGGCGGCCTTGGGTGGTCATCGCCGGCCTTAGAAGGTGGTCGCGAGCCGTGGATGGTGGCCGGTAGACTTGGGTGGTGACCGGAGAAAATAATAGGGATAAATTGTAAAATTTAAAACTTCGAAACATAAATTTGAGGACTAAATTGAACAAAATAAAAATATTTAATGGTCAAACTTAACCGTTGACTAACGGATGCACCAAAAGTCTATAAAATGCAAACATATGGCACCAAAAACCTACAAAATAAAACATATGGTACCAAAAGCCAACATTGGCAAAACTTATGGCACCAAAAGACCCTTTAACCTTATTTTTTTAGCGAAGAATATATATATATATATTGCCAAACAAAGAAGAAATATTGAATACGGGCAAAAAAGATAAATTAATTAATGGATCAAGACGTTATATTTTTCTTTGCTAAGGGCCAACGAGTCAATACATGATTTCTTTATACTAAATGCGATAAAAAAAATAAAAATAATAGATATAAAGTTGATATAACCTAATATAAAGTTATAAGTTTTTAAATTAAAACCTTAACGATTCCGACAATGTCACAGACCACCAACTCCAAGAAGAGCGTCGATTGAGAATTCTCCTGCCACAATTATGTTAGCATATGGTGATTGGGCGCCGTAAATGGAAACTCATTAATATGTATATGTTACCTAAGAAATTGGGTAAATGTCACATTAGGGAAATTGGGCTTGACCCAAATCCCAATTGACATGAGAGGCCCAAATTGGGCATCCCTTATACACCATAGGCCAGCCGAAACTTAGGAGAGTTCAAAGTGCACTTTTGTCCACTTTGCTCCTCCTATAAATGGGGGTGTTAGGGATTTTAATAAGGTAATTCACAATTCCTCATTTGTGGTGATTTGAGAGAAAAAAAAATTTCCCCCTAAACACAAGTTTCGGCCGAACCACCTGAGACACCAAGGGTGTGCCAATTTTCTTCGAGCAAACACTCCGGAGATCCGTCCCTGCCAAGAATTGATCAGAGGCTTTGCTGTGGAGACAATACCGCATAGGGCTTCCTTAATAAGAACATCTACGGGTTTCGTCCGATGGATCGAGAACTCCCTCAGCAAGATCCTGGGACTACGGAAAAGGTTTAAGGTATGTGCACATTTTCCGCTGCGTAATTCTGATTACAAGCATGTACCTTGTTTATGTTTCCGTAGTATTTAGCCCCGTAATCGAACAATGGTATCAAAGCCTGTGTTTGGAGTTCATGATTATGAAAATTTATGTTCTTGATTTTAATGTGTTGGGCGAAATTTTAAAGAATGAAATTTAAAATTTCCGATTTTTATAATTGTAAGTGCCAAAATTTTCATGATGTTCTTAGTAAAATTTGATGTTCATGATATTCAAGAAAAATGTGACTTTTATCAAAATCAAACATTGGATTGTAGATCTTATTAAAATTTGATCTTGAAATTTGACCACTTAATTCCAATATGTGTTTCGGCCGAACCCTAGGGGAATTGACAAGGTAAAATTTTTAATTTATTAGGCCCCACGATTCAATATTTCGGCCGAAATTGACTATAATATTGTTTACCATATTTTAATTTTTATTAAAGGGGACAATATATCTATAATTGGAAATATATGGATAAGTTCATATTAATATATATATATATATATATATGTATATATATGGTTAAGTCCACTTAGTTACCCCGGTTCGACCCGACCCGACTAGGTCGAACCGATTAAGAAAACCCTGTTTGGTTTAATCCTCTCCGGTTTTGCAAATTGGACCGGCCCAATAAACCACTTAGGTTCGGCCGAAATAAATCTTGTGGGTTAAGTAGGGTTTTAAAGTCCACTAAAAACTTAACTTAGACACCAAGAAATATTAATTATATAAAATAATTTCCAATATATATATAAAATTTCGACCACATCTATATATATATATATTGTCAACATCTTTAATGGGGAAACAAATATATGACAATATATTTTCTTAACCTTTTAGGTAACTAAATCCATTAATAATATATTTATCCTTATAAATTAGCTATATATATATATATTACATAGTCAATTTGCTACCTAAAATAGCTAACGCGCTAACTAATCCAAATTCAAGACAAACTCAACAATCTCCACATTTGTCTTGAATTCACCATATCCCCACATTGACTTATATTCTTCATAGCTCTACCTTGACTTGCATGTCATAACTCCACCTTGACTTGCGTGCTCTATGATCCGCTACCTCCTTTGCCAAGGCCCCCGACGGGCCTAACCTGATCTATGCGAGATCCTAACCGAGCTCAAACGTTGTTCGGTCTCAGCTTTCGCTACACTGAGGCAACATGCCTCCAAGTCTTCAAACTTGACCAGTATCATGTCCCTTTCCTGGACTAACCGATCTGGAGTAGATAACATGCTCTTTCTGACCAGAAGAGCAACCAACATCCAACTCCACCTTCTTCAAGACACTCTGTCTTCCCATTTCATCATCCGTCAACAACATGTAGTGTAACGAAGGTGAATACCTGTCTGTTGGCCTGATAGTCCTGGATGATCTCCTCAACACCTGGCCAGGTGTTACTGGATCTACATCTGGCTCCCTTGAGGTCTTCGCGAAACTGAGTCGTTTATTGTTCCCAGTAACACAGTTTTCACAGAGTCCCCTGTCAACACACTTCGGGCCCTCTAAAGCTCCTTTCTTCACCAGCATCTTCATTCCTTTAACACTCATCTGTCTGGATGCGCTCTTCTGAATAGCAGCCACGTTTACACACCCTTCAGTGGTGTACAAGGTTCCATATTTAAGGCCCGTGCTACAACCATAGCACCCTTCTTGATCTTCCATGAACCCTTCTCAAACTTTGCTGCATAACCTGTGCGATCAAACTGACCAACCGATATCAGATTCTTCCTGAGACCAGGAATGTACCTGACATCTTCCAATGTCCACTGATATCCTGTTGGACTGTGAATGCAGATATTCCCCTTTCCTTCGATCTCCAACACCTTGTTGTCATCAAGATACACATTTCCAAACTTTCCCGACTTGAAATTTCGGAACAACTTCTTGCTCGGAGACGAATGAAATGACGCTCCAGAATCCACAATCCAAGATTCAAGTGAGCTGTCCACACTGAGGGTTAACACGTCTCAAATGTCTTCTACTGAGTTCACAGAATCACTATCATAGCCAGGTTCGTGATTCTTCTTCTTTGGCTTCGGACAATCAGATCGATAGGGGCCTCTTTCACCAAAATTCCAACATGTTCCTTGCGGTATTCCTATGTTTCTTGATTTTGAGCGTCCATACTGATTTGGACCCTTTGAATTACTCTTCCCCCTTATGTCAACACTGAGAGCACTTCCTGATGACTCACCAATTTCTCTTTTGTGAATTTTTTCGCTAAGAACTACATCTCGGATTTCATCAAACTTCAGCTTCTCAGATCAACGGGAATTACTAACTGCGGAAAGAATAGTATCCCAAGACTCGGGCATAGATGACAGCAAAATCAAAACTTTAACCTCATCCTCAAAATCTATCTCAACAGAACTCAGTTGCGAAACAATCATATTAAAATGCATTAATATGTTCAGCAACAGAACCACCTTCAACCATATGTAAATTGAACAATCTACGCATCAGATATACCTTGTTCATCGCCGATGGTTTCTCGTACATGTTAGCCAACGCCTTTAACACACCCGCGGTCGATGTTTCTTTGACGATGTTGAATGCAACGTTCCTGGACAGACACAATAGGATCAACCCCATAGCTTGTCGATCCTTGAGCTTCCACTGTTGCTCCGTCATGGATTCTGGTTTCTCCCTAGACAAGGGTTCGTACATATTCTTCTGGTACAGAAAATATTCAATCTGCATCTTCCAGAAACCGAAATCGTTTCCATCGAACTTCTCTATTCCAGCCTTCGACAACTACATCTTCATTGATCGTGTTGAATCTCCTTAGCTCTTATACCAGTTGTTAGGATCGATTATCTCAACACTCACAAGCGGATTAAAAGAAAGCAATAGAGAACACAAGATTTAACGTGGTTCGGTCAACACGACTTACGTCCACGGGCAAAGGAGGAGCACCACTTCACTAGCACAATAAACACTAAAGTGTTACAAGACGAGAACGCATAAAACACTCATTCTCACAATACATGTAAAAACTTTAACACACAACGCTCTAAATTAACACTCGCCTAAATCCGACACTAACGCAGCTCCGTTAATTACGTGCTATATACCTAGAAGACTATTACTCACACACACAACTCTCTCTTTCTCACGGCAACTCTGTTGGTGTCTTGTCCTATATATATAGTAGACATAAGCAAGTCTACAGCCATATATATATATATATATATATCCTAAGATCCACTGTCCTCTCTATCTATATAATTCCACATGCACTATCTATATAGCTATCTATATATATATATAATATATATCGGTTAATATCTATCTCTACCGATATATATATATATATATTAGTCAATTTGCTACCTAAAATAGCTAACGGGCTAATTAATCCAAATTCAAGACAAACTTAACAAATAAACAATCAATAAAACATAATATTCAGAAAATATATTATGCAATAAATACAAATAACTATCATAATATTGCCTGAGCATTCCTGGAAGCTTCGCGACTTTCCATATTTAGACATTTCCTCATTTAACGCGCCACATGTCACGCGTGTCGGGCGTGGTCCAAAATTAGGTGTTTACAACGGCTGAAGCAGGTGACAAGCATGTCGCCACCTCACCATTCCTTTAGAGGAAGGTTTCCTTATGGCGACTGAAGTAGGTCGCAAGCTGTCATTTCCTTAGAAGGAAGGGTTTCTTCACAGGGTCGGCATAAGCAGGTGACGAGTAGGTCGCTACCTGTTCATTCCTTAAGAGGAAATGTTTTATTGATTGTACTCGGTTGTCGACTCGACTCATACTTTAAGAGGGAGAGTTTTTTAGTAGACTTGTCGTCATTCTTCTGGCGTTTTGCTTAGTCGTCGACTTCCTTTTATATCGATGTCGATCATTTGTCTTTATCTTCTTATTCTGAACGTAAGTAGTCGTCGACTTATCTTTAGGAGTCCCGACTCAAATGTTACCAACTTCCTGTTAGCTTGTCCTCAATAATCATAGCCTAACACACATCATCTTATTCTGACTTTAGGGGTTCGTGAGATGACTGATGTTGATCTATACTTGGGTTTGCCAATTGATTGGTCGTCTCAGAAAGGTGTTGTGGGTGGTAAGTTTGTGGATAGGGCTTATAAGCGTATTCAAGGTAGGATGTCCTCTTTTCTTTCCTCTGCAAGAAAGGAAGTTCTTATTAAGTCAACTGTGGCTTCTATCCCTACCTATGTCATGTCATGCTTAAAGATTTCATATGGGGCTATTGCTAAGTTAAATCAGTTCATTAGAAATTTTTGGTGGAAGGGTTCTTCCTCGTCCAGAGGTATACCATGGGTAGCATGAGACAGGGTTTCTCAATCAAAGGAGAGATGGGGATTAGGGTTTCGTGATTTCCATTCTTTTAATCAGGCCTTACTTTTGAAGCGATTGTGGCGTACTAGCAAGTCCCCATATTCCATTTGGTCGACTTGTATTCGTCAGAAGTATTTATCTGAGTCTTTTTGGACGATGTATGCTTCTTCCAACCATTCTCTCACTTGGCGAACAATTTTAGGGCTGAGACAATTCTTAAAATAAGAGTTGTGGGTGGAGAGTAGGAAGATGGGCTTCCATAGATTTTTGGAAGGACCCCTGGGTACCTTTTTGTCCAAGTCTCCTCTCCTGGAGACTTTCTTCGGCTATTGTGAGCACAATTAATGTACAATAGTTCATAAATCAAAAGTTGCATCTTTGGAGGGAGGCTGCTTTGAGGGAGCTGATCCACCTAGTGGCTAATGATTGGATCAAGGATATTCCTATTCTTATGTTCTCAGTCTCGGATAGATGCTTTTGGAATCATACGAGTAATGGTGAGTATACAGTTGAGTCGGTTTATCGTTTTATTCGATCCTGTTATGGATATTTCTCAAATGCGTCTTCTTCTGCACCTCCTGGGATTGTTAGTCCTAATTTTTGGGTAGTTCTTTGAAATCTCAAACTTTTACCCAAAATTAGGGTGTTCATCTGGAAGGGGTGTGTCAACGTCCTTCCATTAAATCACAACTTGGCCAAACAACTTTGTTATACTAATCCATTATGTTGTTTCTGTAAGAAAGCTTTCGAAACTTAGGACCATTTCGACTTCACTTTTAGGGTTTTGTTTGCTAGCCCCTTTATGGTGAGACCTAATCTTCTTAGACTACATTCAACATAGGACTGGTTTGCTCTTAATGATAGGACTCTCTCTAATTTGGATGATAGCAAGTTTTTGGTACAAATATGAATTATTATGTGGGCAATCTGGTTAGAAAGAAACAATGTTATTTTTAATAATGTTGTACCCTCTATCGAGTCTGTAATTTCTCGTTTTCAAGTTGTCTTTGATGATAATATGCTAGCTTCTTCTACGGATCCAGGACACCTAAGATTCCGACGAAGACCAGCCACTAGGCTCCCGAGGAATGATGTAAATGCCATGGATACACACAATCCCTTTTGTTGTATTATAACATATGGTGTTGTCGATATGTCTTCTCGTTTATTATATGGGGTTGTTGTTTTGTTGGATGCTAGGGGTTCTATTGCTGGGATTTCTATGAAGACTATGCCTGGAATATCCCCTCTTTTGGCTGATGAAGCGGTTGCGGTACGGGCATGACTGATTATGGTTGTTCCTTTTGTGGGGGTGACTACACTTTGGACTGATTCCTTGATTTTGACTGGTTTTTTTCGGCAACCCGAACTTTGTCCTTATGTGTTGTTTGGTGTTTTTACGAATATTTTAGAACTTTCTAATCGTACAAGTATTTATATTACCTTTAAGAGGAGAAATATGGTACATGTTGCACATCATATTGGTAAGAAAGCTTGTGCGGGATCTTTAAATGGGACTTGGTTTAGCTCGTGTTAGGATCAAGTTGACATGGCCCGCAGCTCCTGGTAGGGGACTTCAAGGCTTCACCTTTGATTAACTCTTTTAGGTGTCTATCTCGACCTCACCGGGTGCTTAGTTTCCTTTTGAGTATTTGGTAGGCGAGAACCTGAAAAGGGGGTGGGGATTTTCCCCTGATTCCACTCTGAAGCTTAAGTCATTAATGAAATATGAGAGGATACTGTAAAAAGTATATGATAGAATCTAAAGTAATGAAAGTGCTCCCCTATTTATAGGGGGAGATTGTACTGACTTTAAGTGGCGGCAACTATACTCTGATTGGCTGCCCAGTGGCGTTGACCGCCTTTTTCTGATTGGTTGAGGGGGAAGGTAGAGTGTCAGTAAGTATCAAGCAGGTTGCCACCTCATCATTTCTTAATGTCGAAGGTTTCTCTAGCCAGGTGACAAGTAGGTTGCCACCTCATCTTTACCTTGAGAGGGAGGTTTCGCCAGGCCTAAAGGCGGCGAGCAGGTTGCCAGTTGGTACCTTCTTCTTAGGAGGAAATGTTTTCTTTGAAGCGGCAAATAGGTTGCCAGATGGTACCTCTTCCTTAGAGGGAATGGTTTCTTCATGTGGTTTTGTTGTCGACTCGCTTTATATCCGGAGAAGGGCTTTTTATAGGTAGTCGACACCTATTCATACATTATCGACTTAGGTCTCGTCACTTTAAGGAATAAGCATCGACCCTTTACCTTTATTCCCTTGATGCGCACTTAAATGGTCGTCGACATTGTTTGTTTATTCTCCCGACATTTAAAATTCTCGACCCATCTAAGGTTACCCTCTAATTATATCCTAACACTTGCCCCCGAGACATAAGTCATTAGTTTTATTTTAATAAATGGGAACGGGTTCTATCGAGTACCTTTTTTATGATGAGAAGCGAACTTTGTCCTTCTATCTTCTTCCCGGACAACCGTCATATCACAAGTTGAGGAATTTTGATAGCATGATCGCGCTCTATTTCCCTTGCTAACCATAGAGGGTCGGTGAGTCAGTATAATGACTGATCTCATTTGTAGATGGCGACTTTTAAAAGTCGGGGAGTTAGTATTATGACTGATATCCTTAATTGTCGCCGACTATATGGAGTCGAGGAGTCAATATTATGACTGATCTCCTTGATTGTCGCCGACTATATGGAGTCGAGGAGTTAGTATTATGACTGATCTCCTTTGTAGATGGCGACTTTTAGAAGTCAGGGAGTCAGTATTATGGCTGATCTCCTTGATCATCGCTGATTATATGGAGTCGAGGAGTCAGTATTATGACTAATCTCATTTGTAGATGGCGACTTTCGGAAGTCGGGGAGTCAGTATTATGACTGATCTCCTTGATCGTCGCCGACTATATGGAGGCGAGAATTCCAGTTGACATATCAAGAGGGAAGAAATCATATCTTTATTTATCACTTTATTGTAATAGAAGTACATGAAAGGATTTTTAGGCGTAGAATTTCTTCAGGTGCTCTGCATTAAAAGTCATGTTGAGGCGTTCTCCTTGAGGATCTTCTAATTTGTATGCGTTGGGACATGGTATGTCGTTAATGATATAGGGACCTTCCCATTTTGGCACCATTTTTCCTCTTTGATCGGCTGTTAGAAACACATTTCTTCGTAGCACCTTCTTGCCTAGGAAGAATTTTCGTCGCCCTATTTTTCAGTTAAAATACCTAGCGATGGCGAGCTTCATTCTTCCTTGAGTTTCTTCGGAATCCCATCTTTTCTCGTTGACCAGATCCAAGTTGGTTTTCCTTTGTTCCTCATTTTGATCGACTCTATATATGGCGAATCTTTAAGATATATTTGCTACCTCTAATGGCGATACGACCTTCGATCTGTAGATCATGCTGAAAGGGGTTTCGCCAATGGCTCTCTTGGGTGTGGTTCTGAGTGCCCAAAGTACTTGGTCTAATTCCTCAACCCAATTTCCCTTCAGAGTGGCCACCCTCTTCTTTAATCTGTTAAAGATCGTTTTATTCGCCGCCTCGACTTGCCTATTCGTTTGTGCATGATGGACAGACCCAAAGCGATGATTAATAAGCATCTCATCACAAAAGTCAGAAAGTTCGTCGCTGGAAAATTGGGGACCATTATCGCTGATGAGGATCTCGCCAAGTCTACTGCAAAGAAAGATTGGAATCCTGCGAAATCTTCTTAGATAATAAAACATTTTTTATTTTGTTATTCGCCACTCTCCTTAATAAAAGAGATACTTAAGTTCTTCTTTCTGTTTCGAGGGCGTCGCCTTTATACTTCGCGTATAGTTGGTGTATTTATTCATTTCTTTTATCGATTTGTCGACAGGCCTAGGCTCTATGGCCATTTTTGGTCTATTATGCTGACTATTGATTTTGTTTGGGAATAACCTACTTTACTTAAACAGTTTAACAGAGACGCCTTCTTCTTTCTTTTTTGTTGCAATCGTCAAAAAATCTAAGTGATATGACTAATATTAGATTTCTGATTGTCGACTATCAAATAAGAAAATAAGTTTTGTCTCGATGTCTAACCTTTATTGGATATATTGTGTCGACAATCGAGATTGTAGATGCCGATCTGCTATCGAATTGTCGACGCACCTAGGCTTTGTTTCCATCTTGGGCACATAATGTCGACAATCGAGATTGTAGATGTCGATCTTCTATCGAATTGTCATCGTACATAGGCTTTTTTGCCATCTTGGGCACATAATGTCGACAATCGAGATTGTAGACGTTGATCTTCTGTTGAATTGTCGACGTACCTAGGCTTTTTTGCCATCTTGGGCACATAATGTCGACAATCGAGATTGTAGACGCCGATCTTCTATCGAATCATCGACGTACCTAGGCTTTGTTTCCATCTTGGGCATATAATGTCGACAATCGAGATTGTAGACGCCGATCTTCTATCGAATTGTCGACGTACCTAGGCTTTGTAGTAATCTTGGGCACATAATGTCGACAATCGAGATTGTAGATGCCGATCTTTTATCGAATTGTCGACGTACCTAGGCTTTATTGCCATCATAGGCACATAATATTGACAATCGAGATTGTAGACGCCGAATGTCGATGCCTTAATTGACAATAAGCTCGGATGACTACGTGAAAAAGAGCCTCAAGGGGCTATATTCATTCACGTTCCTGAGTATTACATCAAAAACAGAGGCTTCGAAACATTAGTTTTACGAGAAATATAAAAATATCTAGTTAGGAGCTTTTATGACTTCTCTTTCATCTTGGTGTCGTGTCGACGTGTAGTAACAGCGTCATGACATGGTTTGATCTCCCTTAACCTCCCCTATCCCCCAAGGTGTCAGAAATTTCATGACTTGATGAGCAGTTGAAGGTGTTAGGTTATAAAGTCTAGGTCAACGGGTCGTCAATCTAGAATTTATCTCCCACTAATGAAATGTCGGGTTCAGTGTTCCTAGGACTAGTCATTCTGATACATGCCCTTCTGCTCTCTTGGGGTAGTCGTTCTGATATATGTCCTTCTCTTCTCTCCTTCTGACCTCCTTTCCTTCTCTCCTTCTGACCTCCATTCCTTCTCTCCTTCTGACCTCCTGAGGCTTGTACTTCTTACCCCTGGGGCTTGTTCTACTGCTCTATGCTCTTCTGCTTCCTTGGCTCTCTTCTCCTTGCCACCCTGCAAGAGGGGCAATACCAGGCACAGAGGGGGGGGGGTGGTGCCTGATGAACCCTCTCCGATGCCTAAGTCAGTACGGTTTTAGAGAGATAAAGCTAGAGAGATGTCAGAGCAAAATTGTGCAACTTGCCAAGATGATCAAATGAAATGTGGAGGTGGGGTATTTATAGGCAACGGTGTCATTAAGGTGGCTTAATGACATCGTTAACCTTTAAACACAGTTAATTAACCTTTAAACGCATAATTAAGACCTTAGGATACGGAGAAGGTAGGCGGAATAAACCGAGTATGGGAGTCCAAAAATGTTGCCGGGGCCCTTGGGGGGAAGGGAAATCCGACCCCCAAGGGTAGGGGTTGGGTGAGGGCACCCAACCCCTCCTAGGGAGGATGGGGTTGGCCAACCCCATCCCCCCTAGGGGAGATCGGGTTGGCCGACCCGATCTCTCCTAGGAGAGATCGGGTTGGTCCACCCGATCTCCCCTAGGGGAGATCGGGTTGGCTGACCCGATCTCACCTAGGGGAGGTCGGGTGTGGCCACCCAACCTCACCTAGGTGAGTTTGACTCGGCCGGACGAGCGCTTCGGCCTCGTCCGTGCCGTTGGTGTTTTCGCGAAGTGTTCGGGTTGAAGTTTCGATTTACAATCATTAACGGGATGATAAAAATACAATGATTCGGAAGTCAACGGGTTCAAATTGGGCGTATATCCATCAGAAGGGATAATATGATTGGGGTTGAGGGTAGTTCTTCCCATGATGGCGTTAAGAAACGAATAGAAAAGGATATATGTTGAGCTTCCACTGTCGAAAATGATTCTTTTGACTTCGTATTCCGCCATGATGCCGTGATTACTAAGGCGTCTTAATGAGGCTGAATTACTGTCACGAGATCCTCCATCGTAAAACTGAAAATATCCAGGTCGGGATCTCGAGGCCTTTTTCATTATAGATGCTGTAGAGATTTGGGTAGCAGATACCTCACGGGCTGAGCTGGTCTCGCCTCCTGATGCAAATCCGTCCGCGATAACATTAATGGTTCCCCTTTGAATAGGGGCGAGATTGTTGTGTGGGGGAGACCGAGAACCTCTCCACGAGCTCCTGCTTCGTTTTCTTGGGGCTTTGAATGGATTTTCGATGAACTTCAACAGTTTTCCCCTTTGGATAAGGGTTTCAATATCTTGTTTTAAAATCATGCAATCATTTGTGTCGTGCCCCCTAGTGCGGTGATATCGACAATAGTCATTTATTTGGTGACCCATTAAAATTTTCTTGCCGGTGGCGGGTCATCTAACCTGAGTTTTTCTATCTCTTGAAGCACTACTGAGATGTTGTGCGTGAGTGGAGTGTACCTTGTCGAGTAGGGATTGACATCTCTTTTATGGCCCTGGCGATTTCCTTGACGGAAGTGTCCATCCCGCTTCTCTTCTTTCTTCTGAGATTGAGGGGCAGATGGTTCTTCCATTTTGGCAGGAGCGATCTGTTTCCTGAGCTCTGTTTGTGATTTTTCGTGTGGTCTCTCCAAGTCGATATATTTTTTTACTTTGGTGGATAGAGCTTCGATCCTTCGCACTGACTTCATCACCATACTGTCTTTCAGAGCTTGGCTTTTTGATCTTAACCTTCTCCAAAAGGTCCTTATGAGCTCGTCATCAGTGGCATCTTCATTCAACTGCTGGAGTATTTTGTGGTACCTAGTATAATAATTGGCCAAGGTTTTGTCGGTACTTTGCTCAATTTTATCTAGAAAGTCCATACACTTGAGGCGTTGTCTTTGGCCTATATGCCCATCAATGAACTTGGCATTCAACTCTTCCCATGAATCTATTGAGTTGTCGAGAAGGCCATAGAACCAGGTGGAAGCTTCTTCTTTGAGCGTAGTGGGGAAGAGAGTTGCGTAATGATTCGGTGTCGCCCTTTTTCCTAACAGGGAAGATTTATGGGCGTTGATATGTCGGACATGATCTCCTTCTCCATTATAGTCGTCGGTATTCCTCGCAAAGACTTGCAGGGGAACTCGAGTGTCGATGAGCCTCCTGGAAAAGGGATGAGAGGTGTGATCGCGAACTATCGGCATGTCGCTTTCCACTATTCTCTTCTTTTCTAACAGCTCATCTACCAGTCCTATGGTGAATAAGACAGGTTCTTTGGCAAGGGCGTCGACCACAGGGGCCTTTGGAGCTTCCCTAGCTCCTGGAAGGTTTGTTTAATGGTCTTTACGCTGGAGGCCACATCGCCGTTTTGAGAGACCTCATGGGCCGGCTCCTTAGTGTTTGGGGCAGTTCCCGCCTGAGCCTGATTCGAGAAGGCTATGAATGCCGCCATCACTTCTTGTGGGACAGCCGGAGGGACTGCTCTCACTTCTTCTTGGTTTGGTGGTGGCTCGGAGTGAGGGCGGTATTTCTCACCATTGCTTTGGGGAGGAGGATCTTCCTCATTTACTTGCTTAGAAGTGGTGGGATCTGTTTGAGATTTTTCCATCTCTTCCACCACAGTTGTTACCTTTTTTGAGTTCTTATTAGGGGCCATGACTTTTTGATGCCTTCCCAAAGACGGGGCCAAATGTTAGGATCAAGTTTACGTGGCCTGCAACTCCTGATAGTGGACTTCAGGGCTTCGCCTTTGATTAACTCTTTTAGGTGTCTATCTCGACCTCACCGGGTGCTTAGTTTCCTATTGAGTATTTGGTAGGCAAGAACCTGAAAAAGGGGTGAAGATATGCCCCTGATTCCACTCTGAAGTCTAAGTCAGTAATGAAATATGAGAGAATACTGTAAAAAGTATATGATAGAATCTAAAGTAATGAAAGTGCTCCCCTATTTATAAGGGAGATTGTACAGACTTTAAGTGGCGGCAGATATGCTCTGATTGGCTGCCCAATGGCGGTGGGCGCATTTTTCTGATTGGTTGAGGGGGACGGTAGAGTGTCAGTAGGTGTCAAGCAGGTTGCCACCTCATCATTTCTTAATGTTGAAGGTTTCTCTAGCATGGTGACAAGTAGGTTGTCACCTCAGTTTTGCCTTGAGAGGGATGTTTCTTCGGGCCTAAAGGCAGCGAGCAGGTTGCCAGCTGGTACATTCTTCTTAGGAGGAAATGTTTTCTTTGAGGCGGCAAGCAGGTTGCCAGTTGGTAGCTCTTCCTTAGAGGGAAGGGTTTCCTCTTGTGGTTTTGTTGTCGACTCGCTTTATATCCGGAGAAGGGTTTTTATAGGGAGTCGACATCTCTTCATACATTATCGACTTAGGTCTCGTCGCTTTAAGGAAGAAGCATCAACATTTTACATTTATTCCCTTAGGGCACGTATGATTGCCGGTATTGCGATATCCTAATACCGGTATTAGCTAATACATGCTTAGCTAATACAATGTTTGATTGAGCCATGTATTAGGATATTCTAATACAATGTTTGAATGAACTTTGTATTAGGATATCCTAATACAATGACTAAAAGACCTAAATACCCTTACTTGCATTTTCAATGAAGATATATTTTACATATGATTAATTTAACAAAGATAAAATTTAACAAAATTTAAAATAATATTTTTCATAAAAAAAAAAAATCAAATTTATGTATAAATAGTAAAAACTATTTTTGCTAATGTATAAATATGTATATATATAAAGAAAATAGTACAAAACAATTGAAAAAAGTGATTAGGCCGACCCGGCCCGTTCCAGCCGGGCCTAGCCCGAACTAAACCAAAGCAACATAAAGCAACCCGACCCGAACAGCCTGAATTGCTCAGCCCGGCCCGAACCGCATAGCCCGACCCGAATTGACCTGCCTGGCCCGAACCACCCAGCCCGGCTCGAACTGACCAGCCCAGCCCGAATCACCCAGCCCGGCACGAACCACTCAGCCCGGCCCGAACCGACCAGCCCGACCCGAACCGCACAGCCTGGCCCGAATTGACCAGTCTGGCCCGAACCACCCAGCCCGGCCCGAACTGACCAGCCCAGCCCGAACCGACCAGCCCGGCCCGGACCGCCCGGCCCGAACCGCCCAGCCCGACCCGAACCGACCAGCCCGGCCCGGACCGCCCGGCCCGAACCGCCCAGCCCAGCCCGGCCCGAACATGACTCGGCCCGACCCGTGTCCGAAGTTTCGATGTAAACGGGGTCCGGCCCGAAGCTACTAAACAGTGAGAGTTTGCCATATATTACAAGGGTAAATTGGTAATTAGGAGATTGGTATTAGCTAATGCTTTATTTTTAGATGGTATTAATTAATACCAAATTCCTTCTATAATTGAGTATTAGCTAATACCAAGTATTAGCTAATACCAATACCAAGTTGACACAAACACGGTATTAGCTAATACCGGTATTAGGATATCGCAATACCGGCAATCAAACGTGCCCTTAATGCGCACTTAAATGGTCGTCGGCGTTGTTTGTTTATTCTCCCGACTTTTAACATTTTCAATTCATCTAAAATTACCTCAAATCTTATCCCAACAACCCGGATATATTTTCTTGCCTAGATTAACTCATGCTTATGTATTTTTCTTGCTTTGTTTAATATATGGGCATGTTTCTTGCCAAAAAAAAAAAAAAACATCCCACATAAGTTTTTTGTTGTACCTATCTATTAGCGCATTTGTTAACTTTGGATTAGCAGAAGAAATCCCTAATCAGACGATTGCTGAAGGAATCCGAAACCATGATGGGATCGGAGGAACAGATGAACCTCCGTGAGAAAGAGAAGCCGCTGCTTCTCCTCCACCGCCCACAGTCCTTTGACTTCCAATCCACCAAACAACTCCTGTCACCCCACTATTCCGTGCTCGACCCCTGGACTTCATCGGACCCGCTCGAATCCTTCCTCTCCCCCCACGCCCACGCCATACGCGCCGTCTACTGCGTCGGTCTTGTTCCCCTTACCACCGAAACGCTCCGCCTCCTCCCTAACCTCGAACTCGTGGTGGTATCCACCGTCGGCGTCGAGCAGATCGACCTGGCCGAGTGTCGCCGCCGGAAAATTATCGTCACAAATGCTGGTCCCGCTTTTGCCGAGGACGTTGCTGACTGCGCGGTGGCCCTGCTGATTGATGTGCTGCGGAGGATGTCGGCGAGTGACAGGTACGTGAGGAGAGGGTTGTGGCCCAAGGACGGACCGTACCCACTTGGCTCCAAGGTTAGAAACTTCTTAATTAGAACCAACCATATTTAATCCTAAGTAGCTATTTGATGTCGGAATGAATCACGATGATATTTTGAACCTTACACTTGAGCCATGGCTAGGATTAATAACTGAAGCGCTACTTAAATTTTGACCGATTTAAAATCCGCAATCTTAACTTCGTTCTTTTCAAAATTTGTTACATAAACATCAATTACGGATCAATTTGATAATTTCATTATTCTTTTTAAATTGGACCGAAATGATTAATTTCACCCACATGAGGTTTTTATAACTGTTAAATTTCACATTGGAACGAGTCAAACTCAACGGGCCAACATAGAGCAACCATTTTCACAAGTGGAGTTCCATCCTAAAACCAATTAGTCCATTGGTAATAGGAGGAGCTCACTTGCTTATATGGTACTCAAACACTATTCACACCGGTATTTGTATTACTCACAGTGGAGATACTTCAACAATAACTGTTAAAATGGATTTGACAAGAAATTAAAATAATTGCATTAAAATATTTCAATTGGGATTCGTTATTAATTTAAGTGAATATCTAATGGAAAGTATTTCATTGTAATCTTAAAAATAAAATAGAGGGAAAAAAAATCACGACTGGTATAATTTTTTGGAAAATAAGTATTGCAGGTAGGAGGGAAACGTGTGGGGATAGTGGGTTTGGGCAATATCGGGTCACAAGTCGCAACACGTCTAATCCCCTTCGCCTGCAAAATTGCTTACCACTCCAAAAACAAGAAACCTTCATCTCCGTTTCCGTTCTACCCGAACATCCTCGACCTCGCAGCAAACTCCGACATTCTCATCCTCTGTTGTGCCCTCACGAACGAGACCCGCCACATCATCAACAGAGATGTCATGGCGGCATTAGGAAGTCAAGGGGTGATAATCAATGTGGGGCGTGGGGCCCTCATCGACGAGAAGGAGATGGTGCGGTCGCTGGTGAAGGGAGAGCTGGGAAGAGCCGGTCTTGATGTGTTTGAGGACGAACCCAAGGTCCCTGAGGAGCTGTTTGGTTTGGACAACGTTGTTCTGTCTCCACACAAAGCAGTGCTTACCCCGGAAAGCATAGAGAGGGGACTTCAACTCACTATGTCCAATCTAGAGGCTTTCTTTTCGAGCAAGCCTTTGACAGCAGTTGTGTCGCTTGAATAGAGAGTACAAATGAAACATATTGTTCCATTTTGTGGATTATTGTTCATGGTCATGGCCATGGGCGTTGTTTTCTGCAGCTCTATGCTTACTACAACTTTAATCAATCTATCTTATTACGTACACAGTAGCACGCAAGCAAAAAGGTGACGAGGTTATGCAAAAATATATATTATTTTAATTATCTTTCGTATTCAAACTTCGTGTGTTTTGAATTGAGTGACTAATGCTAGACTACAAAAACATGTTTTGGTTTGTGGAATTAAAATAGGAATAAGGAATCTGTAATCACTATAGGGTGTTTGATTATCTAATTGTGTGAAATAAGTATTTTCTGTAGAATCTGAATTCGATTTGCTAATCTAGATTCAGTAACTTCACTATACAATTTGACAGAAGATGGAAATTAACAACCAAGAACTTAGGAACTGATAAAACTTTATTCAACCGAACAATAACTTAGTCTACAAGTCAGTTACTTAAACCCCAAGTAAACTGACAATTCGAATTCAAAACACTTCCTAAAAACATGGTTAACCGCCCCTACTGTCTTGGAAATGATAAGTTATATGTGTGACATCCAAACCTTGTCACACTTACACATTTACATTAACATAGATACAATACACACCTAACAGACACTATGCATACATATTCTCGTGCACCATGCTCTGCACCATGCTGCACCATGCTTGCACCACGCTTTCAATGCTCCTGCATCATGGACACTCTGCTGCTGTCTTGCACCTGCATTGCACCACTCTTGCACGATCCAAACACCACGTATGCATCAGTCAAATTGCAGCTTCCTTCTCTTGGACTTCAAGACACCATTCTTCAACACACCATTCATCATCAAGTCCCCTACATATCCTCCCCTAAACTGAACATCATGCATGAGGTTCAGTTTAACAAACAGAGGAAACACCAAGCTTCAAACAAAGCAATTCAAAAGCTGCAATTTTCAGGGGCTTTGTGAAAATGTCTGCTGCATTTTCAACACTTCTGCAATACTCCAAATACACATCAGAACCAGCACATAGATCCCTTAGATAGTAATATTTAAGATCAATGTGCTTTGATCGACCGTGAAGCACAGGATTCTTAGCCAATTTGATAGTGGAACTGTTATCACAACACAGCTTAGTAGCATGTAGTTGGGGTTGATTCAGAAATCCCAAAATTATCCTAACCCAGAGTGAGTGTTTGGCACACTCAGTGGCTGCTATGAACTCAGCCTCGGTAGATGATAAAGTGACTATTTTTTATTTTTGAGATAGCCAAGAGACTGCAGCTCCTTCTAACAAAAATACATACCCACTGGTGCTCTTTTTGTCCTCTCTATCACCAGCAGTAGTCACTGTCTGTAAATGCTACCATCTCAGTCACATCCCCTTTCCTAAATCGAAGACCAAAGTTTCTAGTACCCTGCAGATACCTAAGAATCCTCTTACAGGCCAACAGATGATTAGCTCTAGGATTTTCCATAAACCTAGCCACAAAGCTAACAGCAAACTGCACATCTGGTCTAGATGCAGTAAGATACATAAGGCTACCCACAAGTTGCCGATAAAATGGTCTTATCAACAGGACTACTAGAGTCCAACTTCACTAATTTGCAATTAGTTTCTATAGGTGTTCTAACTGGATTACACTCACCCATATCAAACCTTTGTAAGACTTCCTGAATATACTCCTTTGACTTACACATATGTGTGAGGTAGTCTGAGTGATTTCTAAGCCTAAGTAATAATGAAGTAAACCCATATTAGACATATCAAACACAGACATCATTTCCCTTTTGAATGGTTCAAATAAGGAACTGCAGTTCCCTGTGTAAACCAAGTCATCAACATAAACACACACTAGCAAGAATCCCTCAGTAGAGGATCGAATGAACACTGTGTGTTCATAGGGGCACTTTATAATTCCTTTACTGATAAAATAGGTTTCTAACCTATGATACCAAGCACGAGGTGCTTGTTTAAGTCCATAGAGGGACTTTTTGAGCTTATACACTTTGTGTTCTTGCCATTTTATCACAAATCCTAGAGGTTGATCTACATACACTTCTTCATTTAAGTGACCATACAAGAAAGCAGACTTGACATCTAGTTGGTACAGCTTCCACTTCCACTGAGCAACTAAGGCAATGACTAGTCTAATAGTATCTAACCTAGCTACTGGGGCAAACACCTCAGTGTAATCCACCCCAAACTCCTGCTTGTACCCTTTGGCTACTAACCTAGCCTTAAACTTGTCCACTTCTCCATTTTCTTTAAGTTTGGTCTTATATACCCATTTGAAACCTATAGTCTTATGACCCCTAGGTAAATCAACTAACTCCCAAGTTTGATTCTTCACTATAGAGTTCATTTCAGTTTCCATGGCCTTAACCCACTTTTGATCCTTACTAGCTTCAATATAGTTAACAGGATCACAATCAACAAACAAATAGTAGTGAGTATAAAAGGAGGTGTTCTTGTGAATGGGGACAGATCTAACCTCATATTCATCAAAATACCTAGGCCTTTTGACTGGCCTGTTACAACGAGCATTTGAGCTCTCAGGTGCTTCAGCTTCACTCCTTACTGCAGAATGGGAATGCTCATAATCCACTTGTTCTTCTTCTTCTTCTGTTGTAGCTTGCCCATTTGGCACTTCTCCTTCTTGAACTTGGTCCTGATTTGCCTCCACATCAATGTCATCTTCGGAACCATCCTCAAACAATTGCAGGGGCTCTCTTCTTCTCTGAGTGCCCCAATCCCAGGACTTTGACTCATCAAATTTAACATCCCTACTGGTGATGATCTTCTTAATCAGTGGGTTGTAGAACTTGTAGGCCTTAGCATCCTGACTTAACCCCAAAAAGATACACTCCATAGAACAGCCTATTAGGACAGCAAAATTAGGACACCTATTCAGAATGTGTACACTCCATAGAACAGCCTCATGCCAAATTTCTTTGGCACATTACGAGCAGTTAACATGCTTCTAATCATGTTTTCAATTGCTTTATTTTTTCTCTCTGCTACTCCATTCCGTTGAGGTGTAAATGGTGAAGTCTTTTCCCTAGTTATTCTATTTACTTTACATAAATTATCAAACTCAGTACTGCAGTACTCTCCACCATTTTCAGTTCTTAGAATCATAATCCTTATACTTGTCTCATTTTCAACAGAAGCTTTGAAAAGCTTGAACTTTAGAAAGGCTTCTGATTTTTCACTAATGACTGTTACCCAAGTTTTCCTAGTGAAATCATCTATGAATGTCATGAAATATCTCTTACCACCATTAGATGTAGGACTAATTGGACCACAAATATCACTGTAAATCAACTGCAGTTGATCTTTGGCCCTCCATACTTGGCCATTCGGAAAATAGTCCCTATCATGCTTCCCCAAGATGCAGTTCTCACAGACCTCATGTCTCACCTCAATGGGAGGAATCCCATCAGCCATTTTGAGTCTTGACAGTGTGCTTAGCCCTTTGAAGTTCAAATGGCCAAATATGTAATGCCATAGCCAAGCTTCCTCCCCTCGTTTCTCACTTGTAGCCAAGCTTACCTGCAACTTTGCAACCTCCAAAGGAAATAATCTGTTAGTGCTCATTGGTGTTGGATTGCGGGGACGTAATACTACGAAATGCTAAACGTGTACTAGTAAGTAATCTAATAACGCAGCGGAATAATGTACACATACCTCAATAGCTTTCCTGCCCAAGAACGTTGTGGAGGGAGTTCTGATCCTCCGGTTAGGACCCGTACAAGTTCTTCGTGAGAAGAAGTCAACGCGGTATAAGCTCCACAGCAAAACCTCTGATCGATTCTTCAACGATGACAGAACCTCGGACTGATATACACCGAAAATCTCAACTAAGGGTGAGAGGGTTTCTCTCAAGTTCCTCAATGGAGGGACTTATTAATTTGATTGATGTGTTAAACCCCTTAGGAGACCCCCTATATATAGCATTGGTGGAGTGGACAAAAGTCCACTCCAACCAATGTGGTACATGGTTCGGCTGAACTATGTTAATTAAGGGGGAGCCCCAATTTTGGGCATCCCATGTCAATTAGGGATTGGGTCTGGCCCATTTAACCTAATGTGACAATTACCTAATTAACTTAGGTAATTTCCTTAACATTGACAGGCTACCAATTACGGCGCCACGTCACCACATGCTAACAGCTCCCACTCGCTGGAATGGGAGGGTGCATGTTAATGTATTGTCATCCAATAGCATCAACATTTCAGTCTTCAGTCATTGTCACCGTCTCCGAATAGTTCATGTGAGGTTTGCCGTGCGACCGGCGGATACGACGGGCATCGTGCTACTCATCTGTTAGGAGTGTTGTAGCGCCTGCAGAACGTTGATACCCTTTCATAAATCAATCATGTCAAAAATAAAATATGTACTGCACTGTATCCTTGGTCAACTGATAATTCTCCAATTGCCCAGTTTTCCACATAGGAATACTTCTCCAGGGCATCCTTACAAGTGTTCACAACCTTCAACTAATATCTGGTTGGTGGCCACCTAGTGAACACAAGAGTCGGTGAATTATAGGTGAACATGACCATCCCCATAGCTTATACCCTTAGTCTAACTCAACCGGTTTCCAAGACGTGGTCACTTGGTCGTTTATAAGTATAGACCTTAGGTATAAGTTCTGAGTCTGAGAGGATACTTTGGGTGCCTCTTCATAAGACACCCGGGATCAATCACACGCTCAAGGTGAAGAAGTATGCGCCCTTTGAATCACAAGGATTCTAGCTAGCACAACCGAGCATGACCCCGTGGTCGAACATGGCACGGGTAGTATGAAGCACGCGTCGATAGCACACCTGGACAAGCCAGGGGTGGGATATATCAATCATGCTATCGCAGAGTCTTTCATCTGGCCCTGAATGTGATTTTAATGATGGACATAGTCCAACACAACGATTTACAAAACGAAGATTAAGTCATGCTTTAAGTGTGACCAAGTTATCGTCTCGTTTAACCAGGTTTATCCCCCTGGTTCTTAGCCAATCTTGTTGTGGTAGAGGTTCCCCTCTCCTACAAGATGACTGTGCCTGTGTGACGAGGCAAGGTTCACATCCGACATAATTTTGGTGGAAGAGTTTTACCTCTTCCTACGACTTAGTTTATAGACCGAAAAATCCGATGTTATTTATCATTATGACGTCGATAGATCATATACTAAATTTGCAATTCTTTTATTCAATCAAAATATTATTTCAAATGTCAAAATGCCATCACTTATACAAGCCACTTATTAATCCTTACGTAATCTAAGCAATTTTACGTGCTTTTCGAAAATTTCTCTACGTAATGACTTAGTTAATGGATCTGCGACCATATTGTCTGTGGGCAAGTATTCTAAAGCGATTATATTTGTCTTCCACAACTGATTTGGCATAATTGTATTTCACATCAATGTATTTGGTCCTACTATGGTACTTTGGATTCTTAACTCCTGCAATGGTTGCCTGACTGTCGGAGTATACCTTCACAGGTTTGCTCTTCTTGTCAGTGCCAATTAATGCAGTAAGAAGCCTTTTCAGCCAGACTGCTTCTTGTGCGTTTTTAGAAAGGGCAACGAATTCTGATTCCATAGTGGAAAGCGCGACACATGATTGCTTCATGCTTACCCATGATATGGCAGCATCAACAAGGAGGAAAACTCCCCCTGTAGTGGACTTACGATCGTCTGGATCGCCACCGTGGTCAATTCGATTTGCCTGCCCTTATAGCACAGAACATAGTCGGCAGTACCTTTCAGATATCTTATAATTCGTTTTACGGCCTTTAAATGTTGATAGCCAGTATCTGATTGGAATCTTGCTACTAGGCCCACAGCGTAACAGATGTCTGGCCGAGTACATAGCATGGCGTACATTAAACTTCCTACCATGCTTAGATACTCTGCATTCTTCATTTGTTCACGCTGCTGCTGGTTCTTCGGGCCATCACGCTTTGACAGCGCGCGCCCGAACACAGCCGGCGTATCCACGGGTTTAGCATCGAGCATTCTGAATATTTTGAACAGTTTGTTGATTTATGATTCTTGAGATAGACACAATATCCGGGCGGCCCGATCTCGGGCAATTTTAATGCCTAAGATGTACGTGGCCTCTCCCATGTCTTTCATCTCAAATGCTGATGATAACCAGGACTTTGATTCGTTCATGAAACTCACATCGTTTGCAGCAATGAGTATGTCATCTACGTATAAGGTTATTGTTGGATATGATTCGACGTAGCCTAATACGAGTCGACCGAGTAAAGGTCGAGTTCTCAAAAGAACGTATGATCAACCATTCAAGTCCAGAATAAGGAGACGAAGATGAATGGTCGACTACCCTACAAACATAATTCGACCCACCAGACAAAAAAGGACAAGGTGAGAAACTCATTCAAGGTTCCCTTTTGTTGAAGTATAAGTTAAGTCGAGGATTAAAGCTTCCTTACTAAAGTACGAGTCAAGTCGAGTCGGCCATCAGATACTTAGAGGAAACCTTCCCTCTTAAGAAAGGACAGGTGGAGACCTGCTCGCCGCCTCTGAGAAGACTTCCTTTCGAAGGAAGGGGCACCAGCTGGCGACCTGCTCGCCACCCTCTATACCACGAAAGCCTTCCTCTGAAGAAAGTGGCACCAGCTGGCGACCTGCTCGCCGCCCTCTATACCACGAAAACCTTCCTCTGAAGAAAGTAGGCACCAGCTAGTAACCTGCTGGTCACCTACTAATTTTCGCACCGTCTTTCTCAACCAATCAAGTGAAGGCAACCACCTCCATTAAACAGGCAATCAAGGCATAGTAGTCGCCTCCTTGAAAAAGTAGGTAAAGATCACCCTATAAATAGGGGCTCACTTTCATTATTTTAAGTTCTAAGATCTATAAATTACTCTATATTATTCTCTCGATATCCATTACTGACTTAAGCTTCGGAGTGGAATCAGGGACCATCCCCACCACTTTTCAGGTCCTCGCCTAGCACAAAGCCACCAAAGAAAACTAAGTGTCCACGCGACCAAGAAACCTGAGTGAGCTAGCTCTCGGCGAGACTTAGAAGTCCACTACTCGAAGTTTCTAGGCCACGTCATTTTGATCCCAATGTTTGGCGTCGTCGGTCGGAAGCAGGATCGAAAAGTCATGGCATCACTAAGGAGTCGAGCGAGGCAGAACCAAACGCGTAGAGCTGAGAGTATATTCCAGGGGTCGAATGAAACCTTGGAGAATTACTTCAGGCGATTTCAAGGAGGATATACCGGAAGTGAAATCTCAAAAAGAGAAGCCATCCAAATGTTCTTTGGAGGTTTGGGACCCCAGTCCCGATCATTAGCCATCACTCAATACACTGAACCAGTGGGAAGTTTGGAAGAGTTGATTCAACGGGCGACTATCCATGTAGGAGCAGAGCAAGCCCGGATGAATCACCATCGTCCGCAAAGGTCATCAAGAAATCGAGGCGAGAACTCATCTATACGAGGGGTTTCGTCGAAAGAATTTCAGGGAACTCGACAGAGGATGGAAGCACTTCTAGAAACAGAAGGCACTCGTCGTTCCCACCCCTACTGTGAAAGTTACCAAGAAGAGGGGCACAACACGGAAGATTGCCCCCTGGCAAGGAGGGAATTAGAATTCATGCAAAGAGAAATTCAACGACACCACCGACGTCGAGCCCACGAGGGTCGAGAATGGAGATCCCCTCCAGACAACAACATCAATGTTTTTTCAGGAGGATTCGCCGCTGGAGAAGAGTCGAGCACAGCCCGAGACACCTATGCGGCTCAAGAAATCTCCTTAAGAGATACTCGCAAGAGATCAAGGGAGCTTGAACCCATGATAGTTACCTTCTCTACGGAGGACTTGTCGAGAGCAACACTATTCCAGGAAGACGCCCCCGTAATTACAGCTCAAATAGGTAATTCCGAGGTTAAAAGAATACTGGTCGATGGAGGAAGATCTACTGATGTAATCACCTTTGAGACCATCACCGTGATGGGGTACAAAGAAGGAGATATTCAAAAAATGACTTCCCCATTGGTAGGATTTGCAGGGAGAACAACTTACCCCCTGGGGGCAATACAACTCCCTGTGATCTTGGGTCAAATTTCTACAAAGGAGCAGTCATAACTGACTCCTCGACTTCCTATAGTCGGTGGCGCTCAAGAGATCAGTCATAACACTGACTCACTCCCCCCCCCCCCCCCCCCGACTTCCGAAATTCGCCTCTACACAGGAGATTAGTCATAAACTGACTCCTTCAACTATCTACAAAGGAGCAGTCATAACTGACTCCTTGACTTCATACAGTCGGCGACGATTCAGGAGATTAGTCATAAAACTGACTCCTTCAACTATCTACAAAGGAGCAGTCATAACTGACTCCTCGACTTCATACAGTCGGCGATGATTCAGGAGATTAGTCATAAAACTGACTCCTTCAACTATCTACAAAGGAGCAGTCATAACTGACTCCTCGACTTCATACAGTCGACGACGATTCAGGAGATTAGTCATAAAACTGACTCCTTCAACTATCTACAAAGGAGATCAGTCATAACACTGACTCATCGACTTCCTACAGTCGGTGGCGATCAAGAGATCAGTCATAACACTGACTTCCTCCCCCGACTTCCGAAAGTCGCCTCTACACAGGAGATCAGTCATAATACTAACTCCTTAAACTTTCTACAAATGAGCAGTCATAACTGACTCCTCGACTTCCTATAGTCGGTGGCGATCGAGAGATCAGTCATAACACTGACTCACTCCCCCCGACTTCCGAAAATCTCCTATACATAGGAGATCAGTCATAATACTGACTTCAACTCTCTACGAAGAAAATCAGTCCCTACTGACTCCTTGATTGCAGAGAGGCAAAGTCCTCTCATCATAAAAGGTACTCGACATAACTCCTTCCCCTTTATTTTAAAAGACTAATGACTTATGTCTCGGGGGCAAGTGTTGGATATGATTCGATGCAGCCTAATACGAGTCGACAGAGTAAAGGTCGAGTTCTCAAAAGAACGTATGATCGACCATTCAAGTCTGGAATACAGAGACAAAGATGAATGGTCGACTACCCTACAAACAGAAGTCGACCCACCGTATAACAAAGCACAAGGCGAGAAACTCATTCAAGGTTCCCTTTTGTTGAAGTATAAGTTAAGTCGAGGATTAAAGCTTCCTTACTAAAGTACGAGTCAAGTCGAGTCGACCATCAGATACTTAGAGGAAACCTTCCCTCTTAAGAAAGGACAGGTGGAGACCTGCTCGCCGCCTCTGAGAATACTTCCTTCCGAAAGAAGGGGCATCAGCTGGCGACCTGCTCGCCGCCCTCTATACCACGAAAACCTTCCTCTGAAGAAAGTGGCACCAGCTGGCGACCTGCTCGCCGCCCTCTATACCACGAAAACCTTCCTCTGAAGAAAGTAGGCACCAGATAGTAACCTGTTGGTCACCTACTCATTTTCGCACCGTATTTCTCAACCAATCAAGTGAAGGAAGCCACCGCCATTAAACAGCCAATCAAGGCATACCTTGAAAAGTAGGTAAAGATCTCCCTATAAATAGGGGCTCACTTTCATTATTTTAAGTTCTAATATCTATAAATTACTCTAGATTATTCTCTCGATATCCATTACTGACTTAAGTTTTGGAGTGGAATCAAGGGCCATCCCCACCTCTTTTCAGGTCCTTGCCTAGCACAAAGCCACCAAAGGAAACTAAGTGTCCACGCGACCAAGAAAGATACCTGAGTGAGCTAGCTCCCGGCGAGACTTAGAAGTCCACTACTCGAAGTTCCTAGGCCACGTCATTTTGATCCCAACAGTTATGATAACATATTTAGACCCGGAGGTCTTGGTGTAAACGCAGGGATCCTCGTGAAGATTCAGAAATCCGTTTCCGAAGATTTCCTCGTGGAATCTGCGATACCATTGCCGAGACGATTGTTTAAGACTGTAAATAGATATTTGGAGTTTGCAAACTTTACGTTCTTTTCCAGGAGTAATAAAACCCTCTGGCTGCTCCATATAGATCTCTTCCTCCAGGTTTCCATGGAGGAATGGGGTCTTAACATCCATTTGGTGCAGCTATAGATCGAGACACGCAACAAGGGCAAGGATGGCCCTAACTGTGGTATAACGCACAATTGGTGAGTATGTTTCATCAAAGTCCACTCCGTAAATTTGGTTATATCCTTTCGCAACCAATCGAGCTTTGTATCGCTCAATTTCTCCATCAGCAGTGAGTTTGAGTTTCAAAACCCACTTAGCTCCTATTGCTCTGCTGTTAGCAGGTAAATCAACTAAAGACCATACCGAATTAGCTTTCATTGAGGCGATTTCTTCTTCCATTGCTTTTCTCCATTCGTTTGCTTGAGGTCCTTCCATCGCTTGTTTAACCGTTTTCGGTTCATCAACAGCCGTGAGAGTGAAAATCTCGCCTCTCTCAATGGGATACTTCTTGGGAGAAGTCTGTTGCCTTTGACTGCGTCTAGGCTCATTTGTCGCATTTTGAGTCTGATCCATACTCCCACTGGAAATAATGCTTCTTATCGGAGCACTACTCCCACTGGGAATAATGGTGGTACTAGAGATTTGAGCAACAACTTTCCTAGGACGACCCCTTCGTCTCGTAATTTCACCTCCGAGATTAGTTCTTTGATCGCTAGGACCTGGAACCGAAATGATCGATCCGCTCCCATTTGGAATTATGGGAACAATAGGTAGTGGTGTGACATGATTATCGGTTTCTACTTGATTCACATTCCCAGCAATAGTGATTTGTGTTAGGGGGGAGTGAGCCCTCCCACTGGATTTATTATGGGGATTATATCCTCATTAACAGAATCACTTGCTGTGTCAAATCTCCCACTTGAAGAAAGTAGGACCTGAGAATCATTGTCATCTTGTTCTAATTCGATCAAGGCTTCGTCTGTTTTTATTTCTCAAAGCGACGGAATTTCGTTCTCAAGAAAAGTGACGTCTCTAGACTCATGTTCGTACACATTACCGTTCTCAAGGGCTGACACAAATACATAACCTTTTGAGTTCTCAGAGTATCTAATGAAGATACTTTTGAGTCCTCTGGGGCCTAACTTGCCAAAACGGCTGTCAGTTGTATGTGTGTAAGCCGCGCACCCCCAAGGTCGCAGCTTGGTTAGATTTAACTCTCTACCAGTCCAGAGTTCATACGGTGTTGTGTTAACTGATTTTGATGGGACAAGGTTTACTACATGAGTAGCAGCAAGCAACGCATCTCCCCAATAAGAAATTGGTAATTGTGCTTGTGACATCATGGTTCTTACCATGTCAAGGAGAGTTCGATTATGACGTTCAGCCACACCATTTTGTTGTGGTGTGTTGGGGATCGTTGTTTGACGGGCGATCCCACCTATCAAACTCATTAGAGAGATATTCTACACCTCTATCGGTGCGTAGGGTTTTAACCTTTCGCTCCTGTTGATTCTCTACGAGCTTTAGAAAGCTTTTGAAGCAATCTATTGCTTCCGATTTACGAGTAATCAAATGAGTAAACCCGAATCGGGTGTAGTCGTCGATGAAAGTTAAGAAGTATCGCTTTCCATTTCTAGCAGTTAAGTTCATTGGTCCACAAACGTCTGAATGAATTATTTGTAATGGAAATTTGGCTCATTTTGCTTCACCGAATGGCTTGCGGGTGAATTTTCCAGCTAGACAGTCATGACAGGTGTGTTTTACCACATTGTTTGTTCCGGGTAAAAGCCCTCATTTTGCTAACGATTGAACTCTGTCGTAGCCTATATGTCCAAGCCACGAATGCCATCCAGTCGTGTCAGTTTCTACTTCTTTGGAGGACATTGCATTCATTCTATATGAATTTAATTTCCATGTAAATCCATGATAAATAGACCATTATAAGAAAAGGCATATCCAAATAAAGTATCCCCTTTATTTATGCGAACCAAGGATCTCTCAAATGATAAAACAAAGTTCTTATTCATAAGAGCAGAAACATAAACAATATTCCTACGGATTCTAGGAGCATAAAGGACATCTTCAAGAATTAAGGATTTGCTATTTCCCATTGGCAATTTGCAAGTCCCTATCCCTATGACTTCAACTTGTGAGTTATCGCCAATGAATATCCTTTTAGAATCATTCGGCAATCGTCTAAACTTGGCAAATAGTTCTTTATCGTTGGCTATGTGGTCCATTGCACCTGAACCAAGAATCCAAGATGGATTTGAGTCAGTTAACATGACAGTTGAGGAAACTAAAGCTTCCTCTACATAACCAAAGTCGCATACCTTTTCAGGGTGCGATTTGCTGGAACCTGCACCATCGCTTATTCGGCGTGGGCTGGAAATCCCGCATAGTATCTCAGATTTTAATATGGGACTGCCTTGTTTAGGCGTAGTCAACGTTTTATTGTCGACCGCCTGTTGTTTCTTTCCCTTGTTCCTGAACTTCCTTTTCTTACGGCCAGCTTGTCCTACCACTTTCGGTTCTTTCGACACCGTATTTAATCGAGTTTCTTCCATCTCGATTATTTTTAGGAAAGATGCAAGATCAAGCATGGAACTGCTAACAGTCAATATGGCCTTGGTTGCTCTCCAAGACTTCGGGAGTATCCCTATTATGGCCTGAATTTTATCCCATTCAGCCATTTGACTGTCATCTTCCAATGGTTTGAATAAGCGAAGGAGACCGCATACTTTTTCAAGTATGCTTTTACTGTTGTTGTTCAGACAGGTTTCTAATGTTGGTATAAGTGGGTGCAGTGTAACTGCCATGCCACTTCCATATTTCAGAAAGAGAGCATCCCAGATGTCTTTTGAAGTCGGATCATCCTTATATATGTCATAGAAATCATGTGACATTTCAGACAGTATCATCTCCTTAGCTTTCTTGTCATCTTGCTCCCAAATAAAACTCTAACACCCCTTATTTATAGGAGGAGCAAAGTGGACAAAAGTCCGTTTTGCCCCTTACATATTTCGGCCGGCCTATATGTGTTAGGGAGGCCCAATTTTGGGCCTCTCATGTCATTAGGGATTTGGGTCAAACCCAATTTTCCTAATGTGACATTAACCCAATTTCTTAAGTTAGCTATACATATTAATGGGCTACCAATTACGGCGCTCAATCACCATATGCTAACATATATATATATATATATATATATATATATATATATATATATATATATATATATATATATATATATATATATATATTATCAAAATTCGATATTTAGAGATATAAATCTATCAACAATATATTTTCTCAATCTTTATTGTAACTAAATCTATCAATACTAGGTGCATTTCCCGCGCATCGTGCGGGGTGACTTACCAAATATATATAATTAACAAACTAATATTCGATGAAATTTATACTGACTATTCGTAATATGTTGAAAAACTATTTTGAAATAAAATATCAGTCTAAAATTTGAAAAAGTAAACGAAAGACTGAAAAATTTGAACCATAAAATACCATTGCGCAAACTCACAAATAAATTTTAGATGCCCGTACTGCATGATACATTTGGTCGTCGGATTTGTATCAAGCGTTTGTTCTTCAACATATATGACTTCGATGACCACCGGCGATATCTCGCCGGAGATAGAGGAGGCTCTGTCACTGAGACTCTCAGTCGCCCGTACCGCCTGGTATCTTCGTTCACCAGCTCTGCGTCAAGCGTCTGTTAAAAATCAGTGAAATTTTAATTTCGATTAATTATATACATTGAATTTTGAACGGTCCGAAATTTTAATTGCAATTAATTGCATACATTGAATCTTGAACATATCGAAATTAGAGAAATTTTAACTGCGGTTAATTGCATACATTGAATCTTGAACGGTTCGAAATCAGCGAAATTTTAATTGCGATTAATTGCAACTTAAAAACCCTCAGCTCCCTAGTGCATTCAATGCTACAGAGTTAATGACTACAAAACCCTTAGCTAAATTGTCATAAATGCATCGATTAACGTAAAAAACAAAATCTTCAGCTCCACATTCACTCTGTTATTATCTTCCCTTCAGAATTTATAATATATATAGATTCCCAATATTGTGCTAAAAATATATTGATAGATATTATCACAATTATCATGTGAATCTAGCCCTAATTATGGCCACATCCATCCTCGCAATATGGCCGAATTTTACCCTAAAAATTCCAGCATTATTTCGGCCAACATAGGTTACTTGGGGCTTAAGAAATTAAAATTTTCACTTTGTAAACCTATACATGGTTCGGCCGAAACAGCAAATTAGGGCTAGTGATTAAATTTCAAGATCAAATTTTACTAAGATCATTAATCCAATGTTTAATTTTGATAAATGTCACGTTTTTCTTAAAAATCATGAACACCAGTTTTTTGCCGAAAAACACTCAATTTCATGAACAGTTTACCAGAAACTTCAAGCCAATTTTATCAAAATCAAGAACTCCCTGACACAGGCTCTGATACCACTGTAGGATATTATGAGGATAGTTACTACGGACAAGAAACGCGTGTTCATGTCAGGTAACTAATTACGCATCGGAATATAAACACATACCAGTTTCTCATTTTCGTAGTCCCAAGATCTTGTGGGAGTTCGTTGTCAACCAGCCGGATTCTCTAGTGATTCTTGTTAAGGAATTGCCTACGATGAACGGTTTCCATAGTAAAGCCTCTTGTCGCTTCCTCGTGGGATGGATCTCTGGGCTAATTGCTCGAAGCATTTTGGCACCTCCTTCTACCAAGGGTTCGGCCAAAACTAGCTCTTTATGGAGGAGGGATTTCTTTGTCTCAACACTTAGGAGAAAGGAGTGATTAACTATTAACCATAGTGAAATCTCGACACCCCCTATTTATAGGAGGAGGTGGGAAAATCCCCCCTTCATTATTACTTGGTTCGGCTGACCTACATAGGAGAGGGGAGGCCAATTTTGGGCCTATCATGTCAATTGGGATTTTTGGCTCAGCCCAAAATCCCTAGTGTGACATTACCTAATTACCTTAACTGTTGGGCTTATATTAAAGGGCTCCTATTACGGAGGCCCATTCACCAGATGCCAATATCGGCGACCTTGAACGGCGGCCTTGTGCGGTGACCAGAATATTTTGTGCAGTGGCCGAAAAAAGATTAGGGACTAAGTTGAACAATCTAAAACTATTTAACGGTCAAACTTAACCGTTGACTAACGGATGCACCAAAAGTCTACAAAATGCAAATATTTGGCACAAAAAACCTTAAAAAAAAAATAATGGATATGGCACCAAAAGTCAACATTGTATATTACCCCTATATAAATGGTCATTCACTACGAGAAAATTGATAATTAGTGACGACTGGTTTTTCAATGGTATCAATCTCTCACAAATTATAATTTTATTTAAGGGATTTATTAAGTTTCGAGGGAAATTCTTTAGAAAATTCAAATTTTTGTAAATGATTTTTCAAAATAATTTTTAGTCAGGCTTTTTTTAGGAATTATTTTCTTAAAAAGTTTTTTAAAGTTATGTATAAGAAGTTTTCAGCATTTCTTTACAAATAAATTTATATGTCTCTCACAAATAAATCTAGATTTGTTGTAGTGATTGTATATGAAAATAAACATCATTTAATTTATTGCACTCTTATATTACTTGTTGTCTAGTTCCACTACAGACAGAATCGTAGTAGCTTATTTTTCAGGTATGCCCTTGGATCACAACTCTGAATTTAGGTCACTTGGTGAGAGCACAACGTACGCTTCAACTTTTGAGGTTCACTAAGATTTGGCGCCTAATAATAAGTTGTTGGTTAATCTGGGTTGCAGATCAGATAGAGAGGAGTTTTCCCGACGATCATTAACCTCACATTCGATGAAATGAAGCATCCGCTGGTTGATTGGGGTGGAGGTGCAGCGAATCACAGTAAGGCCAGCTTGTTCCTGCAGCAGAAACCCCAACACTCTTGAAAGTGGAATCCCTTGGGTGATATCAGTGTCAATGCTTACTTCTACTCCTGCCATGCACGCATTCACCATTACTCTACTATCTCCATACCTCCTATTATTATTATTATTATTATTATTATTCTGCAGATCATTAATTTCTTGTGGAGTTGCAGTTGAATCATCAGTGGCAGTGCTGGATATTATTGGCGCCTCCAACGATAGATCGGCTTTCCGGTCATTGAGTCCTTTGATCTGCTTCTGGAGATGCTTTATGTATGTCACCGTCTCGTTGATGTGATCAGATATGGATCTCTTTCCCTACAAATTATTAAACCCTAAATCAGAACCACCACCTTGTATTTCTTAATTAATTAACCAATTCTATATATATTAGAGAGAGCTAATTAATTAAATTCAACACACTAAAAAAAGAAATCCAAATTGTGTTTTGAGAAATGGATAATTGTGAGCATAACACACACTTTATAAGGTATCTCGTGTCCAGCTGGCTAGACTCAACATATAACTTTTTGACATTGTTGCGTGGTATCATACGATTTGAAATTTTTGTTGGAAAAATATGGTATGATTTGGACTGAAAAGGAGCGTTGCATAGTCGATTTCCCTCTAAATTAAGAGGGAATTAATTCGACAGGATGTGGTCCTGTAAATCCTGATATCGGTGGCTGTCCAAAGTCAACACACATAGCCCTACGAAGTGTGCAATGATCACAACGATAAACTTAGTTTTCGCATTTATAAGATACTCAGGGTTCGTAACGTATTGATTGGACGATCCTTAAACGAACCGAGTTCAAATCTCACTAGAACCCCTTGCTTTAGGATGGGTTTAAACCTTAATGATTCATGTCTGAGATTCTGAAAATACCAACTATATATATAAGTTAAGGCATAAAATCCACAAAAGAGACATTATTCCAACAATTTTTAGACAACTGTGTTAAAAGTTGGAGCTGATAGGCGAGTTTTATACATGAACAATTAGCTATAGTTTATAGTTAAACAAGGTAGGTAGGTAATTTGTAATATGAGATTGGGTAAAGCTAGTATAGAGTGTGGTTGGAGAAATGAGATGACCTTAAGCAATTGGGAAGGGAGATGTGATCGGAGAGAAGCATAGAGCGACGCCATGCCTTGTCTTCGCTGTCTTTCGACTTCTCGGTGAACGATCTTCTTCCTCTTCTTGTCTCCTCCTCCTTCTCCGCTAGGGTTTAGGTCACAGCCAACTTCTGCGTCGATGTTTGCAGCATCTGGTGAATTAGCCAGCAGCAAGTCAGTATCAACAATATGGGGGGGTTGTTGGTGAGTAGTGGTAGGAAAATGGTGGAGTGATGATGAATGAGGAGCATTTGGATTTGGATTTGGATTTTGTGGAGTTGTGAGAATGAGCATCAGCTCATCATACAGCTCTTGTTGTTGGTAGGGTTGAGGAGTAATAGGAGATAATAATTGGTAAAACAGCAGCTCATCTACATCATCTTCTATATTATTATTATTCTTCTTTTGCAGCTCTTCTTCACAGATCATATGCTTCTTCTTCATATTACTACACCAAGCTACCTCTCTCTTAATGTTATTTTCCCACTCTCTCCATCTCACTCATATATATAATTATATGTTGGAGGCCTCCCTTACGCTGTCACGCATGATTATTATTAATAGAATTAAGACAGAAGCTGCTATATTATTGTTGTATGGGGCAACAGATCTTTGATGGGCCTCTCTACTCTATGATTTCGTGATCATGACATTACTAATTAAATTATCTAATATACTCATTAAAACTACTTCGTTTGAATTAATCAACACTTTAATCTTTACGAATTATTTTAGAGTTTATTACCTAAAACTTCATTAAAAAAATACAATCTGTCTCATTATTCATTATGGTAATAACACATCTAAAATATAGAATTTCTTTTCCTGTTTATAAAACGTCTATTTGTTGTTTTGTGCTCGAATTTTCTTCATCGGTACAGGCCAAACAAAAAACAAAACTTTTCTTCATAGGAAACTATGTCTACCAAAGATAGATGTGATTTGACAAAATGTAATATATTATATTTATATGCTTGAAATGGGTTTTTAGCTTTTCAAGAAATTACAGTATGGAGGTAGCATTCTTTGTTATTAAATAATATATTCTTCAATCATTTGAATTATTGTCGTCTCGACTGGAGTGACTTGGATCCTGTGTCCAGTTAGAAATGAACTTAGCTTATAAATTAGGACTTAATTCTAGATAAGATTAATGTACAAAATTCTACCACATTATTGTTACTATTTTTATATTTTTTTGGATGATATTTAGGATTTTTAAAGAAAATAACTATATTATATATATATGTATATTATATATATATAATATATATAAGGTATCTGAATATTATTCTATTCAACTAAAAAAAATAGCTGAATATTATTCATTAATATGAACTTCTAAAGCAATACATATAATTGGTCAGAAGTGGCACATAACTATTTTCAAAATTAATATATATTATAAAAAAAATATGCATCTTATTAATGAAAAAGCCGATTGTAAAATAGAGTATCGTTGAATAAATTATGATTCTTTAATTATAATAATTATATTCAAAAGTACTAAATAATAAGACGTATACATACATAGTGAATAAAAGTATATAAATATATATTTATACAGAAATATTATTTAATAATACGAATTAATTAGATGCATTTTAAAACTTATAATTGTTAGTTAATTGTGTCACATGTTAAAATGTTACATATTTAAAGTAAAAGAAAAATGAAATCCAATTTCACTAAATATATAATTTTTTATTAATTTAATATAGCAGAACGTGTTATTTTCTAAAATAATTTAGTAGATTTTTTTTCAATATTATAATATAAATATAATCATTTATAAGCTACCTAAGAGCCAAGACTCTTTTCAACAATCTTCCTACAATTTGTTTATGATTTTTCTGCGCTGCTGGAGTTATTCCTGTTCATTTTGAGGCAGATATGATCAGTCGACATCATTCACTGTGGGATTTACAAGTTAAACAGGTAAGCTGAAAATTTTGAAGACTAATTATTATATATAATAATTTATATATATTTATAAAAAAATGGTGCACCTTTTCTTATCAACCCTAGTTAGTGTAACTTCTATTCATAAACAACTAACATCAGTCAGATTGTTAAAAAGTGGTTTAGATACTTAATTGTCTTTATATATGCGAGTGAGCTTAATTAGAGGTGAGCTGTCACGACTTGCGAATGGTTTTTACTAATTACACTTAGGAGAAAATACCACTATTTTAATTTGCAGGCGCTCTTAGTGAAGCATCTTTTATATTTGAGGAAAAATGTAAACGCAGCTAATTACTGACGGCGGGTATTGTTTCAGACTTTCAGTAGACAGAAAGATATGCACTATCATGGCCATGAAAAATATTCAGTATTTAATCCATACGACTTGAAACGTATAAACGAGGATTATTTTAAGATATGATACTTAATGGACACAATCTCTGAAAAAAATTCTGAAAAAAGGTATGCTGTTTTTTTTTTTTTTTCTCAAAGTGTCAAGTGATACATCAATTATAGTTACCAGTCACCTTTCTGTTTTATATATATATATATATATAGTAACGTGACAAATCTATCTAACGCAAGTTGCTTATATCAATTAGTATAACGAGATCTTAGGAAGTGAAAAAAAATTCAAATCTTATTGGAAACATTGATTTAGAGCTCTCTCACTCCGATAGAGCCATTATGGGTTTATTCTCGGGGGTGATCCCGGTGACAATAAGGGGTGTTTTGATGTACCTAATGTGAGACTTAAAATTTGATATTGCAATTATTGTGAGCTAAGTAATATAACGTTAGATTTTAATGTTTGATTGTGCTGTAATATGAAGTGTAATATTTTTTTTGTCAAAGATATGGAGTGTAACGTTACATTACATTTTTTGGTATGTTTTGTAATGTACATTGTAATGTGACTTTATTATTATTATATTAATATACATGAGAGTTATTATATTTTAAAATGATAGATTTAAGAGAATATTTATTTTGATAATAACTTTATGTTTTGTGGCTAATACTATAATATTATGAACTCTAAAAATTAAATATTTAAAATCAATATGCATAATATTTTATATAGTTTTATAAGATATTTTTTATAAAAAAAAATTCACGAAAAAGACTTTACTAATTTTGTACGAACATCGTGTGTATTATTCTTTATTATAATAATGAATTTGTTTTTTGAGTAAATAATATAATAACGAGTTATAAAGTAGAAAAAAACTAATAATAATAATAATAATAATAATAATATAAAAATAATACAAAGTTTTTATCTAATTAATAAATAATAATAAAATAATAACATTTCGTAATGTTGGACGTAATCTCATATTACATCCGATTTTAGATATAATCTTACTTTACAGTGTATGAAATTTGGACGTAATTTCATATTACAATACACGTTAGATTACATCATTTAAAACACTATTGAGGGTGTAATTTATTTTGGAAGGTGAGTGATCACTAGTGAGGCGGTTGCCGGAAAGAACATGAGATGGTCGGTGATGGATATACGCCCAATTTGAACCCGTTGACTCCCGAATCGTTTCATTTTGATCACCCCGTTAATGATTGTAAATCGAAACTTCAACCCGAACAACTCGCGAAAACACCAACGGTCCGGACGAGGCCGAAGCGCTCGTCCGGCCAAGTTAGACTCACCTAGGTGAGGTCGGGTGGCCACACCCGACCTCCCCTAGGGGAGATCGGGTCAGCCAACCCGATCTCCCCTAGGAGGGGTTGGGTGGCCACACCCAACCCCTACCCTTGGGGGTCGGATTTCCTCCCCCCCCAAGGGCCCCGACACCGTTTTTAGACTCCCATACTCGGTTTATTTCCGCCAACCTTCTCCGTACCCTAAGGTCTTAATTACATGTTTAAAGGATAATTAATTGTGTTTAAAGGTTAACGATGTCATTAAGCCACCTTAATGACACCGTTGCCTATAAATACAACTCTTCCACTATTCATTCGATCATCTTGGCAAGTTGGATAATTTTGCTCTGACATCTCTCTAGCTTTATCTCTCTAAAACCATACTGACTTAGGCATCGGAGAGGGTTCATCAGGCACCACCCCCCCTCTGTGCCTGGTATTGCCCCTCTTGCAGGGCGAGAGGAGAAGAGAAGCTAAGGACGGAAGGACACAAGCTAGGACAACACAACCCGAGAGCACCAACCCGCAACATCTCCAGTGAGGGACAAGGCTTAGGTCGACCGCCCGTTGACCCGAGACTTTGGAACCTAACACTTGGCGCCGTCTGTGGGTTTCGAATAGAAAGCCTAATTATCACCAGCCAGATGGCAAGCGTATATGTCATTCATGGAGGTTATGGAGTTGGAGGAGAGTCAGCGAATGCTAGAGAAGCGTATATGACACAGTTAGAGAACCCTAAACCAAAGGAAGAACAAGCAGAAGGAAAGAGACAAGATATAATACAATTTTCAAGAAGAGACATGGAGCATGTGTTACCAGACAACAAGGATGCCCTAGTCATAACAATGAAGATCACTGATATGGACATTGGAAGAATCCTGGTAGACAGTGGAAGCTCACCCAACATCATTAGCAAGAAAGTCCTCAACATACTGGGAGTAAGGCCAAGTAGCATAAAACAGGTTCACTCCCCCTTGGTGGGATTTTCAGGAGAACCAACATACCCACTGGGGGCAATCACAATACCTGTGACATTGGGCATAGGCCAGAGGCAGTTAAAGATCGATGTCCCCTTCTTCATCACAGAAGAAATGGAGGAATACAATGGAGTCCTGGGTACCACCACAATCAACAAATGGGGCATGGTGCCATCAACACTATATCAGAAAATGAAATTCCCCACAAGCCAAGGAATAGGAGAAGTAAAGGGTAACCAGAAGGTAGCAAGGAAATGTGCAAGGATTGCACTAAGCAAGAAGAAGAAAACAAGAGAGGTCCTACTAATAGATGAGGACCCAAGAGAAGATCACGGAAGACCAGCCCCCATGGAGGAATTAAAAGAAATACTCATAGAAGAACCCGATAGGAAGGCAAAAATCGGGACCGCCTTATCTCAGGAAGAGGAAAACCACTTAGTAGCTTTACTAAGGGAATACAAAGATCTGTTCGCCTGGTCACCAAGCGATATGCCAGGAATATCAGAAGAAGTAATCTCACACAAGCTCAACATAGACGCGGCAACGCGACCAATAACACAAAAGGTAAGGCCAATGGGAGGAAGCAAAAAGATAGCTATCCAGGAAGAAGTGGAAAAGCTATTGAAGGCAAATTTCATCAAGGAGATTATATTCCAAACATGGGTGGCAAACCCAGTACTGGTAAAGAAGGCGGGGGGAAGTTGGAGAATGTGCATCAATTATTGCGACCTAAACAAAGCATGCCCTAAGGACTCATATCCACTACCAAGAATAGATCAGTTAGTGGATGCAACATCAGGTCACCAACTAATGAGCTTCATGGATGCATACTCAGGATATAACCAAATAAAAATGGCCCCTGAGGACGCCCCTCACACAGCATTCTACGCTGATAGCGAGATATACCATTACACGGTGATGCCTTTCGGACTCATAAATGCTGGAGCGACATACCAAAGAATGGTCAACAAAATCTTCGGGGACATGATAGGAAAGACAATGGAGGCATATGTGGACGACATGATCGTCAAATCCAAGGAGAATAAAGACCATGTGGAGAACCTTCGCTCAACGTTTGAGAGAATGAGGCAATACCAAGTCCGCCTAAACCCGAAAAAATGTGCATTTGGGGTACAATCAGGGAAGTTTTTAGGCTTCATGGTAAGTCAGCGGGGCATAGAGGTAAACCCCGAAAAACTACAGGCAATTGAAGAAATGCAGTCACCTACGAAGCACAAAGAGGTTCAACGATTGAACGGGAGGTTGGCAGCTCTTAACAGATTCCTATCCAAAATAGGAGACAAGGCATTACCCTTCTTTGAGGTACTAAGGGCAAACAAGAAATTCGAATGGACACCAAGATGTGAAGAAGCCTTTCAACAGCTCAAACAACATCTAAAGACACTACCACCCCTAGCAAAGCCTACACCAGGGGAGCCCCTCTACCTCTACATCTCCGTGAGCAACGTGGCAGTAAGCTCAGTGCTAATAAAAGAAGAAAACGCTGCACAATTGCCGGTATACTTCGTAAGCAAAACATTGGCAAAGTATGATATCAACTACTTGCCAATAGAAAAGTACCTCTATGCACTGATTATATCAGCAAGAAAGTTGAGACCATATTTTCATGGGCACGAAGTAACAGTCCTCACAGACCAACCATTGAAACACCTCCTCCAAAGACCAGACACATCGAGGAGACTGACCAAGTGGGCAATTGAATTAAGTGAGTTTCGTATTCACTTTGCCCCCAGAACAGCTATAAAAGGGCAGGCTCTAGCAGATTTTATTGCCGAATTCACCGGAATTAATCCAGATGAAGACTTGGGAGAAATCAAAAATACAAGGGAGGCGAGCAGTAGTCAGGAGAAACAACCAGAAGAGTTATGGAAGATGCATACTGATGGGTCGTCCAACGGGGGAGGTTCAGGTGCAGGCCTCCTACTATACCCACCAAATAGCGATACACCTCTGCGCTATGCCATGGCACTTACCTTTAAGGCAACGAACAATGAGGCTGAATACGAAGCGCTGATAACAGGCTTGAGAATAGCCAAAGGAGTAGGGGCAAAGCACCTAAGAGCTAAGTGCGATTCTCAACTAGTTGTCAATCAAGTGAAAGGAATCTACACTGCAAAGTCTGAAAACATGCAGAAGTACTTACAACAAGCCAGGGACCTAATAAAGAGCTTCCAAAGCTTCGACATTGAGTCAGTCCCAAGAGAACAAAACCAAGAGGCGGACACCTTAAGCAAACTAGCCCTAGTGGTAGAAGCAGGCAAAGAGGTTCACTTTGTAGAGCAAAGAATGCAATCAGTGATAGAACAAATGGAGGTTCTAGTAATAGATGAAGTAGAAGCCTGGATGACCCCAATGCTTCAATACATCATGGAAGGAAAGCTCCCAAAGGATAAGGTAGAGGCAGTCAAGATCGAAAGGATGGCTAGAAATTATGCAGTGATGGATAATGAACTCTACAAGAAAGGTACTCCACACCCTTCCTCAAATGCATAACATATCCAGAAACAGAGAGAGTACTTGCAGAACTCCATGAAGGAGATGCGGGGTGCCATGAAGGAGCACGATCAATAATCCGGAAGGTCTACAACCTAGGATACTATTGGCCATCAATGAGCAAAGAAGCAGCAGACTTGGTACAAAAATGTGATCACTGCCAAAGGTACTCCAGAAATATAACAACCCCAGCAGCAAAGCTAAGTTCCATCTCGGGAGCTTGGCCATTCGCACAGTGGGGGATCGATCTGATAGGCCCCCTACCAAGAACAAAAGGGCAGAAAACTTGCATAATAGTAGCAATAGACTACTTCTCCAAATGGATAGAAGCAAAGGCAATGGGAAAGACAACAGATGAGCAAGTCGTTAACTTCATTCAATCTCAATTGTCTCGAGGTACGGAGTCCCGAAGGCAATAATAAGCGATAATGGCCCACAATTCAAGAGCAAGAAACTGCAATGGTATTGCGAAAGGCTGAATTTAGAGCACCGCTTTGCATCAGTAAAGCACCCTCAGACAAATGGGCAAGTAGAGTCGGCAAATAAAATAGTACTAGACGGCCTAAAGAAACGACTCCATGCTACCAAGGGAAGTTGGGTAGATGAGCTGGAAAATGTTCTATGGGCAGTGCGGACAACACCAAAGATAGCCACAGGAGAAACACCATTTGGCCTGGTATACGGGACCGAGGCGGTGGCACCAGCAGAAATGGCGGTATCATCACTAAGAACCACGTACTTTGAAGAGCATGAGAACAACAAAGCAAGGCTCTTAGACTTAGACATGGTGGAGGATAAAAGATGGAATTCATAAGAAGCACAGGCACGAATGCGCCTTGTATCCGCAAGATATTACAACCGCCAAGTCAAGGAGAGGCAATTCCACATAGGAGAACTAGTGCTCAGAAAGAACGAGTTCTCACATTTAGACCAAGTCAGAAAATTATCTCCAAAATGGGAAGGGCCGTATAAGATAGCATCAGTTCCATACGCAAATGCTTACCGCCTAGAGGATGGGGATGGGTATATCTCCACAAACACCTTCAGTGGGGAACACCTAAAGAAGTACTACGTCTAGGAAGGCGGCACAAGCAAAAGATCATATCCTTGAAGTTATTTCAAGTCATTACATATAATTGTTTAAGTTTTCAAAAACAACTTTTGAGAAGGAGAACTCACGAAGTTACTCCAACTCTACAACTATCTTTGATTTCCTCCAAAGGGTGCCTTGATCCACCCAAGGCATCCCATGTGTACATAAAACCTTGAACACTCCTAATGAAGTAGAAGTTACTCAAAAGTATTTTTTAAAGAAGGAGATGATATAATCATTGAGTTATCCTTACACAGATATGACGTCAAGTCAACAACACCTTCAACGCCACCAAGAGCGTATCTTGAGAGTAGTTCCAAAAACTACGAACCCTGTGCTCTCCGGGAGCCTATCCCGCGAACAGATTCGACGCCACCAAGAGCGTATCTTGAGAGTAGTTTTTATACTACGTCCTTCGACGCCCCCAAGAGCGTATCTTGAGAGTAGTTTTTATACTACGACCTTCGACGCCCCCAAGAGCGTATCTTGAGAGTAGTTTTTGTACTACGACCCTCGACGCCCCCAAGAGCGTATCTTGAGAGTAGTATTCATACTACGACCTTCGACGCACCAAGAGCGTATCTTGAGAGTGGTTTCCAAAAACTACGAATTTCGACGCCCCCAAGAGCGTATCTTGAGAGTAGTCTCTAAAACTACGACCTTCGACGCCCCCAGGAGCGTATCTTGAGGTAGATTTGCAACCTACCAGATTCGACGCCCCCAAGAGCGTATCTTGAGGTAGAAAAAACACTACCAGATTCGACGCCCCCAAGAGCGTATCTTGAGGTAGATTTCAAACTACCAGCTTCGACGCCCACCTAGAGCGTATCTTTGGTCTAACTACTGGTGCCCTCCGGGAGCGTATCTCGTGAACAATTTCGACGCCCTCCGGGAGCGTATCTCGTGAACAGTTTCGACGCCCTCCGAGAGCGTATCTTTGGTCTAACTACTGGTGCCCTCCGGGAGCGTATCTCGTGAACAGTTTCGATGCCCTCAGGGAGCGTATCTCGCGAACAGTTTCGACGCCCACCAAAAGCGTATCTTTGGTCTAACTACTGGTGCCCTCCGGGAGCGTATCTCGCGAACAGTTTCGACGCCCACCAAGAGCGTATCTTTGGTCTAACTACTGGTGCCCTCCGGGAGCGTATCTCGCGAACAGTTTCGACGTCCACCAAGAGCGTATCTTTGGTCTAACTACTGGTGCCCTCCGGGAGCGTATCTCGTGAACAGTATTCAACGCCCACCAAGAGCGTATCTTTGGTCTAGCAACACCATACATACCATTCAAAGGGTATCAGAAGAGATCATCGCACCATACTAAGAAGGATCCCATGAGAAAGTAATTTCAAAGTAAAGTGGTATGAAGAACACATAATGTTTTTTCTTGATGAAATAGCAGGTATGGCATGAAGGGAAACACAAAAGAAGGATAAGTAAAGGAAACACACCAAGTGAAAAGTCCATAACCAAAGAGCTACACACTAAGGCACAGGGAGATATCATGAGAAGAAAGATAATCACCCTGCCATATATACAATGAGTAAAGACAAGTGTATCAAACAAAGATGGCAAAACTAGGAAAGGTGGAGTTTCAAACTCTAAGAAGAACCTCAATCCACAAACTCGCGAGACCACCACAAGAGATAGGTGTATTACTTCATCATCTTAGCAATATGCCTAACAGCGAAGTCAGACAAATCACCAAGCTGAGAAAAAGGAAAGTCAGGAGCAATCATATACATACGCTCGAGAATCGCCTTTAAAGAAATACGCTTAGCCACAGAGCAGCGTACATCAATAGCAGCCTGATAAGAGGAAGAAGCCTTATACTCAGCGATAGCACACCCTTTCGCCTCCACACGAAACATCTCCTCAAGGGACACCAACTCAGCAGCCCGAAGTACTTCATCGCGATAAGACCTTTGTCTCAAGGCCTCAACCTCTTCCTTGAGAAGGGCAATACGACCCTCCAAATCTCTGCACTGCAAATCGGTGATACGACAATGTTCCAAACAACTAATAAGCTTGGAGTTAAGGGAGACACAAGTGTCCTCGTGCACTTTTCTCTCCTTAGAAAGATCAATAACAAGGGTGGATAAATTAACAAGGTCGGCAATACCCTGCGACAAAAACAAAGGATGAGACATATAAAGCAAAAATGAAATGTCCCAAAGAGTAAAAACGGCTAAGAAAAGTTACAGAAGCATAGCGAGCCAACACATCACGAGCCAATTCATAAGTTGCCTCCGACCCTTTAGAAGGGGGCACACGATCGGCAGGAGGAACAGCAGACTGCAGAACACGAACTCCAACCTCAGGAGTTTGTAAAGAAGATTGATTGTCAAAACGAGCCCCACGCCCATAATAAGGCGCCCACTCAGACCCAACAATTCCATCAACAGGAGGACGAGACAGCTCCTTCCGACTCAGACGCGGAAGACGAAGTCTACCTACAACAAGGTACAGAGTAAATACCAATATACACTAAGGAAACTCAGATATTCGAGGACTTACCAAACAAGGAAGAAGAAAAAGATGGCTCCCGGACCCTCGATTGGGGGGCATCAATATAGAAAGAAGATGGTACCCTAACATCACCACCGCCCTTACCTCCAATTAGAGGACACCTCCCCGCACCATAAAAAACCGATCTTTTTGCAATCGAAGGTCCGGTCCCAGAGTTAACTACTCCCACCCGTACTGGCCTCTTACTCCTCATCAATCACCGGAGAGTTCTACTGATCAAAAAAATACAAGCTTAGCCCAAGGAAAACAGAAAGCGGACAGTGGACATAAGATAAAACTCATTCTCCTAAAACGACGAATACAAAGCCAAAAGGTAAGAATAGAAAGGTGACATAGAGAGACCCCACTGGCCAACAGGCAGAGGCAGGGGGCAAGGGGAGATAGTTATAACCCCCAGCATAGAGAGACCCCACTGGCCAACAGGCAGAGGCAGGGGGCAAGGGGAGATAGTTATAACCCCCAGCATAGAGAGACCCCACTGGCCAACAGGCAGAGGCAGGGGACAAAAGGAGATAATCATAATCTCAGTATAGAAGACCCCACACGCCAGCAAACAGAAACACGGGAGCAAGAAGATCAAAAGAGGATGAACCAAACAGGACTATATCACCATGAAGACCCACAAATCAAAAACAAGATAGGTAAAGAAACAACCAAGGAAGAGACGGGATTATGTCTCCCAAAAACGACACTTACACAAAAGCAAAAGCACGTACCTCAATACGACACGCGTCCCAAGAAACGAATCCAACCAAGGATCGTAACCGACTAAAAGAGAAGGGAAAGGAAAAAGGACAATGAGAATGAGGTAATCACTTACCCCTTTTATAGTACAAGAGAATAGGGTTTTTTCTAAATCTCCAAATCAACACCGTTGATTTTTAGGAAGGAAAAATTCAAGGGTCAGATTTAAAAACTGATACCCCTAGTTCCCATTAACCGTGGTTAAACTCACACTTACCACAGTTAGTATTCTATGGGTATATTTTTAAGCATCCCATACTTAGAAAAAATTTAGACCAAAATTAATTTTTTCTCCACTTAGGCAAATCCCGGCATGAAATTGAAGTATGAATCGCTTAGCTGTATTCGTATTGCATCCCTATGCGAGCGTGTATTTTTCGAGTATACGCCCGTAGCAAGGACAGATTTATTATTTCCACCTCAGACGGACGCGTGCTTGGACACGTGTCCGTGCTATTCTGACGTTTGCAATTCCTCTATCTTATAAGGCAGGGGGCAGAGTCAGAGACACACATCCATGGGTAAGTAAGCATTCAGACAAGAAGATAAAATCCCGGTTTCGAATTGCGCGTGTCATACCATCCTAAAATAGAGTCAATCAAGGGTTAGGCCATTGGTTGACTCGGGGGCATGTGATGGATATACGCCCAATTTGAACCCGTTGACTCCCGAATCGTTTCATTTTGATCACCCCCTTAATGATTGTAAATCGAAACTTCAACCCGAACACCTCGCGAAAACACCAACGGTCCGGACGAGGCCGAAGCGCTCGTCCGGCCAAGTTAGACTCACCTAGGTGAGGTCGGGTGGCCACACCCGACCTCCCCTAGGGGAGATAGGGTTGGCCAACCCTATCTCCCCTAGGAGGGGTTGGGTGGCCACACCCAACCCCTACCCTTGGGGGTCGGATTTTCCTCCCCCCCAAGGGCCCCGACACCGTTTTTAGACTCCCATACTCGGTTTATTTCCGCCAACCTTCTATGTACCCTAAGGTCTTAATTATATGTTTAAATGATAATTAATTGTGTTTAAAGGTTAACGATGTCATTAAGCCACCTTAATGACACCGTTGCCTATAAATACGACTCTTCCACTATTCATTCGATCATCTTGGCAAGTTGGATAATTTTGCTCTGACATCTCTCTAGCTTTATCTCTCTAAAACCATACTGACTTAGGCATCGGAGAGGGTTCATCAGGCACCACCCCCCCCTATGTGCCTGGTATTGCCCCTCTTGCAGGGCGAGAGGAGAAGAGAAGCTAAGGACGGAAGGACACAAGCTAGGACAACACAACCCGAGAGCACCAAACCCGCAACATCTCCAGTGAGGGACAAGGCTTAGGTCGACCGCCCGTTGACCTGAGACTTTGGAACCTAACAGTCGGCCGATGAGGCAGCCCGAAATTAGAATGGGTAGACTCATTCATTTTTTTTTTTTTTGCCAAATTTAAAATTCTAATTCGAATCCGCAAAATAAATATCAGAATAGACAAATAATCATCATTCCTTAATTATTTACATCAACCAACTTAATACAATAGTAGTTTACTAATGAATATATGTATATTTTAAAAAGAAACATTTTTTTAAAGTGAGATCTTTTTGTTATATCATATCTTCTTAGTGGTGCGTTGAATAATATTAAGGCCTTGATTAAGACTTTAATCTTATTTAACTAAACTATGAGTAAGCAATTACGTAGATTTACTATCTTTTCAGATCTCCTGAGGGGACTTACTTCTTCGACACTAGTGTAGTAGCGCTATTCATTTTTCTGCTATGTCGCCATGTTGGTAGGTTTTATTTGAATTCAATTATTATATTTCTTATATGCATGCATCAACATTTGTTTGGATACATTGAATATGGGATTTGCTACCACGATTTTAAGAATCCTTACTATTGCAAATAGTAATATGGGGAAATTAGTGTCTCATCCCTTTACCAATATATTAAGTGTGTTGAGTCCTCACCCCATAAGTCACTTACTTTCAAAGGGTACAATATTTAAACCGGCAGCCAACCATCACTTTGAAACAGACCGTCTTGAACCGTCAACACCGAACCGGCAACAACAAAAAAATGACTGTTGAAAGGACAGCACTTTTCCAGTTTTCCTTACCAAACACCACAAACATGACTATTCTCTGAAGATTAAAGTTATTCACTGTCGTCCGTTTGAGCGCCGCCCACCCCACGCACTTCATCTTTGTGCTCTATCACCGTCTGCTCTACAGTCGCCCACTCTTGCGCTCTATCGCCATCCGCTCTTGCGATCTACCGCCATCCGCTCCTGCGATCTACCGACGTCTGCTCCTCCAACGCCAACCCGAATCTCCAAAATTCAACCGCCCTCGTACTTCCGTATAGAGCAGGCCGACCACAGTTTGCGACTATCTGTTCCTTTGAAACAAGAGGGAAAAAGGGACTTTAGTGGTTGTTGAAGATTGTCTACATGATTGTGCCGCCTATGTCTGGTAAATATATATATATATATATATATATATATATATATTTGTTCTTGTTAAAAGATGACAATTTAACTATAATTGGTGTTGGAAACATCAAGGAAGGAATGCTTCCATTTGAGAATGGTTATTGCCGTAAATCTGTATTAGAAATTCAGTTTTATGGAGGATGTAACAGATAACATCCAAGTGGAACTACAATCTCGCTTTGTGAAGCAATAATGCGACACTTTTTTTCATCATAATCATAATGAATGAGCTGCCCTTAGTTTTTTCCTAAAACAAATTGTTGATATATTTCAAATTTCAAGTTGATTGACGGGACGACTTCTACGATGTTCAACTAAAGGATCGAAGTTTAACATGGTAAACAAACTATAGTTGTTTGCAAGACATAAATTGATGAAGTTGTAGTTTTATACATTTAGTTTAAATAACTGAGTTATTATTGTTGATAAAAAGGAACTCGGAATTGACTGAAACTCTGGAGTTGGTAAATCTTTTGATAAACTCGTTTATTTCCTAGCATTCTTCTCAAGCGATGAAAGAAAGTAGGGGAGACCACCGTGCCCATGAAGATTTCACGGATACCAGTATGTTTTATTCTATTTATTCTTTGATAATGTAGATATATTTATAATTAACCATTCATTTTCATAATATTCTATTTGACAGATATTGCCAGACGAGGTGAGGGTAAACTTGAAGGAAGCAGCAATGATCTCAATTGGAACTGAAGTCAGTGACCTTGAGTTGATGAATATTATTGAGCTGTGTGACCAGGTGTTGTCTCTGTAGGATTACAGAGCTAGACTCTGTGATTACTTGAAGAGTCGAATGAACACAATTGCACCAAACTTGACAGCCATGGTTAGAGAGCCTTTTCATGTTCGCTTAATTGCACATAGAGGCAGCTTGGTTAACCTTGCCAAGCAGCCACGTAGCACCATCCAAATCCTTGTTGCAGAAGAGGCACTCTTCAGAACACTAAAGACAAAACACGCCACCCCTAAATACAAACTTATTTATCATGCATCCTTGATTGGTCAGGCTGCCCGAAAGACCAAATGAAAGATGTCACGATCTTTTGCTGCCAAAACTGCCTTGGCTATTCGGTATGATGCCCTAACAGATGACCCCGTTAACACAATGGAGCTGGAGCATCGTGCGAAGGTTTGTAAAAAAAAAAAAAAAATTGGTAAAGTTGTGCAATACTTGGTTTCTTTACATTAATACCCTTGATGGGTAAAGTTTGAGGAACCTTGAGGGCAGAGAGTTGGGCAAGTGTGCTGGATCTACTAAGGGCAAACATAATATTGAAGTCTATATTGACAAGGACCGTAAGGGGTCTGCCGGGGGACTAATTACTCCAGCCAAGGTTTGTACTTTGTAGTATATATATATACAAATATTGGTATATGTTTTTCGGGGTTTGTTAAATGAATGAAGTAGCGATGGTTACTTGTTTGGTTTGGCTGTATAGGCAATAATCCTGCAGTAGACTCCACTATGGGGCAAGCATTAGATGCTGTTGCCGCCGAAAATGAGGAGGAAACAGTGACTAAGAAGAAGGAGAAAGAGAAGAAGAAAAAGAAATCCGATGAAGCTGACATGGCTGCTGATGAAGATGTTGAAGGAGAGACTGCAAAGAAGGAAGAGGAGAAGAAGAAAGACAAAGAAGAAAAGGTTGTCGAAGATGGTTAGAAGAGCAATTAGAAGAAGAGAAAGCATACAGATGTTGAAGAAGAAGTCGTCGACCAAACACCGAGCAAGAAGAAAGACAAGGAGAAGATAAAAAAAAGCGATGAGTGAAGAAGGGCATTCGATGTCAAACAGTTTTGGTGGTCTCAGTTGTAAAATCAGATGCTGTCTCTGGAAAAACTTTTTGTTTTAGTTATGATGATGAATGTTTTAGGCTTTTAACTATATGTATGTAGTAGTGGAAGGTATGGATGTACCCTTTATTTTTTTTGTTCAACTTTTTTTTTTTTTATGAACGAACGTGGGTGTTGCAGCTACTAGACAATGCACCAGTTCTGTAATTCATATGACTAATTACAACTATTTTATTTAACAATAATAATGTATTCTTCATTTTATTGGAAAGGCTTTTCCATTGAATAGATATAATAGAACAAATTAAAAAGGGCTACGACAACCTTATTACCCTTAAATAGATCTACATGATCGTTAGAGGTTTGTATAGTTGGAACTGAGTGCTAAAACGTTGTGACAGACACTTGTTCGGATAAAATCATCCCAGATATACTTGTTTTTTTTTTTCTGTTGACAATCATGGGATGCATAACGGTTTGGGACCATAAGTTCATTGGCACACTCAGAAAAGCTGACCTTTACACATAATTTCCAAACTCGTGATAGTAATGAAAAACAATTTTTTTCTTAATTAGTAAATTTTGAATGTGTTACTTATATTTTCTTGTTTACAAAACAACATAAAATTATACCGTTTTTATATTGTTAAAGACATGCGCATGCAACGCATGCGCGAAGATAACTAGTATTTACCTATGTGTTAATTTTGTGTCTCAGATTAAGTTGTTACTTTCGACTGTCTCAGATTTCAACTTTGTTGCTATTTAGCGTCTTCCTCAAATTTTGGGGTTAAATTTTGTTGGAAAAACGTTGGTCGATACAAGGGTAAAATAGTAATTCTGAATATGTAGGACATAAGTCCAATTATTTATTATTCGGTATTCAACATACAATTAACGAGTAATCTGTATGTGTGTGAACAACTGAAATTACGATCCGTAGATCGAATGGGAAAGACGGAATTTTTAATGAGCACGTGCTGATCACGCTCTCCTTAAGGCAATTTCGCCCCACCTCACCATCAGGCTATGCAACGAGGTTTAACACAAGGGTCGATCACCTCCCAGGATACAACAGTGTCATTGACCCGAATTGTGCACACAATTCGATCAACCGAACCGAACAATACCTGAACTCAAAAGAGAATGTGAGATCTGGATAGGAAAATAAAAGGTTGAAGTTAATCACAGAACTGGAATAAAAACCTGAGAGCAGTTGACTGTAGTAAATCTAAGAGCAGAATTTTCGAAACAGCAGACAGGATTTTCGGATGCAGCAAGAGCAGAACTTCAAACAATAATTTTGGGAGGAAAATTTCGAAATTTTTTTGGAGTGATTTTCTGAATAGGAATACCATCTACTTATAGTGTGATGATTGCTTAAACCGAATATAGAAAATATATTTATGCACATATATATTGACTATATTTAAATTATACACCGAATATACACTGTGCATAAATTTTCGGTATTAATATTGATTATACACTTGCTAAATTAGCAGTGTTCGATGTATCTGGACATGTGAATCTCAAGGCATCTTTCTATGCCATTCACACACTTGACTTGGGCTTTGGTCTTGGCCCACTGCAGCCAAACCACGACCACAAGTCCAACAATCCCCCACATGAATGGTATGGAAACCTAAGTAAGCTCTAGACTCGATAATTTGAGTTCAACTGTTAATACTTGCATAGGATAGGTATGGGGTCTGCCCTTTGAACCTTCCCTTGTGAACTTATACCGACTTTACTGGCTGGTTAGTAGACGCGATGTCCTTGAACTAACTGCCGTTGGTGTAAATGATGATACAAGTCACACAGATATCTCCCTAGTATTGTTCAGTTCACACCTCGATGTTCGTTGTGGCTCTGGACATCTGCCTGGTTCTGCGAGCGTTTCTAAGAATTGCGCCCTCAACAATTCCTTTCGAAGCGGCCCATCTTCTCACTCACATAGGTGATTCTTTATCTCAACAGATTCATCGCGACTCTGATCTAAATCAAGAGTTTCACTGTGTCTTTGAGATTTCTCTTGAATCATTAAAAGTTTTCACTTAACCATTTCCACTCTATCACTGTTTACATCTAGGAATGGGTTCGAGAGTTTGACCCCCACAGTGATCTCACTCACTCCTGTGATTATGTTGTCCCTTTGAACCTAGATATTGGGATCTCCAGTCAACTAGATTGGGTTTTCCTTCTCAGGAATGTTCTTCAGGGCATTAATCTCATTCCTTTAGATAATTGACCAAATAGCTCTCTGTTTAACCCTATGGGTAGCGGATCCGCAATATTTATCAGCTGATCTTTGTCGAGCGTGATACTTCCAATTGAGAGCGACTGTGTAACATGAGTCTAGACTTTCCATTATACATGTTAAATCACATCATACCAAATGCTGATTGATTATCGCAACGTTGCTTAAAGGTCCTCAGACCGCTATCATATCCTGCAGGAATATTTTGTTAATCCAACATTTATATTCAAGTTGATTCTTCTAGCAGGCAACAAGTTTGTCAAGTGTCCCATTAATCAAACTTTAACGAAGGTTATCAGGCTAACTGGGGGTGCACCACTTATTTGCTTCAAACCTTGTCCTCTAGATTGAACCATCAAGCTCTTATAATATGTTGAATTTTATATGTGTTTGGATTAAACCAAAATAATCTCATCAATCGCAGTATTGGTATTCATACCGATTTTGGCCAATTTGTAAAATCCTCTAATGAACGGAATAGCCGTTTCAATTGTACGATGCACTTTCAGTGCTCATAAACCTAGAATCAAAATATCCGGTTTTTAAATTTCGTTTAGAGGAGTTTTATTTTACGACGGCACCTTAATAAATACCCAGTTTACATCGCTACAGTCTTCAAACCTTGTTTGGATTTCTGGTATAGTGCAGTCCGTAATTACGAGTATATCTTAAGTACCTAAGTAACCTGACGATTTCATCTCAATGATTTGTACCTGAGTTACTCGTGTATCTACTCAGTACGATCATAGCGTGTGCTACATCAGATCTTGCACATGTCATTGACTATAAAGCCTTTATCTGACATGACACTATCTATTTTTACATCATTATCGGCGCTTGCTTAAACCGTAAAATGACTTGACAAGTTTACAAACTTTCTTGCCATGTTCTGGAGCTGAGAAACACTCGGGTTGTTCCATATAAATCTCTTATTCCAGATCTCCATTTAAGAAAGTTGTTTCACATCCATTTGATGTACTACAAGATTTCGGAGGGCCGCATTGCAAGTACCATTTTAATGGACGTGAATCTCGTCACTAGAGAATAAGTGTCAAAGTAACCCTTGATTACAAATCAGACTTTACACTTATCAATTGAACCATCTGCTTTCATCTTCCCGGTGAATATGCACTTATAGCCTAGTAGTTTGCTTCCATGAGAAGGAACTGCTAACTACCAAGAAATATATGCATGATGGATTCAATTTTATTATTGATTACTTCTTTAAGCATATTGGTCATTTTTTTTTGGGTTAACAGGTGTTTTGGTCCACGATGTTTGACAACTTTTGGGTTTTGGTCAATAATGTTTTTTTTTACCTAGTTTTGGTACCATATGTTTGCAGATTTTTTCTAGTTTTGGTCTAACCGTTACATTCCGTCCATTTTTTGACATGTACAAGTCACGTGATCCACCCTAAACTTTCAATTTTGTTCAATTTAGTCCCTCTAATACTTTCCTAAACTTTTTTTTGTTCAATTTAGTCCCGAAGTTTCAAAAATTCAATTGGACATATTGTCCAATTAGGGTCAATTTTGAAACTTCGGGACCAAATTGAACAAAAAAAAAGGTTAAGAAAGTATTAGAGGGACTAAATTTAAAGTTTAGAGTGGATCACGTGACTTAAACATGTCAAAAAATGGACGAAATGTAACGGATAGACCAAAACTAGAAAAAATCTGCAAACATATGGTACCAAAACTAGGTAAAAAAAAACATCATTGACCAAAATCCAAAAGTTGTCAAACATCATGTACCAAAAGACCTATTAACCCTTTTTTTTTTCAATCCTAGCCTTTATGTTTCTCTTGGGCTAAACATCAGTTTCGACCTCGGTCTCAACTTCAACATGTTTTATGAGACACTCCCATTTTCAATTATAAACGCAAATGTTTAACTACCTTACACAATTGGCAGACAAGACAGATGACCCAAAGTTCTGCAAATACCACATAGGAAGAGTTCTCTAACATTATTCGGGGAACCTTAACAAAGGAAATGTTCTTCAAAGCTACCCCCACATTAATCGTTACTCCAAAAAAAATATGGTATCAACCACTCTATTCAGAAGTTTAACGTGTCTCAACACGAGTTGGATCTAAATTCGTACGAACTCTCAATTACCACAACATCAACATTGATCATCAGATCATTATGTCAACATAGATCCTCAGACCATTATTATGTTAACATTGGTCATTAGACTGTCATGATTTTCAGACCTCTTGGTCTTTACAATTTATCGTAGTTTGTGTATATCTAAAATAATTGAATCATGCACAATATACTGGTAAGAATTACTGTTTTGTACTTTATCCGAAGAAATTACAACAAACAGTTTTATTTTTATTGTAATCCTTAGCCGCGGATATTTTACCACATCGGTCAGAATACCCCCACAATCGAAGCTAAAGAATTTTATTTCCATGTAATTGCTAATCAAAATAGCTTATCCCATCATGTCCCGAGATTACCCGGGACTAATCAACATTGAGTTCTTCATATTCTTCAATGTTTAAATATTGTTTCCGCAACCCAACTCTACGAAGTGAACACAATGTAGTGACTTACGGATTAAACCGTGTCTATGTCACTATTTACCAAACAGAGAATAATTATTGCTACTGCACATAATTTAATTCCCTTATCAAGTTGATTCTCAACTTTTATTCATAAAGTGTGAATTTTTCAGTTCACCATCTTTTCTAAACATTGCAACATATTGCATAAATTTCAAGTCGCAATCGCTGATATGTACCAAATCAAGCGATTCGAGATTGTTCCCGAACCAGCTCCTTTCCATGTCTCAAGAACCTCGCGTTCCCTGCACCACCATTTAATTTGACTAAGGAGTTCGAGTGAGCTCGAATACAACACAAATTTTACTCTTGTGTTTATTATCAATTGTAATGTAGGGATATGATTTACGTTAATTACTATTCACATGATATCCTAATTAACGTGTCTATCATAAATAAATCAACTAAACAAAAGAATCATTTATCAATCAATGTTCTTTCCGGCTTGTAGAGCATTACGCTTAGCTTGATTATTTCCCTTCATACATCTATATTCTATTCTTAGTCAATACACATTTATTTGACTTGAATACAAGATGGAAATATTTTTCCCGAACCAACATATTGTTCAGAATTATTTTTACAATCACCTTTTTCAAGGTTGTAAACCATCATGGTTATGTTTCCAAATCTGGTGACCAGTGCTCTAACAGAGCTTCCAAACTGATCTAACCAAAAATTGGAACATCAGCAACATAAGCACTCATAGTTTCTTTAGCCCACACAGTCACGTTAGTAACATAAGTTACATCACCAGTGACAGAAACTCCATCGTTATCGTTGGAGGCCACTCAATTTTCTGATATACAACAAAATTTACTGAACTATTTTCTGCAGAAAATCATATTTCAGAATATACCCTACTGTATAAAACCAACTTAAAAAATTGCCTTAAGATTGTTGGAAAACGTTGGTCGATACAAGGGTAAAATAGTAATTCTGAATATGTAGGACATAAGTCCAATTATTTATTATTCGGTATTCAACATACAATTAACGAGTAATCTGTATGTGTGTGAACAACCGAAATTACGATCCGTAGATCGAATGGGAAAGACGGAATTTTTAATGAGCACGTGCTGATCACGCTCTCCTTAAGGCAATTTCGCCCCACCTCACCATCAGGCTATGCAACGAGGTTTAACACAAGGGTCGATCACCTCCCAGGATACAACAGTGTCATTGACCCGAATTGTGCACACAATTCGGTCAACCGAACCGAAAAATACCTGAACTCAAAAGAGAATGTGAGATGTGGATAGGAAAAATAAAAAGTTGAAGTTAATCACAGAACTGGAATAAAAACCTGAGAGCAGTTGACTGTAGTAAATCTAAGAGCAGAATTTTCGAAACAGCAGACAGGATTTTCGGATGCAGCAAGAGCAGAACTTCAAACAATAATTTTGGGAGGAAAATTTCGAAATTTTTTTGGAGTGATTTTCTGAATAGGAATACCATCTATTTATAGTGTGAGTATTGCTCAAACCGAATATAGAAAATATATTTATGCACATATATATTGACTATATTTAAATTATACACTGTGTATAAAATATTCGATATCAATATTGATTATACACTTGCTAAATTAGCAGTGTTCGATGTATCTGGACATGTGAATCTCAAGGCATCTTTCTATGCCATTCACACACATGACTTGGGCTTTGGTCTTGGCCCACTGCAGCCAAACCACGACCACAAGTCCAACAAATTTAACAGAAACTGGTCATGTACTGGTCACATGACCGAATAAATTTGAAAATTCCTAAACTACCCCCAAAATGCTCGGAATCGCCGGAATCGTAAGTGGGTGGCCGGAATCGGAAGTGGATGGCCGGAATCGGACGGGTGGCTTTGAAAAAAAAAAGTATAAATAGCAAAATTGTCTTTTCATCTCAATCTGTCAATGTTAACCTCAAAACTGGACGGAAAACTAAATCGCAACAAAATTGAAACTCGAGGCATTAAATATTAACAATTTAATCATGAGACACTTAACCTGAATAAACAATAGGGTTAATAGGTCTTTTGGTCCATGATGTTTGACCATTTTTTGTTTTTGGTCCATGATGTTTTTTTTTCCTAGTTTTGGTACTATATGTTTGCATATTTTTTCTAGTTTTGGTCCGACCGTTGCATTCCGTCCATTTTTTGACATGTACAAGTCACGTAATCCACCCTAAACTTTTAATTTTGTTCAATTTAGTCCCTCTAATACTTTCCTAACCTTTTTTTTGTTCAATTTAGTCCAGAAGTTTCAAAAATTCAATTGGACCTATTGTCTAATTGGGGTCAATTTTGAAACTTCGGGACTAAATTGAACAAAAAAAAAGGTTAAGAAAGTATTAGAGGGACTAAATGTAAAGTTTAGAGTGGATCACGTAACTTGGGCATGTCAAAAAATGGACGGAATGTAACGGTTAGACCAAAACTATAAAAAAAAAAAATATGCAAACATATGGTACCAAAACTAGGTAAACATTAGGGGTGAGCTCGGGACGGGACGGGCGGGCTTTTGCCTGAGCCCGAGCCCTAGCCCGAACCTAAAGGAAATGTCCCGCCCGAGTCGGGACATCGGGATTCGGGCTCGGGCTAGCCCGAATTTGAACCAAAAAATTAAAAAAAAAAAAAAAAAAATCTAATATGAGGTCCATCCATTTCAAATACATGCAAGTTCAACACATCAATACAAAATTCAATAAGTTCAAACATCATCCATAGTCTAATTCTAGGATTTTTTTATTTTAACTATAGTAAAGTTACTTAAACTATAGTTAGTAGACTTAGGTTAAACTTAAATATATATATATATAATATATACATATATTCGGGCGGGCTCGGGACTTTCGGGCTTTTTAAGAAAAAGCCCGAGCCCGACTTGGGAAGAAAAATCCCGCCTGACCGGGCCCGGGCTACATCTCGGGACGGGCTCGGGTCGGGATTTTCGGGCCTTCGGGCTTTTCGGGCTTCTTGCTCAGCCCTAGTAAATATCATTGACCAAAACTCAAAAGTTGTCAAACATCATGGACCAAAAGACATGTTAACCCTAAATAATAAGATGTTATTAACGATGTTACTGCTTCCGTTTGTTTTATCCATTTCCTTGACCCCTTTTTTTTTTTTTTTTTGCCAAATTTCATTAACCTGTTATCTGCAGCCATGAGTTCTTCCTATCCTCCCTTCCCTTCTTCCTGGTGTGCTTCCTTAACTTCGACTGGGTATTTGGTCTGATAGATTTGGTTTGGAGGAATCAGAAGACTCTGTCAGTGCCAGTCGGACGATGAGTTACACACGATGAATCAAGGCTTCTTCAACACTCACCGAGACTTCGTTGTACTGTTGTGAGCTGACATGCCTCTAGCTTAGATGTTCTTACTTATACTTAGTGTGCAGTTAGTCGGTGTTACTCCTGAATTGATCAATAGGCTGATCCCGGAACATGTGAGGCGGCAAATCGGGGTTCCTCACCATCAAAGATTCAAAGACTGTAGTTTACACAGTTACGCGCAATAGCCTGTCCAGTTGTCGAAGATCAATTACTAGTTACACAAAAATGCCTTGCAAGCTGATATCTACCATAGAAGAAGTTCAACATTTCATCAGATTAACTCAAACATGCAAAAATATTTCTGATGCAGCAGCTTTCACACACCACATACATTCAAGATCTTCAATTCTATACAGAAACTGGTGAAGTGCACAGTGTGCCACAATCTCATCACTAAATGAGGAACAACCGATGATGTTAAGCTTGGTAAGATTAGGACAGCCATGAGCTAAAGCATAGAGGGAATGGTCGGTTAGTTTGAAGCTTTTGCTAAGGTCCAGGTCCTGAAGATCGTTGCGCCTAACCAACTGTCATTGCGCCTTAACCAACTGTCTCATAAGTACACTTTTATAATTCAACATCCTCCCGGCCACCTCAGCCTTGACCAATTCTGGGTCAAATTATGGATATTAGTCCGACCATCTCGGCATTGACCATCTCTGGCTCAAATATAATGGGTTTCACCATTTTTAATAGGTCTTGACCAACTCTAGGTAAAACTATGGATATTAGCCCGACCACCTCTCTGGGTCAAATATAATGGGCTTCACCATTTTTAATAGGCATTGACCAATTCTGGGTAAAATTATGGATATAAGCCTGACCATCTTGGTCTTGACCATCTCTGGGTTAAATATAATGAACTTCACCATTTTTAATAGTGGTGTTGCGGAGACTCAAACATGCGCGCTCTGATATCATGTAGAAATAAGACGTACGCCTTAGCTAACTGTTCCATAAGTCCAAACTTATGGGTGAATGCATATAGCACACACTTATACTTCAACATACTCCCAACCACCTCGGCATTGACCAACTCTGGGTCAAACTATGGATACCTGGCCACCTCGGTCTTGACCTTCTGGGTTTAATTTTCCTTTAAAAATTATAAGGAGGTCAATTAAGAATCAAACAAGAATCACAATTTCAGCAGCTAGAAACTCAATTTTTTCCTCGTCAACTAGGCAGAGGACTATTCAGCAACTAAAATTCACCATAAATCAACAAAGCTGTAACCAATTTAATCAAGAAATCAACAATAAGATCATAAATTAACTAATATCGGCAAAAACATTACAAGTAGCATCTGCAATCAACAAAGTTAAATTAACTCAAACATTGATAAAACACTAAGATGGGTATATCTATATACCAGCTAAGAGAGAGGTGGGAAGTCCCAAACCAATTGCATCCCCCACCCCCCAACCTGTTTATAGAAACACCAGAAATCACGATCACTGTCTGATCGTCGACAAGTGACATGATTCTTAGCAGATGCTCCTTAATCTATCCCACGATTCGTATCTACAACCATAACCAGCTTCTACAGCACAAAGTATAAGTCACAAAGGCACTATAAAAAATAAATAAACAAAAAGAACAAACATAGCGCTAAAAATCTGCATAGTTTTTGTGGATATGTGGATAAATTTCTTAAATTTAAGAGTTTGCTTCCTTAATCCAAAAGTACTCGCAACATATTTCAGCAAAAAAAAAAAAAGTACTCACAACATATCAAGAACTTCGTACATCCATCAACAATGAGTCAAAATCTCAAATTTGAATAATAACTACTCCTCCACCAAACCGTGGATGATCGATCACAAAAGTTAAAAACTTGAACTGCAGATGGAGTATCTAGATTGTTTGAAACGTGAACTAGAGACGACTTATATCATGGTGGCTGAAGCCCACAAGATCTACATACATAACCTTTAGAAGCAAACGGGATAGAACTAATTAAGTATAGTAGAGCCGCAAATTATCAAGAGGATAGGATCTTTAACAATAGGGTTAGAACCTATAAACTGTCTGAAGTTTGCCATATAAATTTTGGTGTCTGAAGTTTAAATTGTTGATATTGATTGTCTGAAGTTTCAACTTAGTTGAAATTTGTTGTCTCCATCCAAATTTGTTGTTAAAATTGACGGAACTTGGACATGTGTTTGTCACATGACCCAATAAAAAAATAAATCTCAAAATTGCCCCTAGTTGAGTGGTGGCCGGCCGGAGTAGATATAAAAGTATCAAGGGAAATCTCGAATTTTCATACAATTATGTCAAATTTGACATAAAAAAATGAACGGAAAACCAAATTTCAACAAAGTTGAAGCTTTAGACAGTCAATATCAACAATTTAAACTCCAGACACCAGAATCTCACATAGGGCAAACCTCATACGGTTTATAGGTTCTTAACCCTTAACAATAATCATAGCCTCTACACAAATCAAGATAGCTAGCTAAAAGAATATATGGGTTTTGCAGTGGTACGTCGGCGTAACTTGCTTGCTTAGATGTCTGAAGTTCCCGAGCTGCTAGTTCGAGGCCATGGACGACCTTCCCCGTTTTGTTGCACATTCTGTAGTTAACGATCTTGGACGGGAAAATGATGAGGGTGTTCTTTTCGGGTTTGACCCGATATGTACGGTTTCCGCTTACTTTAATCGGGTTAGAAATAAAAACAAAAAATTGCACGCCAATTCTTCTGAAAATATCGCTCTTGTCTCTACCTCTCTCATACTATGTGGGTCCAATTAATAAAAGCATCATTGATTTTAAATTGGATTAATAACTAAAAAACTATTAAAAGTAGGTGTCTTAAGTTTTAAATGATAAACTGTAGTGTTCAAGGTTCCAATTTTGTTAAAATGTGGTGTTTCGGTATGATTACTTTAGATAATTCAATTCCGACGAAACCGACTGTCAAATTGGAGCTCCCTACACACTTTTCTCGTCATCTTGCTGAAACCGTCACCTAAGAAGCTGGCCACATCCGCGGAAGTAAATCCTGCTCTGTTGTCGTTGAAAATCGCTCCACACCACTCTGCTAGAAACTTTTTCTTTTGGATGTTCAACTTTTTGGTGAAATTTGACGATTTTGTGAAATGTAAGGAGTGATGGATTATGAGTGGGTGATGCAGTTGATGAAAATGATTAAAGGGAGATGAAAAGACGCGCAAAGACACTAAGGGCATTTTTGTTTGCATGTATTAGCTAATACAAGTATTAGCTAAGCATCGACTAAGATATCCTAATACATGCTAAGCTAATACAATGTTTGGTTGAATCATGCATTAGGATATCATAATACAATGTTTGGATGAACTTTGTATTAGGATATCCTAATACAATGACTAAAAGACATAAATGCCCCTAAATATATATGTACATTTTTTTAATTATTATAATAATTAAAGTCCAGCCGGGGATCGCCGGTGTCCGCCAAGGGGTCACCGGTGTCCGACCGGGGGTCGCCGGTGTCCGGCCGGGGGTCGCCGGTGTCCGGCCGGGGGTCGCCGGAGTCCGGCCGAGATCGCCGAAGTCCGGCCGGAGTTCGGCCGGTAGCCGATGTTATGACTTGAAGTTGGTGTAGTTGTTATATATTAAGTAAGGTTAGGGGTATTCTGGTCATTGTGTACTATGTATTAGCTAATACACGATTTTTTGAGTGTCTTAGCTAATACATGACTTACTATAGAAATGAGTATTAGCTAATACCCATGTATTAGCTAATACCAATACCAAAGCAAAACAAACAAAGTATTAGCTAAGACATGTATTAGTATCTCCTAATACATGCAAACGAACATGCCCTAAATTTCAACAATAATGAAACCTGGGACAGATCATTTTAACATTTCAAACTTCAGACACCTATTTTTAACATAGGGTAAACCTTGGACAGTTTTTTAGTTATTAACTCTTTTAAATTTTGGTAGACATGTTAGAGCATTTTCAATGGTAATGTTTAGTTCCTAGTTTCATATTGTAAATTTATTGTTGTAGAGAGATCCTAGTGCCTAGAGCCATTTACTGTTGATCCCTACTGGTAATGATTAAATAGAAACTTGCATTTCCAATGAGAGTGCCTTGTTCTAAAATGGGAGTACCTAGTTCCAATTTTTTCCACTAGACGTCACTAGGCGTGACTAGGATTACAAATATAACTTTTTTGCAATTTTCGAGTGAATAGTGAAGTGACACAATGCCTACTAGTAGGAACTCCCACGTTACTGTTCTTGTCGGTGCCAACTTTTAATATTTTTTTATTCAATTGTTTCCTTCTCTCTTTGATTGTATATATATTCTGATATGCTTAGTCAGATAGACATGAGACATAATCAGTCATTTTTAATATTTTACAAATTAAATAATGACACTAATCAAAATTACCACTTTTTAACTTCGAATCAATTTCATAATTTTCATATCTAAATTTTTTACCATGGCGGATGATCTAAAATCCGGATCCTTATTGGGTCCAAATTCTACGTGGTCTATACTTCTCGGGACGACGATTCCAAGAAGCGAAGAAGGGAGCTCGATCATCTTGGGCGTGGGCGAGCATTTTGGTTGGACGATATGTATTAACGGAGAATGGACTATGGAAGATTGGGGATGGTGAGAGTGTGAACATTTTTGAGGATGCTTGGATACCGTCGCTCCCGAAGTTTCAGTTGTCAGCTCTAGGCCCGTTTCTGCAGGAGCAACAGTCTCAGAAGGTTTCTGAAATCATAGATAGTGGAAGGAGTACTTGGAATCTTGGTACGTTGGCAAACCAAGTCACGGTGGAACATGCAGGTGCAATACGTAACATTCCCCTTCCTTTAATACATGAAGTTGATAGGTTCATATGGCCACATACAAGTACTGGTGTATTCTCGGTTAAATCAGCTTATGCTCGTATGGTGTCCCCGAATGGTGAGGCCGAAACTGTGTTAGTGCAGCCCGATAATGCTCACCAAGGACTTAAATGGAAATATGTTTGGTCGATGGCAGCGTTACCCAAGGTTCGGGCATTTATATGGAAGTTAAACTCCGGAGCTTTGGCCGTACTGTCTAATTTACGACGGCGGGGGTGACCGCGAATGGCATTTGTCCGTTTTGTACCAAAAGTGAGACGGTGGCTCACATGATTTTTGGGTGCAATTGGACAAGGGGAGTATGGTTCGCAATAATTTCGGTGCGATCCGACGACATAATGGCGACAACGATTGCCGACTGGATGGCCACGATTAAGACAACACCGAGTCTGGATAAGAGGGAGCGGAAGGAGAGGTGGTCGATGATCGGGGCAGCTTGTTGGAATATTTGGAAGGAAAGGCGTCGGGCCATGTATAACGATGCACCCCCGTGTGTTAGGAGAGCGACGGAGAAGACTCTAAGCGACTATAGGGACTTTCGGTCGACCCAAGAGGACCCGCCCTTCGGCTAAGCCAACGACGCGATGGGAGCCCCCACCAAATGGCGTGATCAAGATTAATTGCGATGCTTCGGTGGAATAGCTGGGATTGTACATATGACTTATTACAATATATATTTACTGTATATATATATATATATATATATATATGAAATTAGAAGAATTGTGTATTTTTTTTATTTTAAATTCTATTCTCTGTATTAATAATTTAATACCGATTTGGTTAATTATTTTTTATTATTTATAGAAGACCGTATTAGGAACCCATTAGATGATGATGGTTTCTACTTCTAGATCGGCCACTGTATGGGTAATGCCCATCTCCTAGTCCTTGGTCTGGTAGTTGCAGAGAGAATGCAGAACAGCAACGCCATAAGCAAAGACGAGGTGATAACGAAGCTCAAGGACCACGGTGACTTCGATCGCCTTCGCCTCAAAATCATTCGCCGGCTGAAAGAGAATGTATGTATTGTCAGTTTGTCTCTCTTCGATATATTTTTGCTAGCTGCAATTGTATTTTATGTTTCTGCTTCCATTGATTTCGTATCAGTTTTGATAACCTCGAAGTTGTTATTCGAGATTTTGCCCTGCATTTTTATTTCAATGGCGGCATCTGCCTCAATGAACGCGTAATGGCCAAAAAGGCCGAAAAAGAGTTCAGAACTGTTACACATCGTAACCCGCTGAATGAATTAATTTTTCGCTGCTTTCAACTTCGAATGACAGACTGCAAAGCTGGTTGATCTTGGTCACTGGTTCTTCTTTAGGGCTATTAAAAGAGAGATATCAGGCGAAAGTTAGGGCTTTTTCAGGAATTCTTGATTGAACTCCGTAATTTTGCCTCGTTATATTTAAATTATGAACGCTACACCGCGGTGGAAGAGTCAGATAAACATTTGATTTTGACTCAATCTCTCATGTCTTCTAATTTGCTTTAATGGGAAGCAACACTTTCATCATGATAATCCGTTAATTAGAGGAAATTGCTGTTTTTATAAGATGAAAGTTCTGAACATTGAATAGTTGGAATTCATATATTTTTTTTTGGCCAAAGTTGGAATTCATATTAGTTGGTTAGTCTTGATTCTAATGAATGCTATGCGTAGAAGCTAAATACAAGTATCGACTACATGTGTTGGTTACTTTTTGTTTGCTATGTGATGTGAGACCAAGCTGCTGTTTCTGGCTCAACTAAATGCAGGAGGAGCTGCGTAGTAGTATTATTTCAGTTGTGAAGCAGTCAGCTGCGCTGAGTCGTCCAGGAGCTGAAAATCTGAAACCCAGACTACTTTCTGATGCCATATTTGAAGAAATAAAGTGAGTTGATAATCACTATACCATTAGAACTGTGCATGAATCCTCTTCTACGTATTTGCTTATTTCTTATGTTCTGTATATCCTGCACTTTCTTGGCTCTTTTTAATGAAAGTATCACCTTTATCATGCAAGAATCAAGAAGAATACCATTCCCAACTTTTTTCAATTAAATTTAGGTAATTGTTGGAAGTTTCTGTCGCATAAATTCATTGCCAGTTAGGAAATTAGTTGAAGCTCTAGTTTGTTCTGTTGGTTTTTGACACATAATGGGCTGTATGTAAATATTTTCTATTTTTCAGAAAAATAATTTGATAATTTGTCACTTTCCGATACGTTATTGTTGATTTTAGAGCTTCTATCTAAATTAATTTTTATGGTGTTGCAAATGTCAGGGACCAAGCTATGAGCCAGATTTCTGATGGCCTGTGGCAATTAATCAGATCCCCTGATGGCATGAAAAGTGAAATTTCTGAGACTGTACAATCTGTCTAGGATAAGTTAGTAAATCCCAATCAGAACAGCGCAGTCAATTTATCAACTGCCAATGGAAGACAGTTGACATGGTTGGTGATGGTGGTTCCCTTGCAGCTTCATCCAGTCAGTATGGTTCACTCTCTGATACTGAGCCACAAGAACCACCAGGTTTCTCCTTACTTCTAAATCTTAAACGTCGCGAGGGTACAGCGCACCTAAATTCTCATGAAAAGGTCCCCTCTGAAGATCGGAGGGGTGATTTACAACAGCCGTATGATGTCCTGATGCCAGATAATGCTGACCCAACCATACCACCTGGCTTCACCATGCCTGACGAGAACAGAAGGCTCTCTTATGGTAGTGATGAAGATCCTCCTATGCCCCCTGGTTTTGCCTAATAAGCCGTGCCTTGGTAATTTTTACCCCATTGCTGCTGTTTTTAACATTGGAGATCATGAAGTTCCTTATAAGTATGGTGCCGGTATGATGAAATCTATCCTTCCTTTCTAATGCTATTTGCATACATTTGTGTCTTTCTCTATATATATATATTAGAAAACTTTCTTTTCTCATTGAATTGATGTTCCTTTGTAGTACCTCATATTCATATATGTTTATATTTTGCTTGTTACTTTGTCCATTCCTTTAGAAATGTCGACTTTGGTGTGCTTTTATGAACTGTATAGCATTATTATATGGGCATCTCAGACCAGCAAGCAGGTGCATTTTCATCTGATTTCCTGCTATTTGTGCTGGATCTTAGGAAATTTAGGTAAACGGATGAGCTTCTTTAGCTCATTGTTATGGCCAATAATAGTGGCTAAATACACCTATATCTATATATGATATTAGGGATAATATTATTAGGTAAATTAATATCTTTATAATATTTAGTTATCTTATAATATTTAGAATAGGAAGTAAGCTTTCCTATTTCCATACATTCTTGTGTTCTTATTTCTATCGATATTCCCGAATATCGATAGAAATAAGAACACAAGAATGTATGGAAATAGGAAAGCTTACTTCCTAATCAACCCTAATCTCTTTAGGAGACTAAGATTAATTGTTGGAAGTTTGCTATTTCATTAATAAGAATACCCTATATATAGGGATTACAAGAAACCTAAAGATAGATATTCTAAATATTATAAGATAACTAAATATTATAAAGATATTAATTTACCTAATAATATTATCCCTAATATCATATATAGATATAGGTGTATTTAGCCACTATTATTGGCCATAACACTCATATATGTTCCTGACATAAGCTCGGTTTAACCTCAAAACTGTCTCACATTTCTTGCAGGGATATAAATCCTGAACAGACAGAAATTAAGGGATCAGGTAATAGGAAAGAGGCTGAGGCATTTAAGGACAACCTTAATGTGGGTCAAATTTCTTGAGGAAGTCAATGATAAACAGAAACTACACTATCCTTGGTTTATTTATTCAAGATTCACCAGCCAAGCTCCAATCTGAACAATCCTCAGTCGAATACAACAGCTATCGGGCTTCAAACTATATGCTGTGCAGACTGCCGTGTCAGGGATCCCTGTGAAAAACTGCTTTGCTTTAACCCTGTTTTTGCCGTGAAAGTCACGGTGTGTGTAGCTGTCGACAGTGACATCAACTCCTTCCGGCCGGTGCATCAACCTCATATCTCTCTCTATAAATCTCCCAGCCCAGGCTCACATTGGTCACGATCCTTGTGAGGTAGAGCCAAGAACAATGCTGAATAAGGGGTATGCTTGACACCTGAGAGCACTTGACTTTCTTTTTCAGTATGATTCCTATATTTGAGTGTATCTGTGTACCCCACCAAGCCACACAGTTTAGGGATGTGTAAATCAGCACTGGGTTCTCCGGCTTTAACGGGTTAACATGCCCCGCCCCGAGGGCAAAGATTTCAGCAGCATTAAGCTAGCGTTTCATGGGTGATTGGTTTTCCTTCAAGGTTCAAGACATCATTGGTGGTCATTATGGCTGATTTGATTGGTGGTGATCTGCTAACCTACTTTAAGCATTGGGCTCGTCGTTTACGAGTATCATGGCGGCCCCACCTGCGTCCTTCACTTGATACTGCCGCCACGGTCGCACAAAGCCCGGCCGAAGAGTGAGTGGGAGAAGAGTTCAGGTTGAGAAATGGATTTGCCGTCTCTGCCCCGTTCCCAAGCTTGGCAGTGGCCTTTATGGTCTGGTCGATTTTACTTTGAGAGCGCAGTGTTGAGTGGTCGAATCATGCCCGATTCACTTTGGATTCATTCGATCAACAATCCTATAAGACCATCACAATGGTATTACATAGTATTATTTAAATGTGGGTTTAACATATTTTTAAGTTTTACATAGCATTTCTATACCTATTTTTACATAATCAATTTTTAATTATAAATTAATTTATTTTATAATTAGTGCTAATATTTTATTTAGAAAATTTAATATATATAAGAAATATAGTTAAATAATACTATTGGAGAGCGAATGTTGTTACATGTGTCTTAATTATATGTATTACTATAATAAAGTGTTTAAATATTTATGTAGTAACTTTAAAAAATACAATTTATTGTAAAATGTGGAAGGGATTATTTAATTTGGGGGGGGAGAATGATGACGAGTTTCTCTGCTTTCCTTTATTCATTCATTCTTCCCACAGAAACTCGCCCTTCTCCCTCCATCCCATTCCCAGACGAAGAAGAAGGAGAAGAAACAAATCAAGAATCTGGGAAATAATCAAGAACCAGGCCGGCCCCATTTCTTTCAAAGGTACGTCCGTCCGTCCATTACTTCCATTACAATTTTCAAATTATTTCAGGACTCTATTATATATGCACCAATCCTCCATATAATAAAATGTCTTTCTAGAGCTTTGTTTTGTTCATCATCAAATTCTAAAAAATTGCACGCCCCCAAACCCTAAAATATTTCAAAGGGGATAATATTTAACCTTCTTTACGTACGTGCCATGTTCATGCATGCAGTATTGAGATTACAAGTTTATAATTTTGTTTCAGCAGCTGGGAAGAATAACATGGACCCAATCAGGCCGCCCTCCCCGAGCGATCTAGGGGACCATTTTGTAGACATCCACGAGGTTGCCCGACACAACGAACCCCCCGAGGAAGGTCCCGGTCCAAGTTCAGCCGATGCCCCCACGATAAGCGGGAACAATAACCAATCGTTAGATAGGCGGATGAGCAGATCGATAAGATCTCGAGGGCTCAAGCCTCCACGGGCACAGCAGCAGCAGCAAGAACATCAGCAGAGAGGCTTCAACCGGCAAGTGTCTTTGGCGACAGGGTTTTCGGTGATAAACGGAGAATCTAGGGCTCGAAGAGAGAGGAGGAATCTGTCAAGAGGTGGCATCAGTTTTGGTGGGTTTGCTTCAGTGGATCCTCAGGTAGAAGATGGAGATGAAGGAGGGGGAGGAGGGCATAAAGGGGATTTTAGGTTGTTCAGGACAAAGACAAAGCCTGCTATGATTAAGCAGTTATCTTTGATGCCTACTAGGATAGGTATGGAGACAGAAAGTTCTGATGCTCTGGACAATAATAATAACAATGCACCAGAAATGGATCAGGGAGGTGGTGGTCTTAAAGCTGTTCCTGCTGTTAGATACTTTGCTGCTCTCAGAGGACCTGAACTAGATGAAGTCAAGGTACTACCTTTATATTCCCTTTTTTTATATATCTTTATCTAATTTGGACAAATTGTTAATCCAACTAATTATACCAATATATATATTCTAACTCTATGAATATGTTATATAGAGTAGACCTCTTGTGTTGTGTATGTAGAATGTTATTATTAACATTTGATTTGATTACTAACAGTTATATAGAATTAATTAATAACAGGAATCCGAGGACATACTCCTCCCGAAAGACGAAACCTGGCCGTTCCTCCTGCGGTTCCCGATCAACACCTTCGGCATCTGCCTCGGCCTGAGTAGCCAGTCTGTCCTGTGGAAAGCCCTTGCCACGAGCCCCGCCACGAAATTCCTCCACATCAGCCACGACATCAACCTCTCTCTATGGTTCCTCGCCCTATTCGTCCACACCTCCGTCTCCATCACCTACCTCTTAAAATGCCTATACTACTTTGAAGCCGTTCGCCGAGAATACTACCACCCCGTGAGGATCAACTTCTTCTTCGCCCCGTGGGTTGTGTTCATGTTCCTAGCAATAGGAACCCCACAAGCTGTCACCCCGGGCCCGCTCCACCCGTCCATATGGTGCATCTTCATGGCACCCTACTTTTTCTTGGAGCTCAAGATATACGGTCAGTGGCTCTCCGGAGGGAAGCGGCGCCTCTGCAAGGTGGCTAACCCTTCTTCCCACCTCTCGGTCGTCGGAAACTTCGTGGGCGCCATCTTGGCTGATCGGGTCGGGTGGAAGGAGGCTGGAAAGTTCTTTTGGGCAGTCGGGTTCGCGCATTACCTTGTGGTGTTCGTTACCTTGTATCAGAGGTTACCCACCAGCGAGGCTCTCCCGAAAGAGCTGCACCCGGTGTACTCCATGTTTATTGCTGCTCCCTCGGCAGCCAGCATTTCTTGGGCAGCGATTTACAATGAGTTCGACGGGTTGGCCAGGACTTGCTACTTCATTGCCTTGTTCTTGTATATCTCACTCGTTGTCCGCATCAACTTCTTCACAGGATTTCAGTAAGTTACTTTCCAAGCCCTAAAATTTCTTCTAATTGTTTCCAAACCCTAAAATTCTAATTTTTTTTAAAAAATTTTAAAATATGAAGATTTTCGGTAGCATGGTGGGCTTACACATTCCCGATGACGACGGTATCGGTGGCGACGATAAAGTACATGGAGGAAGTGCCTTGCGTAATAAGCAAAGGGCTCGTGATCGCCCTGTCGGGTGTGTCAACCACCATGGTGGCGGTTCTGTTCATCTCTACATTGCTCCACGCCTTTGTATGGCGCACGCTTTTCCCCAACGACCTCGCCATCGCTATAACTAAGAAAAAACAATGCTTGTCCACCAAGAAATCCGCGTCTAAGCGTTATGACTCCGCACCCTGGCCCACCAAAATCACTCCCTTACCTTCCTCCCCAACTCCTGCTTAATTAGCCGATTAAACACTACCTTGAGATCGAAGCAAGTCATCACTTACTGTTATATAGAGAATTAAATTAAACCATAATAAAAACATATATTTGGAACCTTTTTGGCTGATTTATACTGGATTGCATGTAGGAGGTCCATACCCTCTTTCTTTATTATGTATACACAATTTTGAAATTTTGAGATATAAATTTGTTCCGGTCTTGCAGAATACGAGAATGAGTCACAATTTTTTTTCATGATACGAAAGTTGCAACGAATTTATTTATTTTTCAAAATCTATGTATTACATAAAACAAAGTCACGTGTCTAAACAACCCAGATATAAACAGACAGTTTTTAAGTTTGTCAATGTAGCTTAGAATTGCATATGCATAGATAAACACGATTTATTTAATATTTAATATTAACTTACATACTAATTAATTTTATAATATTGCAATTGAGTCCTTCATTAATATAAATTTACATTATTACTCCTACACGGTGTACTGTGGACCGACAACATTTATCCCTTTACCAATATATTAAGTGTGTTGGGTCCTCACCCCATAAGTCACTTACTTTCAAATGGTACAATATTTAAACCGACAGCCAACCATCACTTTGAAACAGACCGTCTTGAACCGTCAACACCGAACCGGCAACAACAAAAAAATGACTGTTGAAAGGACAGCACTTTTCCAGTTTTCCTTACCAAACACCACAAACATGACTATTCTCTGAAGATTAAAGTTATTCACTGTCGTCCGTTTGAGCGCCGCCCACCCCACGCACTTCATCTTTGTGCTCTATCACCGTCTGCTCTACAGTCGCCCACTCTTGCGCTCTATCGCCATCCGCTCTTGCGATCTACCGCCATCCGCTCCTGCGATCTACCGACGTCTGCTCCTCCAACGCCAACCCGAATCTCCAAAATTCAACCGCCCTCGTACTTCCGTATAGAGCAGGCCGACCACAGTTTGCGACTATCTGTTCCTTTGAAACAAGAGGGAAAAAGGGACTTTAGTGGTTGTTGAAGATTGTCTACATGATTGTGCCGCCTATGTCTGGTATATATATATATATATATATATATATATATATATATATTTGTTCTTGTTAAAAGATGACAATTTAACTATAATTGGTGTTGGAAACATCAAGGAAGGAATGCTTCCATTTGAGAATGGTTATTGCCGTAAATCTGTATTAGAAATTCAGTTTTATGGAGGATGTAACAGATAACATCCAAGTGGAACTACAATCTCGCTTTGTGAAGCAATAATGCGACACTTTTTTTCATCATAATCATAATGAATGAGTTGCCCTTAGTTTTTTCCTAAAACAAATTGTTGATATATTTCAAATTTCAAGTTGATTGACGGGACGACTTCTACGATGTTCAACTAAAGGACCGAAGTTTAACATGGTAAACAAACTATAGTTGTTTGCAAGACATAAATTGATGAAGTTGTAGTTCTATACATTTAGTTTAAATAACTGAGTTATTATTGTTGATAAAAAGGAACTCGGAATTGATTGAAACTCTGGAGTTGGTAAATCTTTTGATAAACTCGTTTATTTCCTAGCATTCTTCTCAAGCGATGAAAGAAAGTAGGGGAGACCACCGTGCCCATGAAGATTTCACGGATACCAGTATATTTTATTCTATTTATTCTTTGATAATGTAGATATATTTATAATTAACCATTCATTTTCATAATATTCTATTTGACAGATATTGCCAGACGAGGTGAGGGTAAACTTGAAGGAAGCAGCAATGATCTCAATTGGAACTGAAGTCAGTGACCTTGAGTTGATGAATATTATTGAGCTGTGTGACCAGGTGTTGTCTCTGTAGGATTACAGAGCTAGACTCTGTGATTACTTGAAGAGTCGAATGAACACAATTGCACCAAACTTGACAGCCATGGTTAGAGAGCCTTTTCATGTTCGCTTAATTGCACGTAGAGGCAGCTTGGTTAACCTTGCCAAGCAGCCACGTAGCACCATCCAAATCCTTGTTGCAGAAGAGGCACTCTTCATAACACTAAAGACAAAACACGCCACCCCTAAATACAGACTTATTTATCATGAATCCTTGATTGGTCAGGCTGCCCGAAAGACCAAATGAAAGATGTCACGATCTTTTGCTGCCAAAACTGCCTTGGCTATTCGGTATGATGCCCTAACAGATGACCCCGTTAACACAATGGAGCTGGAGCATCGTGCGAAGGTTTGTAAAAAAAAAAAAAAATTGGTAAAGTTGTGCAATACTTGGTTTCTTTACATTAATACCCTTGATGGGTAAAGTTTGAGGAACCTTGAGGGCAGAGAGTTGGGCAAGTGTGCTGGATCTACTAAGGGCAAACATAATATTGAAGTCTATATTGACAAGGACCGTAAGGGGTCTGCCGGGGGACTAATTACTCCAGCCAAGGTTTGTACTTTGTAGTATATATATATACAAATATTGGTATATGTTTTTCGGGGTTTGTTAAATGAATGAAGTAGCGATGGTTACTTGTTTGGTTTGGCTGTATAGGCAATAATCATGCAGTAGACTCCACTATGGGGCAAGCATTAGATGCTGTTGCCGCCGAAAATGAGGAGGAAACAGTGACTAAGAAGAAGGAGAAAGAGAAGAAGAAAAAGAAATCCGATGAAGCTGACATGGCTGCTGATGAAGATGTTGAAGGAGAGACTGCAAAGAAAGAAGACGAGAAGAAGAAAGACAAAGAAGAAAAGGTTGTCGAAGATGGTTAGAAGAGCAATTAGAAGAAGAGAAAGCATACAGATGTTGAAGAAGAAGTCGTCGACCAAACACCGAGCAAGAAGAAAGACAAGGAGAAGATAAAAAAAAGCGATGAGTGAAGAAGGGCATTCGATGTCAAACAATTTTGGTGGTCTCAGTTGTAAAATCAGATGCTGTCTCTGGAAAAACTTTTTGTTTTAGTTATGATGATGAATGTTTTAGGCTTTTAACTATATGTATGTAGTAGTGGAAGGTATGGATGTACCCTTTATTTTTTTTGTTCAACTTTTTTTTTTATGAACGAACGTGGGTGTTGCAGCTACTAGACAATGCACCAGTTCTGTAATTCATATGACTAATTACAAATATTTTATTTAACAATAATAATGTATTCTTCATTTTATTGGAAAGGATTTTCCATTGAATAGATATAATAGAACAAATTAAAAAGGGCTACGACAACCTTATTACCCTTAAATAGATCTACATGATCGTTAGAGGTTTGTATAGTTGGAACTGAGTGCTAAAACGTTGTGACAGACACTTGTTCGGATAAAATCATCCCAGATATACTTGTTTTTTTTTTTTTTTCTGTTGACAATCATGGGATGCATAACGGTTTGGGACCATAAGTTCATTGGCACACTCAGAAAAGCTGACTTTTACACATAATTTCCAAACTCGTGATAGTAATGAAAAACAATGTTTTTCTTAATTAGTAAATTTTGAATGTGTTACTTATATTTTCTTGTTTACAAAACAACATAAAATTATACCGTTTTTATATTGTTAAAGACATGCGCATGCAACGCATGCGCGAAGATAACTAGTATATATATATATATATATAACATTACAAAAGTATAGGAGTTATCTTATCGAATAGAACCAATATGGCCATTTCACAATATTGAAAACTTATAATTATGTAGTTTTAGGATCATTTTGTAACATTTATAAAAAATTTAAGCTAAAAGTGTAACATTCATATCACTGTACCACTTCTCGTATTTGGAAAATTATAAATACGTTTATAACGAATAATGTGTTTTCACAAAACGAATAAAGAAGAATGAAAATTGTATATTGTCTTATTTAGGGTTGGGTACATGTACCTATATATATATATAATATATAGATAAAAAACTAAATCTATAACAAAGACTAAGCCTATAACAATATAATAAGGAAATAGATAATGATAAGATACTAGAAATATATATATATTCATAATATAACTGAATCAGAACATAATAAAATATATTAAATTTTAATATATTTTATTCCATAATATAATACGCAAGATGGACGTTCTGACAAGAATGTCGATCTTGATACGAAGAATTTCATTAAATGTCCGAATAGTCCAGTCGACAACGGCGGAAGCCCGGAGATGTCCACTCGTCAACTGCGAGAGCCCGGAGATGTACAGTCGGCGCGGCGGTAGTCCGGAGATGTCCAGTCGGCACGGTAGTACCGTATATTTGTGTCCTACACTCCCCATATAATTGACCATCTCTTCTCAAACAACCGAAAATGGATGGGAATAGACAGCTTAGCTACTTAGCATAATAGTGTATCATCAACGTATGGATATGGAGTGAGTAATAGATGCATAATGTAATGTCAAAAGAGACAATTGATGTCATGTCATCTTGCTCCTGGCCTTATGAATAATAATAATACAAAAAAGATCATATTTTCACTTTGGGCCTCAAACATTCACATCCAAATAATGTCTTCTTCCTAGCTACTATATATATATATATATCCATTTTTTGTCTCTTCTATAATGGATCGAACAAATACAATGGATGGTCTCAACTCTCAATAATAATCCCGTACACGGCTCTACTATTCACGCCGTATACTCTCAACTGTCGTTAAGGTTGCGGCCTCAACCAACTTACATCTTCATCCTTGACTAATTTAATTAGGGTTGTAACTTATATGCACGTCTCATAAAACTGCGTTTTGACAAGTATTAGTTGATTTATAAACCGATTATAGGCAAAAATTTGGCGCGATATGTAAGTTAACTGGGTTTGTTCAATTAGGGTAGGTTCTGCTTTTGCCACATAATGTGTAAGTAGAAGTTTTTGGTGGACTTTTTTGTTTACTTCTAGATAGCCGAGGTTTGCAAAGTGTCGCTTTGTCTAATAAACCTCCAATTTTAGATGAAAAAATAATGCGTCCGGCACGTGACGTGATTACGGTTGCAATATGATGTTTTTACTTCGTTATTATTATGTATCAATATTTGTACTTTATTATTATTATATTATATTGTTGTGAAGTGATATCAAGGTGAGCGTGCACGAAATTTATATGTTCAATTTTACCAGGTCATTACACTGAGTAACATTTTACAGATCTCAAGTAAAAGAAAAAATCTCAAATACATATTTGTGTCAAAACTTAATTTTTCAATTAGTTGAAAAACTTTTAAACCGTATTAATTCAGGCTTATATATAGTCTCTTGAATCTTTGAGGCTTATAGTAGTCTCAGTCGACGGGACAAAATGCTTTTGCAATTTTTCGTTTCAGCTCAGCATGTTGACAATGGTTAGTATATAATTAACCTTTCGTAGGTACGTACTACTGTACGTGTTTGGTGATGCAATATGACTTGAAATATTGGTAGCACACAACATAATAATCACATATTGGTCCGGTCCGGTCCGGTCGTGGACAATTTAATATATTAGTGGCACGTCGCGGGGAATACATAATTCTACCTTGATTGTCTAGTCTAACCTTGAATTTAGCTAGCTAGCTAGATCTGAATCTAGATCAGTTTTAGAGTAAATTTGACTTTATGAATTTAATGCGTATTTTCGTGGCAAAAAAATATGATGCGTATTTGCAGGGGATTTAATTGGATGGATCTTAGGATTTATTTAGTGTAATAACTTAGGAATGAATCAATCACTATATTTTTCTTCCACCTATTATATTCCCCCTCGTTCGGCGAGAGGCTCGGCATGCAGGAAGCTAGTGAGGTGAGGGGGATAAAGATCTCTCAACGACTAGACTAGACTAGATCCATCTTCTCTTCAAACAAGTAAAGTAACCGCGCATTGTTGGGAGCTTGTTTGAGCGTTAATTTGTAAATATCATAATATTTTGGGAGCTTCTGCAAATAAAGAGACGGACGGACGGAGAGTAAACTCAACTCTCGACAGAACAGAACAAACGGCGTCACCCTTACTCGAACCCAACGCCATTGTTGCTTTTCCCCCTTCGTACTCTCCGACCACTTCATAGCATAGCATAGCATCTCCATGGAGTGACGATGCTGCTTCTCTCGCGACAATGACCCGGACCCGGCACCTCAAGGGCCGGAACCCCGATCCAGACGAAGACTCCAGGTCCGTCGCGACCACCAAGTCCGGTGGCGGAGGCGGCACAGCCATGAGAGTTATTGTTCCGTTGCAGGGAGTCGTTCAGGGCAGAGGAGGCCTCGTCCTCGGCTCCGTCATCCCCTGCGCTCTCTTCTACTTTCTTCAGCTTTACCTGAAACGCAAACGCCCACCGCCTCCTTCGCCGTCTTCCTCGTCGGAGCAGCTGACGGACGTTTCCGGCCTGCAGAGGTCCCTATCTCGGATGCATCTGTCGCCGCGGGCCTCTGGCGGACCCGCACACGTGTCAGGTCGTGCTAATGCAATCCTGCGAAGCGGGGATTCGCCTGATTGTGCCGGTTCGAGGAGGTTCGAGGATGACCCTTATGATAGAACGACTAACCCAGATGGAGTAATTCAACTCGGCGTGGCAGAAAACAAGGTTTGAATTTTGAATTGTTGGATTTGGATATTCAATTGAATGTCCCCCATTTAAATTTGGGTTTCGTGGATGCAGCTGTGCTTGGATTTGGTACACAATTGGGTGTTGGAGAATGGCAGAGAGACAATACTTGGGAAGGAGTTGAGTATCAGTAGAATTGCAACGTATCAGCCTTATGATGGATTGATGGAGTTGAAAATGGTAAGTTTCTCTTTCATTTCATGGGAATCTCATCTACATTTATTTGTTCATGTTATATATTAAAAAAGCTTCTTGCTGTTAAACGTTTATCTTGAAGCTATAATCTCAGCTAGTACAGCTGAGGTCTAAAGCAATGCCTCTCTTTGATTGAACTAGAATTGGCTACAATTGATACAAAACTAGTTGATTTTCTGATTGACATTTGTTTGATACAAATTAGTTCAAGTACGATAGAGAGGAATTCATTAACCTTTCAAATTGGGATGATTTGGAGAGGGGTCAGGTGTTATGAAGTGAAATTACAACAAAAAATTTCACTTGCTCTTATTACATACATAATCATTGTATGATTCAGTGGCAGAGCCATGTGATGGGAAACCAACCTTCCAGCACGATTCATATTTCTGGGCAAAATTATGCAAAACACTGATATTTATTCATCTTTTTCTCATTTTAATCTATCCACTTCATATTTGTGATCACTCACTTCAATGGCTTCTAGGCAGTGGCAGATTTCATGTCTCAAGCCATGGAAAGATCAGTTTCCTTCGACCCATCAAAGATGATAATAACTTCTGGTGCAACTGCTGCACTTGAGATGCTTACCTTTTGCTTAGCTGATTCTGGAAATGCATTCCTGGTCCCAACACCTTATGATCCTGGGTAAGAACAAATAACCACAAACCATTTGATTCAATAACTTCATTTTTGGGACTAATTTTGTTAATAATTTTATTTTTTATTTTATAGATTTGACAGGGACCTCAAATGGCGAAACGGGGTGGAAATCATCCCGGTCCCATGCCGCAGCACTGACAACTTCAGTCTGACCATTACAGCTCTCGATCGAGCCTTTCATCAAGCCAAGAAACGTGGAGTCAAAGTCCGAGGCATCATAATCTCGAACCCGTCAAACCCAGTCGGTAATCTCCTAACCCGTGAGACACTCTACGACCTCTTAGACTTCGCCACTGAGAAAAACATCCACCTAGTTTGCAATGAAATGTTTGTGGGGTCCGGGGAAGATTTCGTCAGCATGGCGGAGGTTGTCGAATCGGAGGAGGACTGGTGTGACGGAACAAGAGTTCATATTGTCTACGGTTTGTCGGAAGATCTGTGTCTGCTAGGGTTCAGTGTTGGTGTGATCTACTCCTTGAACGATAATCTCTTGTCGAGTTTAAAGAAACTAACGAGGTTCTCATCGGTGTCGAGCCCCACCCAGTCTTTGCTCATCTCGATTCTTTCGGACACAAGATTTACGCAAACCCTAATCGGGACGATTCGAGAGAGGCTGAGGAAAATGTTTGAGGAGTTTGTTGGAGGGTTGAAGGAGTTGGGGATTGAATGTAGTAGCAGCAAGAAAGGAGGTGGGTTATGGTGCTGGGCGGATATGAGCGGGTTGATCCGACCGTACAATGAGAAAGGGGAGATGGAGCTTTGGGAGAAACTGTTGAATGTTGGGAAAGTTTTGGTGGTACCGGGTTCGTGTTGGTGCCACTGCATCGAACCGGGTTGGTTTGGGTTTTGTTTTGCCGGGTTGGGTTATGAAGATGTTTCTGTGGTCATGAGGCGAATTAGGGAAGTTGTTTTTCAGACATGTAAATAAGAAGAAATCACAGTTGAAGTGAAGGGAGACCAAGACTCCGCATTTGATAGTATTCGTTCATTCTACATAAACAAGTTCGATTCCATTTGTTGATTATTCTTTGATATGTTGTTAGGAGAGGGCCTGCCTATATTTAGGACTGAAGTATCACAAATTATTGTCTCTTAAACCAACCACAATTAGATAGGATGGTTAATTACTAGCTCAAATTTGAGAGTTTAAACAGTATTAAAGCATGTTTGACCCCAATCTGGAGTCCCATTGCTTCGATTGAGCCACAGATAGCTCAGTTGGAGCTCTATGTGTCTTCGACCGGAGCCACATAGCTCTGATTTAGGCCCTTTGTGACCCAATCAGGGTTGGGAGGTTCCAATCGGAGTCCTCCAATCCTGTTTGGTGTCATTGGCGGAGTTGCCTGACTGGAAAAAATAGTATGGACTAAACTGAGCAAATTTAAAACTTTGGGGGAAATCACGTGACTTATATATGGACACATATCGGTTGAAATTGATAGAAAGTTAACGCATATACACCAAAAGTTTTAAAAAAAGAAAGATGTTGCACGAAAACCTAAAAGTCCCATCAATGCCTGACTCAGACTTCTTTTGCACTATGTTATCTAACTGGTTATTTTTGAATTGCAGATCCACACTATCGCAAAATTCGGGTATTGATTGGAGTACATTGTCTCAAGCTAGAGAGTTTTCTAGGGTTGTTACTAAGGAAATAACAGGATTCCAAGACAGATTACAATGATTGTTTGGAAAGCCCAAAGCCCAGGATGATTTAAAGTAAACTTGGATGGTTCTGCTAGGGGTAATCCCGGACCTACAAGGGCAGGAGGCGTGATAAGGGATCAATAGGGTGGTTGGACAAGTAGTTATTCTAGAAAACTTGGAACGTCTCATAGTTTACTAGCCGAGCTTTGGGCTCTTAGAGATGGTCTCCTTTTGGCCAAGCACTTAAACATTGAGTCGCTCCATGTAGAAACTGATGCACCGGAAGCTCATAGAATGATAAGTAATGAAAATTATAAGAATTTACTTTTGAATCTCATTATTGTTGACTGCAAGAAGCTGTTGATCACGTTTAGAAGGTACAAGTTTCGACATGTCTTTCGCCAAGAAAATGGTGTAGCAGATAGCTTGGCAAAGAAGGCAGGAGATCATGAATTATCTTTTGATGTCCATCTAAGTCATCTATGCCACATTCTATATTCGTTGTTAAAATATAGTACTGGCATTGCGAAACCTAAGACTATCCCAACTGGAGACTAGCACTAGTTGTTTGTTTATTAGTTTTCTTCAATGTAACTCTCTGTTTTACCAAAAAAACAAAAAAAAATTAAATATGTTATACTAAAAAACATATTAACCTTTAAATAAATTTATATAAAGTTACTATCATTTATTAAGTTAAACTTGTTAAATGAGAATAAAAACTTGCAGTTGCACTTCTACAGTTCTACTTTTACAATTGTTAGTTGAAATTTGGTAAAATTTAGAATTTACAAATTGGACTATATTAAAGATGCAATCTACTTAAAGAAGTCTAATGGCACTAGCAAATTAGACGAAGCTTCCGTATTACCATTTAGCTCTTAGATTTAAATTTATTTATTTTGCCAAACTCTTAAATTTTAATTCGGCCAAAAAACCTTTTGAGAGGAAAGTGCGCTTGTGCATCCTTAACTACTCTCAACTTGGGGCATCTTGCATCCCAAACTTGTATAAGTTTTGATGTATACATACACCCACAATGACAAAATTCCGATCTAAGTGGAGAAGATCCAAATTCATACCTTCTGCAAATTAAGAAAGATCAATCAAGGAGAAGCCATTGGGTTCATAAACATCCCGAGATACACAAATATTGGCACCTTCAACCGCCTAATTCAAACGGAAACGGCCCTCCCTCGACTTTTGTATATATACACCACATGAATTTCCATGGTACACAATTTATACCATCTGGATCTTTAACAAGAGGCAAGAGTTGATAGGAAACTGAAAACCTAAGTTGTTAATAGGGCGAGGATACCTGAACTAATCGATGCACCATCTGAACCCCAACTTTGAGAAGAAGAAAAAACCAATCCATCTCTGTCAGTTAGAAGGTTAATGCTGAGGATGGACCTACCTGTACTTTTTAATAAAATGAATGAAAACCCTGATTATCCATGGCATGGCAGCAGCTCATTGAAGCAGCAAGGTCTCTTCCTCTTCCTCATCCTCGTCCCTTAGTATCTTCAGCTGCTTCTTTGCATACATTGTGAAAATGACTGTAGTGGCAACTGTTGCTAGGAACCCAATCACATTCAACAATATCTGTGGTGCTGACAGAGACCGCCGATCGTATGAAGCATCTGCTAGTGCCTTTATCAATAGCCCACTGCAACTCAAAACAATGACCAATTCATCACAACATGACCACTCACTCATATAATATTATATATACGGAATGTGAAAGAAAACATACGTATATATTGCAATGAAGATTTCAGGGAGCACCCCGATCAATGATCCTAATAAGTAAGGAACATATTTGACATTTGTTGCCACGGCACAGTAGTTGTATAGGATATAAGGGAATGGGGATATCCTAATTAGTGCCACAGCTCGAAGTTGATGAACCCAGTTCCCTGCTCCTGCTAATCTTATCAATGAAGCTTTCTTCGGATATTTTTCCAACCATCTCTGAATATTAAGTACCACAACCAAATGTGTTACAGCTCACATGTAATCAGACATAATAAAAATGAAGATGCCTGAAAACGAATACAAACCTGAAGTTTGTGATGGAAGAGAGATCCAATGAAATATGGAAGGGAGACGCCTATAGCCATTCCAGATGTTATCAGAATGAATCCATAACCATAACCGAATGTCATTCCGGCGACCCACATAGAAGGAGAAGATGGAACGAGCAATGTAGGAAATAATGCAATTGAAGCAAAAACAACAACTGCAAGAACTGGAGGGCTGAATGTCCTTGTCTCCCAACTGATGATAGGTATAATCTCCTGCAAATTCATTCTTTAATGGTCAGCTCATTTATAATTTTGTATTAATAAATTAAATAAATAAGACCTGACAATTGCATAAAATTGAAAGCAAAATCTCTTTCTAGCATATGCAGTTAATACACATCTTGGATTAAATTAGATGATTCTATACATGGAAATAAACACCGGTCATTATCAACAAATCCTAAGGTAGATTACTCCAGCGAGTCGGTTAAAAACTCTAAACTTGTTAATCTATTCAATGAGCTGCTTTGGTTTCTCCTCAGCCACTAACATGAATAACATTACAGCTCATAACGTACCTAACATTTGAACTATAATGGAACAAAAAGATTTGCAGAAGAAATCAGCTCAATGCAAGTCCTAATATTTGCATCCTTCTGATCATATGTCAAATAAGGCAACAATTATAAATCTCTAACCAAATGGGTGCAGAGTTTTACTTCATTTTCCCTTTCCCAATTAAGGGAATAAGAACTACACACAGTTGAATAAACAAAAGAGTTGGATAACTTTGACAAGGTGGACCTTACACCCATACACAACCTGAAGTAAAGGCTCCATAACTGCATCCGAAATTGATAACACTTGTAATTCATCATTTTCAATTTATTTATAATATCCAAGCTAGCCCATGCCAAGGCTCCAAATGCATCATTCATAATTAGATACTATAAAGAGAACATGCAACCTTAAAACACTTGTAAATTCACACGAATCAGTAGAGTTCTATAACTTCTTTCCCTGATACGGATTCCAATTACGATTTCGCCTGCATCGAACAGTTGTGTAATATCACAAAAAAATCAAGCTTAGTTTCCAAAAAAGAGCAACCTTTTCCATCAAAAAGGGCCAGACCCATTTGAGGCAAACCCCTGCAAGCACAGCCAAGGATGTAAACAGAAGCAGCATCTTAAACCAATACCACAGACGCCCTCTCCAGCTTCTTCGAGAAGGAGATAATTCATTTGCTTCAGAGGGGTTGAGATCCCGCTGCTGCCCTAACCTAAGATAATCCCCTTTCTCACCGTCCCCGTTTTCCGTCATTCTGATCCTCAGCTCCGGAACGACCTCATCTTCTTCATAGTAAGTCATCGATGATGACGACGTTTGCGTCTAGGGTTCCTCCGTTTGGCGACTGAGAAAATCAGAGACGATCAACAAATAATATCGCAACAGATAGGTCGACCACGAACCGAAGCGGAGGATGATCAGTTGGAGGAAGATGTGTCGTCCCCGGCAGCATAGGACTGGAACTCGATGGTAGAGGATGGGATTAATGGAGAGATGAAGGAGATGGAATAATTGCAGTTTTACAAGGAGAAGGGCAAGAAAAGAAACCGTTGTTTGGGGATTTGGGAGATGTATGAGGCAAGGCAAGCAGTTAATTAGGGATGGAGATTCTCTGGGCTACTTTGTTATGATTATATTTATGATCCCATTCCCACCAATGTTGTCGGACCAGACCCAGATCCATCGAGCCAGTGAAGCTACGGCAGGGTCACCATTGTTGGATGCAATTCAGGTCGTTGGATGGGTTTTTAGCCTAAACGAAAACAAAAATCATGTTGGATGCTACCAATAATTGAACACTATTAATTACTAACTATATATATATAATAATAATTACTGAAAAAGTTCATAATAAGTACAAAATGACTCATGGATATATACTTTTTCCTTCCTCTATCTATGATTTGGTTGTTGTGAAAGAATCAATATTTTGTCATTTTTAATATGAAACCCTTGATTATGTAAGAAATAAATATTGGTTAGACTTTGAAGATATAAAACTTAAAAAGGACTTACTTATTCACAGGGCCGAAGTTATAAATTTATTCTAAATTTTAATAGGATAGTAAAAATTGAACTAGAGCAAACAATCTACCATCTATGTAAAAAAAATTCAAAAGGTAAATTGTATGATTTTAAAGAATTCAATCTAGAAAAATTGTATTTTTTAATATGAAAATTACACATCACTAAAAATTAAAATTAAGGTTATAGTTCTCCATTTCCTTTATTGCAACGTTCCCAAATATTATTATTATATGATTTTGTTTGATACTTGTGGTCGAATTGATAAACGTTTAGTTGGTAACTAGTTTTCTAGTTTAATAGCGTTGTTGTCGGACCTAAAATCTGGTTATGGCGATTTACGTTTCGAAAACGTGGAATTTTGAATAGAGTCGCCACTAGTTAATAAATGCTAACTAGAATCCTAAATTACCTAAGTGAATAACGAATTAAACACCCATGTATTAAATCGGTCTACGATCAGAAATTCGAGTTCGGAGGTTCTATTACGAATTAAAAATATAGATTTTTAATTACGCCCTTTCGGTACTCAATTCACTTAATTTGCCAATTTTAAAATTTAAATATGCGTTACGACTAATTAATCTAATGTTATAAAAAAAAACTAAACTAATTTTTATGCGAAACTATTATTAACGACAAATCTAAGCATGAAAAGAAAAAAAAACTATTAAACATCTAAAAAAACTCTTAATTAAGTTAAAATCTAAACCGAATTAAGCATGCTCAAAATCATGATACAGTTTAAAAATTACATGTCATATACACATATTTACAAAAACTATCTAATTAAATTTACATTTTAACTATCTAATTAACACAACATGATAATAATAATAAATAATAGAAAATAACAAAAAACTAATTATTAAATAATAATAATATTAAAAAAAAAAAAACTAACAGTGGGAATTACAGAGAGCAAACCTGCTCTACAACACCGGGAGGGACGGCGGCCACGACCAGGGCGGACGGCATCCAGGACCTGGGGCGCGCAGGGACGACGGAAACCAGACGGTGGCGGGAATAACGACTTCGGCGAAGTGGACCGGTGGCCAGCGGACGAGATCTGAGGACGGGCTTCGCGGAGGTGAGCGGAACAGAGCTTCCGTCGGGTGAAGGCGCAGGTTGGCTCGAGGACGGGCAGGATCGGAGCAGCAGCGATGGGAGGTCGAGTAGGGACGGCGGACGGCCAAGCAGGGCGACGGGCGGGGCGGAGGAACACACCGGAGGCAGTCAATCACGGGCGGGGAGGACTGGATGGCAGCGGACACCGGTCGTGGTGGCTTCGGTGAGCTTGGCAGCAGGCTGAGCAAGGACGGTTCCGGTGGCTGGGCGAGCAGCATACGGAGGAGTGGCTGCTGCTGGCGGAGCTCCGGCAGACCTTGGCCGGACAGGATGAGCGAAGGGAAAGAAAAAAAAAATTATTCACTAGAAGACAATCTGCACGGGTTTCAAAATCTGATGTAATATTATTGTGGTTGTGTGATTTTACATGTAACAAAGGACCTTATAGCTAAACTAGGACCCCTAAACTAGGAATAAAATCTGAAAAATATATGCATTTTATATTCCGAAAATATACATATATATTTATGTATTTCACCATAAATATACATAATATATTTTCTAAATATTTTACAATAAATAATGCATATACACTATCCTATTTTAAGCTAGTCCTATCTTTAGAAACTTCGCGACCTTCCATATTTAAATACTTCTTTTTTTTTACGCGTGACATTTTGAACGTGCTACGCGCGGACCAAAATTAGGTGTTTACAGTTGTATTTACTAAAAACAAGTTTAATAGTGTTCTAACTTGTAATAAGTCTTTGCTTAGTGTCGCACGTCGGATCCGGCCAACGCTCTCGGAAAGTAGCGGGTTTTGAAAATATGTTATTTGATCGGCGAACGGCGGGTTCGGTCAAATATGGAAATATCAACTGAACCGGGGAAAATAGAAAGAGTCGCCACCGATTAATTAAAGGCTAATCGGAATCCTTAAGTTGCCTAGGGTACATGATGCTAACATCCTAGGGCTTTGAATGGTCTGCGTCCATAGGTTCGGGTTCGGGGGTTTGATTACGTATTAAAAGCTCGCGAGCTAAACATCCGCCATTTTCGGTACTTTAGCTTGTCTTGTCTTGTTTAATTTCCACAAAAATATCCACTTTGATCATTATGGGCTGAATTGCAATTATCAAGATGTTTATGACTAAAAATGCAACCCAGGGGCCGAATTGCAATTATAAAAAATCCAAGGGCCGAATTTCAATTATCAAGAAGCTCAGGGATGAATTTGAAAATAACTTTGAAATGGACCCTGAACTTATCTGGGCTGATTTGTAACAATTAGCACATTTTTGGGGACAATATGAAAGTTCATGGGCTGAAATGTAACAATCAGCAAAGTTCGGGATTGAAATGAAAACAACTTTTAAAACATGTTAAAATGATCATGAACTTCACTGGACTGATTTGTAACACTTAGTAAGGCTTTGAGACAAACAAAGTAATACAAACACATATAAAACTTATAGATGAAATATGAAAAATATGCAATATGTACACATATACTTGCTAGCATGATTTCATAGTAGCCATGCTTTTGCAAATAATAATATTTTCTTATTTAAAAATTGGGTCGGAGCGGTATTATTTTCTTAATCAAAAACCGGGTCTGATAGATTAACAATTACAGTTAACGGTGTTTGTCATTTCTGTTTTATTTTAATGAAATGAATTAATCATTATTTTCTCTTTACATTTCATCCGCCCCTCATCGAACCAACCTCAAGACTAGGACAACCGTACTGATAGATCTTGAAGGAACTCCAGAGTCTTGACAAAAACAACATACATACAATCTACAAATTAATACGTATGTCATTTCCAAGATGTCGATCTTTTTGGGCTGTGATTATCTTGTTTCAGGGTGTTGATCGACAGGACGCATCAGAACCGGGCCAGACAGGAATATCATCATGTAAAGTGAAATAACATGAATACATCCACTGATATTAAAAAGAGCATCTTTTTCTTTCTTCACATCAGCATCAACTAGCAAGGATTTTGGGTCCTATGAAGTTTCCTTGCTCGTACTCAAGAACCTATCACAAACACCATCATTAAGAGATTTAAACATTTAAAGCAGCCACAAACACATATACCTCACTCAAATACAGATTTTCCAAAAGGAAGTTTAACTGAAAAATAAGCAACAATTCTGTAGAACAAGGCGTGGCATGATTCTCATGACAACAGCAAAACCAATATAAAGCTGGCAATACAGTAAGTAAAACTCGTTCCATCTGGCTGGGTACGGTCTTTCAAAGTACTGCATCATCATCATCCACTTGACCAAGGTCACTGCACTAGATAATGAAGCTGATGACACATTTATTAGCATAATAAAAATCCTTAACAATGGAAATTGATAATTTATTATGAATTTCAGTGTTTATGACATAGAGATTCAATTTTGGACCACAATGCTTGCTTAGATCCCGACAAAGGACTTTATTTAATTACACCCTTACTTTCACTGATCCTTATAAGCTTAGCCAACTACCAAGTAAATCATCATACTGGTTTTATTAGCATTACTATTAATATACCGTAACAAATAGGATGAAAACTAGAATGTTAAATGCAAATTTATTTCCTCGTCAGTTTCCTCAAGCAGTCAGTTAAAATACAGGAAAGAAAACACACTTGTATTTTGATGGCAGCAGTAGTTTGCTTCGGCAATCAAGACCACTGGTCCTGCTCAAACGGAGTTTGTTCCAGTAGCTTCCTTCTGTCTCTTGTGCACTGAAGGAGACGGAAGAAGTGAAGAAGACAAAGTTATTTGATTTAACGGTGCTTGACGGAAAAAAAAATTCTAAACGTTTCGGGTTAAAAATAAACTGGTTTTACATTTAGTTAAGTATAATTTCCGTCTGTTTCAAACCGTTTTAGAAAAATTGAATTTGCATATTAGTCCCTCCGCAAAAGGTGCATCTGTCTCAGTCTCTTTCCACACTAGTGGGACCCATTAGCAAAAGTACACATGCTTTAAAATTCTTGTAGGCAAACCGCATATAAAACTTAAAGGTAATATAAATGACAAATAAGTAAAATAAACAGATATATGACTTAATAATGTATAAACATATAAGTAAATGACAATAAGTAATATAATATATATATAAAACTTATTTATAATATAAATGACAAATAAGTAAAACAAATATATATAAAACTTGTAGATAATAGAAATACATAATATGTATATATATATATATATAGTGCAAAATGAAAGAACGGAAATAAATAAAACGCTACATTGAAAGCGATGGATCTTTAACCAACTTGCACTTTATTTATGCTTGAAATGTAAATACAACTTTTGATTAAGCGGTACTTATATTGGGTTGTTTCTGGGTAAAATGTCGTGACGCGTGGAACCGAACCACGAATTATCGAGTAATCTATATTACACTCTCAAACTCAGCACTCTCACTTAGGCTCTCTTTGATTTTTTTTTCTTAATACTAAGCCCTCTTTCTCTAGGTGATACCCCCAATTCGTTTTTTTTTTTTTTTTTTTACTTTGTCTTCTCCCCCTTTACTCCTCATGCAGCCATTCTATTTATAGGCCTATGTGATCATATATTTTTATTATTTTTCCTAGCCACTTGCTAGTCAAAGGTGATAGGAAGGATATGAAGTTTGCTTGTGAAGGTAAATAAGGTGTCGTGGCCGATCGGTAGCCTAACCCTTTCTTCTTTTTATTTTTTTATTTTTCTTTTAATTAAACATTATATAACATCTAATTTATTAGTATTTTTATCTAAAATAACTAATGGTATTTTGATCCTAATTTTTTTGGGTTTTTCTAATCGCTTGTTATTCCTAGCTCGGTTCCACGCGTCACGGTATTTTTCGACCTTGTCCAAAATCAGGTGTTTACAGTTGCCCCTCTTTGAGCATGCGTTCATGGATGTGGTCCAATGAACGTATGTTCAAATATTAACAACTGATTTTGGGTCTTCTCGGTTAACTACATACAGTGCATACAAAATAAAACATACAACTTTCGGAAACTAGACACCTATAGGTCCCAATCGTTGGCGGTGACTTGCGAAGTTGAACACCTAAAGGCTCCGTTCATCGGGTTTTGACTCTTGGAATGTTGGATGACCACAGGTCCCGATTGTCGGTGGTGACTTGCGGAGCTGAACACCTAAAGGCTCCGTTCGTCGGGTTGTGACTCTCGCAATGCTGGATGACCACAGGTCCCGATTGTCGGCGGTGACTTGCGTAGCTGAACACCTAAAGGCTCTGTTTGTCAGGTTGTGACTCTCGGAATGCTGGATGACCACAGGTCCCGATTTTTTGTGGTGACTTGCGGAGCTGAACACCTAAAGGCTCCGTTCGTCGGGTTGTGACTCTCGGAATGCTGGATGACCACAGGTTCCGATTGTCGGTGGTGACTTGCGGAGCTGAACACCTAAAGGCTCCGTTTGTCGGGTTGTGACTCTCGAAATGCTGGATGACCACATGTCCCGATTGTCGGTGGTGACTTGCGGAACTGAACACCTAAAGGCTTCGTTTGTCGGGTTGTGACTCTCGGAATGCAGGATGACCACAGGTTTCGATTGTCGGCGGTGACTTGCGGAGCTGAACACCTAAAGGCTGTTTGTCGGGTTGTGACTCTCGGAATGCTGGATGACCACAGGTCCCGATTGTCGGCGGTGACTTGCGGAGCTGAACACCTAAAGGCTCCGTTTGTCGGGTTGTGATCTCGGAATGCTGGATGACCACAGGTCCCGATTGTCGGTGATGACTTGCGGAGCTGAACACCTAAAGGCTCCGTTCGTCGGGTTGTGACTCTCGGGATGCTGGATGACCACATGTCCCGATTGTCGATGGTAACTTGCGGAGCTGAACACCTAAAGGCTCCGTTCGTCGGGCTGTAACTCTCGGAATGCTGGATGACCACAGGTTCCGATTGTCGGTGGTGACTTGCAGAGTTGAACACCTAAAGGCTCCGTTCATCAGGTTGTAACTCTCGAAATGCTGGATGACCACAGGTCCCGATTGTCGGTGGTGACTTGCGGAGTTGAACACCTCAAGGCTCCGTTCGTCGGGTTGTGACTCTCGGAATGCTGGATAACCACAGGTCCCGATTGTCGATGGTGACTTGCGGTGGCTGAACACCTAAAGGCTCCGTTTGTCGGGTTATTACTCTCGGAAGCTGGATAACTATAGGTCCTGATTGTCGATGATGCCAGCATTGAGGCGGCTATGTCGGTGCCTGCATTGGTGCGGCAATGAGGTTCGACTTGTAGGAACAGACTGTAACAGTCCTACTTGTCATTGAAAGGCGACTCGTGAGAGCAGACTGTAAAGGTCCCGCTTGCCGATTCCGTATAACTCTGGGAAGTTACGCATTTGAACGCCCCATTCTAAACAAATGAACTCATTTTTTCCAGCGATGTGCTGTTTTTCTATTTTTTCTTGTTATTTTTTTGCTCTTTTTTTTTTCTCTCGGATTTCTCTCCTTTTGCTACGATCATTTTTTGATCGCACCTCTCGGTTCCTCTAATTTTTTCCTAGGCCGCTCTTTCGGGTTTTCAACCTAGCGGGGATTTTATTTCCTCTCATTTTGCCATGATCACCCTTTTGAGGGATTTTCAATCACGCCCCTCTTCCCTAAATTTTTCCTAAACCGCCCTTTCGGGTTTTTAGTTTAGCGGGAATTTTCTCTCAAATTTTGGAAGTTTTTTTTTCTTTCAAAAATGGTACTTCCTCGAAATGCGACTTACGAGAACATATATAACAGTTCGGCTTGCCGACTTTGCATAGCTTTGGCTGGATGGACATGAGAATCCCCCATTCTTTGATGAATGAACTTTCTTCAGTGATGTGCTGCATATTTTTTTTCGCTTCATTGCTGAGATATCCAGTTGATGATGATGCTGCTTTTGTCAAGCCTTTTATGTTTGTCTTCCTCGCGGGGTTGAATGAAAATCATCTCTTGATTGAGTTAATTTTAGAGCATTTAGTTATCCCCCGCCTAGGTGCAATCTCTATAAGCTGGTAGGGGCAGCTCAGACAATGTTAATCATTGTGATTCTTCATCGCTACCTGGTGACAATTACAGTTGTTCACAAAAATTTCTTTTTCCTCATTTTTCTTTTTTTTGCTCTTTTTTTTTTAATTTTCTCTCGGATTTCTCTCCTTTTGCTACGATCATTTTTTTATCGCACCTCCTTTTTCTCCTAATTTTTGCCTAGGCCGCCCTTTCGGGTTTTCAACCTAGCGGGAATTTTATTTCCTCTCCTTTTGCCATGATCGCCCTTTTGAGGGATTTTCAATCACGCCCCTCTTCCTTAAATGTTGCCTAAACCGCCCTTTCGGGTTTTCAGTTTAGCAGGAATTTTCTCTCAAAATCCGAAAACTCGAATTTTGGTTCCAAGCTCTTTCAAGGATAATACTTCTTGACATCGTCAATGTTGACGGGACTAGGGAGTCTTTGTGCGTCCATGTCAGTGATGATCGTGGCTCCTCCAGTAAGATTTTTTAATGTCGACACACGGTCCTTCAAAGTTATGGATGAATCTGCCCCAAGAATCTGGATTGGCTCGGGGGAATTTCTGAAGGACTAGGTCGCTTTCTTGAAATTCTCTAGAGCGCACTTCCTTGTTGAACGCTCGAATCATGAGCTTCTGGTACAGGTGCCTGTGGCATAGTGCGGTTAGCCGTTTTTGTCAATGAGGCTTGATGGCTCATGCATGTGCTTCGCTCACTCAGATTCGTTCATTTTTTTCTTAACGAGGAACCAAGTGAGAAAATATTCCAACTCCAATTTATGACAGGCTTCTGTTCTGTAAACTGGGGGAAATAGAATTGCCCACTCGACGTTCGGATCGAGGCCATGAATGCTTGAGGTAGCTTGCCGCGCCAGAAGTACCTGTAAGAAGACGACAATTAGAATTGAAAATTCACAATAATGATGGAATAGTTTGAAAATATGGTCATCAATTATGCTGAGATCGCAAGTTGAGGCGCGCTCGAAATGTCAAAGTCTAGGAGACTGCGGCGGCCATGACTGTTGGGCGCTGAAAAGCGATGAGATGCTCGATTTCGGAGGTCATGCTAGCGAGGGATTTTTTTCTTCTGGGTGATCATAGCATGCCTGGCACCCTCTTGATGGATGATCGTCTCTTATCGAGGTGGCAGGGCCGGTGTGGAGCTTGCTTGCACCACATATGCCTGTAAAAATGCCAATTAGAATTCAAAATACAAAACAATGATGCATGATAACGAAAATAAGCCATCAATTATATTAAGGTTGCCAGTGGATGCTCGTCTCGAGATGTTGAATTTTGAAAGACTGTGGCGACCATGATAGCTTAAGCACTGAAAGGCGATGAGATGCCCGACGCAGGAGGCCGTGTCGATGATGGATTGTTTCGTTTTGGTGATCTTAGCTCGTAAGGCCTCCCCTAATTGAATGATCCTCTCTTTATTCAAGGTGGTCGAGTCGTCAGATATCACATGAGTTTGAAACCATGGTGAGCTCTGGTTCGGTTTCCCCATTTGTTCTATTCGAACGAAGTCACGAGTATGTTTGGGGCTTGTTTGCGCCAGATGTACTCGAGATGTTGAAGTCTGGGAGACTACAGTCGCCATGAATGCCTGGGCGCTGAAAAAGCGATGATACGCCTGATTTATAAGGCCATGTCGGCGAGGAAATGTTCCGTTTTGGGTGATCCCATCTCCCAGATCCCCTCTAGCTGGATGATCCCCTCTTCATTTTCTTGAGGTGGCGGAGGCGCTGGATATCACATGGGTTCAGAACCATGGCGGAGGACTCTGGTTTGATTGCCCATTTTGTTCCATTCGAACGAAATTGCGAATATGTTTGGGGCTTGTTCGTGCCAAGTGTACCTGTGAGAATACAGCAATTAGAGTTAAGAATACATGATAATGAATCATGATTTTGAAAATATATCCATCAATTATGTCGCATTCGTAGAAAGAGGCGCGACACGAGATGCTGAGTCTGGGAGATTGCGACAGCCATGAATTCTTAGGCACTAGCGACAAGGCGCTTGAACTAGGAGGCCACGTCGAAGACAGATTGTTCCATTCGGAAGGTTGTGGTTCGCATGGTTCCTTTTAGATGAACAATCTACTCTTTATTTTCTCGAGGTGGTGGAGCCTTTGGATATCACATGAGTTAGGAACCCTGGCGAATGACTCTTTTTAGTTGCCCCATTTGTTTCATTTGAACGAGATCACAAAGTAAGTTTAGGGCTTGTTCACACCAGTTGTACCTATGAAAAAACAGACAATTAGAATAGAGAATCCGCAATAATGATGCATGATTTGGAAAATATAGCCATCAATTATGTTGATTAGGATCCTCAATATTTTTAAATGTTTTTTTTTGAATCAAGTCACGGGTTATTCCTTTTTAACTCTTAACCCATTAGGTTTTTTGACACTCGGTTCGCATCTCATTCGATTAATGACAGTTCATGAGGTCCTGAATTTTGATGATTCCCGAGTTTTTTTTTTCAAATCATGTGTTTGATTTCCCTGGGTTACTGCTTGAATTGGGAAAAACGTGACTTAGTCACCTTAGGATCCACAAAATCTTGATAACAACCGTGAATTTCTAGCTTTTGAAACTCCTGAAATTAAAATGCTGAGGGGTATTTTAGAGTCTCATAAAAATGAGTCATTTGAAAAAATTTATCCCTCAAGTTTTTTCTTTGCGGACTGAATTCACGGTCCTTATCACAATGCTTGGTCAAGTCATCCTTACTTAATGACGAAGAAATAACCCATGACTTAAAAATAAACTCAATTGACGACTTGGATTGTTTGAAATACATGATGCAGTACGGGAATGAGATTTCATTATTCATGTGTACATCCAGATACAACATTTTGTTTCCTTACCTTCTCAAAGGAATGCATCAAGAGGAAAATACAGACCTATGGGTGCCCCTCGGCTATTTCACAAAATTCTGCAAGCATGTGGATGCCCCTTCTATACATTAAACCGTGGGTACAGAAAAATGTTCACAATCCGTAGTTAATACGACATGTTGATTGCTTCGCACTGTGTGGGAGTTTAACTCTATAAGGAGGGGATTTCTAAGTTCTCGAACAACGGTGGAACCTTACCCCTATAGAGAATCACCTCTATAGAAGATCATTGGCCCAGTCCGATTTTTTAGTTGAGTTTTTTAGGTGCGTGCCGGCGGTCCAACCGCTCCGGGCGCATTCCCCTACTAAACTCCCTAAGCTCTTAAAATACTCCAGGACCGAGTGTGTGATGGTAACTAGTGTGGTGTCTGTGCAAAAAAATTTAAAGCATTTAAAATATGAGATTGGAAGCTGCACACACGAACAAACGGTCAAAACGGATATGACAGAATTATTCAATTAAACAAGAAAATACAAACACAACAAGCCTAAACCCTCTGAATGGATATCCCCAGTAGAGTCGCCAAAATTTCGCACGTCGGATCCGGCCAACGCTCTCGGAAAGGAGCGGGTTTGAAAATGTGTTATTTGGATTGGCGAACGGCGGGTTCGGTCAAATATGGAAATATCAACCGAACCGGGGAAAATAGAAAGAGTCGCCGCCGATTAATTAAAGGCTAATCGGAATCCTTAAGTTGCCTAGGGTACATGATGCTAACATCCTAGGGCTTTGAATGGTCTGCGTCCAGAGGTTCGGGTTCGGGGGTTTTTATTACGTATTAAAAGCCCGCGAGCTAAAATTCCGCCCTTTCGGTACTTTAGCTTGTCTTGTCTTGTTTAATTTTCACAAAAATATCCACTTTGATCATTATGGGCTGAATTGCAATTATCAAGATGTTTATGACTAAAAATGCAACCCAGGGGCCGAATTGCAATTATCAAAAAGCTCAGGGATGAATTTGAAAATAACTTTGAAATGGACCCTGAACTTATCTGGGCTGATTTGTAACAATTAGCACATTTTTGGGGACAATATGAAAGTTCATAGGTTGAAATGTAACAATCAGCAAAGTTCGGGACTGAAATGAAAACAACTTTTAAAAATTGTTAAAATGACAATGAACTTCACTGGACTGATTTGTAACACTTAGTAAGGTTTTGAGACAAACAAAGTAATACAAACACATATAAAACTTATAGATGAAATATGAAAAATATGCAATATGTACATATATAAAACTTAAAGGTAATATAAATGACAAATAAGTGAAATAAACAGATATATGACTTAATAATGTATAAACATATAAGTAAATAACAATAAGTAATATAATATATATAAAACTTATATATAATATAAATGACAAATAAGTAAAACAAATATATATAAAACTTGTAGATAATAGAAATACATAATATGTTTATATATATAGTGCAAAATGAAAGAACGGAAAATAAATAAAACGCTACATTGAAAGCAATGGATTTTTAACCAACTTGCACTTTATTTATACTTGAAATGTAAATACAACTTTTGATTAAGCGGTACTTACATTGGGTTGTTTCTGGGTAAAATGTCGTGACGCGTGGAACCGAACCACGAATTATCGAGTAATGTATATTACACTCTCAAACTCAGCAATCTCACTTAGGCTCTCTTTGATTTTTTTTCTTAATACTAAGCCCTCTTTCTCTACGTGATACCCCCAATTCGTTTTTTTTGTTTACTTTGTCCCCCCCCCCCCCCCCCCCCCTTTTTACTCCTCATGCAGCCATTCTATTTATAGCCTACGTGATCATATATTTTTATTATTTTTCCTAGCCACTTGCTATACAAAGTATGACAAAGGTGATAGGAAGGATATGAAGTTTGCTTGTGAAGGTAAATAAGGTGTCGTGGCCGATCGGTAGCCTAGCCCTTTTCTTCTTTTTCTTTTTTTATTTTATTTTTCTTTTAATTAAACATTATATAACATCTAATTTGTTAGTATTTTTATCTAAAATAACTAATGGTATTTTGATCCTAATTTTTTGGGTTTTTCTAATCGCTCGTTATTCCTAGCTCGGTTCCACGCGTCACGGTATTTTTCGACCCTATCCAAAATAAGGTGTTTACACTTAGTTACCTAATATTTTCTTATATAGTTTGTAATTGGGTGATAAATTAAAAACGAAAATATATTAAATAAAGCAATGTAAAAAAAGAAAAATAATTTACAATCAGGAAAATAAAAAAATTAAAATCAAGTAAGTAAAGTAAAATATTAAAAGTAACCGAATTGTTTTATGAAATATATATATAATTCGAAAAGGTAAGAATATTTTGTGGCAGAAAAGGTAAGAAAATTTAAGATTTCATATTAAAATATGAAAAATAAATTATAAAATTGAGGTGTAAATTTTAAAAAATAATAAATTATTAAATTTATAAGAGAATGAAAATAAGTAAAACGCAACTCTTGGGTGGATCTTAGGGGTGTCAACAGATCATATATACCCGCGGGTATTCGCCCCGATATTTCCCTGTCGACTTGCGATTCGTGGGATATGAGACGGGTCCGGGTTTGGTAGTCGCACCTCGTGGACCCGACATGCGTGTGTATTATACATATATACAACACATAGTCAAAATAACAAAGATTCTTATGAGTTTGGTGATTTGGAGTTAAATGTGTAATTTGTTATTCGAATTTGGAATTGAAGTTGGATACGGTGAACATAGAGTTTAAGATTTAGGGTTATTCCAGGTGAGACGACCCGCGGATCGACTCGCCCACCCCGCAAAATGTATGTGACGGTTACGGAACAACCATATCAATGTGCGAAGCGGATCTGGATCTGATGATACCCGTCCTGCCCCATTGACACCCCTAAAATTCAAAGCAAGGGTCACTTGATTAGTTATTTTATTTTTAATTATTTTATTTATTGTTATTTCAGATATCTATATGCTTGAAAATTTCAAAATTTAAATTATTTTTGTTCTGATATTTTTTTTATCAACCTTTTTTCTAATTATTTTTTTTTTATTTTCTTTATTGAAACATTTATCTTGTCGGTTTGTAGAAAGTCCTAGAAGACATTTGATTTGTTCTTATTATGTGACTTGTCTGCCGAGACCTCGGCGGGCTCGGCTCACTGTTGTTACTACAAATGTTTTTAATTTTTTAATATACTATAATTATTTTGGTAAAAATATACTATACTTTTAGTAATCATATATATATATATATAATAAAAATTAATGAATTATTATTTACTAGATAGATTGTTGCGGGGTTTCATTCATTCATAATAATAGTTTTGGTATGCCAAGCAGTGTTATCAGAACCGGACCGGGGCCTGAACCGGCAGGGCCACCGGTTCCCGGTTCGGCCGGTCGGACCCGGTCCGAACCGGGTCCGACCGGTTTTAGTTAAAAAAATGTAGATTTACATAGCCTCTTTGTAAGTTAACCATTCTGTAGGTTTTAGTCCGGATCGGGGTCTACCTCTCTATAAGTTTACTCTAAAAAATTTTAATTTTTTTTTTTAAATTTTTTTTTAATGAAAAGAGTTCGAACCGGCGAACCGGTGAACCGGCCGGTTCGGTGAAAACCGGACTTCAGAACCGGGTTCGCTTACATCCTCCGGAAATAAGCAAACCGGACCGTTGAGGGGTCCGGTTCCGGTCCGACCGCGGTCGGACCGCCGGTCTGGTCCGGTTCTGATAACACTGATGCCAAGTAATTAAGTAAAGTCAATATATGTATATATATTATAATTCATAATGGATATGGATAGAGATTAACTTAATTAGGTCGGTCAAACTGGATATATATATATATACTAAGGCCAGAACCAGAGTTGTCTTATTAAATCGCAAGCCAAATTAATTACTTGAGTCGCCTGTCTATATTTCTGGTTGGCTGCTTCAACAGCAAGAATCAAGAAGAAGATTTGAATCGACGGATTCGCAGCAGAACAACGGCACAAGCATGCCCTTCTCGGAGCCCAAACTTTGCGCAAACAACTGCGGCTTCTGGGCCATCCCTACCACCATGAATCTTTGCTCCGCGTGCTACAAGGTCTTCTCCGCCAACGACCAGGTGAAAGACGCCGTTAATGCTGCCTTCAATGCCAATCCAGTCGTAAATTCGTCATCACATGCGTCGTTTAACGCGGTCGGATCGGAACGGCGAGTGGCGGCGGAGAATCCACCGAAGTCCAAGGCGGCGAATCGGTGCGGGACCTGTAACAGGAAGGTGGGGCTGACGGCGTTCAAGTGCAAGTGCGGAGGCATGTTCTGTGGGGACCACCGCTACCCGGAGTGCCACGAGTGCTGTTTTGATTACAAGAGCGCGAGCCGTGCCGCCATCGCCAAGGCCAACCCGATCGTGAAAGCGGACAAGGTGAAGAGGTTCTGACAGAGGCGGGGTCGATCAGTGATTCCATTCAATTGTAATTGGGATTCTTTAGTAGGTAGTTGGGATTTCCCAAGAGGAGGAAATTCTTACATTATTATGATGTTGTTAATTGCTTCTATGTAATTCTAAATTTTATTTTTAGTGATTCTTTTAATCTAACCGTCCAAATGTTTAACTTTAAACTGGCTTAATTAATTACAAATTAAGTTATTTGCATTTGTAATGCATTGAAACTCACATGTTTTAAGCAGCAAACAAACAAAATTCGGCCTACTAGGGAATTAGGGAAGTAGGCTAGGCAATTTAAAACATTACATTAAAATTAAACACGATTATGATTAACGAATTTAACATTGACATTTACCTTTATTTTATTTTATTTTATTTTTGTCAATAACAAATGACCCCAAAAATAGAATTGAAGCCTAGGAATATATAGGACATTTATATTGATACTCTGAGATTTTCTATCTCATACTGATGTGGCGTGACACATAGGAAAGATAAAGTAATTAAATAATATTTTTTTTAAAAACAAATCGGTTTAATCCGGATCCGACCTGTTCAAAAAAAAAATCCGGAATTCAAATGAAGAAAATCGGGGTTTTTACAACCATACATAATAGCTAAGGATCAATCTGTAATTATTATACAGTTACACCTGAAGTGGCTGCTTCTTCTCGGCTAAACATCAAAACACTTCGTCATCTTCTTATTGTCATTTATATATATCCGCCATTTCCTCCCTCCATCAATATCTCCACCTCAAAATTGATTTCACCTTCACCGGAGAGCAAAACCACTTCCCCCACCACCAGAAAAGCAATTATAGCAACGTCAACACAATAGGATCGTAGAGAAGAGCAATCACAGCAACGAGAGGTCAACAGAGCAATTACAGCAACGACAAAATGAGGGTTTAGGGTCAAGACGGAAGGTTGATGATACGGCGTCGAGATCGCGCACTGTCTCGAGGGATAAGATCAGTACCTGGTCTTTCTTTCTGTTGGTCGTACCTTTTCTGGTATTAGTTTGAAAGAGTTCGTTCTTTCTCAGTTAATTGGGTTTTCTCAGTCCTGATCGTTTGATTCCCATGATTCATTTTGACGTTAGCAAAGTGTGGTGGGGACAAAAAGGTGTTCTTGTCTCGTAGGTACCCCTATATCCATTACTTCAGTTCCAATTTCATTTTTTTTAATATGCAATTTCTGCATTTCTGATCCTATTGCTGAATGATTATTACTCGAACGGTTCGTATTCTTTGCAATTTAGTTTAACTTGGTGCAATTCTACCGAATTGCTGCGAAATTTCAACAATTTGCTTATCATGACAAGAACCTTAGAGATTGCGGTAGCTGGATTTTGAACATAATTTTCGTGTATTCGTGTATGGATTTGAATAAATAGTAAATAGGTTCGAGTAAAGTTGCAGTGTCTCTTAATAACAGCATTCTCAATTTCTGTCTTGTTAACACTTAAACATGATACATGGTCAGTTTCTTTCATTTCAATAACAGAGAAAGAACCATTATGAAGGATTCGACTATAACTGTTGTATTATTGATACCAAAAGAACCATGAAAGCTTCACTCGCAGTGTGAATCCCTCAGCCTCCAAATTTTCCAATTGCAGTAGTTTCATGGCCGTATTCAGATAACACCATTTTGAGGGATTAGACTATAAGTAATGATGATACCAAAAGGTTTAAATTGATAAAATGCGTGTTTTGCAGGATGATGTATTTGAAAGAGCCAAAAAGGAAAATGAGAAAGCACCTCAAGAGGTCGTGGAGTCGCAGGGGATTATTACAAAATTCAGTGCTGCAAATAAAGCAGAAATGTTGGTTGTCAAGGTGTGGCAAATTAAAGCACATTTCATGGCAGCAAGTAATATTCTCCAAGTTAAAGCACATCTTCATGGCCTTGGACTTATACTACTTTTCATGTTTTATCTTGAGTTCTGTAAGATTGTGATGTCTATAGGGAAGGGCCTTGAATCTTATCATTCTTATTTGATATGATTTTTTGGTAGATGGATACATTTAAGATTGTTTTCAGTGTTTGATGTGTAATTGGGGGTTATTGTGGAGGGATGTAGTGTGTATAGAGGGGTAATAGAATGCTCTTTGAAGGACATATTTAAACCATTCATTGTTGTTTAAGGTTGCTACTTGCTTCCATCTCAGCTAATAGCATTTGTATTTATTTTCACTATTGAGCATTTTTGCTAATTTTGGAGAAATCAATAAATTCTACCATATAAAATGACGAAAATCCATCATTTTACAAAATTGGGATCATGTTATTTAGTGTTGATAACAAAATGTATAATTATTTTCCATATTTAATAAACACTACACGTTGCTGTAATTGCTTTTCTGGTGATGGGGAAGTGGTTTTGCTCTCCAGTGAAGGTGAAATCAATTTTGAGGTGGAGATATTGATGGAGGGAGGAAATGGCGGATATATATAAATGACAACAAGAAGATGACGAAGTGTTTTGATGTTTAGCCGAGAAAAAGCAGCCACTTCAGGTGTAACTGTATAATAATTACAGATTGATCCTTAGCTATTATGTATGGTTGTAAAAACCCCGATTTTCTTCATTTGAATTCCATATGTTTTTTGAACCGGTCGGATCCGGATTAAACCGATTTGTTTAAAAAAAAATTTTATTTAATTACTTTATCTGTCCTATGTGTCACGCCACATCAGTATGAGATAATAAATCTCAGAGTATCAATATAAATGTCCGAATATATATATACCATAAAACAAAATCCTTAGTGGACAATATCTTGAAGTTGTTTATGGAAGTACCGGAGCCTCTGCTAACTTCAAAGAGACGTCCCGGGAAAAAATCAAGAGAGATTCTCCCATGCAAAACCGTACTTTTAAGATCCAACACCAGCAATATCAATTGAGATTTACTTTTGACTTTCTTACTGTATAAGAAGATTATAAATCTGATTCACAGTTGGAAGAGGATCCCATAGCAACAAACTGCTCATAACATTAGAATAGTTGTCATTGAGCTCCATAAGAAATTTGAACAACTTGAGGTTGTCCTTTACTCAATGTGCTTCTCAAAATCATCACCAGGAATGTGAGGCAAGTTGCACACAGAGTCAAACTCTGTCCAAAGAAGCCACAGTTTTAAAAAAAACACAGAGACGAAATCAAGGTTTTGATGAGTCATAACAATCTCTTTGTGGAGTTGGTATGTCCTTGATCTGTTAGCTTTCATAAATCTTTGACGCAAATCTTTCCAAGCAGTAAAAGTATCTTCAGAATACATAATAGTGCTAGCTAAATCCTCATATATACAATGCATGACCCAGACAAACACAACAGCATTGCAACGATCTCACAATCATGAAAAACAAGATCAAAAGATTATTTAACACATGTACCAGTTACGAATCCAAACTTGTTCTTTCCAATCAAGGAATCGCATACACGACTCCGTTTAGCATAATTCTATTGACCGGTAATAACATGGAGGTCATACGAGTATAGGGATTATCGCTTGCATGCAAGAAGAGAGGGTGGAAAGAATCTATTATTGACATAGCCTCATGATATTCCTTGCTTGTCAGGAAATAGACTTTCCGGTCGAAGATTTGTTTCCTCCAACGCTATCTCTAATATTCGTTAGCGAGAAATGAGACATCGTAGATAGAAGGCTTCGTCGGGAAGCAGACCGTCGCGATCCATATCGTCGCTAGGGTTTGATCGAGGATCGAAGCAGGAAAGCTATCCGCGATCAACATAAACACCAAACGTCTCTGTGACAAGGAAGGATCAAAGAACAACGAATCGACTTCGTGATCAAGGAGAGATCACATAATCGAACATGCAACAGATGAACTCACAACAGAAAACACTCAAGATCGAGAAGAAAAGGATAATCTCACCAAATCGCTCTGATACCATCTTAAAATCGCTCAAGAAGATGAAATGGTGAAACCCTAGGAAGACTTCAGGGTCGTCGCGTCGAGTTCCTTCATTTGGTCGACACTCCCCCTTAAATACAAAACCCTAATAATCTAGTTATCTTTTAGACCGAAACAAATAAACAAGGAATTCCAAGGACCTAAACTTCAGAATATGTTACAAATAAACCTGCACACTTAAAACAACGGGCCAAACCAAAATAACCGAGGCCCCCAAACCACTTAGACAAAAGCGCAAGAATGCCAGATTGATCAACACAGGTCATCACCAGACATAGGTCTAACTTCAACATGAAAAAGTTCCAATTTTACTATAGAAATTATTGTAGTAGTTCCACTTTAATGAGTTAATTGTGACATAACAACTGATATGGAGAAACTAGAAAATCAACTATTGTAAGTACTCTAATCGATCGAGTCTCTCACAAGGCCATCCTGAGGGACAACTAATGTATTGATAGCCTATCCTCATCAAGAAGTTCAGGTCCGGCAGAAAATCCTTCTATTTTAAATCAGTTCTGACCTTTGGATTCATTTTTTAATGGAAAATGCGAACAATTGGGTATATGACAACATCCTCGCATCTGGTTGGTTCTTGATGGTTCGTTCTAGAACACACCTTTAACTCGTGAAGCGAGTTTCATGCTTTCATTCTGGCTTAGAACTGCCCTTCAATTTCTTGATGTGGGTACCTAATATATATATATATATATATACTAGTTATTAACGCGTGCGTTGCACGCGTATCGATTGTCTAAGTTTCAAAATAAATAATTTATCTTAAATTTTCTAATATGATAATATTTAATTAATACATGGTCAAGTTAATGGGTTGTGAGAAATGAATATGTATGATAAAAAAGAACGACACAATATAATTCAAAATGGAAAAAATAGAAGAAGTTAATTAGGTACAAAATTAACTATTGTATTAGTTATGGTTCTAAATTAACCTTACAAGTAAATATATTAACGGTTAGAACTAATACTGAGTTGGGTTGCGAATGACGCGGGTTATTAACGACAAATTTGTATCAAACTCATCAACTTGAGGAGTGAAGTTTGTAAACCAGTACTTAACTACTTAGAGTCATCGGTGAAGCAGTTTAACCTATACAAACGTAACTTGATTTAACACTAAATGATTTTATACCATATACCAACAAAAATTGATTTAACACTAAATGAAATTCAATTCATTAAAATATAAAGTTTATACTTAACTTTATGTCAATTACTTATTTAACTACTAATTAGGTTGTACACAATTTGTTTGAACTGATAGGCGAAAGAACTAAATTAATAGCTCGAGACCCTAAATGTTGGACGATGAGTAATTTATCTGTAAGGTCAAATTTCAAGAACTGTGGTTGACCCATATTTTGACACTTTATATGATTTGACAATTGACTGATATATGTTATACAAAAAATCTCAACATGTACTCGAAGTTTGCACGAGCTGGGTACATATCCTACTTTCAAGGTGACTCAAATTTATAGGTATATTGTATTAAGAAGTTAATGATAATTAATGTAGGATATCAGTTAAGCGACCTTAACTAAAAAAATTAATGCAATTTAACTAATGAAAATTTTAGTAATTCTCAAATATAGTAGGGACTAAATCATCAATTTTTTAAATCACAAATGTCAGAAGTTTATACTTGAATTCGCCCTAACTATCTATTCAACTACTAATTAGGATATACCTAATATGATTGAATTTACAAACACAAGAACTAAATTAATAATTCAAGTCATTAAGTATTAGACATTAAGTAAAGTAACATGTTATATGTAAAGTAGTCAAACTTCAAGAACCACATTTGATTTATATCTTGATATGTTATTATATCAGTTGACAAATGACTGATTAATGTGATACAAAATGTCAACAGGAGAAACATCCCCAAATCTGGGATATGGTGAATAGAAAAATGCATGCACCCGACATTTTAACATACTGAATGCATATCATATGCCAATGCTGACTCTAATTGATAAATATATTAGATTTAGAAGTTAATAGTAACTACGGTGACCTGTCAATTAAGCGAGCTTAAAAAATAAAAATAATCAAATTTAACTAAATGATTTTTTTAGTAATAGTAAAGATAAAAATATACGAGTCTTATAGATAATAAGGACAAAATCACCAATTTTATAAAAATATGGAAACTAAATATAATATATATATATAATAATAAAATAATAATAATAATGTTCAAAAGGTACCTATTGGGGGTGAGGACAACCCTTACATTTTATATTGGTATAAAGATATATACACTTTTTTTAATATATCTATATTGATAACATATAGATATACAACGTAATCAGTCTAGCTGGCAGGAATATAAAATATATATATATCTCAATTTAAAGAATATATGCTTGATTTTGTTAGATTAAATAAAAAAAAAATACATATAGTAAGAATTTAAGGTTTAAAACGTTTATATGTAAGCAAGGCCAACTAGTCTAGGAAATATGTTAAAAATCGTATGTGGCTAAACTACAGATTTTAATTTTTAAAATGCACTAAAATCAATAAGTTTGTCAAGTAAATTTTCACATTATTAAGTAATTTTTTAAAATTTTAGTCTCTACAAAATAAATTTATTTATTTTAAATAGTAAATATTACATATGTACTTTTAAATATTGTAATCAAATAATATAACTTTTTTATACAATAATAATCAGAATGAATAATTTTTTCGTATAAAAATATTATGAATAAACAAATGAATCAGAATGAATATATACTTTGATATATCAATCAATAATTTAAAATGTGATTTTATGTGAATTAATAATATTATAAATGAAGTCAAATAACTAATATATATTTGTAATTTTTACTATTTATTACTAAGTGTTTCCTTTCTTTTTCTTTTTTTTTCTCTACTGAGTTTCCTTCACTATTTCCAATTTCTTAAGGGTAATTTGGTCTTTTCTTATATCGGCTTGAATTTAAGCAAAGAAAAAAAATATAGGAATATGATATATGATTTTTTTTTTTTTTTTTTTGGTAAAGGAAGCCCATTTTATAAATAAACCAAATGCAACAGTCAAAGCGAGACAAAGAAAACACGAACAACACAACCACTGCCACCCCCCCCCCCCTATTACACAACCAAATATATGGGGTAGTCAGGGTTAAACCAGCAACCAAAGAAGTTCAACAAAAGAGATCTCCTAGCGAGATCATGAGTCGGTTTGAAAACAGTTCTAGAAACTTTAAAGAAAGACAACATCGTAAAACAACGAAGAAGAACAACCATATCCGAACTAACACCAAGGAGAACTGCTGGAGCATTCAAAAGATCTTTAGAAGCTTTGACGAGTAGTTCATAATCTGTGAGCAACGAGATGGGCATTGTGGCAAAACGTCGACCCATGAGCAACCCAGCCCTGGCTGCCAAGGCTTCCGCCAACAGAGGATCCGTGCCAGAAGCTTTGACTGTCGTCATTCCCTGAAGTACACCTGCTCCATCCACCAAAATTGCAGCCCCTACAAGTGAAAGTGACTCACTATGTACAACACCATTTAAGATGAGTCTCCGAGGATGGTGCATAAGGGGACCTTCTACATCAACGGGGGCGGGGGAGGAGGACGGGAAGAGGGTCCTCCCTGCTCCTGAACCTGCCATTGTAGCATAAATAATACAAATTAGAGAATAAGTAATTCATAGAAGTTATTATATATTGGATATCCAACCTTCTTGATCTGAAAACTAAGCAATTCATGGCCAACCAAATAGACCAAAGCACCAAGCACTTTTGAGATAGAAGCTTCCTTTTGAGAGGTTTTGAAGTAATCAAAGCATCCTCCCAAGATAACCAGTCTTTAACAGATGAAATAGGTAATGCAGTGGTCAACACACCTAAAGGGCTAGCAAACCATATTCTAGCAACAAAGGGACAGCTCCACATAAGATGGTTCCAGGATTCCTTCTCAGTGAGACAAAAAGGACAAGATGGATAAATAATAGCAATACGTCTTTGAAGGTTTAGCCCAAGAGCTAGACCGCCATTGCAACCTTTCCAAACGAACATCTTAATTTTTGGAGCCATTGGCAATGACAAAAAAAAAAGGACTAGCAGTCATAGGGGGAGCAGAGGTAGAGCCATGTAATTGAGCATGAAAAAGTGAACTGAGAAAGTGATAACCAGATTTAACTGTGTAGTTCCCTGATCTATGGTGTAACCAGACCAATCTATCAGGGGTGTCAAACATTGGAATAGCTATTTCAAGTACAGATTGTGAAATGACTGGGTGCGGGATTTGATCTAATAGCTCAGTTTTCCAGGAACGTGTTTCCTGGTTGATGTAGGAGGAGACTACAGGTGGGTTATCATTATCTACCCCGACTCTCCACTGAATGAGAGAGGAAGTGTTTGGGACCCAGGGGTCATTCCAGATATCTATAGATTGTTCAGACCCAACAAACCATCTACTCGCAATGAACAACAAGGGCCTAAGGGCTACTAGATTCTTCCATACTGTGAATGATTAGCTGAGCAAGAGGCTATAAATATAGATGATGTGGGGAAATATTTTTGTTTCATGATTGACCCCCACAAAGAGTCCTGGTCTGTAGCTACCCTCCACAATTTTTTTAAACACCAATGCAATGTTTTGAATTCTGAAATCCTTGAAACCCAACCCCCTTCCCTTTTGCTTCTAGTAAGTCTATACCAAGATATCCATGGAATGCCTTGTCGCCTATGGGAGTTTTTCCACCAAAACTGTCTAATAATCTGTTCTAGTTTGTCAAGAACATGATAAGGGAGCTTAAGACAACACATTGTATAAGTGGGTATTGATGAAGTTGTAGACTTAATTAATAAGCACCTCTTTCCTAGCAGGTGACAACAGCGTTGCCATCCAACCCTGTATTCTAGTGCTCACCCTCTCAACTAAAGAAGCTCCTAAAGACTTCCTTTGAGAAAACCAATCAACAGGAAGACCCAAATATTTATCTGAGTCCTTCATTTCAGCCACCCCAGAGGTGGCAAAAATCTGAGTTTTGAGAATTTGGGAGACATTCCTAGTGATAGTTAATGCACTGCCCAGACTGGTGTTCATAATCTGTAAGGATTTGTTGAAGGACACTGATATTGTAATTAGAGGCTTCAAGGAAGAGAAATATATCATCTACAAATAGCAGATGTGAAATAGCTTGACAATTTGAGCCAGGCTTGATACCACTAAATTTCCTATTAAGCTGTGCCAGAGATAATTGAGCAAATAAGACCTCAGAGCAAAGAATAAACAGGAATGGAGAGAGAGGGTCACCCTGTCTTAGGCCTCTGGTGGGTGTAATAAGGGATGAAGGTTTGCCATTAATCAAGATGCTTAAGGATGAAGTAGTGACACATTGCATTATCCAATGGATGAATTGAGTTGGAAAGCCTAAGACTTGAAGAACGGCTCTTAAGAAATGTCATTCAATTCGATCATATGCTTTAGACATATCAAGTTTAAGTGCCATAAGCCCTTTTCGACCAACTCTCCTTCTTTTGATGGTGTGAAGTAACTCCTGAGCTAATAAGATATTATCCGTAATCAATCTGCCAGAAACAAATACACTCTGAAAAGGGGAGATAATTTCCTTAAGATGGGTTTTGAGTCTATTAGCCAAAACTTTAGAGATGATCTTATATGATGTATTGCACAAGCTTATAGGTCTCCATTGGCCAAGAGTTTGAGGTTGGTTCACCTTAGGAATTAGAACGACATAGGCATGGTTTGATTCCCTAAGTATAGACCCAGAATTAAAAAAGTTTTGAACAGCTAAAATAGTATCAGGTGACACAACATTCCACTGTTTCTTCCAGAAACAGGGTGGGAAGCCAACAGGTCCAGGAGACTTATCAGGGTGGAGCTATTTCAGGGATTCCAAAGTTTCCTGAGTATTCACAGGAGCAGCTAAGGGTAAAAGGCATTGAGACAGATTTCTTTGGCCTAAGGAATCAACTAAAGGAAAGGGTCTCTGGAAACCCGAAGAGGAAAAGACACCAGTGAAATAGTCAACCACAAAGTTATGGATTTGTGTTGGTGAAGAAATCTAATTTCCCTGATTGTCTAAAATCCAATCCAATCAATTAATATGCCTACGAGCTAGGGCTTTAGCATGGAAATATTTTGTATTTCTGTCACCCTCAAATAACCATAGTAGTCTAGATTTTTTACGCCAATGAATTTCCTCAAATGCATACAGATGATGGAGTTCCTCAGTTAATCTAGCCTCCTCTAAAGGGTCTGAATCCTATATCTGAATAGAGCCCAGTCTATGTCTAGTAGAGGTAATCCTGGAGCTAAGAAGACCAAATGAGGACCTATTCCAGTGTTGAAGGAAATGCCTAAGCCTAGACAATTTATGTTTAAGCACAAATTGGGGAAGGCCTACAATGGGAATTTGCCAAGACGTTTTCAATATATTCAGGAAGTCAGGGTGTGAAAACCACATTTTCTCAAATCTAAACGGTATTTTAGCTCTAACAGAGCCAGAAGATCCAGGACAGCAGAATTGGACAATGATTTGATGCCGCCATTTCAAGGTGAAATAAAACTGCCTCAGTAAAACAGGAAACCCATTCAAAGTTTGCAAACGCCCTATCCAATCTGCATTTAATATTATCAGACCTTGTTCTTCTATTTGACCAAGTAAAATGAGCCCCCTTAAAACCCAAATCAATAAGGTCCAGGGAACTAGACCAAAGGTGTGACTGGAGAAGTCTAGCAGCTGACCTAGAATTACCCCCTTCTTCTCCTCAACCGCCCAAATATCATTAAAATCCCCCAAGATCACCCAAAGAGAAGCAGAATCCAGACTTAAGTCACCCAAAGCAGTCCAGAAAGCAGGTCTATCAGCAAGAATCGAAGGAGCATACACAAAAGTGAAGCACCAACGAGAGTCCACGGGATTAATTTGGATAGTGCAGTGAATATACATAGAGTTGGATTTGGTAACTGATAGCGAAAAGAAGAACCTCCAAGCTAAAATAAGCCCCCTAGCTCCTTCAGCAGGAACAGAGAAAACATTGGGGAATCCCAGGTCTTTTAACACAATCTCCAACCTCTCATGGTTACACTTAATCTCAGACAAGCATACTAAGTAAGGGTTCCATTGCGCCACCAAATGGCGCAGATGCTGAATTGTCAGGGAATTTCGACTTCCCTGACAATTATAGGCTAAAAGATTCATAATGCTTGCGGGAACTGCCTAAGCAGACCCGCCAAAACCCTAGAGTTTGAACTACCAAAATAAGATGCATGTCATTGAACAAACATAAAAGAGACCTGGGAGAAAGTTGAGGGGGTGTCTATCATCTCCTAATCCATATCCGAGGACTCCGATGAGGACTGAGAATCGATATCCAAAATGATGCGCTGTCGTGTCCTCCTTGGGGTCGCCTCAGGCAGGGCACCATCCCTGATCATGATTCCCTGGTGCCAAAATTCCTCATAAGAGCGTTTCTTTGTGTCGGGCAAGGAAGAAGGTTCATTCTCAAAAATTAGAGCTTTCCCATTACGGTGTCCTGGTTGAAGCTCCGGCAAAGGCATTGTTCCATTAGACTGGGGAGGAGGCGATGAGGATCGATTGGAGGGCCCAGCCTCAAAGTTGTTAGCAGGTTGGGCCTGATTGTTAAAGTGATCCATCATGAACAGTTGCTGAGCTAGTGCATGGTCGTCCAAATGAGGCCCACTGGATTAACCCGATACTGGAAAGAAAATACCCGCCCTATTGTAGTCTTCAATCGAGTCCAGGAGCATCGTTGTTTCTGGGTTTGGGAGAACAGAAGATGGGGACTGCGCTGAAGGCCCAGAAACCTCCGTAAACCTAAACGACGGTTCAGGGATGTGAGATACCTCAAAAAGCCCCAAATAAAGAGGGTAACTTGATTCCCAAGCAGGTGTAGGCTGGTGAGCTGTGAAGTGAGTTTGTCGAGTCGCCCACATATAATTCCAGTGCGCATACATGGGAACGAAAACACTGAGGGGAAAAGCAGCATGAGCCTGTTGCATGTTCTGAGGTGGAGTGTAAGGGGATGGAGGGAAGGTTGAGGGTCGTTCATGGTTGAACACATGGGGTTGGGTCCATCTGTAACCTGGAGCTAACGAAGATGTCAAAAGAGGTGGTGGAAAGTTACCCGGCAAAACTGCGGATAAGGGGATAGCTTCAATTGGAGTTGCATGTGCTATAGAGGAATGCCTTGCAGGACGCTCCGTGAGAGTTTGAGCCTGAGGGTTTCCAGGGTTTTGAATCGGTGGTGCATGTTCCCTTCTGAAGTTCCTAGTACCCCCTCCTCTATTAGGCGTATTGAAGTTAGGGATTTGATACAAAGGGATCCAATTGGTGAGCCTTCCTGAGCCGCGATTCCCGAAGGTAAACATATTGTGGAACGTCGAAGAGACACGCGTAAACCTAGGTTCATCCGCCATTCTCGCCAAGCGCGCCGTCAAATCATTTAGGACTACAGACCTCGGTGAACGACATTCCTCCATGTTGTGACCAAAACGGCCACATCTACGGCACGGCAACCCTAGACGGTAAGAGATGAGAATCTCATGTGTAGTGGCACCATCAATTATTCCAACAGAGGGAAGTACATGCTCTATCAAGTTCAGACGAACCCCTAACCTTTGGAAAGGCAGTGATCCAGGTGTGATCTGAGGTCACCTCTATTTGAATAATAGTACCTTCCTGGGCTGCAATCATGGCGATATTCTCGTCCGTCATCAGATTCATGGGAATACCCCGAAGCTCGATCCACGTCTCTACTGCAGTGAAATCTGCCTGAGGGCTTGGCAAATCTGATCAGGCCTCCATAACTGAAGAATCATTCCCTGAACGTTGAAGGCTCCGTTCTGTAAGACCTCTAAGGCTTGGTGTTCCGACGAGAAGATAAAAACCCACAACCCATCTTCCCGATGGATCACCTCAGGGGCTTCATCGACTCACCAATTGGCGTCCACGAAACGACGAACAACATCTTCCCTAACACCCCGGAGCGAAAGGAAGCGTCCAAATAAGGTTCTGCGCAAAATTTCCATGGAATTAAATCTGGACGAGGTAGGTGGATCTTGATAGTTGATAGTGTGATAAATGTGTGTTGTAGAAGAGGAACATATTTAGTATGTGTATTGAAGCGAAGTGAAGCTTTAATTGTAGCTTCCATAGCCACCATAGGGTTATGATAAGCTAGGGCATAGACTTTGCAGTTTGGACAAGTAATCCAGGCATGCAAACAATCAGTTTCGTCCACCTCAGCAGACATGCTTCGGGAATCGAAAAGAGGCACGCGTGAAGAAAGGAATGGAGGCGGTTCGGATTTCGGCCGGCGAGAAACCCTAAGGAGAGGGAGAGAATCACGAAGATTATATATATACTAGGTGGTTGACCCGCGCGTTGTGCGGTACATAATTTGTTTATATAATTATTAGGGTATTACGGAAATTAAAATTTGATGTTGATAATTAATTTGATTGGTCTTTTTTATTTGAAATAATTTATTCAATGCAGATGAAAACTACTATTAGTTAATGTGTATATATAAACTTATATTATTCTATGTTAACGTGTGTGAAAAAAAGTTTTATTTGTTTGTTAATAGGTTTATACATATGATACTACAATTTATGGATATACTCATAACAAACCATCAAAATATTAAAAAAAAAAAAAAATTTACCAAATGTTATTGTTAACCATATACTCTTATGATAGTAGTATCCGATAGATTTTTTATATATCATATACATATCTTTGATAGTAGTTTATACGTTGAATTTATAGTTAAAATTTTAATTAGTATTTTAGGTAATAATTTTAAATATAATTTATTATTTACACATAAGTGAGTTTATTTTAGTTTAGTTTTTTAGCAATGATTAATTAAAATTGTTATGTAACATACTAAAAATTGTAACTACCAATTTTAACATATCCACATATGCACAAAAGTGATGTCACATAGGTAGGTGTAAATCATGGATTACGTGGATCGATAGATTTGTATAATTTGATTATTTGTCATCATTATAGAGGTTTAATCCAAAATATATTATATATAGATAAATGGTATTTCATAGGAACTACTAATATTTGTATCATTATTATTTTTAACGTGTTTATTATATGTGTTTTAATTTTTAATCTTCATGTATTTTAGTGTAATTTGTTAAATAATTTTTTATGGTGCGATATCAACTTTCTAATGAGAGGATGCAAAATGATTAACATGTAAATGAAAAAGAAATTGAACGTGAATAAGAGTTTTGGCACAAAAAAAAAAAGTGAATGAGAGTGAGAGCACTAAAAACATAGTTAAACAAACATATAAAAATATATTATATGTACAATTTCAAATACCTATTTACTTCGAGATCAGCCAAATTTAATCAGTTCAAAGATGTATAAAGAATAAAGAAAGAGAAGAGATCGTGTTTCGAGACAATTGATCAAAATTGTTGTTTCCATCTATTTCCATTCGATTCTTTAATAAAGAAAAATAAGAGATATTGTTTGAACAAAATGCATGTGAATTGTTAATTTCCATCTATTTTTATAAGATTCTTTAGTGAGGAGAATGCTTAGAGATCATATAATCTATTATAGAGGGAGGTGTGATACGGAATCCGAAACTAGATTCCGAGAGATCACGAATTCTCTCTCAGTGGCATGACCTGTAATTAGTGTCAACTTTTGGGATTTTTTATTTTTCCCTCACAGTCGGAACAATTCAGATGCTAAACATCGGAATCACTAACATTTCACTTAAAGAGGCTTATGTGTGGTGATTAATTTCACACTTTGTAACGCTTAAGAAAAAAAAAACGGGTTGTAGAACATGAGAATGCTTATAGATCATCTAAGTTATTAGAGAAGCTTAGATGGATAATTACAAGTCATCAAGAGAGATAGTGAATGAGTTGATTCAATGATAATAAATTTTTTATATATATTACTACTTAATTTTAGATGTTACTCCATAATTATATATTATTAGGTGCTTCACCCGCGCGCAGCGCGGGTTATCATTATAGATATTTATTAACATATATAGAGTAAAATTTGATGTAAGTGAATAATTTCGAATAAAGCTAAGTTGGGTGAATTTTTCCGCGTTGCGTGGGGGTTTAAAATCAATGTGCATAATTAGAAGAAAATATAATTCTTATAAGAAATAAAATATAGTTATCCGTGCAACACATAGTACTAAACAAAAAATTCAATTGAGTAATCTTGGAATATTATTAAACAATTGAATATTTATTCTTATAAATTTAATTATTCATACTTTGAACACTTTTAATTTATTTATTTTTAACTATTAGCCAAAAATAATATTTTATTTTTAACGAAAAATTGTCTTTGGTAAAAACTTAAAAAATAACATTGAAATTATCACTAAAAAGCAAAAAAAAAAAAAAAAAAAAAAAAAAAAAGGCCATATCTAAAAAGTAGTTCAATTTTTTAAATATATATATATTATTATTATATATAATATATGTCAGGAAACCCTAGTATGTCCATCATCAAGCCTTCTTTAGTTTTCTCCGCCGCAGTAGAGTAGATCTTTCATTTATCTTCCTTACTGCTCTTTTCTCTACTTTTCTCTATACTCTCATCTCCAACACGTGGATCCGATGTGGTGCACCTCCAGCCAATAAAAATTGGACATGTGTACATGTGTCAGCCATTCTGTGACAAATGTCAGTTTTTTATTGGCTAGAGGTGCACCACATCGGATCCACGTGTTGGATCCGATGTATTCAATAATTTCTCATATGCCCTATTAAAGTACACATCAAATTGCTCAGTATCCACATAAATTCCCGGAGTTCAAACTCAAGTTCAATTGTTTGAAGTCGGTGGATTTTTCGGTGAACGAATGATATTCCACCTACGCATCTCTTCGATCTCGGATTTTGACCGTCACTTTGAGTTGGACATGTGGTGGGGAGCGGATGATGAACGGCATGCGAACGACTGACATGCGGCGTAAGAACGGACAACCTAAGATGTTAGATATGGGTCGAGTGAACCCAGACACGAGCCTAAAAGGTTAGATCTGGGTCGACTGAACCCAGACCCTAGCTTAAAACGTTAGATCTGGGTCGATTGAACCAAAACCGAGGTCTCCACCTAAAACGTTAGATCTGTTTGTCCCTCTTCTTGTAACGCAACGCCTCATTCCATTCCAATTACAAGTGAGTGTTGTCTCTGTCATTGATTTTAGCATTTCATCTGAATAATGTTTGGTTGTTCTCATTATGACTGGGAAAAAATTGAAAATCTTTTGCCCTCTGTTTCCTAAGCATGGTTATATATAGGAATTTCATTTCTATACTAAACTGAAACATATTGAATGCGATGTCTCTTCGTCTTCCTATTTATTGATATGGTCATTGAAGTGGAAGTTACTGATTTTATTATTGAATTTCTTTGCAGGCAGAAGAAGAAACGTTATGTTGAATTTCTTCACACTGTATCCTGAAGAGTGTAAAATGATTAATTATATTATTTAGATTATTTAAATTTAGATTAGATAGATTTAGATTATATATATATATATATATATATATATATATATATATATATACTAGTTATCTTCGCGCATGCGTTGCATGCGCATGTCTTTAACAATATAAAAACGGTATAATTTTATGTTGTTTTGTAAACAAGAAAATATAAGTAACACATTCAAAATTTACTAATTAAGAAAAAAATTGTTTTTCATTACTATCACGAGTTTGGAAATTATGTGTAAAGGTCAGCTTTTCTGAGTGTGCCAATGAACTTATGGTCCCAAACCGTTATGCATCCCATGATTGTCAACAGAAAAAAAAAAAAAACAAGTATATCTGGGATGATTTTATCCGAATAAGTGTCTGTCACAACGTTTTAGCACTCAGTTCCAACTATACAAACCTCTAACGATCATGTAGATCTATTTAAGGGTAATAAGGTTGTCGTAGCCCTTTTTAATTTGTTCTATTATATCTATTCAATGGAAAAGCCTTTCCAATAAAATGAAGAATACATTATTATTGTTAAATAAAATAGTTGTAATTAGTCATATGAATTACAGAACTGGTGCATTGTCTAGTAGCTGCAACACCCACGTTCGTTCATAAAAAAAAAAAAGTTGAACAAAAAAAATAAAGGGTACATCCATACCTTCCACTACTACATACATATAGTTAAAAGCCTAAAACATTCATCATCATAACTAAAACAAAAAGTTTTTCCAGAGACAGCATCTGATTTTACAACTGAGACCACCAAAACTGTTTGACATCGAATGCCCTTCTTCACTCATCGCTTTTTTTTATCTTCTCCTTGTCTTTCTTCTTGCTCGGTGTTTGGTCGACGACTTCTTCTTCAACATCTGTATGCTTTCTCTTCTTCTAATTGCTCTTCTAACCATCTTCGACAACCTTTTCTTCTTTGTCTTTCTTCTTCTCATCTTCCTTCTTTGCAGTCTCTCCTTCAACATCTTCATCAGCAGCCATGTCAGCTTCATCGGATTTCTTTTTCTTCTTCTCTTTCTCCTTCTTCTTAGTCACTGTTTCCTCCTCATTTTCGGCGGCAACAGCATCTAATGCTTGCCCCATAGTGGAGTCTACTGCAGGATTATTGCCTATACAGCCAAACCAAACAAGTAACCATCGCTACTTCATTCATTTAACAAACCCCGAAAAACATATACCAATATTTGTATATATATATACTACAAAGTACAAACCTTGGCTGGAGTAATTAGTCCCCCGGCAGACCCCTTACGGTCCTTGTCAATATAGACTTCAATATTATGTTTGCCCTTAGTAGATCCAGCACACTTGCCCAACTCTCTGCCCTCAAGGTTCCTCAAACTTTACCCATCAAGGGTATTAATGTAAAGAAACCAAGTATTGCACAACTTTACCAATTTTTTTTTTTTTTACAAACCTTCGCACGATGCTCCAGCTCCATTGTGTTAACGGGGTCATCTGTTAGGGCATCATACCGAATAGCCAAGGCAGTTTTGGCAGCAAAAGATCGTGACATCTTTCATTTGGTCTTTCGGGCAGCCTGACCAATCAAGGATGCATGATAAATAAGTCTGTATTTAGGGGTGGCGTGTTTTGTCTTTAGTGTTCTGAAGAGTGCCTCTTCTGCAACAAGGATTTGGATGGTGCTACGTGGCTGCTTGGCAAGGTTAACCAAGCTGCCTCTATGTGCAATTAAGCGAACATGAAAAGGCTCTCTAACCATGGCTGTCAAGTTTGGTGCAATTGTGTTCATTCGACTCTTCAAGTAATCACAGAGTCTAGCTCTGTAATCCTACAGAGACAACACCTGGTCACACAGCTCAATAATATTCATCAACTCAAGGTCACTGACTTCAGTTCCAATTGAGATCATTGATGCTTCCTTCAAGTTTACCCTCACCTCGTCTGGCAATATCTGTCAAATAGAATATTATGAAAATGAATGGTTAATTATAAATATATCTACATTATCAAAGAATAAATAGAATAAAACATACTGGTATCCGTGAAATCTTCATGGGCACGGTGGTCTCCCCTATTTTCTTTCATCGCTTGAGAAGAATGCTAGGAAATAAACGAGTTTATCAAAAGATTTACCAACTCCAGAGTTTCAATCAATTCCGAGTTCCTTTTTATCAACAATAATAACTCAGTTATTTAAACTAAATGTATAGAACTACAACTTCATCAATTTATGTCTTGCAAACAACTATAGTTTGTTTACCATGTTAAACTTCGGTCCTTTAGTTGAACATCGTAGAAGTCGTCCCGTCAATCAACTTGAAATTTGAAATATATCAACAATTTGTTTTAGGAAAAAACTAAGGGCAGCTCATTCATTATGATTATGATGAAAAAAAGTGTCGCATTATTGCTTCACAAAGCGAGATTGTAGTTCCACTTGGATGTTATCTGTTACATCCTCCATAAAACTGAATTTCTAATACAGATTTACGGCAATAACCATTCTCAAATGGAAGCATTCCTTCCTTGATGTTTCCAACACCAATTATAGTTAAATTGTCATCTTTTAACAAGAACAAATATATATATATATTTACCAGACATAGGCGGCACAATCATGTAGACAATCTTCAACAACCACTAAAGTCCCTTTTTCCCTCTTGTTTCAAAGGAACAGATAGTCGCAAACTGTGGTCGGCCTGCTCTATACGGAAGTACGAGGGCGGTTGAATTTTGGAGATTCGGGTTGGCGTTGGAGGAGCAGACGTCGGTAGATCGCAGGAGCGGATGGCGGTAGATCGCAAGAGCGGATGGCGATAGAGCGCAAGAGTGGGCGACTGTAGAGCAGACGGTGATAGAGCACAAAGATGAAGTGCGTGGGGTGGGCGGCGCTCAAACGGACGACAGTGAATAACTTTAATCTTCAGAGAATAGTCATGTTTGTGGTGTTTGGTAAGGAAAGCTGGAAAAGTGCTGTCCTTTCAACAGTCATTTTTTTGTTGTTGCCGGTTCGGTGTTGACGGTTCAAGACGGTCTGTTTCAAAGTGATGGTTGGCTGCCGGTTTAAATATTGTACCCTTTGAAAGTAAGTGACTTATGGGGTGAGGACCCAACACACTTAATATATTGGTAAAGGGATATAGATAGGGAGAGAGAGAGAGGTCGGTTAACCTACTCCATAAATACCAGAGGCCAGCCAGACATACTACGATATAGAATCAGATTTCGACTTTCAGTTTTCGTCCGGTCCGGAGATCGATAGACTGACTGCTCGCACCATCGTCAAGAAAGAGTCTCGATTCAAGATGAGTTCGCAGCAGAACGACGGTACGAGCCTTCCATTCTTCTCCAAGCCGAAGCTCTGCGTTAACAACTGCGGCTTCTGGGGGAACCCTACAACCATGAATCTCTGCTCCAAGTGCTACAAGGAAGTCTCCCTCCAGGAGCAGACGACATCCGCCGTCAAGATCTCCCTCGCGGTGGCGCGTGGGCAAGTAGCGGGTGAGGAGCCGCCGAAGGCCAAGGCGGCCAATCGGTGCGGGACGTGCAACAAGAAGGTGGGGCTGACGGGGTTCAAGTGCAAGTGCGGAAGCATGTTCTGTGGGGACCACCGCTACCCTGAGCGACACGAGTGCTCCTTTGATTACAAGACGACGGGCCGCGACGCCATCGCCAAGTCCAACCCGGTGGTGAAGGCGGACAAGGTGGCCAGGTTCTGAATGGGGCCATCTGTGTTTCAATTCTCCGTCGGTGAAGATTCAATTGTATATAGTTGGGGTGTTCGGAAAAAGCTTACATCTTGGGCATTCCCCCGTCTGTTTAATCGGATTATTGTTGCTTATAGTAGTTAGGTATGAAACGATTGCAATGTTGATTAATGTTGGAATTTGTAATTGGAGCCGGAATTTTTCATTTTGTTATAATCTATTCATTCATTCATCAGTAAATTCATATATCATAATGTTTTTTAATGCATTCGATCAATCATGGGTTTTCCTCAGTTCTGTTGCTAAATAACTGGATTCAGAATCATCCCCTCAGTTCTAATTATGATCTTACAAATTTTAATCAATATATTATTCAAATTTGTGGATGTGTTTATCTAACTCTTTAACTAAATAGAGCCTTAATTCTTACGAAATACATTTTCAGCATGCTATTTGCGATTTTAGAGATGATAAGATTGGAGTGGGGCTTTAGAGCACTTCAAATAGGAAGTGCCTAGTGCCTCCACATCAGCAGCCACGTCACTGCCAACTCATCAAAGTGGCACTGCTACAGTATTTGCTACAGTAAATGGCACTGTAAAATTGGCACTCTCTCCAGTAATGGAGGCCAAGTTCCACTTCTACATTGGGACCCACATAATTTCATAATTCAAATATAATTTTTGCATTATATATAAATTATATATCATTATATATAAATTATATATTCATATTTTTTTACAAATACGGACATGAATAAATAATGAGATTCAAGTATTAGATGTTTTAATTAAAAAAAAATAGGGAAAAATATATACAAAATTATAAAAATGTAATTGAATTTTTTAATAAAAATTTACATTCTATAGGGATAAGAAAATAACCGGTCCGGTCGGTTCGGAACTGGTATAGACTGGACCGGTTCCAAACAGACCAATTATGCGAGAGGAGAACCAGACCAAAAACCAGTAATATACTTCTCAAAAAATTGATTTTTGACTGGACCAGACTGTTTTGAACTGGTTTTTAACTGGATCAGTTTTGTCGGAGGATCGGTTTTTCGTTTTTTTTTTTTAATTAGGGTAAATTTGTATAGGAAAATGGGTCGGACCAGTTTTGAACCGAACCAGACTTTTTTTACAGTTCCAGTCCAAAATCGGTCCAGAATTTTTAGTGTTAATTTCAAATTCAGTCCAGACCGGACCATACTGTTTTAATTAGTACCAATCCAGTTCGGAACATATTCGGGTCCGACCGGTTCGTGCATATCCATAGTTCTCTATTGTCAATTCATTGCAATAATTATACGTTACTTGACCAAGGTAAAATTACTTTTAGGTGCAGTCCCCATGCGGCATGCAGAATGATTGATAAGTATAATTGTTGATATAATAACATTGATCAATCAAATTCATTGAATCTATTATTTCACCATAATCAGTGTATATCTGTTATACGTTGATTGACATATATTAATTCAACATCATCAACATATTCACGTTTATGTACATTTATGATCATATTAGTAAATTGATTATTGCATTAATCATGTGTTTTTATATATGATTTTCAATATATGTAAATTAGAAATATATTATATATACATCATTCTAAAAGTATAATTTTTATAATAATTTATCGTAAAGATATATTTCTTTCATATAATAATATAATATAATACGTAAAATATATAAAAATATATATGCATTAAAATAATATAATATTTTGTAGTAATTATTTTTCATATTTAATAATTTGAAATGTTATACTATTTCAAAATTTAGAATTAACGGTTATACAACATGGTAACATATAAACAAATTAGATATGGAAATTTCGAAATTGATTCAAAGTTAAAAAGTAGTAATTTTGGTTCGTGTCGTTATTTATGTTACATAATATTCAAAATGACTGATTACGGCTCTTGTCTATCTGACTTAGCGTAACCGAATATATATACAATCAAATAGATGAGCAACACAATCGAATAAAATAATATTAAAAAGTTGGCACCGACATGAACAGTAACTTGGGAGTTCCTACTAGTAGGCACTGTCCCACTTCACTATTCACTCAATAATGGCAAAACAGTAATATTAGTAATCCTAGTCACGCCTAGTGGCGCCTAGTCAGCGTCCAGTGGCAAAAATTGGAACTAGGCACTCCCATTTTGGAACAAGGCACTCCTATTGAAAATGCAAGTGTCTATTTAATCATTACCAGTAGGGACCAATAGTAAATGGCACTAGGCACTAGGCACTCTCTACAATAATAAATTTACAACATGGAACTAGGCACTAGGCACTACTATTGGAAGTGCTCTTATTGAGTCTTCGATAGTTAGGTGGAGTTTAGAGACAAAGGTCACAGTACCCCCAATACTTTTACATTAAAATTTTAAAGTTAAAAAAGGATTTTTGGTACCACTTGATTCACCGTTTTTTGGTTTTTGATACAAGAGTTTTTTTTAAATAATTTTTGGGTAATACATTTGCACTTTATAGACTTTTATTTCGTCTGTTGTTAGTTGATCGTTAATTTTGGTCGTTAAATGGTATGTGAAAATCACACGACTTATCTTAAACTTCTAATTTTGTTCAATTAATCTTAAAATTTCAAATCGATCTAATCGAACCAATGTTATCAGAATCGGACCGAGCATCGAACCGTCTAGACGTTTGGTTCCCGATTCGGCCGATTCAAACCGGTTCAAATCCGGCCCGACCGTTCTGTGAGAAAAGGAGGGAGGGTTCTAACCTATCCGATAGTAGTAGCTTTCTAATGATACTATTAAACAATAAAACCCATTTAGTTAACCTATCCGACATTGATTTGGGTTTAGGAACATGAATCATGTGCTTCTCTGTTTGTGGCCAAGAAAACCTCAGAAAACAAGTATTGACAAAGGTCAAACACGTCATTGGAAGGGAGGGCGGGTGAGAGAGAGTAACAATAGATAGGGGGGACTGACAAAAACTGGTTACACTCTTCAGTCTTCAGTTTACTTACATTCTCCGTTTTTATTTGAACCGGATTGTTGTTGGCACCGATTTAAATCCGGTTGGACCGTTGGTCCGATCCGATTATGATAACGCTGCATTAAACCTAGGCAGACCTAGCTCAAATAATAATTTTGGAATTAACATCTCTCAAATATTTTTTAGGTATTAAAATTGAACCTAATTTTTTAGGTGTTGTAATTAAACTTGATCCATTAATTCGAATATAAACGAAATTATAAAGAGTTATTCATGAATATTTTTCCATTATAAAGGTACGAGCTGAATTTGAACTCAAAACTTCTAGTTAAAGGAGGAAGTATTGGATTTCAAAGTTGGTTGGACCAACTGGTATAAATCGAGTTGTATTTCTAAGAATGAACCGAGTTCAAATCCCGCCAGAGATGCCTCATTAGAAAGAGTTTTAACCTTAATGCTCCCGATCGAAATTGTAAAACCGATCTTGTATATACTAAAAACAAAAGTACTGAACCACTATAATTAGCTTCCTTACAAATGCATAAATGGACATAAATGTTTTTTTTTTTTTTTGCTATTGTTTTATTTTAGTATTGAAGTTAATTATTATTATAATAATTAAATTATTATCCGAATTTTGAACTAATTATAAATTGCAATTTACATTTTAAAATTGGTCATCTTAAATTTTAATTTACGAACAAATTGCGACCTCATTTATAACCCAATCAATCAAATTAGATTAAAAAAAAAAGGTTTGTGGCAGCCACATAAAATCTTTTATGTATACTTATGATGAATTTACCAAAAACTTAAAAGGGTTGTAGTAAAATATCTTCAATTTGATTTATACCAAATTGAAGGTATTTCATATAATACTTTCGATTAATTACCGAAATTATCTTAGTTATACATCAAAAGATCTCATGTGGCCGGAACATGCACATTTTAGTTCTATTTTGATAAAAATAAAATATATCAATTTGCTAGAAAATTAAAGTTCAAAAAAATTTATTGAAAAAACTTAAAAGTTCAAATTTTGATTTATAATAATAATTTGATCAAAGTTGTGTTAAGGGTTTCATCTGTTATCCTTATTATATTAAAAATAAAAAAACCTTTTTATGGATAAAATGTAAAACATTTATTGAACTTTTCTTGTTGATGATAATTGATATGCACAAGGCTTTAGTGGGCTCAGAAAGCATGGCGACGTGCGTCGGAACTGGGCCAATAGTGGATCTGATAAGATCTCCTTGTCTATCCACAAATGAATATTACGAAACTTAGTATTATAGATAAAACTTTTTTTCATGGTTGAAATTACAGAGAAACTTATGCATGAACCACGTCCAGTAATGAATATTATTTTTATTTCCAGTCAAAGAAATCCCCTTTCTATCAAAATGGAAAAAATTGAATTTCGAAAAAAAAAAAGAAAGCTCGATTGACAAAAAAAAAAAGAGAGAGCCCCCTACGTAGTGATTCTATCAATCATGTACGTAGGTAGGGGGCCCTCCATTCTGATTGGTATCTCATGAAGAAATCCATTTGCACCAGGCGCACTGCCCTTTCCCTTGCCCAGATGTTCGCCTTTCGAAGTCAAGTAATGGTGACCCACCGCCAATATGCTTAACAGGAGATTAGCAGCGCGGAAGAACAAACAGTGCAGCTAAACACCAGCGAGAGCGGTGAGAAGAGCTAACAACTCATTCTTAGCTTGAACAACACTGAACTATGTGCTGGTTGCTTAAGGAGTGAGACCTCAAATGGAAGAATGGTTGCAAGTCAGCTTCTAAGCCCAGCTAAACATCCAATCGAGGGCCGGCCTATTTATGCATCTACTTGCGATCACAACCACCGGTACCGGAACAACTGGATCTCCTCTTCATCTCCATATCCAAGGCATCTAGCAGGAGCAACTGAGCCAATAGCAGCTGCCGGTGAAGCGGAACCATCAGTGGAAGCTAGCTCTTCAAGTCCTTCTCCTGGCTTTCAATCTAGCATCAACTAACGAAAGAGAAGAAGCTAGTGACCCAGAATAACACCAAAAGGTATTTCTGGACCACATCCAAGTCCCATTGTTTCTCCTCCGGTTGTTGTAGTCCGGCAGATATTTCCCTTTCTAACCACACTATTACGAGTACACCTAGAGTAATTCCCAATACGAGACTCCCATTAGATGAGACTATGGATTTAGGAAGCGAAATATCGACCCGGGCTAGAATCTCTCTATATTTGGCCGCAACCTTTTGGTCTGCGATGACAATATCATCTCCCAATAAGGCGTACCGAGTAAACGGACCCTTTCCAGGATACACGAGTTCAACACATAACCATACAATCCAATGGTGTGAAAGTGCGAACAAATGCCAAGAGCCTAAATAGCCAAGAGGCTGACCAGACGTAAAAGTTATCAGCGAAGGCGGTCTTTTATAACCAAACTTCTTCACTCGACTTAAAAGCCGAGGTATTTTTTCTATTGATTTTGACTCCCCTCTCTTACCTTTAAATAAGGGTTCTTCTCTTTCCCCACGAGGGAAAGCCCTTTTCCAAAATAGAGTTGAAAGTGAATCTGACTTCACTAAAAGTTTCGTAAATCCTCGGCTCCACGCAAGTTCAAGTCCCGACCGTATAGCTCCTAATTCTGCACACACGAAGGTGGCCACCCCGAGGCTCTTCATGAAGCCTCCAAGCCAATTTCCTGCCTCATCCCGAAAAATGCCACCCGCACCAGCTGGACACGGGTTCCCTTTCGATGAACCATCTGTATTCAATTTCACCCAACCACTATTCGGTTTCACCCAGCCAACGACTTTCTCCACTCTCTTTGATTTGCCCGAGGTTACTAGATCAAACTCGAAAGAGCGAGCAAAGGTCGCATCATTATCACCAGGATCCTGCGGGGTACTGGCCCCCTATCCCTACTACCGCTTACCGCAACCTCCATAGAAGTAGGTTTACAATGGTTTTACCTAAACATTTTACTTAAACATATATATTTTACTATTAAATTTTAACAACCGATTTAAAAGTAATTATAATTAAATTTTCAATTATTGCAAATTCGTTCAATATATATTCGTAATATATATATATATAATGGAGCAACCCCAAGGCGAACATGAGTTGAAGAGAGACGAATAAAAAAGACAAGAAGATCCAAGACACTCTCAAAGACTTAAGTTATTTATAATTCATTGTCTTTAGTTTGTTGAAGTGTTTTTCTACAATTACTAAGTTGAACTTATCTGTTGGGCATTTAACCCATGAGTTGAAGAGAGATTAATAAAAAAGACAAGAAGATCCAAGACACTCTCAAAGACTTAAGTTATTTATAATTGATTGTCTTTAGTTTGTTGAAGTGTTTTTCTACAATTACTAAGTTGAACTTATATGTTGGGCGTTTAACCCATGGTTATATTTATTTGGGTTAGTTTAATTAGGTCATTAAGAGTCTAAAATGCTGAAAAACACCAAGCCTCATTAGATAAGTCCATTAGGGGGGACAGAGAAACATGTTTAATAATTCCAATATATATATATTCGTTGCCAAAAAAACGAGGGTGGCTGTCCGCTGCCAAACCAAAAAAACGATAGGGACTGTCCACTGGTTTGGAAAAAAAATAACGAGGGAGCTGCCCAGAATCGCTTGGTTTTGAAAAAAAAAACAATTAATTTTATGTAAACGTAATTTTTTCCTTAGATTTAAAGAATGGTTTATGCAAAAATATTTATAAAAAAAAAAAAAAACAAAAAAAAACAAAAACATGTGTGTCCCATTTTTAAGAATTGCTATATAAAACTACTGCAGTATTTTTTTCCATTTTACATAAAAAAAACATATAGACCCTTTATTTATGTAATCCTATCTGATACAATTGTAGATGCTCTAAGAACTCTAAAATTACTGGTTGTGGACTCAAGTAGATTTAGTTAAAAAGTTGCAAAATTGCTTATAAAGCTCTAGAATTGCCAACCTCATGTTACATAATGATACTGTAGTATTTTTAATTATGTTATCTTAGTTTTTTTTTTTTTGGGGGGGGGGGATGTATTTGCTAGATGATCATACTAGAAGGCAGTATTATTGGCATACTAGCTTCATAACGCACTGAAGTATATATACTGTAAACAGTCAAATGTTGTTTATAATACATATATATTTTTCATTCTGAGAGCTCCCATTTTGTGTAATGGGGTTATCTTAGGTTTTATTAACAAGTGTATGCTATATATTTATATTACCAGACATATACTAACAAGATAGTACGTATTTGCAGTCAAAGTGGCGAAGCAAACACACAGCAGGAGTCAACAAAAGAGTGGAGGAAAGGGACAAAGAATTGGCATGGATTCCATTTGTATCCTCCGTTCGTTGTTTCTGCAATAAATAAATATATATATAATGCGCGCTTACCTTAGCTTAGCTAGTTGGTTGCTGCTGCTGCAGCGCTAGCTAGCTAGCTTAATTAGCTGCCCAAGAGAGCATGCAATTGCAAGCACGCGGTGGTCATCTTATTGGCGATCTGCCGCCCCTTCCATTCCATTTCATGCTTTTACTTTACATTCTATATAATAGTACCAAACCAAAACCCTAATACCAAATATGCGGTTTAATAATTTGTTTATTAGCTAGTTCCTTAATATTAGGTTTGATTTGAAATTATTGATGACTAGCATTTATCGCTTCCAATATGCACCTAGCTAGTCTGAGAGAATTATTTTAAATGTGAAGCAAATATATTATTAATTATATCGTGAACTGACATAAAAAGTAAAATCAAAACCCTAGTTAGCAGCACCAATCAAAATCCCATGGCACAGAATATCATCACTACCAGCCTCGTGAAATTTTGATGCAGTTGTTTATATAATATCCAAGTGCAACCCAAAAGTTAAAGTTTGGATACCTTAATTTAATTAATTCCTAAATATTTGGTACCCTAGCTAACAATCATATCACTTATAAAATTAGTGAACCTACGAGAGCTTTATTCCCCGGGCATTTCCACTTCTACTAATAATTTGGTGTATTTGAGGTATTAATTCAAAGGCTTATGGATCAAGTCTGTATAATTAATTTATTTTTCAAAATTTCTTTATATGTCAAGTCGAACTGCAAAAAACACAACATTATAGTTTAGGGTATAATAAAAAGACGTTTACGATTGTACTCGCTTCATCACTCGTTCATTTTAAGTTGAATTTTATCTGTTACTTTGCATGTCTGAAGAAGTAGCCAGAACTAGCTCACTGAAAGTAGATAGTTTTTTCGTCCGACAAAATTGACTAAATTATACCAATCTGCAGAAACGAATAGACGATCTGAAGCATCAACTTCTATGTAAAATTAGAAAGCTGGGTTAATTACCAAATGGTTGATAACTCACATTATTATGACAAACATTATGTCTAATTTGGACGGAATTTGTCACGTGGCTGACAAGTGATTAAAAAAAGGACTGGGAATCGGACTTAAAATGACAGAATCGGTCTCAACCACATAGTCATTCATAAGCATCCACATAACCAAATTATAAAGTTCTACCCTAACATAAAGATGAAATTGCCCTCATAAAAAAAATGTTTTTCTTTGAATGTTTTCATGATATAATGAAACTTTGTAATTCTGGTTACGTCGATATGCTTATGAATGACTATGTGGATGAGGCAAATTCCGTCATTTTAGATATGGTTTCCGAATTTTTAATCACTTGTCAGTTAAGTGACCAATTTCGTACAAAAATTAGACTGAATATTTTTCAAAGCTAACAATTTATCCATAAGCAAAACTTGTAAGGTTTACAAAAAAAATCTTAACTACCGATTCGTCCGAGTGTCTAATAGTCCCCAAGAAAACTCATTCTCATAATAAGAGCAAGACCGGAGATATTTAAACATGTTAAAGGAATTAGATGATCATTATCTAATAATTGGAATTATCTGTTATCTAATAATAGTTAAATCATACATTCACCTTCCACTCCAGCATTTAGGAGAGTTGGTATGTTGCAGCTGATTATATTATTTCTAAATGAAAAAATAATTGAACTTAATTATCGTGCAACTGAATTACAGAGATGTTTTCAATCAAAAACATAATTAAACTACAGCTTCATCAAAATGAATTGGAAATTACAGAAGAAACCCTAAAGAGATATGGATGTATCGAAAACACAAAGCAATAACTAAAATTAAAACTCCTCCTCAAATTGGTATTCAATTGACAGGAACCTCATAAACTCACTCCCCTGATCAGTACTTGTTCTAAACAACAAATCTAAGATGTCAGATTGGTGTGGTGATTTCAAGATACAGAATCAAATGAAGAAAATCATCAGTACGGTGGTCGACTGCCTTGCCAGTAGGTTTCCGATGGTAATTGAAGGGAGTTGTTGAGGAGGTTGGGTTGAAGTCCATGGAATAGGGCTGCATTTTGTTGGTCCCCAAGCAGCTGCTGGTGTGACTGAGGTGTCTGTTGTGTGGGTGGAGGCTGTGGTGGTCCTCCGCCGCTCCCGGGAGATCCTAGGTTGTTGTTGTTGTTGGGCCCTGGTTGCATCGGCAGCCCCTGATCATCGTCTTCCAAAGGGAGCCTCTCATACGCCGCATTGCTGAACGAAGCTGCCATAATGACGACGGCGCCGGAAGCCATGAGGGTTCCGACCACGCTTCCACCCACGACCTGGCCCTGGCCGCCAGACAAGTATATGGTGAGGCCGGAGGCAGCAGGCGGCGCCGGCGGCGGCAGGAACGACCCAGAAAGTGAAAGGATCTCAAAACGGCCGCGTAGGGTTACGACGGCACCAGGAGAGGCCGGTTGCCGGAGAGTGACGTTTGTGACGGTGCCGGTGCCGCTCATGATACATACCCCCCTCTGGCGTCTCCTAGCAAACGTGGAAACGCTCTCCACCACGTCGCAACCGTCGGCCACCTCCATCACGTGGGTCCGTAAGGCGTTGGCGCTGTCACGCGTCACGATGATGGGCGGCTGCGGTTTGTTTTTGGATCCTGTGGGGCGGCCACGTGGGCGCCTCGTGACCTCCCCGGTGGATCCCCCGCCGCCTGAGTGGTCCCCCAATTTGTTGTCGTTACCGTTGGAGCTGCCGTCGCTGTTATCGTCCCGATCCCGCTTGTGGTTCCCCGGAGTGGACAAACCTCCGCCGCCGCGGTCGTCCTCGGAGTTCTGCTGCTGCTGCTGAAGGAACTGCTGCTGCTGGAACTGGAAATCCCTTGTGTGGAACGGAGGAGGCAGAGAGTGGCCGTGCTCCATGTTTTTGTGCCGACGACGCAAGATCCAAACTTTGCTTTCGATTCCTTCAAGAAAACAAAAACCCTAGCTGGGTCTCCTATGGCGGCGCCGGAGAGTGGAAATCTGACTAATTTACCTTTGTTAGTGTTCCCTTTCGCTTTCTTCTCTACAGTTGCAGCTGCTTTCAACAAGAAAGAGCACCGACAACTTGAAGCTCTTCAATTATGGACCATGGCTCTGCTCTGCTCTAACCAGAACCAGAGAGAGAGAGGGGACGAAAAAGGAAAGAGGCAAAGATGGAAGATGGATTGTATCCTATTCCTATGAAGTGGTCTCTATCTCTATCTCTATCTATCTATGTAGCTAGCTGGCTAGCTTTTCTTGAATTGAGGGGTTTTTAATTATATTATATTGTATTGTATATATATTATTATAAGCGAAGCAACAAGCAAGCAATGATAGAAAGAGCGGACTGCGGCTCTTAAAACGGCTCTTAGGGTTGGATGGAAACAAAGGTTTGAGTTAGAGAGAGAGAGAAAGGTACGTAAGAAGAGTGGAGAGTAGCAGCTAAGAGAAGAGAAGGAGAAGAATGGGGGGCGGTGAGTGGGGACCACGATTGTGTCTGCTGTTGTTTCTTGTCTTGTCTCCTCCTTGCTTACAGAGCGGTTCACGTTAGACTTCTTGCATCTTTTCTCAACTCTCAAGACGACTGCGGCCTGCCTTCCTTCTTTATTTCCACATGGCCCGCCCCTAGTGTCTCAGATATATAGATTACATACATAGATAGACTAGATATAGATACATCCAACGCACCTTATCTTTATCTTCCTCATTAGAAGGAGTTGGTGCGGACGAGTTCGGTCGGGAATTTTGAAAAATAATTTCCGCCCACCAAATTCGGGTTTTAGGTTCGGATTTGGATTCGGTCGATAAAATATAAGAAAAAAATTCGACCAAGCTCAGTATATATCATTATATGAAGTGACACATATATTATAAGCATGAAGATTTAGCTTTATATGTATATACACATACATTATGGTCCACAGAGGAATAAAACTTGATCATACGTGGTTAAAGATCTAATTAGACAAACGGCGAGATCGCCGGACTCGAGGTTTGAGAGCTGACTGGCATGCCGCTGAAGTGAACACTCTCAATTTTTCTCTCTCTGCTTCAATGAGCCGTCTCACCCTCTAACTCATCTTTTTGAATGCTAGGTCATTAGACTAAAATATTACACTAACTATTAACGCATGGGCTAGTGGGCTTAACACAAGGACAAACATGTGAAATGATAATGATAATAATCAGGCGGGTTCAGGTGAAACAGGCTTTTCAGCTCAGAACCCAAGCCCGAACCTGAATATTCGGGCGGGAAATTTTAAATCGGATTCGGTTTTTCATTCGGGACGAGTTTTACAGGACAGTCTCGGAACGGTTTTCTCAGGTTCCGGATCTCAATTTTTTATGCCCACCCCTACTCATTACTAGTACAGATAGTAATTAGAGCAGTCACAATGGAAAAATCATTTTGGCTCATATTTATAATCACATTATCACCTTATTAGGTATGTGTCACAAAAATAGAGAAAAAAAAAATATTGATCAAAGTATTCACAATAGTCAAAGTCATTTTAGGCACATTAGGAAAGTCATATTGAATATATATAATTTTTATACGATATAAATAAATAAAAACATATTTACTTATAATTTATTTAATACTAACTAATATATTATTCAAATATTTATTTAAGAAAAAAATACATAATAGAAAACTTCATTGTATTAATTTGTATATTAAATAATAAAATTACATCATTAATCACTTATATTAATCACTTATAGAAAACTTCATTGTATTAATTTATATATTAAATAAATAAAGTTACATTATTAATCACTTATAGAAAATTTAGATATAATTTGTACGTGTATTAAGAAATTGTCAAATATGTTCGAGCATATCTTCTTATAGTTTTCGATGTGTCAGTCTATCACGAAGTTATATATTATTTTGGATGTACCACTCATAAGTAGGAAAATGGTCATCACTTAACTCTGGCAGTGATATACAACATTCAACATCATCATATGCGAGCCCTCATGGTTAATGTCATTTTGGCTCTCGGTTGTAGCCATATCACCGCCATATTAATAATGTGTCATAAAAGAGAGAAAAAAGTAATTTAAAAAAAGCACTCACAATAAATAAGATAATTTGGACGTAGAAATTTTAGATCTATATGATATTTATATAATATAATATAATAAAAAAATATTTACTTGTAATTTATTTTTTAATTAACTGGTTGTATTATACATAAAAAAAATCAAATTTTTATTCAAGTAATTCGTTATAAATTATAAGAAATATATAATTTAATTAATAATATTTGAAAAAATGAATATAAGTTCCATTATATTGATTTTTAAATAAAAATACATGGCCAATACATAACCAATGTTGTATAATTTTTAGGTTTAGTATTAATTTTATTTTGTTGTTGAAAAGAATACAAAAAAGAAAAATAAAAAAAGGAGAGAGAGCAAATATCTTGAAAATACAGATGTCCTTATGACGATTTAGAGGAGAGATAAAAAAATAGGGGCATGCTAAAATGCAATCGAGTTTATTTCAACTCGATCTTTCAGTCATTAGATCAGGAGAGAGAATCAATCAGAATTCAAGAGAGATAAAAAAATGTTTCTTACACATTACACGATGTGCATAATCTAATGGCTGAAAAATCAAGTTGAAATAAACTCGGCTTTATTTTAGCGGAACCCAAAAATATATATATATATATATTGATGGATAATTAGTGGTGAAGAAAATTATGTTATTATCTCTCACCCATCGGCAAATTTGATTAGACATTTTGCTTAGGTGGAAGTGAGAAGTTAGGACAAATATTGTCATTCCCACTAATTGTCCATATACTTTTTTATTATCTTGCCTCTAAGAGCATTCACAATGGTGCAAGTCATTTTGGTTCCCATTTTAAGCCACATCACCTCCACATCATTAATTGTAATAATAATATTAATTTAGTTTGAAATGGCTTAACCTCCTACAATGGCAAAGACAAATTTTGTCTCAAATTTGATTATTATATAATATAAACATTAGATACAAATTGAAGAGAGAATAAAAACTATAGCAAAATATGAAAGTGTACAAAATGTCACATGGACAACTTAGAGGAAAGATAATAAGAAATTAGATAGACAATTAGTGGTATGGACAAATTTTGTCCAAGCCTCTCACATCCACATAAGCAAATGTCTTGAAAAATTTGCCCATCGGAAGTGCTCTAACTTGTCCATGGACATTTTGTACATATTCATATTTTGTTATAGTTTTTTAATCTCTCTCCATATGGTATCTAATGTTTATATTATATAATAATAAAATTTGAGACAAAAATTGTCTTTGCCATTGTAAGAGGTAAATATATTTCAAATTAAATTAATTTTTTTTATGACAATTGATGATGTGGAGGTGAGGTAGCTCAAAATGAAAACTAGGGGTGGGCACTGAACCGGTTCAGGCCGAACCGGTTCCGGACCGGAACTGTTTTAAACGGTCCGGTCCAGTAATAACTAGGGTTTTTTTGGCTTAGGTTGGTCTAAAAAAAACTGGACTGGTTTGAACCGGTCCAGAACCGGTTTTGGACTGTTTTTTAAAAAAACAAGTCTTGGGCCGGTTTTATATGTCGGACCGGTTTTATCAATAAAAATCGGTCCAAAACCAGTCAAAATCAGTCAGAAACCGGTCAAAATCGGTCAAAACCGGTCAAAAACCGTTTTTTTTTTTTTTTTTTTAAATAGTCTCGGTCAAAACGTTTTTTTTTAATAACTAAAAAGCGGTTCAAAACCGGTCCGGTCCGGACTGGTTTTTTGGACTGGTTTGGTATACCCCTTGGACTGGTTCCAATTTAGGGGTTACAAACCAGTCCAATTTGGACCGGTCCACTCCGGACCGGTTCCAAACGGTCCGGTTCCAGACTAGTTCCGAACCAGTCCGGCCGGACCGGTTTTTATGCCCAAGCCTAATGAAAACCAAAATGGCTTTGCCCAGCACTTCCAATATATAATTTTTTTCAACCACTAATTGACCCCCATATATTTTTTCTCTTTCCTCTATATTGTCCAAAGGACATTTGCGCATTTCCAATATATTTGTTATCTCTCATTTTTCAACAATAATAAAAAAAAAAAAATACTAAGCCTAAATATTATACAACTTTAATTATGTATATGCCATGTATTTTTATTAAAATCAATACAATAAAATTTATATTGATTTTCTTGAATATTATAATTGATTTAAATTGTATATTTCTTACAAATTACTTGAATAAAAATGTGATTTTTACGTATAATATAATTATTTAAAATAAATTGCAAGCAAATATAATTTTATTTTTCTTTATTCTATTAAATTATAAATATATTATATAGATTTAAAATGTCTGTGTCCAAATTGTCTTTGTCTATTGTGAGTGTTTACCAAAATTACTTATTCATCTCTTCTATGACACATGGTTAATGTGGCGATTATATGGCTACAAATAGTAAGCAAAATGGCTTTACCCATTGTGAATGCTCGCATATGATGTTGAATATGGTATATCACTGCCCGAGTAAAGTGAGGAGCTTTTGTCTGCCTATGAGAGGTACAACCAAAATAATATCCAACTTCATGAAAGACCGACACATCGACAACTACAAGAAGATCTGATCGAACATATTTGACAACTTCATAATATTCGTACAAATTATGTTTAAGTTTACTATAAATGATTAATAATGTAGCTTTATATTTAATATAAAATTAATACAATGAATTTTTTTTTATTTTTAATATTATTAATGATTTAAATTTGTATCTTTTATATATTTCATACATACTTACTTGAATAAAATATTGATTTATTTAGATTGTGAATCTCAATTTGTAGGGACAACTATTCTTAATTCTGGGTAAAAGGAATGGGCTAGTAGTGGCGACCCATCTCGTTACGTAATGTCGGGATTTTAATCAAGTCGTTCGGTGCCAGACCTAAATCTAACCTAAGGCGATTAAACATTTTTGGCGCGCATGGAATTTTTAAAGAGTCGCCACTAGCTAATTACGGCTAACTAGAAACCTAAATTACCTATGTGAACAACGAATTAAAACTTAAGCATATTAACCGGTATGCGATCCAAAATTGAGTTCGCGGGTTCTGTTACGAATTAAAAAAAAAATTCTAATCACGCCTTTTCGGTGCTTAATTAACCCATTTGCAAATTTTAAAGTTTAAACATACATTACATCGAATTATCCTAATGATATCAAAATTAAAATAATCTTCATACACGAACTATTATTAACCACCAATTTACGCCTAAAAAAACTAGTAAGTATCTAATACTCTTAATCGAGATAAAATCTAAACAAAACTAAACCTGCTCAAAATCACGATATAATTTAATAATTGCATGTCATACATATATACAAATCATGTCATCTAATTAACTTAAATTTAAACTACCTAATTATCATGATATAATAATAATAATAACAATAATAAAAAAATTAAAAAAAAAACTAATTAAATAATAATAATAATAATAATAATAATAATAAATTCAAATCAGGCGGGCTTACCTTCGTCCTCCTTTTCTGCAGACCTAGGGCAACAGAGACGGAAGTCCGACGACGGCAGCAGCAGGCTACGACAACGGAAGCGGCGGCGTGACCCCGGTGGCACTCCAACGACGTGCAGACGAATAAAATACCTCGGGACGGAGCTCCAGCAGCTGTTGGCTACGGTGATCTGGCGAGATTCAGGTTGACTTCCAGGCAGAGATCGACGGGCTAGCGGCGAGGCGGCGGGAGAGGGAAACGGAGCTTCGACGCAGCAGGGACGAACATCGACATCACAATGGGCAGCAGCAGACCACAGCAGAGGAACCTCCGGCGAATCGCAAGTGTAAACACCTAATTTTGGTACGCACGCCACTTATATAACACGATTAAAAATGTTATGTGTAACGCGTTTAAAAAAGGAAATATCTGGATATAGAAGGTCATGAGGTTGCTAAAAATAGGTTTAGCTCAAATTAGGATAATATATATGCACTAAATATTATGTAAAATTCAGAAAATATATAATATATATTTATGGCTATGTTCATAAATATATATTGTGTAATTTTCGGATTTATAGTGTATATTGAAGCAAATATATTGTTTTCATAATATTAGGGTTTATGTTAGCTATAAAAGGACCCCTTATCAATGTATAAAATGGGACATCCATTAATCAGAATAAAATATTGTTTTCCTTGAAATTCGTGCAATTGAATTTTTTTTCCGTCTGAAAACTCATCCCGCCGGAGGTCCAACGGAGGGCGGCTGCCAGTCCGCTCGACGAGACCACCCGAACCTCGACCAGCTCCGCTCGCCGTCCTTACCGGTGGTACCAGTCCCGGTCGGCTCCATCCTCTGCTCCATCGGCCGCCTCGGATCTCCGCCGTATCACCCCGCCGGTCTTGCTGTCGTCGCCCCTTCTGCTGTGCCGTCCTCTGGTCGCCCCTGCTGCTGGAATCGCCTGTCGTCGCCGGTCCCTGCCCTTGTCCGGCGCCGTCCCAGCTCCGGTGCTGACCTGGTTGCCGTCTTACTGGAGAAGACGGGTAAGTCCCGTTCTGTTTTTTTTTTAATTTATTATTATTATTATTATTATTGTTTAATAATTAGTTTATTTTATTTTCTGATTATTTGTTGTTATTATTATATCATGTTAGTTAGGTAATTAAAATGTAAATATAATCAAGTAGCATGTTTTATGTGTGTATGTGTATAACATTTAGTTATTAGATTATATCATGATTTGAGTACGTTTAGTTATTTAAATTTTGTCTCAATTATGAGATTTAGATGCATAATAGGGTTTTTAGGCTTAAGTTTGTTATTAATAATAACTCATGTGTAAAATTAGTTTAATTTGTGATGTCATTAGATTAATTAGTCGTGATGCATGTTTAAATTTTTAAATTGGTAAATAAGTTAATTAAGTACCGAAATGGCGTAATTAGAATTTTTTTTTAATTCGTAACAGAACCCCCAAACTCAAATTTTGGACTGCAGACCGATTAACTTACTTAGGTGTTTAATTCGTTATTTACCTGGGTAATTTAGATTTCTAGTTAGCCGTAATTAGCTAGTGACGACTCTTTTAAAATATTCCATGTTTTCAAAACACCGTATCGCCTTAGGTTAGATTTAGGTCTGACAGCAAGGCGGAGGTGGCGCGAGACAGGGCTCCTGCGTGGCCGGGGTGGTCACCGGCGGGAACGGGCGGAGCCTTGGACGAGCAGGGCGGTGTGACTGGGCGGGCGGAGCTCGGGCCAGGCAAGGTGGCTTCCGGACGTCGGGGGTGGCTGCTAGCGGAAGTGAGAGAGACGAGAAAGAGAGATGGAGAGTAGCACGTTTCTCGAGAAAAAAATTGTTTATTTGTTGATTTTTCTGTGTGTATTTACGTTAATACTAGAACTCTTTTATAGCTAGCCTAGACCCTAATATTAGAAAAAAAATATATATTTGCTCAAATATACACCATAAATTCCAAAAATTATACAATATATTTATGAACATTGCCATAAATATATATTATATATTTTCTGAATTTTACATAATATTTTGAGCTAAATCTATTTTTAGCAATCATGTGACCTTCTATATCCAGATACTTACTTTTTTAAAACGCGTTGCACATAACATTTTTAATGTGTTATATATGTGTCGCGCATATTAAAATTAAGTATTTATATTGGGGGATCCGAACGTGACCTCAAAGTCAAACCACATGAGATTCAACGCTCTCGACCATTAAACCACAGCTGGTGGTGGTGAGATTTTATATATATATATTAAAAAATAGATTATGATAGCTACAACGGATAGCATTGAGGTTTATATCTTCCAGTAGAAAATTTCCTTATAGATAAGATATAGATCGATGTGGCTCAAACGTCGATGAAACCCAAACTAGTCTTAAAATTGCATGGGGTTCTGCAGGCAGTCCTAACTCCTAATGACTTGACAAATCTTTTGGCCCAAACAAAAAAAGGGACAAAGTATACGTAAGGTGCTCCACTCTGTCCTCTTATCGTTTGACACGTGTCATGTCCTTCACAAGTTTGGGGTCGATGGCTCGATGCACGCTTTATATCTTTTTGGTTTGGAGATCCCTTCCTTCCCTGTCCCGTCACAGAGATTGTAGTGTACGAATTGCCTCGAGATAATAATGTTACTTACCCCATCCGAAACATATCTTTGGTCAACTTATACACATTCATCATTTCATTGTCAAAATCAAAACCCGTTTAATAATGAAAAGATAAGTATTATTCTATTATTATAGAGTGTATTTTACTATCTACTTTATGAGATCTTTCATATGTATATATATCCAATTTAATAGCATACCAATACTTCTCTTTAATCATATATTAAGACACCTCTATATTCCAACTCTAGATATTCAACTAGAGCTTTCAATTCGTGCTGGCAATGTGGGTTCGTGTCCTGCTTTAGGGGATCATCCTAAGCACGACCCAACAATTTAGTTGAGCACGATTATGACATTACATGACTCGAAAAATCAATAGTTAATTGAATAAAAAATCCACACAACAATTTTTTAAACTAAAATTTTAAAACTACTCAAAATAGATAGTTCAATTCAAAATTCATAAAGTACCACTGCAAAAATATAACTATCGTGTTATCTTGTCGGGTCATGTCACTAATATCAAACACGAATACGACAATATTTGGCACGACACAAAAATGATTAACCTAAACTCGTAAATTTCTGTATCGTGTTCTTGTCAGCCCATCGTGTGATGCACGAATTACCAGCCCTACATTCAACACATCAGTTTAGTTTAGGTATTATATGGGGCATTGAAATGTAGTCTCGGTTTCTAAAGTGTTGTTGAGTGGTAGGTACCCATATATATGAAGTGTTGATGATGAGTCTTCTCATATATCAATCACGTGCAACTATCAATCGCATCATAAAGTTAACTTACGACAAATTTAGTCAATAAACTTTAGAAAAAAACCAAGGTGGCTAACCTACGATTCAATAGGGTGAGCCGATTGAGCCATGGGTTAGCCATTGGTCAATGTCAAGTTTATTTTCATTTTTCATTTTTTTTTGTAACTTTCATTTCCATTTTGATGGCTAGAATGGAGGAAAACCTCATAAAAAACTATTTGGATAGTACTAATATCAAATATTAACAATAATAAAAAAGGTTATAACAAAAAAATGCATGCCCCTATGATGGAACACGCTCGTCCGGGGTCCGATTTTGGCGGCCTTGCGTCGAGTCACGTTTCTCTAATCTTCGTGTTACGGTCAATCAAACTCCGTGCCTGGCGGACCTGCAAAAAGGGCAACGCAAAAGAGGAGGGGGGTGTCTCTGGCGAACCTTCTCCTCCGATGCCTAAGTCAGACAATAATTCTAGAGATATAAAATGTAGAGAGAAGTCAGAGCTCAGGTGTGTCAATCCGAGATTAAGTTGGAAAATGAAGGACCTAAGCCCCTATTTATAGAGTTTTGGATCCAGGCACTGGAGGGGCCCACATTTTAAGTGGGGCCCGCACAGAGATTAAGAGAGTGGTCGGGTATACGCGTGCCCCGGGTGTCGGGGGGCCGACGCGGGACGCGTCAGCCCCATTGTCACCGGACATGTCCGGTTACTGGGCAACCAGATATGTCTGTTGCTTGTGCAACCGGACAAGCTCGTCCGGTTGCTCCGGAATTGTCTGTAGCAACCGGAATAACGTGTACCCTTGTAAATAAAAGGACTTACCTCGAGGTCGGCGGGGCGACCATGGTTAAGCCTTAGGGAGGTCCAATCAGGTATATATCTATCACCATATTATTCGGGATGTATGTTATGAAGAATGTTTTATTTATTCACCGTATATCTTCTCAGATTACTTTGTATCTTCTAATATATTATTTCCTATTCCCTTACTCGTAACTCATGTATATATTCACATTCCCTATATTAATACAAATAAGCCCATTCAATACAATTCAAAACATCATTATGGTATCAGAGCTAAAATTGCTCCAACAAGCGTAATAAATTTTTCTCTAGGCGTAGCCGTAGCCGTGCCAGCATCGTTGTCCAGTGTGAACACCAACGTGCATCTCAAGTACCAGACTCGTGACTCACCTTGCTTCTGTGCGGCTCCACCGATTCTTGCTTATTGTAATGCTCCACCAAGTCAAGTTACAAGAGACGTGTTGTAACTTCTCAACAGGTTCTTCTTTGTCAATACTTGACTGCTGATTGTTGTTGAGGTGTCGTTTCGGTGATTGTTGTTGATTGCTGGTCTTTGATTCGGTTAAATCGTGATTGCTAGTGATTCCGTTATTGTCGCTGCTGATTGCTGGTGCTTGATTGCTGATTGCCCAATTCTCCGGTCATCGATTGCTGATGCTTGTTCGCTTGAAATTCTGCTGGCCCTGATTGCTTGATTTCGCACTGGGTGGCTGCTGGGTTAGGTCTAGCCAAAATAATCACGTCCCTTTCTTGTTGTTGGGCTAGGCTTTTTTTTTTTTGCCAAAGGCTAGGCCTTATTAATTTGCCCAAATAATCACGTCCGTTGCACCGCTGGTTCGTCATCCAAAAAACTAGGTTTTCTCCTCCACAATCATCTTAATATTACTAGGAGTTATTCTAATAAATTTCCATGCAATGCTTGTTCTTGCAATAAAAGTCAACGGCTTCCGTTTTATGAGTCGTCTCTCAAGTCTAGTCGACCACTTGAATTAATTTATACTGATAATTGGGGACCAGCTCCAGAGTATTCGATCGAAGGCTTTCGCTATTACGTCATATTTGTGGATCACTACACGAAATACATTTTGGTTCTACCCGCTCAAACTAAAATCCGATGTTGCTGCGATTTTCCCCAGCTTCAAACGGGTTGTTGATTTCTTCGGCCACAAGGTACGGAGTCTTTATTCTGATGGAGGGGGCGAATTTCAAGCGTTACGAGATTTTCTTGACTCACAAGGTATATCTCATTTTTAACGCCACCTCACACTCCTCAACACAATGGAGTTTCCGAGCGACGTCACCGTCACATTGTTGAGACCGGACTCACACTTTGTAAGAATATGGTGATGGGCGCCGTAATTAGTAGCCCATAATATGTATATTTTACCTAATGAACTTGGGTAAATGTCACATCAGGGTAATTGGGCTAGACCCAAATCCCAATTGACATGGGAGGCCCAAAATTGGGCATCCCCAATTACATAGGTCAGCCGAAATATTTAGGTGGGGTAAAGTGGACTTTTGTAAACTTTACTCCTCCTATAAATAAGAGGTGTTAGGGAAATTTTAGGGTTAATCATAATTACCTCACAAGAGAGTTTTAGAGAGAAAAACCCTCCTCCCACACCTAGGGTTCGGCCGAACCATACAAATCACCAAGGTTGTGCCAAATTGTCTTCGAGCAAACTCTCCAGAGATCTGTCTCCGTGCCAAGAATCGATCAGAGGCTTTGCTGTGGAGCTACACCACGTAGGGCTTCTCTAACAAAGAATCTCTACGGGTCCCGTCCGGAGGATCGCGAACTCCCTCGAGCAAGGATCTTAGACTACGGTTACTCTTGAGGTATGTGTAAAATTTTCGCCGCGTAATTAATATTACTAGCACATACCATGTTTATGTTTCCGTTGTGATTACTCCCCGTAATCTAACAGTGGTATCAGAGCCTGTGTTAGGAGTTCATGATTTTGATAAATTGGTGTTCTTGGAGTTTTAAAATTTCCGGACTGAAAAGGGAATTTAAAATTTTGAATTTTTAAGTTCAAGGGTGGTCCGAAATTTTCACGTTCTTGGTTAAATTGATGTTCATGATCTTCAAGAAAAGGGTGATATTTATCAAAATCAAACTTTGGATTGTAGATCTTATTAAAATTTGATCTTAAAATTTGACAACTTGTTCCTAATTTGTGTTTGTGCCGAATTTTTGAGTAAAATTACAAGGTAAAATTTTTAATTTTCTTGAACAAAAGGGGTAAATTTCGGCACACACATATTGTTTACCATATTTTAATTTTTAATTAAGGTAACAATAAATCTATAATTAGGAACATTAGGATAGATTCACAATAATATATAGAAATATATATCACTATCAATATATCTAAATATTTAAATAGGGTTAAAGATATTATTGATAGATTTAGTTACCTAAAAGATTGAGAAAATATATTGTCAGTTATTTGTTTCCCTATTAAAGATATTGTCAATAAATAAAATATATATAATATATATTGTGCCGATTTTTACATATATATATATATATATATATATATATATATATATATATATATATATATATATATATATATATATATATATATATATATTTTGTTGATTGTTTAGTCTTAGAATATATATGTGTTTTATATATAGAGCCGAAATATATATATATATATATATATATATATATATATATATATATATATATATATAGATATATATTTAATATTGGAAATTATTTTATATAATTAATGCTATTTGGTGGTCAAGTTAAATAAATTTGGACTTTAAAACCCTACTTGGGCCACAAGTAAACATTTCGGCCCAACCTTTAAAATTATAATTATTGGGCTGGTCCAATATATTAAACCGGGACGAAATAAAACCGAACCGGATTTTCTCAATCGGTTCGATCTATTTGGGTCGGGTCAGACCGGGTTAATTAAGTGGATCTAACCTAACCGGTTTTGAGTGTTGAACCGAAACCTATTTTATTGGACCGGTTCGGACCGAACCAGATTTTAAAATTAAAACCGGACCGAAACTAATTTTACCGAATTTTCCGAATGGACCGAACCGGATTTTCCGAACCGAACCGGACAGAAATGGACTGAAATTGACTGAACCGAACAATGTTTTCTAAACCGAATTCAAGTCAATTAAAATAGGGAGGTCAAGTTTTAAAATCCGAATTTTTTTTTGAACCTCAAAATGGACTACACAGTGCTCATAGGGTTACTAACCTTTATGCCTTGTTTCGATTATGGGGATGGATCTCGGAGATACATGTTTTTGGGACTGGATTAATTAGAGGGCTGAATTGCAATTGCTTATTATTCAATATATATTTATGCATGATTAGAACTGTTGTCTTGACTAAGTCAAGGTAGCTGGAAATTGCATGTTGTGGGCGAAGCCCTAGTTAAATATATGGAATTCACACTAGGATAGACATGCTGTGATCGTTGGAAATGCCTAGGATTCATGTCTAGAAGTTTGCGCAATTGAATATAAGCATGAATTGCAAATAAGCCCCTAATGTTTAAAATTATTTTAAAACTGAAAACCAGTCGCCAAATATGTATGATTGATATGAATGTTACATGTTTGACACGTGTGCTAGAATGTTGAGGATGAAGTTACATTTGATAATTTACTTGTATATAGAATTATGAATGCAAGCATGAGTTCCTCAGAACGTTAGACGCATGACAAGTAAGCATGTGTGTGTGTGTATGATGAATGTTATTGCCATATGATAATTTACATGGATAGTAGAATTATGTATGCATGAGTGAATTCATCGGAATGATTTTCCAACACAAAAAGGGCCTTGGGAAAGCCAATATCGGGTATGCTTATTTTAAAATTCCTGTTGCGGTAATTTGCGATTAAAACCGTTTTTAAGAGACTGATCTATTGGATAGAAGATGACGATAGTGTGAACTCTTTCACAGCCATCTTCCATTGGTTTACTGGTGTTCGGTTGGTTTAGATGATTGAGGAATCACTATCTGCTGGATTCTATTTCAATGGATATTTGATGTATGCAATTCTTTCTCAAAATGTTATTGTCTCCCTGATTTTTGCATAATCATCAATGTGTTAGTATGAATTGGTTGAATTAGTGCGATTCGATATTCCTCGCAATCTTGATGGTATGAATAATGATGAATAAATAGAGTACGTGTTGAACTCTCTACTACGATTCCGAAAAGTGGAGAGGACAACTACAAATGAATATGGTAGTTTGTATGATTTTGACAATGTGAAACGAATGTAATAATTTGTTCCACCAAGAATAGAAGTAGGTTCTTTGATGATCTCAACGCGCATGTGGTGATACATTCAACCTTGGTAAAATGAGGTTGAAGAAGACTTCAATAGCGACCAAACAATGTTACAACTTGATATTCCTTTGCATCCACCACGGTGGAAGCAATGATGCAAAAGCAAGAAATATTTTGGTTGAATGTGATGGTCTTCTCTATTTTCATGGATGTTGGAGTAAAACCCGCATCGGATCTTTAGAATGAAAGGTCAACATGGAAAAGATGTATATGGTTGTCTGATATTGACAGGACTCAATGACCTTGAGCCTAATCAAGTAAAGTAACAACAACAGTAAAAGGGAAACCTTCTCTGCTCACCATACTGGGTTCGAAAGAAATCAACCATGATCCGCATATTAAAGAGAGAACTGGACCATAAAGGTCTTATACAATAATCTGTTGGGTTAAACCATGTTGATATAGTGCGTCTCTAGTACGCCATGTAGGTCATGTGTATGAAGCTGTAAAACGTTTTATACATACACAGATCATTTGATGTAATTCACTCGTAAATTACCCAGATGTGATGTTCAACATGACTTAAAGTTCTCGACTATCTATGCGACAATCATGGATCGAATACGCATTCTTCAGATCAAGAACACTACCATTGTCATTTATCGTTCGTTTGAGTTACTAAAATTTTGGTTATTTCGAGATTCAGATTTATTGAATAAAGTAGTTTCCGTTCGATTCGAAATGTGGTCTACTTGTCAAAATTAATCGACCCGGTTGAGAGGGATCGATCCGATCTGAAACGAAATTTCGGCCAGGTAAAAGTGGCCGAATAAAACGAAACGATTCACGTACTCCGTCATCTCAGTTGGGATAACTGAAATGAACATACACATCGATTGCGTAGCTAGATCGAAAGATTTAATATCTATTTTATTATTATTACTCCATTGAATGAAATAAACTGTAATGATGATCATGTATGAAACCGATTGGATTAAATTGAATTAATTTCAGAAATGAAACGATTTAACCAAGGGTTAAAACTTCGGTGAAAAGCGCTATGCGCAAGTGGACCTCGAAAGACGGAACACATCGTTTCAATGTACGAGTTTAACATTGAAGTGTCTGAATGATGATGTGCTGAATTTTCGTTTGCATTCCTTCGGAAACAACTTATTGATAACATTTACATCGATAGAGGCTTCGAAGGATGCCACGACCTTGTAAAATTATCAGCTGATGCACAAGGTGAAAACCTAAAATGCTCATTTCAGAGATGTGATAAAATCTCTGAGATAAGTTAGCAAACGAGGAAAGATGAAGTAGGTTAAACAATTTTCCTTCAATAAGCCTTGAACGAAAAGTCAGGCTAGGCATTCAAGTTAAAAGACGCACTTCAAGAAGCACAGTTTGTATAATGTTGAAATCATCCTATCAAAGGTTCCCTATGGGATGATGAAGATGATTCACATAAACGTAAAACTGTGTTCCATTAATATGGGTAAGGTACACAACCATTAAAGCTGAAAGGTGATAATGAGTTAAATCATATCACAATGCGACATTAATTTGCGCATAAAACACGTATTTGGGACAAGAGTACGTCAATTACTCTTAGAAAATACATGTTTACAGCTTGGATTGTAAAATGGTGCCGTGATCAAACGTGAGACATTACATCACCAAGAGGACGAATTTTTCAAATGCATGATCAGTTTCAATCGACGTAGTCATGATCTAAACGGAGTAGAAAGCGATGAAAATCAGGTACCACTTAATTCGAGTGGGAGAGATTTGAACCAGCAACTGAAGTGAATGACATGGTAAATGAGAATGAGAACATTTTCATAATAAATCCAGTGGGAGGAATAAACCCTACCACACGTAATCACTGTTGCTGTTAGGACGAATCAAGTCGAACCTGATGGTCACCTTTGTTGAACCAGGAATAATGCAACTACCTAAATTACCCATTGTTTCCAGTGGGAGTGATCTAACCATACTTGGTTCCAGATCCTAGTGATCAAGGGATGCATCTCAGAATTAATACCTCGAGACCAAGAGGTTGTAATAGGAAAGTTGTAGGTCAAGGTTTTAGCACTGCACTTATTTCCAATAGAGACAATGCTCTGATAAGAAGCATTGTTCCGAGTGGGAGGATCGTTCCCAACAGAAATGATGCTACGATAAGAAGCATTATTCAGAGTAAGAGAAAGGACCGGACTAATAAATGAGACTCATAATGTCTAGACGAGAGTCAAAGGCACGTATCCCATTGGGTAAGGTGAAAACCACGCTCAAAATGTTAACAAAGCATTGGAAAGACCTCAAATGGTGAAATGGAGGAAAATAATAAATGAGAGAGATCGCCTAAATAAAAGCCATTTTAGTCTATAGTTGATTTACCTGCTAAACACAGGGGCATAAGGATAAGGTGAGCCCTAAAAGAAGGCTCGCCACTGATGGAAAAATGTCGAACAACTCGACTTATTTCGAAAGGACTTACCCAATTCACGGAGTGAACTTTGATAAGAGAAACTCACAGACTGTGCGTAAAACCACGGTTAGGGCCATTAATGGTCCTGGTCGCGAGTCTCGATTCCGAATTGAACCAAATAGATGTTAGGACCACATTCCTCCACGAGAACCTGGAGGAAGAGATCTACATGGAGCAACCGGAGGGTTTCATTACTCCTGGTAACGAACATAAAGTTTGTAAACTCCAAAGGTCTATCTACGGTCTTAAACAGTCGTCTCAGCAATGGTACCGCAGATTCCACGAGGAAATCATAGGGAACAGATTCGTGAATCTTCACGAGGATCCGTGCGTGTAATATAAGACCTCCGGGTCCAAATATGTCATCTTAACCTTATACGTGGACGACATAATCATTGCTGCAAACGACATGAGTTTCATGAGCAAGTCAAAGTCCTGGTTAGCATCTGTATTTGAGATGAAAGACATGGGAGAGGCCACGTATATCTTAGGCATTAAAATTGCTAGAGATCGGGCTACCCGGAAATTGTGTCTGTCTCATGAAGCCTATATCAACAAGCTGTTGAAAATGTTCAAATTACAGGATGCCAAACCCGTGGATACACCTGTGGTATTTGGGTGGGCACTGTAAAAAAGTGACGGCCCCAAGAACCTGGCGGAGCGCGAACAGATGAAGGGTGCAGAATATTTAAGCATGGTTGGTAGTTTGAAGTACGCCATGCAATGCACCAGTCCGGATATTTGTTACGCCGTGGGACTAGTAGCTCGTTTCCTATCAGATCCTGGCTATCAGCATTTAAAGGCTGTAAAATAAATAATTCGTTATCTGAAAGGTACTGCCGACTATGCTCTGTGCTATGAGGGCGGGAAGTTAGAATTGACCGGTTACAGTGACGTCGACCATGGTGGCGATCCGGATGATCGTAAGTCCACCACAGGGGGAGTGTTCCTCCTTGCTAAAGCCGCCATTTTATGGACGAGCAAGAAGCAAACCTGTGTCGCGCTGTCAACGATGGAATCAGAATTCGTAGCTCTCTCTAAGAATGCACAGGAAGCAGTCAAGCTGAAAAGGCTTCTTACTGCGCTGCTTAATGGCGACGTCGAGAGTAAACCTGTGAAGGTGTTCTCTGACAGTTAGGCAGCCATTGCGGTAGTTAAGAATCCGAAGTACAATAGTAGGACCAAACACATTGATGTGAAATATTTTTATGCTAAATCGATAGTAGAAGACGATATAATCACTATGGAATACTTGTCCACTGATAATATGGTTGCGGACCCATTAAATAAACCACTACGCAGGGAGATATTCGAAAAGCATGTAAAACTGCTTGGATTGCATAGGGTTTAGAAATGGCATGTATCTGTGATAGCATTTTGATATTAGAAAGTTACATTTTGTAAGCGAAAGAATTGCAACCGAGTTTATGATCAATCGACGTCATAATGTTTTGATTACATAAGATTTACGGTCTATAAACTAAGTCGTAGGAGGATGCAATCCTTTGCCAAAATATGTCGAATGTGGGCCTTACCTAGTCACACATGTACGGTCGTCTTGTGGTGGAGGGAGGCCTCCACTAAACAAGACTGGCTAAGAGTCAGGGGGATAAACCTGATTAAGCGAGATGATTATCTAGTTTCGGAGTAACTCGACGTGATCTTCGTTTCACATATCGTCGTGATGAACTTTGTTCGTCATTTAACCACATTCTGGGCCAGATGAGAATCTGTGATAGCATGATTGACATATCCATTTCCTGTCAACCCCAAAAAGGTTCAGGTATGCTATCAACGCGTGCTTCATACTACGCGTGCCACGTCCGACCACGGGGTTATAGCTCGGTTGTGCTAGGAAGGAATCCTCGTGATTCTGGCGGGCGCAAATTTATTCACCTCGAGCGTGTGATTGATTCTAGGAGCCTTATGAAGAGGCACCCAAAGTATCCTCATGGACTCAAAACTCATATCTAAGGTCAGGCTCAATGCTCGCTTCCCGGCGTACGAGCGTAGTGCTGGACAAAAAGGCCTAGTGATCACGTCCTGGAAACCGGTTGGGTTTGACTAAGGGTATGAGCGATGAGGATAGTCAAGTTCACCTGTAAATCACCGACTCTTGTATTCACTAGGTGGCCACCAGCCGGATATTAGTTGAAGGTTGTGAATACTTGTACGGATGCCTTGGAGAAGTGTTCCTAAGTGGAAACTAGGCAAATGGAGAATTATCAGTTGACCTAGGATACAGCTCGGTACAATATATAAATGTTGTTATAACAGGTTGATTAGAGAAAATGGAATCAACGTTCCGCGGGCGCTACAATACCCCTAACAGATGAGTAGCACAATGCCCGTAGTATTCGCCGGTCGCACGGTAAACCTCGTATGAACTATTCGGAAGCATGGAGCAAATCAAAGGGGGAAATGTTGATGCAGATTTGGACAACAATACATTAATAGGCACCCTCCCATTCCGGCGAGTGGGAGCTGTAAGCATATGGTGATGGGTGCCATAATTGGTAGCCCATAATATGTATAGTTTACCTAATGAACTTGGGTAAATGTCACATTAGGGTAATTGGGCTAGACCCAAATCCCAAATGATATGGGAGGCCCAAAATTGGGCCTCCCCAATTACATAGGCCGACAAAAATATTTAGGTGGGGTAAAGTGGACTTTTGTCCACTTTACTCCTCCTATAAATAAGAGGTGTTAGAGAAATTTTAGGGTTAATCATAATTCCCTCACAAGAGAGTTTTAAAGAGAAAAACCCTCCTCCCACACCTAGGGTTCGGCCGAACCATACAAGTCACCAAGGGTGTGCCAAATTGCCTTCGAGCAAACTCTCTAGAGATCTGTCCCCGTGCCAAGAATCGATCAGAGGCTTTGCTGTGGAGCTGCACCACGTAGGACTTCTCTAACAAAGAATCTCTACGGGTCCCGTCCGGAGGATCGCGAACTCCCTCGAACAAGGATCTTGGACTATTACTCTTGAGGTATGTGTAAACTTTCCGCTGCGTAATTGATATTACTAGCACATACCATGTTTATGTTTCCGTAGTGATTACTCCCCGTAATCTAACACACTTCTCCATCGCGCTCATGCGCCTCTATCTTTATGGTCTCATGCCTTCCAAATGACGGTTTACCTAATCAATCGGTTGCAAACTCCCATACTTGATCACCAATCACCGTATGAACAGCTATTCAATGAACGACCCAACTATAATAAGCTTCGGGTATTCGGTGGTTTGTGTTATCCATGGCTCTAGCCCTGTAGCAGCCACAAAATGGAACCCAAGTCTCGTCTGTGTGTGTTCCTCGGCTACTCTCTTCAACAAAGTGCATACCGTTGTCTCGATACATCGACGAATAAAATATTCATATCACGAAATGTAGTTTTTGAGGAGGATGTGTTCCCTTTCAGCTCAGCACAAACTGAGGAAAATACTATCTCAGTACCTCAGATCCTCACATCTTGGAGTCCCGAAATGGACCAGCCTTATGGACACGTACCCTTCGTGAACACACCAGCCCTAGCAGTAGACCCTCAGCCATTGACAATTACTGCAGCTCAGTCAGCCGACTGCAACCCGGTCTCCACTGGTTCAACAGCCGAGGTTCATGATTTCTCAACAGAAGCTAGCTCAAACAACTTGTTACCTCCCCGTGCATCTCCACAGCCAAGCGGCACCTCAGGTAATGCTTCGCGGACTCACTCTATGGTAACTCGGTCTCAGAATAGTATTTTTAAACTGAAGCATATGTTTGCGGCTACTAAACACCCGCTCCCCGACTATATTGAACCATCGTCGGCATCTCAAGCGCTCAAGATTCCCAAGTGGAAGACCGCGATGATGGAAGAATACGATGCTCTCATCAGGAACGGTACATGGGAACTTGTTCCTCCACAGCCACATATGAATATTGTTGGGAGCAAGTGGGTGTTCCGGATCAAGCGAAATCCAGATGGCACCATACAACGCTATAAAGTGCGCCTTGTCGCCAAAGGCTTCCATAAACGTCCGGGCATTGACTATAAGGAGACATTCAGCCATGTTGTCAAGCCGACCACGGTTCGCCTCGTTCTTTCCCTTGCTGTATCCTTTGGGTGGTCTCTCCGACAACTCGACATCAACAATGCTTTTCTGCAAGGGACACTAAGTGAGGAGGTTTTTATGGCGCAACCGACCGGGTTTGTTAACACGACCTCTCCAAAAGTCATGTGTCGTCTCTGCAAGGCCATTTATGGCATCAAACAAGCCTCTCGCGCTTGGTTCATTGAACTCGGGTCCTTTTTAACCGCGTATGGTTTCAACTGCTCCAAATCAGACACCTCACTCTTCACATACAACAAAGGAGATGTTCGGGCACTCCTTTTAGTCTATGTCGATGATATTATTGTTACGGGGATCTCTAATGCGTTCATTACTAGGTTTATTGCAGATTTGTCGGCTCTTTTCTCCCTTAAAGACCTTGGTCCGCTTCACTATTTCCTTGGAGTTGAAGTTCTCTAAATGAAGAATGGCTTATTTCTTTCACAAACCAAGTATATCCGGGAGCTCCTAGAACGAGTCAATATGGATGGTGCAAAAGATGTTGCCACACCAATCGCTGTCAAGCCGCCACTCAAGCTTGACGATGGCTCCGCATTGACTAATGCCACCACCTATCGAAGCATCATTGAAGCCTTGCAATACTTGTCATTTACTAGGCCCAACATTAGCTTTACCATCAACAAGCTATCTCAATTTATGAATAAACCTACAGAATTTCATTGGGTGGCCGTGAAACGATCGTTGCGCTATCTAAAAGGCACCATTCACTATAACCTCTTTTTTCGTACCCGGTCTCCACTGCATCTTCAGGTATTTTCTGATGCTGATTGGGCAACTAATCCTGATGACCATACCTCCACAACAGTGTATCTAGTCTATCTTGGGCACAACGTGATATCTTGGAGCTCTCACCGTCAACGTTGTGTTGCTCGGTCCTCTACAGAAGCTGAATATCATGCACTTGTGGATGCCGCCGCCGAGTCCGTTTGGGTTCGCCGCCGAGTCCGTTTGGGTTCGCTCTCTTCTCCATGAACTTGGTATTGTCTTAGATTCATCTCCAGTTCTATACTGTGACAATGAGGGGGCCACCAAGTTAAGTGTGAATCTTGTTTTTCACTCCCGCATGAAGCACATTGCCGTCGCTTATCACTTTGTTCGAGCACAAGTCCAACAAGGCTCTCTCCAAGTTCTTCATATCTCAACACATGATCAACTTGTCGATGCTCTTACAAAGCCACTCTCTCGTGGGAGATTCAAAAAAATTTGTGACAATATTGAACTTTTTGATGGTACGTCCATCTTGCGGGGCGTATTAGAGATGTAGGTTAGGAATAATGTTTTATTTATTCACTGTATATCTTCTCAAATTACTTTGTATCTTCTAATATATTATTTCCTATTCCCTTACTTGTAACTTATATGTATATTCACAATCCCTATTATAATACAAATAAGTCTATTCAATACAATTCAAAACATCATTACCTATATTGTGTATTCCCAAATATACATGCCTTCTAACTAGTCATATTATTGTACGACCATGTGTGGATGGACTATCTCATAAGTAACAAGTATATATATTGATAGATATTGAGAATATAAGTAAACTTGTTCAACGTGATGTCAAACACTCGTCTTGGGAAGAGAGCGGGGATTGTCAAGCTTTTGTATTTGTCCGATATGTGGAAGACGACATGATTAAGATGTGTAACTGTGGCTTAGCACATGACTGACTACTAGTACTAGATGATGTATTATTATCATTAATTAATTAATAATATGTGCTACCTAATAATAATGTAGCGGTTTTGGAGGGAGGACCGGTAAGAAGAGATGGACGGACAAGGTTTGACAATATACGTACATAACCTATAGTCTAGCTTTCTATGCATATTATTACTCTTATCATCAGGATAAGAGCCTATAAATAGTCCACTGTTTACTCAATGTTAAAATTTTGTATCTGAAGTTTAAAATGTTAAAATAGAAAGTCATATGTTTCATTTTTGTTGAAATTTGGTGTCTCTATGTGTATTTTCCTCTCCTTACTATTATTTCCATCAACACACTCCCTCACTTATAATCCATCACTCTTTACTTTTTACAAAATTGTCAAATTTCCACCAAAACTTGAACATAAAAAAAAAGGTTTCCAGCAGAGTGGTGTGGAGCGATTTCTAGCGATAACGGTGCAGGTTTTACCTGCGTGGATGTGGTCAGCTTCTTAAGTAACGTTCTCAGCAAGGTGACGAGAAGGGAGCGCTCATGGGATCTCGAATTTGACAGTCAGTTTCGTCATGATTGACTTCTCTAAAGTAATCAAATTGAGATACTAAATTTTAATAAAAATGAAACATATCTCTCAATTTCAACATTTCATACTTTAAATATCAAATTTCAATATTGGGTAAATCTTGAATCGTTTATAAGTTGTTTAACTCTAATATTATTATTATATACACATAAGATAAGATTCCATGTGTATTATATTATATATGGGGGGTGTATGTATAGATCCGGATTGTTGGGGAAAGAAGTCGCGTGGGAAGCGCTGACAGACGACACATTCAAAACACAATGAGCTGCCTGCTGCTGCTGCTATTGCTATTTGCTATACCTAGAAAAGAAGAAAAGTGTATACAGCAAAGCAAACAACAGCTAGCTACCTAGCTTTCTGCAAGTCTCTCATTCAAAAGGCCGTCCACTCACAAAAGTTCTTTTTTCTTCTTACACACGCGGTGCTCTACTAGGGTTAATTAGCTCCTAAAATAAACTCGCTTGCATTAGTTCATGTTCAGCCATAAAATTTAAAGTGATGATTATAAAAAAATAAATTATATTCAAAAGACAATTCTTGAACGGCTTTGCAACAACAGACCACAAAAGCTAGCTAGTTATTTGGCTGCCACGGTATTTATTTATACATTTGTGTTGCAATACTGCCTTCTACTTATATGTTATAATTAAGGTACATAAATTCGAGTTTAAAATAAACTCGAATTTATTTCAACTTGATTTCTCAGCTATTAAATTATATATGTGTAAGAAACATTTTTGTTTATCTCTTCTGAATTCTAATTGATTCTCTCTTATGATCTAACGGCTGAGAAATCGAGTTGAAATAAATTCGACTGCATTTTAACCGGTCCCTAAATCTAATCTACTACATTTATAAAAGTTTTAATGACCCTAAATCACCTCAAAAGTTGTGTCTTTTCACATTTAAATTTTATCACAAAAAATAAAATATTTCTTAAGGTGATTTGGTGTTGCTTCCTGCCATATACCCTCCCTAATTGATCCTCCTAATTTTAAATATTAAGATAGTATCTAGATCGTTACCTTTACACGTACGCCTGTCTTCTCATTATCGGGTGTTGTATTTTTCTTACTGTCTCTCTAGTAACCACACATGTTAGAATCATCACATTAATTGAACATATTGTTGAGGGTTAAGAACCTATGAATTGTCAAGGTTTGCCCAATGTTGAAATTTGGTGTATGAAGTTTGAAATGTTAAAATGGACAGTCTCATATTTCAATTTTGTTGAAATTCGGTATCTTCGCGCGTTTTTTCCACCCCTTTAATCATTTTCATCTAGTCACTAACCCACTCAAAATTCATAACTCTTTATTTTCACAAAATCGTCAAATTTCCCCAAAAACTTGAACATCCAAAATAAAAAGTTTTCAGCAAAGTGGCGCGGAGCAATTTCCAGCGACAATGGAGTGAGATTTACTTGCACGGATGTGGCCAGCTTCTTAGGTGACGGTTCCGGCAAGGTGACAAGAAGGGAGCGCGTGCATGGGAGCTCGAATTTGACTGTCGGTTTCGTCTGGATTGGTTTCTCTAAAGTACTCACACCGAGATACCAAATTTCAACAAAAATGAAACATGACTCTCCATTTTAACATTTTAAACTTCAGACACTAAATTTCAACATTGGACAAGCACTAGACAGTTCATAGCTTCTTAACCCTACGTATTTGATACATATTAAAAATTTAATACAAATACCAAACGCAAGAAAGTGTTTGGATCAAAATCAGTACTCTCCTTCCGAACACCCATTTACCCAAAGATGCCCCCTCTTTTGTCAGCTTTTGTAAGATCCTTTTAGTTTTATTCTTTTGAAAAAAAAATATAATACAGTCCATACTTTTTAAATATATATAATATATATATATATATATATATATATATATATGGGGTTATCTATGATTTATTTTATCTCGAAAAAGGAAGCATTCCCGGGGTTTTTATGGCCCCATTTCTCCTTACCTTGTTGTTAAGATACACTCACTATTTGTCTAGGATCTGTAAGACAATTCCATCATGTATGTTCAACTTGTTTCCCATAAAGCTGTTACTAATTCCTAGGTAAATTGTATTCCATTGATTGGACAGTTGGTAGTTTCTAAGAAACGATTTAATTTAAATCGGATATATATTTTATTCACTCAATTATTATTATTTTTTCAATTGAACTTATAGTGTTTTGAAAAAATATCGCGATTATTTTTTCTTTAAAAAATGAACTTCTGGCAAACTACGTTAATTTTCTATTAAAATGTGATAAAATTGATCATGTAATATCTATTTAAAGTATATTGACAGAAGTTTAAATTATTTGTTCATCATGAGTAACGTATAATTAAGTACATCATGTGGTTGTCATATGTGATCTAGCTATGTCATGTTTTAGTAAAAAAAATTAATATAATATGTGTTTTTTCTAATTGAGCAAACTGAAAGTTTAATTTAGCTATAGTCAAAAGAAAAGTACATTTCTCAAAGTTCAATATAATGTTTTGATAATTTATCCTTGATTTTCATTTGACTTCAGTTGATTTAGTTTTACTCTATTTCAGAGCCAGGGTTGCATTCTAGACATGTTGATGAGAACCGATCTTCTTATTCGACAGGGCATGTTCTTTGATTTAGGGTTTGGGACGTCTATATATATATGGTTAGATAGATACCTCTATTTTTTTTTCTTATTTCACAATATTATATTTAATTATAAATTCTCTTATTTTGTACTTAAAAGAAACAGTAATTTTTAGTCAAACAAGGAGAGATTATATCATATGAAAAAGAAAAATAAAAATAATATGGCTAAGGCAATTTATAGAACGATCCTGGCAGGTTCTTGTAGTGCACACATATCGCGAAGGCAATCGTTGCGCGGACAAGTTAGCAAATATGGCTTTCAGTTTGCCACCGGGCTTACACTCTTATGTTTCTGTTCCTTATGATCTATCTTCGTGTTTTTTGGGAGATGTAATTGGGGTCACCATACCCCGATTTTGTTCAGTGCCTCGTAGCATTAGTTAAATAAATGGCTTTACGCCCGCTGTTCACCTAAAAAAAAAAATAATAAAAATAAAAATAATAGGAAATTAGGCTAATTAATTTAACTATTCCGTCGGTGTCATTGAAAGTAACATCTAACCAAACAAATATCGTTTGACTATATCAATTAGACATTATTTATTTAAGAATAATGCATGTTTTAGTTTGACCAATAATTGATGAAAGGGAATCGGCAATTCAGAGGGAAGACCTAACTTAATTAGCCAATAATAATACAGCAAATGACAAGCCACTCAACTCACAACTTATTTTCACCATAAAATTCAACTACTTACTATCAGAAACCATTTCACACTCTAACAACAAGTTGCTATATATATATATGACCAAAATCATTATCAAATAGTCAAGATTATCAATCCAAAATAGCACGAACAATAATTTTCATGGGATATAGGTCTACTTGACTAGCTTATGATTCCACATATATATATATATATATATTTTTTTTTGTTAAACAGTAGACTTCATATATATTAAAACACACATACAAACAAAGAGGTCTCTAGGAAAACAAAAGAGAAGGAATGTCCGAGCCAACCCAAAGGTCCGTCAATCCTTCCCATGCTGCCTTATGTCCTAGCTGATGAGCAACCGAGACAAAGGTTCTAGGCTTAAAGCTAACCAAAACAGACCCAGAAGTAATAAGATGAACAATATCTGAAAAGACCGAAAAAAGCAAGGTAGGGCAGGAATCTGGTGCATTAATATGTGACAACAAAACTTCTGAGTCCGTCCGTAGGTGGCCAACATCCGGAAACCTTTGCTGTAAAAGCAATCCTACCCTAAAAGCTAGAGCCTCTGCCAACAGTGGATCAGATCCACTCAAACAGTGCACCGCCACTCCCCTTAAGAGTCCGCCTTCCGACCATAACACTGCTGCCCCGAATAAAAGACCAGATTTGCCGTGCACGACTCCGTCGGACAAAATACAACCAAAAGGGCGGTGTGGTTCCGGAGATCCTCCTACAGACCCTCCGAAAAGGGAGGTTCCTGGGAGCGGGGGTCGTTCAGGTACTGGAGCATAATTAACAGCGACCAAATTATCAGCAAAAACTAGATGAAAGCGAGAAATTACAGACTCAACAGACGGGACCCTATTATGAAAAATCACATTATTACGTTCTAACCACACATACCACATAACAATACACTTTTGCACTATCAAATCGACCCTAGCCTGTTTATCTAAAGATTCATGTTCTAGTGCGAGCCAAAGTTGAGCCCGAGTGATCTTCAAGCGACTTGGTCGAACCATTAGGGGACTAGCAAATCAGACGCGTTCAGTGAATGGGCACGACCACATCAAGTGATCCCAAGATTCAAAGAATCGAATGCAAAAAAAAAACAAAACGGATTTGCCTGTCGAATACGGATAGAGAGGGAGGAACCAAGTGGTAAGCCGTTAACACATCCCTTCCAGATGAACATCTTAATTTTAGGAAACACCCTGAGATTCCAAAGTATCATCCAAAAATTAGGACTCGCAATCCTAGGGGATGAAGTGGTGGGGCAAGTTGGGACTGCTTTTTTGATCAAGCAGAAGTGGTGGTATCCGGATTTAACAGAGTAAACGTCATTTCGCGTATGATTCCAAAGGAGCTTATCTACATGGGGAAACAAAGCAAGAGGTATGTCCTGAATCGCCGAAGAAGCGACTGGGTGGAGGATAGCATCCAAGGTGGAGACCTTCCAAGTGCGTGTTGTGTTATCGATAAGTTGATCAACGGAGAGTGGTCGAGGGACAGAATCTTGAGACGCCCAGAGGAAAAGATTATGATGATTAGGTACCCATGGATTCGTCCAGAAATTCACCGAAGCACCAGTACCAATACGTCATCGACTCCCTTGGAAGAGTTGTGGTCTTAAGGCCAAAAGTGTTCTCCACGGAAGTGAGTGAGAAGAGGAAGCATAAGTGCTGCTAAAAGGTTCATGCGCTAAGTACTTTGTGCGCATGCAAAGTGCCCATAAGGACGAATGAGACGTTAGTATTCTCCAAAGTTGTTTAAGAAGAAGCGCTTTATTGAAGGAACGTAAGTCTCGTAGACCCAGTCCACCTTCTCGCTTAGGGGCGATAAGTGTATCCCAAGCTACCCAATGGATTCCTCTTTTATTGGTTGTGGTCTTCCAAAAAAAGGCTCGAATAAGTTGCTCAATCTTATCAATGGCAGATAACGGAATCTGAATACATGACATAGCATATGTTGGAATAGATGCGATTATACTTTGGATAATGATTGCTTTACCTGCTGGGGAAAGTAACGAGCCCATCCATCCTTGGATACGTCGTGAGATCCTATCAACCAAACGAACCCCAACCTCCTTTTTTTGAGTTGTCCAATCAATGGGGAGGCCCAAATAAAGGTCAGCATCGTTCATGCTGCGAACACCCAACAGATTTTGATAGCGCACCTGATCGTCTTCTGAAACATTCGTACTGAAACGGACACTAGATTTTGCGTAATTGACAAGTAGACCTGATTCCAACGCATAGTCATCCAGGATTCGTCGAACTGCAGGAATGCTAGAAGCAGAGGCTTCAAAGAAAATGAAACTATCATCTGCGAAAAACAGGTGTGTGATCGGGGAACAGTCTGATCCCGGCTTAATACCTCGGATTGTACCCTCTTCCTGAGCCAAAAATCTAGCCGATAGCGCCTCCGCACAAAGAATGAATATAAGAGGAGACAGGGGGTCACCCTGGCGCAACCCTCTAGAAGAAGGAATAGTTGGAGTGGGCTGGCCATTGATAAGAACTGCGAGGGAAGCTTATGTAATACACTCCATGATCCAATCCTGGAAGCGCAGTGGCAAACCAATTGCTATCATGACTTTTTTAATAAATGGCCATTCCAACCGATCATATGCTTTGCTCATATCAAGTTTGAGAGCAATAAGGCTAACCTTGCCAACCCGAAGTCGTTTCATGAGATTCCATATTAATTACTATATATTAATTAATGGGAGAAAAGATGGAAAATATAATTAAGTCATAGAGAAATAAGTAGGAAGACATTGAAATTGTTCATTAGGAAATTTTCTAAAAAGAGGATTCTAACTAGATTCTCTTAATCGGAACAATCAAATCTCTATACTTATATTTAATATTAAATTTATTGAAGAGATGAAATATAATTAAGATGTATCAGCTTGATTAAAGGTTGATCATTCACCATAAAAACAATTATGTAAAAATGAGGATATATTATGGGCAACAAATATTTGCAACAATCTTTAGATTAATTTTTTTATTTCTCTCACCTTTTTTTAAAATTATTCTCTCCTCCTTTTTTCACCATCCGAATTCCCTTCATTTGTTAATATATATTCATCAAAGTAACAGTCGTCATATTTAGGAAGAACACATTATTGACTAAACTATATATTCGACAGCAAAAAACATTAATCCGAAAGTTATCAATGACAATTGGCCAAAAAAAAAAAAAAAAGTTATCACTGACAAAGAAAAATCCTTTATTATTAAGAACGCATATATATAAAATTACTTTCGAAATTTCGGTTATTAAGTATTAAAGTTCTCTTCATATGACGTCTATAACAGGATTTAACCAGATTTGCTTTGATAATATGGTTACCCAAAAAAAAAAAAAAAAGCTTTGATAATATATAAATTATCAATAAAATCAATTAGTCTAAAAGAATGGGACAAAGTACTACTTACTACAGGGTTGGGATGCCTACTTGGGCCCATTTGTTGATCCAATACTTATTCGGCCTTTTTCCATTTATTCACCTAAATTCGTGACCCAAGCGGTCCAAATATACTCTTGGAAGGACTCGACCCAGATCTGCTGGATGAAGATGAAGGATTCCTACTTTTTTTTTTTCTTCAAGACGAACTTTATTGATTTTTTTTTTTTTTTTGCCAAAGATGAACTTTATTGATTATACAAAAGAAACACTAATTCGGAATTAAGTCGAGGAAACATAATAAACATTAAAAACAAGAGAATAATTGTAGTGACACCCAATAAGGAGGACTCCTACTTTTAAATACCTACTCTATTACATCTAAATATATATAAAGAAATATTATTTTACTCACTTATATTAGATAGATACGCATGAAGAAATTAATAATTTGATTTGTTTTTAATTTTTTTTTAGAATTCTTTTCTGGTAATAGACGAGGCATATATTAATAACAAACCAAATATTACAACCTACTAAGGAAGAAGACATGAAATGGATATCAGCCCCGAACCAAGAACCCGATAACCTTACGCTGCTTGACTTCTTCCCAGTTCGATGTGCAACATGCACAAAAGTACGAGGTTTGAAGACAACCCTGACTGACAAAACACTACATAAAATAAGAATATTTGAAAGCACACCAAACAACAACACAACATTACAAACTTGTTCGTCAAGCATCTTAACCAAAAGCTGAAAATACGTGTATATGATGGGTTCCGATGTAATCGTTAGCCCCGTTAAACAGTCAATAGACGGCGAGTAAGTCCAGTGGGCCTCGTGAAAGGCCGAGAAGGCCCAAAAGCCCACTAGCGGTCCCGATATGAGCTGAATGCTCCCGACAAGAAGCCTCTGAGTTGGCCCCGATATGCCTTTGTAAAGGCCCCGATAATAAAGCCCCGCGGAGGCTGGACCTGTCTCGTGAGACAAAGGGTCCTGGGTGGTGACCTAGAATGAGATAACTCTGGAGTCCCCGACAAGAGTTGGGACTTGTGATCAGAGGATAAGACCGAGAAACTCGTCTACTAGATAGAGTAGGAGGGAGACGGTTAAGATACAGATAGTCGCCCCCGAGATACGCAGGGCGTGCCCGAGATACTCGGAGAGTGGGCGAGATACGCGGAGCGTGGGGCGAGATATATGGAATCCCAAACGAGATATGCGGAATCGTGGGTAAAACTGCCAGGCGCAGTCTCAGGTAACTGAGTAACTTCCTCTCCTATATAAAGGAGGAAGTTACCTTAGAAAAGACATTATCTAATACGAACTTAGACTATTTCTTACCACCTCATTGATCACATACTCATTTAAGCATCGGAGAGGGATTCTGGGTCACCACCCAGGTCATCCCCTTTTGCAGGATTACGCGGAGCCCAGGAGTTCAAGCTTTCCGTCAAGAACGTAACGGAGCTCCGCCCGTGATCCAACATTGGCGCCGTCTGTGGGAACCTTACGAAAAGCCAAAATAGTTTCTACCAGATCAATGGCCGGTGGTGGCAAGAAGAAGCAAGTTCAGGCCGGCAGTTCTCGCCCTGCTGGAACTGTGAATTCCCCGTTGATGGAGCATGCTGCTGAACAAGGTGAGCACCCTGCTGTTTCCCAGACAGGGGGGCATGGTGATGATGAGGTCTCAGTCCGAGACACGGCGGTGAACAGGCAAGATATCCCGCGAAGGGAAGTGGATGCCCCTCCAAACCCGGTAGGGCACAGAGAGGAAATCCCGCGAAGGGAGGTAGGTTCTTCTTCGAACTCAGAGTTGGCCAAGGCGGTAGCAGATGCTATGCCTATGTTCTTGGCGGCCATGGAGGCTCTGTTGGACAAAAGAGAGGCTGCCAGGAAGGCAGAGGAGTTGCCTCCGCGAGAAGAGTTACCTCCACCCCCTCCAAGGGTGGTTCCAGAGGAGCAAGAGGTTCAGGAGGTTCAGCCTAGGAGTAGGGGAAAGGAACCCGCGCACTCGGAGAAATTCGTGGTGGATGGTCCCGGACCAGTGCAACATAGGACCATTCCCTTGAATGGCCCCATTACCCCCGATCAGGTGGTAAAATTGTCAACATCTGCATGGGTGACCAGAAGCAAATGACATCGGAGCTAAGGGACCGATCCACTCACCCTTTTGTTCCACGGCTGCTGGATACTGTCGCCCCGCCAGGGCTAGGCATCCCGACCATCAAGGAGTATGATGGTGAAGGGGACCCGGTGCGCCATGTTCAGAGACATGTCCAGGCTTGTATGGGTAGGACTTCGAATGATGACCTCATATGTTCATTGTTCCCGATCACCTTGGGAGAAAGGGCCATGACATGGTTTTTCAGCCTACCGCCGGGAAGTATTACGTGCTGGGCTGATATGCACGATCGCTTCATCAAGCAATATCAAGGTCGTAGGCGTCTCCTAAAGAGCGTGAGGTCTTTGACCCAGGTGGTGCAAATATCCGACGAGTCGTTGGCATATTACTACCAACGGTTCACTGCTAGTGCTGCGGAGATCGATGAGGAGATATCGGAGGGAGAGACCATCCGAACCTTCCTTCGGAACCTGACTGCTCCATATGGGTCCGATCTGATGCACAGTGTAGCCGCGAAGGCTGTGTGGAGCATGGAAGCCCTGCAAGCGAGGGTGAAACAGCAAATCGACGTACAAGAGTCGAAGATTGTTGCCGGAGAGCTGGATCCTCCGAAGTCAGGAAGAGGAAAGCCATCGTCCAAACTGTCGGATGATCGCAAAGGGACCGACAAATCGGAGGGAAGTAAGAGCCGTGGTCGCCCCGAGAGAAGGGAGGACAGGCGTCCTCCGAAGAAAGATAACCGCGAGGGTCGTAATGTTCCCATCAACAGTTCGATGACCTCCATCCTAGCTGTGATGGATCGGCAGGGTCTCGCCCGATACCCCCCGAGGAAGGAAGGTGAATTCTTGGGAGGCCGCTCCGATCGTTACTGTCGGTACCATCGAGCCAATGGTCACGATACGGATAACTGTCGGGAGCTGAAGAAGGAGATAGAGAAGCTGATCCAGAAGGGGAAGCTGAAGGAGTTCGTCGGAAGGGGACGGTGCCGATCCCGTTCCAAAAGTCGGTCACGGTCCCGTTCCAAGTCCCGTGATCGATCTCCAAAGAAGAAGAAGGTTGAGCCGGAATCCTCTGGCTCCGGTGTCCGTAAGGAGAGGCGGGGAACCATTAACGTCATTCACGGAGGAATGGCACCAGGAGGCGACACCTCCGCTTCTCGAGAGAATTATGCCTCCCGCAAAAGGTCCCGGTCGTGGACTGTAAATGAAGAAATGGTGATTTCTTTCTCGGCGGAGGATTTGATAGGCGTGGAGAGCCCTCACGATGACGCCTTGGTCGTGACCCTGGACGTGGACGGATTCGAGATGAAGCGGATCCTGATAGACGGAGGGAGCTCCTCCGACATTCTTTTCATGGACGCCCTGGAATCCATGGGAAAGACGAAGAAGGACCTGACACAGGTGAACTTCCCGATGGTAGGATTCTCTGGTTCAACTTCCTATCCGTTGGGAATGATTACCTTACCGGTGGAGTTCGGTAGTGGCTGGAAGATGGAACGACGGAACGTGGATTTCGTCGTGGTAGAGTCTGCGGGGACGTATAACGCCATCATCGGGAGAACCACCATCAACCCCCTCATGGCGGTCGCCTCGACCGTCCACCAGAAGATGAAGTTCCCGACTGACAATGGGGTCGGAGAGGTCAAAGGTGACCAGGTGGCGTCACGAAAGTGTTATGTCAATGCCACCCGAAGGAGAAGGAGGGAAGCCATGGCTGTCCTGCAGACTGATGCCGATCCTCGAGAGGAGTTTGGGCGTCCCGCCCCCATGGAGGATCTGAAGGAGGTCGAGATTGATGGACCTCGAAGGAAGGTAAAGATCGGGTCCGCTCTGTCGGAGGAGAGAGCCCAAGAGTTGATTGAGCTCCTGAAAGAGTTCAAAGAGCTGTTTGCCTGGTCCCCGAGCGATATGCCAGGAATCAGCCCCGACGTGATAGTGCACGAGCTAAAGATTGATCCCGCGATCAAGCCTATCGCGCAGAGGAGGCGTCCGATGGGCGCGGATAAGAGGATTGCGATCCAGCAGGAGGTGGGCAGACTGCTCGACGCTGGATTCATCAGACATCAAGGAGCTCCGATTCCAGACTTGGGTCGCTAACCCAGTCCTGGTGCGAAAGAGTAACGGGAAGTGGCGGATGTGTGTCGATTTCCGCGACTTGAACAAGGCCTGCCCGAAGGATTGCTATCCGCTCCCGAGGATTGACCAGTTGGTGGATGCCACATCGGGACACGAGCTGCTAAGCTTCATGGATGCCTATTCTGGTTACAACCAGATCAAGATGGCGAAGGAGGATGCCCCCCATACGGCCTTCTATGCCGATAGTGACGTTTATCACTACGACGTAATGCCCTTCGGATTGATCAATGCTGGAGCAACTTACCAGAGGATGGTGAACAAGTTGTTTGGGGACATGCTGGGAAAGATTGTGGAGGCGTATGTAGATGACATGCTGGTGAAGTCCCGACAGGCAGGGGACCATGTCCAAAACTTGGCGGCGGCGTTTGAGCGGATGAAGTTTCATCAGGTTCGTTTGAATCCGGACAAGTGCGCTTTCAGGGTGAACTCGGGGAAATTCCTAAGGTTCATGGTGAGCCAGAGAGGAATCGAGGTGAATCCCGAGAAGCTGCGAGCAATCGAGGAGATGCAGTCTCCGAAGACTCATCGGGAGGTTCAAGTGTTGAATGGCCGGTTGGCCGCGATGAATCGATTCCTATCCAAGGTAAGTGACAGAGCCATGCCATTTTTTGATGTGCTAAGGGCCCACAAGAAGTTTGAATGGTCCGACAAGTGCGAGGAGGCATTCCAAGCACTCAAGCAGCACCTCCGTACCCTTCCGCCGTTGGCGAAACCGGTTCCAGGCGAGCCGCTTTATCTCTATTTGGTTGTTTCTGAAGTTGCTGTTAGTTCTGTTTTGATTAAGATTTTCCAGGGCAACCAAGTGCCTGTTTATTATGTAAGCAAGGCGTTTGCCAAATCCGAAATAAATTATCCCGCTATTGAGAAGTATTTCTTTGCGTTGATTGTTGCTGCTCGAAAGCTACGACCTTACTTCCATGCCCACGAGGTTACGGTGTTAACTAATCAGCCCTTGAAGCACTTTTTGAACCGACCGGAGGTGCGGGGAGATTGGTAAAATGGGCCATCGAGCTTACGGAGTTCCGTATTCATTTCGCTCCGAGAACTGCTATTAAGGGCCAGACATTGACGGATTTTATACCTGAGTCTACAGCACCCGATCTAGAAGAAGCGGGTCCTGTAGAGGGGGCAACCATGGAGGTCCCGATAGCAGAACAGCCAGAACAGCCAAATGAGGAGAACACTTGGGAGATGTACACTGATGGTTCATCAAGTGTAGAAGGATCGGGGGCAGGATTCGTATTAATACCGCCCGGTGGAGACGAGCCCCTGCGATATGCCTTGGCCTTGACGTTTAGGGCCACCAACAACGAAGCGGAGTATGAGGCTCTCATCACGGGCCTCAAAATCGCCAAGGGCACAGGAGTGGACCATTTAAAAGTGAAGTGTGATGCTAGCTTGATCGTGAATCAAGTCCAGGGGAACTATGAAGCCAAGAGCCCGACAATGAGGAAGTATTTGCACGAAGTGCAGACTTTGAAGGGAAGCTTCAAAAGCTTTGACATTGAGGCGATCCCGAGAGAAGAAAATGCGGAGGCAGACGCCTTAAGCAAGTTTGCTCTGGGAGTGGCCCCCGAGGAGAATCGGAAGGTGCACTTCCTGGAGAGAGTAATTATCTCGACCATCGATCCGTCGAAGGTTTGCGCTATCGAAGCAGGATCGGAGGAAGAAGAGAAACCCACCTGGATGACCCCGATAGTCACATACCTGACTACGGGGGCACTCCCCGATGATGAAGTGGCAGCTGTTAGGTTGCGTCGGATCGTGAGTAACTACGTGATGGTGGACAACCAGTTATACAAGAGGGGGCATGTAAAGCCTTTTCTGAAATGTGTGGCGGAGCCCGACACGAATCGGATCCTGAGAGAGCTGCACGAGGGAGTCGCGGCCTGTCATGAAGGGGCCCGATCCATTGTGAGGAAGGCGTTGAATCTAGGCTACTATTGGCCTTCGATGAACAAGGAAGCGACAGCGATGGTCCAATCCTGTGATGCATGCCAGAGGTACGCTCCGAATATCGTGGCTCCTGCCGCGGACTTGATGTCCATCAGAAGTGCTTGGCCCTTCGCGCAGTGGGGCATCGACTTGGTGGGACCCCTTCCACAAGCAAAAGGTCAGTGCAAATATTTACTCGTAGCTATCGATTACTTCTCGAAGTGGATAGAGGCTAAGGCGTTGGCCAAGACGACGGGGCAGCAGATCCTCAAGTTCCTTCAAACTCAGATCATATCCCGGTATGGGGTTCCTCGAGTGTTGATCAGCGATAATGGGCCTCCATTCAATGGGGCTCAGTTGAAGGAGTACCTGGAGGAATTGAACATTGAGCATCAGACAGCTTCCGTCCACCATGCTCAGACCAATGGCCAAGTCGAATCAGCCAACAAGATCGTGATGGATGGCTTGAAGAAGAGAGTCTACGCCCTGCAGGGTCATTGGCTAGATGAGCTTGAAAACGTGTTGTGGGCTGTTAGAACAACACCCAAGCAGTCGACAGGGGAGACTCCGTTTGGCCTTGTCTATGGCATGGAGGCAGTTTCCCCCGTGGAGATAGCGGTGGCGTCCCATCACAGGATGTATTATGAGCCTCTAACGAACGAGGAAATGAGACGTCTAGACTTAGACTTGCTCGAGGAGAAAAGGTGGAAGGCTGATGAAGTTCAGGCTCAGATGCGTCTGGCAACAGCCCGATATTATAATCGGCGTGTCAAGTCCCGACAATTCTTCGTGGGGGAACTTGTCTGGCGGAGGAACGAGTTTGTCCATCAAGATTGGATCAACAAGCTATCACCGAAATGGGAGGGACCTTACAAGATCGTAGGGATGCCAGCCCCGAATGCATACAAGCTAGAAGACCTTGATGGCAAGACGTTGAAACATTCCTTCAGTGGCGCACACTTGAAGAAGTATCATGTTTGATATTAAGTCGCCTTTAGAGGAGCGTGATGTTAAGCCGCCGCGAATGGCGCAAGATTATCTATCGATCCGATGTAAGCAAAACTTTAAGTTATTAATGAATAAAAGTTGCTTTCGATCAAATTGCTTTTATATTTATTCTAACTGTCAGTAAGACGTCCTGAAGGACGCGACAAAAGCCTTCTGAGGTACGATAAAAGCCTTACGAGGTACGAGTAAGTCGCCTTTATGGCGCGATAAAAAGCCTTTCGAGGTACGGACAAAAACCCTACGGGGTATGAGTAAGTCGTCTTTATGATGCAACCAAAAGCCTAGGTACGAAAAATCCCTAAACGGGTCCGCGTAAGTCGTCTATATGATGCGGCAAAAAGCCTTAAAGGGTACGAAAAAGCCCTAAACGGGTCCGCGTAAGTCGTCTATATGATGCGGCAAAAAGCCTTAAAGGGTACGAAAAAGCCCTAAACGGGTCCGCGTAAGTCGTCTATATGATGCGGCAAAAAGCCTTAAAGGGTACGAAAAAGCCCTAAACGGGTCCGCGTAAGTCGTCTATATGATGCGGCAAAAAGCCTTAAAGGGTACGAAAAAGCCCTAAACGGGTCCGCGTAAGTCGTCTATATGATGCGGCAAAAAGCCTTAAAGGGTACGAAAAAGCCCTAAACGGGTCCGCGTAAGTCGTCTATATGATGCGGCAAAAAGCCTTAATGGGTACGAAAAATCATCCTAAGTGATGTACAAAATTGCCTTGAAAGGCATGGATGAGAAACCTTAAGTGGTAAAGTCCCGAGGAAAATGTCACAAAAGACATACGAAGTTACATTAAATGATATGGATGAGAAACCTTAAGTGGTGAAGTCCCGAGTAAAGCATCGGAAGGATGTATGAAGTTATCTTAACTAATGCGTCGGAACGTTTTAGGTAACGAATCTAAAGTGCAATGGTTATCGAGACCAAAACAGATGAAAGAAATTTCTTATAAAGGCTCGAAGGCCTGAAGGTTCCGATACAAAAGACAAGGAGGGAAATTACAAGGACTTAAAGAATAGAGCATTAAGCTTGGTCCTTGTTGGAAGTTGAGTCCTCAGCAGCGTCGGAGGGAGTAGGATTCGGAGGGGCCTAGGCAGAAAGCTCCGCAGTCCGCGGAGTCGGGTCCGCGACATCAGTCTCTTCACTCTCCGCGGGGAGGTTGAAGTATTTCTCTGCAAAGGGGGCGAGGGTCTCGGACTTCTTAAAGTCGATGGAATCTTCGTATGCCGTGTAAAGTTCCTCGACGGCATTGAACAGAACGTTCTCCGCCTCGGTTTTGCAGAACCCCACGGCATCCGCCTTGAAATCATCGGAATTCCGATATTCCTCGCGACCCTGAGCCTTTGCCTCAGCCAGCTTGGCAGAGAACTCAGCCTTCTCGGCCTCAAGTCTCGCCTTGGCCTCCGCGAGAGCATCCACGAAAACGCCCTTCTCGTGGATGAGCTGCCTCTTCTCCGCCTCGTTCCGCCTCTGATCCTCCTGGACCATCCTTCGCTCCCGACGCAGGACGGCCTCGTAATCTTGAACCTGCTTCTGCAGGCCCGTAGCCATCTCGTCGAGGAGGGTCCGTTCCTTGGCTATCTTGTCCCTGGCCGCTACAGCCTCGTCGAGGTCCGCTTGTAGCTTGGCCAAAGCGTCGGGGTCCGACTTGGCTAGTGCCTCCTCCAAAGCACCCTTCAGAGCCAAGATGAAGCCAAAACAGCGCTGCTGGTCCGCGGTTTCCTAAGACAAAAGGGAAAAAGGATTAAAATTCAATAATCGGAGGCAAGAACAAGGAAGGGAAGAATAAAGTAAAGGTAAAGTTTTACCTCCATCCGACGGATAGCCATATTGCGGAGCTCCTCCTTGATGTCCTCCCGCGCCAAGGAGATTGGCCGCTTCAAGGCTGGAGGAATTGACTTTGCCAGCAGATGCAGGGCCAATTCAGGCTGAAGGTCCCCCCGTTGGAGTGGGACCCCTTGGAGAGACTCGATCGGGTTCCAGGGAGCCGTCTCCTGGTCGGGGGTGAAAACCTTGCAAAGATTTTCATCCACGGGGAAAGGAGGGATGACCCTGGAAGCCTCAGCCGGAGGAGCCACCTCGGTCGGAGGCTCGGGAGTCGGAGTGCGGAGCTCTGGAGGAGGACTCCGGGACACGTCCTCCACGATTGGCCTCAGGATGCTCCGACCTGGCCTTCGGCGGAGCAGGCCACCTTCATTTGGCTCCTCGGAGGAAGGAGAAGCCTCCAAGTCGGTCACCTGACGGAACTGAGCTTCCGTCGGGGTCTCCTCCATCATCGGCGCCTGTGGAGTCGCGGCCCGTGCTGGCGCAGCAGGCCTCCTCGGAGTGAGAGCCTCCGATGGACCTGCGGTTGCGGGACGAATAAAATCAGGAAGGGTATCATGGGGGCACCAGATGATTTGGCGCTCAAGATGTTGGTCCTTTCCAAGGAAGTTGTAGTATCCCGCCTTGAGAACGCGGGGGGTTTCTCCTCGAAGGATGTATTTGATTTCTCGAACCCGCGATTCCCGATCAGCGGGGATATACTCCTCGGGGACCAGCTTCCTATATTTCTTAATAGCACGACGAACACGCTTACCTTCCTTGGCGGTAGTGACCCCGAAGGCTTGGTCTATCTCCTCCCTTCTGGCCCGCTTGGCCACAGTCTGCTCTTTGGTCGGGAGAGCAGCAGAAGAGGAAGCTCCCTTCTTCAGCGACTTCCGCTTCCGCTTGGAGCTACCCTGGACGACATCGGTCTCCCCCTGCTTCAACATGAGATGGGTCAACAGAGATGCCTTCTTGGCTGCAAAAATGAAAAGACAAAGTAGTTAGAAGTGTTACCCAGATAACCAAATCCTTGGAAACGGAATCGAGGAGCCGAACTCCGATGTGAATCAAATCTTTCTCCACGAGCTTGTTGGCGTCGAGGGGAATGAAGGATTCCCCCCAACGATAAAGCTGGACCAGCTGGAGGGTGTTGAGGTCATCCTCGGTGTAGACTCCGAGCTTGGGGGCAGGGTCCGCCACAACCTCCCATCGGGGCCATGGGATTGAGCTATTTTGGACGAAGAAGTAATACTTCTTCCATCCGCTATTGTCAGACCCCGAGTCGCGAATCAGCATCCGATCCTTATTGAACTTCCAGGTCTCGCTATCCCAGCCGAAACGTGAAAGTTGCTCCTTTGTCCACTTGGGGAGTCGAGGAGTGAAGGAGCAAACACCAGCCTTATTACACTTCATTTCGTAGAAGGTGCGGAAGAGAAGCAAGCTGGCGGAGGCATAGAACCTGAAAAGCGTTCCACACGCGGATGGCATGTGGAGAGAAGGTGCAGGGGTGTGTCTGGTAGAAGTTGCACATCTCCACCAGGTTCCCGCAAAAAGGGAATCGAATCCCAGCACTTATCTGCCCGGCGGAGACGAACACTTCTCCTTCTAGAGGACGCGTGACGATATGCTTCCTCCTGGTGGTGGGCTGAGACTCGTAGGGGAAGCGGGGTTCCCAGTCTGAAGTGATGCATCCTTCTCGGAGAGCAACCTCGTACGAGGTCTCAGAAATCTCGTTAACAGCAAGCTCAAAGGTAAAAGGGGTTCTTGCCCCATAACTAGCCTCGTCTAAAAACGGTTACAAACAGGAGAATTCAAGAAAGGAGGAGGAGGAAACATCAGCAAATCACGAAAACAGAGAAGGAAAATCTTACCAGACATTGTTGATGGTGGCTTGGAGAAGATGAAGAAGGATCTGGAGGGCTGAAGGCCTTGGATCACTTGAAGAGCAAAGGAAACTTGGAGAGGAAGCTTCGAGTTCGACAATGGCAGAATTCCAGAAATCAAAACGGTAAGGAAGAGTGAATAGTGCCAGGGTTTTAGCTTATATAGGCAAAAGGACAACTGGACGGATTCAATCTGGACCATTGAAGACGAAACGATTCAATCTTGACCGTCGAGATTAGGGGGACGGTACGGAAGAGACGTTGGTGACGTAATGAGTGCTTTTTCAGAAAGCAGCAGACACGCCGGTTTGGGCGTCGTTTCATAATCCTTAGCATTTAATGCTGCAGTAACCGAGGAGTCTCCTCGGATTTGGCAACTGCCCATAGAGCCCAATAGGGCCCAAGGCAGTCATGAGTGAAAAGCTCTGTCATTCGATAATTGTGCGCAAGGTAAGAGCCTCCAATGGTAATATCGGGAGGTATGAAGACAAAAGTCTCCGATGGCGGTATCGGGAGGTATGGAGACAAAAGCCTCCGACGATGAAGTCGGGAGGTCCGAGATTGGAAGACACGACGGGCTGCAAGTCCCCCATGTCTTGGGGGCAAATGATGGGTTCCGATGTAATCGTTAGCCCCGTTAAACAGTCAATAGACGGCGAGTAAGTCCAGTGGGCCTCGTGAAAGGCCGAGAAGGCCCAAAAGCCCAGTATGAAGGGTCCCGACCCTAGCGGTCCCGATATATGAGCTGAATGCTCCCGACAAGAAGCCTTTGAGTAGGCCCCGATATGCCTTTGTAAAGGCCCCGATAATAAAGCCCCGCGGAGGCTGGACCTGTCTCGTGAGACAAAGGGTCCTGGGTGGTGACCTAGAATGAGATAACTCTGGAGTCCCCGACAAGAGTTGGGACTTGTGATCAGAGGATAAGACCGAGAAACCCGCCTACTAGATAGAGTAAGAGGGAGACGGTTAAGATACAGATAGTCGCCCCCGAGATACGCAGGGCGTGCCCAAGATACTCGGAGAGTGGGTGAGATACGCGGAGCGTGGGGCGAGATATATGGAATCCCAAACGAGATATGCGGAATCGTGGGTAAAACTGCCAGACGCAGTCTCAGGTAACTGAGTAACTTCCTCTCCTATATAAAGGAGGAAGTTACCTCAGAAAAGACATTCTCTAATACGAACTTAGACTATTGCTTACCACCCCATTGATCACATACTCATTTAAGCATCGGAGAGGGATTCTGGGTCACCACCCAGGTCATCCCCTTTTGCAGGATTACGTGGAGCCCAGGAGTTCAAGCTTTCCGTCAAGAATGTAATGGAGCTCCGCCCGTGATCCAACAGTATAGAGCTGTGATTCCCATTGTAGTAGTTGCCATACTTAGTCCAGCACGAACTCCCAAAGCCTCTACAAGGAGAGGATTTGAACTATGCTGCTTGTGTATAAAAACACCTGCAATTGAACCCACCATATCCAAAAATACAGCAACTCCATACAAGCACCCGGATTATCTATCAACAACCCAATCAGATATGAGACAACAAAATGGACGAGGATGTTGATGAGCTCCATCTGAACCAGCTATCCTGAGGGAGGGGGCTGGTGTTGCCGAGGGGGTTGGGTTCCCAGTTAACAAATGAATTACAACATTCTCAGAAAACAATCTATGAAATCGGAAAATTACAGACTCAATAGTAGGTATAACATTATAAAAAACAACATTCATTTCCAACCAAATAGACCATAAGACAAGACACTTTTGAACCAAATTAAAACTAACAGTAGAAGCATCAGTTGATGACGAGTTCCACATAAGCCAATCCTTGACAGTAGCAATAGGAAAACGCAAAGTTCTAACCATAAAAGGACTGGCAAACAAGACCCTCTTCGAGAATTCACAACTCCACATCAAATGATCCCAACTTTAAAAATGAGTTTTACAAAAGTGACAAAAAGGATTAGTATTTCTGATCCGACTGGCTAAATTAGTAACCAGGGGGAGGCTGTTCACACAACCCTTTCAAACGAACTTACTAACTTTAGGGAACACCTTAATATTCCAAAGTTGTACCCAAAAGTTTGGACTAACAGTTCTAGGGGTTGCACAGGAAAAAGCAGTTTCAAGACTTATATTTAAAGAAGTTAAAAGGCGGTAGCCAGACTTAACATAATACTAACCCTGAACAAAATAATTCCAGCAAAACTTATCAGATTCTGGGAAAATCGATAAATGAATTTCTTGAATCCAGGTAGATACTATGGGGTGAACCAACTGTTGAAGAAGATCAACTTTCCATGTTCTAGTAGTAGCATCAATGAATCTATCCACCTTTATCTCCAAAGTGGAGGCACTAGGGAACCTCCATTAAAAAAGGTTAGGGTAGTTGGGGACCCAAGGATCAGTCCAGAAATCAACAGATGATCTTGTTCCAATCCTCCATCTACAACTAGAAATTAGAAGAGGTCTCAAACTCAGGAGAGTCTTCCAAGGTAGATAATTATTACTCGAAGCATAAGTGGTCCAAAATGAATCCCTAGAAAGGTACTTATGTCTCATACAAGATGCCCAAATTGAATCATTCGCAGTTAAAAGTCTCCAAATCTGCTTAAGGAGAAGAGCCTCATTGTCTCCAAATCCAAGGGATGCCTTTGCTGGAAGAGGAGCATCCCTTCCACCAAAAGCACCTAATAGTCTGATCCATTATGTGTAAGGAACCTAATGGAAGCTTAAGGCAAGATATTGAATATGTAGGAATTGCAGATGCAATTGACTTAATGAGGAGCTCCTTTCCAGCAGGGGAAAGGAGAGAGCTCATTCATCCTTGAATTATCTGGGAAACCATACTGACCAATTTAGCCCCTATACTAGCTTTCTGAGTAGACCAATCAATTGGCAACCCCAAATAGAGGTCATCATCCCTCATTTCACTGACACCCAAAACATACATGAAATACTGTTTATCCTGGGATGAAACATTTTGTTAAAGTGAATGCTGGATTTTGAGAAGTTAATCAACTGCCCAGATTCTACCCCACACTTAAAAAGAATTGATTGCAGAAGGGAAACATTAGCAATAGAAGCCTCCAAAAAGATAAAACTATCATCCGCAAAAAATAAGTGATTGATGGGATGACAGTCAAAACCAATTATAATCCCCTTTAACCAGAACTTTCCTGAGCATGTGAAAGTTGAGATGAGAGGGCCTCTGCACAGAGAATAAATAAGAACGGGGATAGAGGATCACCCTACCTCAAGCCTCTCGAAGATTCAATGAATGGTGTGGGTTGCCCATTTATAAGAAAAGCCAGTGATGGGGTAGACACAGATTGCATAAGCCAATCTTGGAACAAAGTTGGCAAATTAAGACTTTGCATAACGAGCTTTAGGAAAGTCCAATCTACCTTATCATATGTTTTACTCATGTCCAACCTGAGAGCTAAGAGACCTATCTTACCTCTTCGTCTCTGTTTCATAACATGAAGAATCTCCTGAGCCAGGAGGGTATTATCTGAAATAAGTCTTTTGGAGACAAAGACACTCTGAACATGGGAGGTAACAAAAGGGATAATATTTCTCAACCTACTAGCCAGTATTTTAGAGATTAACTTATACACAGTATTACATAAACTAAAAGGTCTTAAATCAGTTATACTCTGATGGTGGGGTACTTTAGGTATCAGAACCACATACGTTTGATTAAGCCCCTGGTAAGCTGACCTGTAATAAAGAAATTCTTGACAGCCAACAACATGTCAGGAGAAACAGTATCCCATATAGCATGGAAGAATTTTCTCCTTAAGCCGTCAGGGCCAGGAGCCTTTTCAGAATGCATCTCCTTAAAAGCAGACAATCTTTCTGAATCATCAGAATGGAGACAAATACTAGAAAATTGAAGCACATAAAGACGATATCTAAGAAGTTCAGGGATCTCATAAGAATTCGGAGGGATAGTAGCCTGGAACATATCAGAAAAATGAGACATAACATGTTCCAGTATATGCAAGGGAGATGTGAGCAAATTCCAGTTGGATTACGAGGCTAAATACTACAGAAACATAAACATGGTACATGCTAGTAATCACTATTACGCAGCGGAAGATGCGCACACACCTTAATCGCTTTCCATAGTCCCAAGATCTTGCTGAGGGAATTCTCGATCCACCGGATGGAACCCGTAGAGGTTCTTGTTAAGGAAGCCCTACGCAGCATAGTCTCCACAGCAAAGCCTCTGATCCATTCTTGGCAGGGACAGATCTCTGGAGTGTTTTGCTCAAAGCAAATTGGCACACCCTTGGTGTTGGTGAGGTTCTACCGAATATGGTGTGTGTTAGGGATGAGGGTTTTCTCTCAAATTGCCACAAAGGAGGAATTGTGTATTACCCTGATAAAATCCCTAACACTCCCTATTATAGGAGGAGCGAAGTGGACAAAAGTCCACTTTGCCCACTCCTAATATTCGGCCAGCCTAGTGTATAAGGGAGGCCCAATTTGGGCCTCTCATGTCAATTGAGATTTGGGTCAAGCCCAATTTCCCTAATGTGACATTTACCCAATTGTCTTAGGTAACATATACATATTAATGGGCTTTCGTTTACGGTGCCCAATCACCATATGCTAACAGCTCCCACTCGTCGGAATGGGAGAGTGCCTGTTAATGTATTGTCGTCCAAATCGTATCAACATTCCACTCTTCAGATCTTGCCCCTGCTTCCGAATAGTTCATACGAGGTTTGCCATGCGATCGGCGATACGACGGGCATCGTGCTACTCATCTGTTAGAAGTGTTGTAGCACCCGCGGAACGTTGATTCCCTATCTCAAATCAACCTGTTAAAAACATCAAATTGTTTCGCACTGTATCCTAGGTCAACTGATAATTCTCCAATTGCCCGGTTTCCACATAGGAATACTTCTCCAGGGCATCCGCACAAGTATTAACAACCTTCAACTAATATCCGGTTGGTGGCCACCTAGTGAATACAAGAGTCGGTGAATTAAAGGTGAACTTGACCATCCCCATCTCTTATACCCTTAGTCAAACCCAACCGTTTTCCAAAGACGTGGTAACTTGGCCTTTTTCTTCAGCACCGCGCTCAAACGCCGGGAAGCGAACATTGAGCCTAACCTTTGATATGAGTTCTGAGTCCATGAGGATACTTCAGGTGCCTCTTCGTAAGGCTCCCGGGATCAATCACACGCTCGAGGTGAAGAAGTTTGTGCCCATCCGAATCTCGAGGATTCTACCTAGCACAACCGAGCATGACCACGTGGTCGAACATGGCACACGTAGTATGAAGCACGCGTCGATAGCATACCCGAACAACGTCAGTGCGACATGTCAATAATGCTATCGCAGATTTTCATCTGGCCCAGAATGTGGTTAATGACGAACAGAGTTCATCACGGCGATGTGCAAAATGAAGATCATGTCGTGTTACTCCGAAACCAAATGATCGTTTTGCGTAACCAAGTGTATCTCCCTGGTTTTTAGTCAGTCTTGTTACGGTAGAGGTACCCCTCTCCTACAAGACGACCGTGCCCGTGTGACAAGGCAAGGCCCACATTCGACATAATTTAGGCAGAGGATTGTGTATTCCTACGACTTACTTTATAGACCGTAAAATTCGATGTAATCAAACATTATGACGTCGATGAATCATAAACTCGAATTGCAATTCTCTCATTTATAAAAAATGCAACTTTCAATTATCAAAATGTTGTCACAGATACATGCCCACATTTAAACCCTACGCAATCCAAGCAGTTTAACATGCTTTTCAAATGTCTCTTTGCGTAATGATTTAGTTAATGGGTCCGCTACCATGTCATCAGTGGGCGAGTATTCAAAAGTGATTATATTATCTTCTACCATTGATTTAGCATAATTATATTTCACATCAATGTGTTTAGTCCTACTATGGTACTTTTGATTCCTTACTGCCGCAATATTTGCCTGACTGTCAGAGTACAGCTTCACAGGCTTACTCCCAACTAGGCCTGTCAACGGGTCACAACCCGTGACCCGTGACCCGCGGGTCACGGACGACCCGACCCGTGATTGACCCAGGGGTCATCACGGGTTAGGATTATAAACCCGTACCCGGGACACGGGTCAAACATGCAATGCAAATTTAAATAAGTGATGTTTCGAACTCGTTCGAACACACACTACTAATATATGCACCCGAATTTGAGTGGACGTACGAAAGTAATTGGATATCAATTAATTATGAGATCAAATATTAATTAGTAGTTTAATTTGTCGGTATATAGAAAGAAGTCTAAGATTGGAAGGAGTGACTAAGAGTGAGAGGACTAGCGCGCCTAGGGTTAGCAATTTAGCATTTAGATTTTAGCCATTATTTAGGGAAACGAAAAAAAAACTGATTTAAACGGGTCACGGGCCGGGTACGGGTCCTAATCCCAAACCCGTACCCGGCCCGCTCTCAACGGGTCATTTACGGGTCAACCCGTAAATGACCCGTTAGCATACTTAGGGTCACCCGTACCCGACCCGTGAGCGGGTCATTTGCGGGTCACCCGCGGGTCACGGGTAAAATTGATAGGCCTACTCCCAACATCGCCACCAAGCAGCCCAGTAAGAAGCCTTTTCATCCAGACCGCTTCCTGTGAATTTTTGGAGAGAGCAACGAATTTTGATTCCATCGTAGACAGCGCGACACAGGATTGCTTCTTACTCGTCCATGAAATGGCGGCATTAGCAAGGAGAAACACTCATTATGTGGTAGAGTTACTGTTAGATTACAGGGAGTAATCACTACGGATACTAAAACCATGGTACATGCTAGTAATCAAAATTACGCAGCGGAAGATTCGCACATACCTTAACAGTAGTCCGTAGTCCCAAGATCTTTGCACTATCCTTTTTCGCTGCTTCTATCAGTTATTGTGTCCGGGCATGACGGGATTATGTGGTATGAAGATGCGTTGGCCTAACTTGAAAGATAAAGGTTTCAAGCGGCTTGGTCTTGGGGACGCTGAGTGGGATTACAGACAGCGATTAGTTGCATCGGCTGATCGCTCGGGCCCTCATTGGCGACATCATTATTTCTTCGTGTGCGATGTCGGCACCAATTGGGAGGTTGAGAAAGTTGAGAGAGCTGATCCCGCTCCTATCTTTTCCGAGCTTTCTTCGGATGACAAGGAGACTGTGAAGGCTATTTATCGATATCAACAAGAGCGCAGTTTCCATTGTCTACTACGTGCTTCAGAGCAAGAGTTGATCGACGCCGGGATTTTTATACTTTCTTCTGACGGTTTGGTATGTTGACGATCTTTATAACCTGTATCATGTTGCAATGTAGGTCGAAGTGATGGAAAAAGCTCGTCTTTGCAGACAGCTGATGTTCGCAGTAACCCGCCTGTTGGACGACATGCTCGTACTACTGCCCCGCTATTCCTGGAGCTTCCGGACATGGTCGTGATAAGGGGATTACAAGTAAAACACTTTCTTGCATCGTCTTTGGACTTGTTAATTTTCCAGTTGTCTTCATGTTGCTTTCATTCTCAGGTCACTCTGTACTTGTGACTGAACATGTTGTTGCCTCTCCCGTTACTAGCGCTCTTCCCAAGAGGTCTGCCACAGGGGCACGTCCCTCGAGTGACCCCAAGCGCTCCAAACCGAGTGCGACTGTTCCAACTTCTTCTTGAGATAAAGGGAAGAGAGTCGAGAGTCGCACAATGGCGCCTTCTGCCCCCCGGTCGAGGGACCGGCCCGAGGAGGAGCGTTCCTCTCGTCGAGGTACGTGCTGCTTACTTTGACATGTTTCTTTTACTTATGATTTTTTTTGCTAATATCCTCTTTGTCTTATGTTGACCTTATTGCAGCACTTCCCGGCTTCAAGCGTGATGACTTGACCCTATCTGACGGGATGGATGTGTCCGGAGAAGATTGGTCCCCTTTATTCACTGACAGTCTTCTCTTTCCGAAGGATTCCAAGCTCAGCACACCGGCAGTCGGGGTACGAGTGCTTCAAAGGTGCGTTCCTCCTGGTGATCATGATGTTAAGTCATCAACAGATGAGAAAGCCCAAGCATATGCTGAGAGTAGCTTGGCTGAATTTGCCCCGGTAAGCTTTACTATAACTGTTGTGTTCACATGCTGCAATCATATGCCTTGCGTTGATTGCCTTGTTGTTCTTAGGCTATTTACAGGATGATGAACATGTCATCCTTTGTGTTGGAGCTTGTACGCGAGAAGAGGGCTGCTATCCAGAAGAGCAAAGCAGTCATTTGTGAGCTTGCACAGTCCGAGGAGGAGGTGCAAAACTTGAACTCCAAAGTTGCTGATTTTGATACCCGCATTGCTGCTCGTCGCGCCCATGTTGAGCAACTTGAGGCTTAGATTTCTGCTATCAAGCAGCATATTGCCGAGAGTAGTAGGGCTCATGATGTCGCGCTTTTTTCTATACGCGAGGAAGCACACAAGTCGGGGATTGAGAAGGGACTTGCCGAGTATCCTAGCATAGTTGCGCATACTGTCGCCGTCCTTGCTGCCGCCAAGGCGAATTCTTCATCTATGATTGAGGAGTTTGCCAAAGATTATATTGGCAGAGTTCACGCACTTGCCCCCGGCTTTCTGTTTGACAAGCTAGGTCCTTATTCTTCTTTCGCTATTAACCATGTTGCAGATTTACAGCGTAAAGAAGCTGAAACGGCTTCTCTCTCTGTGATCTTTGGATATGGCAATGACGATATTGCGCTTGATGTTGACTTCATGAAGATGTTATCTTAGTCTTTTGGAGATGATGTTATCTCTTGAATAGTATCATGTCGTTTGCTTTCAGCATGTTGAACCCTTTGTGAACGGGTTGATGTTATGTTTAGACTTTTGTCCCAACCTTTGCTTATGCACTTGTTTGCATGGTATTTTGTCACTTGGACCTGTTTTCAATTATAATAAGCACATGGTAACTTGTTAGCAATATTTCATACCTTGAGTTATCTTTGTTGTCCGTATATATTGGACTTGCGTGATAGGATTGATCTCCTTGTTGTAATGGATGAACATCCAAAGTTGCGACTTGCGCATTGTATGGTGTTATTAACGCCCCTCTTGAAAAAATTTCCAAGGCATGGCATGATATGTACACTTGGTACTTGTAGCATTGTAGATAGTAATGTACCCGGCACAGGCACTTGGCACAGGCACTTGACATGTCGCATTGTCGTCTTGACGAAGCAAGACTTAAGTTTATACCGTCTCTTAGTTCCACTCTAAGGCGACGTTGTACAAGACTCGACTTGTAAGTTTAATGAGTTTTTCAAACATGGTGCGCTCCTGCTAGCGTTTTTTAGTGAAGCCTACCCACTTAAGGTATAGGTCTTCATTATGTATGCATCCTTAAAAGGATATGCATAGTTTGAATATACATGAAGCTATCCTATCAAGGAATGTATCTTCATGGCGTATGAACCCTTAAGAGGGATATACATACTTTGTAGATGGGGTGATCAGTCCCACCTAAATGCCGCATCCTGGTTTATATGCAAGGAATGGCTATGAACATGAGGATTTGCCTCTAAGAGGATTTCACAGCATGCCATTTTTTAGAAGTAAGCATGGGGTTTGCCCTTACAAAGAGGATGTCGCAGCATGCTACTTTGATAGATGTGAACATGAGGTTTGCCCTTGCAAGGAGGATGTCGCAGCATGTCACTTTTGATAATAAATTTTGGTATTCATCCAAGATTTTGCTTGTTGTTGACGCCTTTGGAATAGTCGTCATTTTGAATAGAGAATTTACATAAGTCCCTTTTTGTAGATAATCCGCAAGTTATCATTACGACGTATGAGTTGTCCGTGCACATAGTGCGATGGTTTTGTGTTGCTGACATCTTCTTGAAATAGACGCTGTTATAGATGGAGAAATAAACTCCTTATTGGTGTAGATAATAGATATGTTGGCGTTGTATGCCGTAAGTTCCTCGTTACACATAGTGTTTAGCTTGTATTGTTGATAATAATCTTCTTGATGTCGCATAATATAAGTTGCATATGATAATGACTTGAGTTGTTGATATGAGTAATTTGCTCGTTGTTTGTTACTTGGTGTTAATCCAAAGTAGAATGCGTATTATAGAGATGTACCTACGAAAGTAGATTAATTTTCATTAGAATTTGGTTATGCGTACAATTCGCTTACAGGAATGCGTCTACTGACCGCACTTTCCGAAATATTTCTAAGTACAAACATGTTGACAAAGATGTGAAGATAGATAAAAAATGGAAATTCTATCTCCCCCTGAGATTTTTTGGTAGCGGATGAGCATCATCCTTTGCGATATAGCTTCCCAAAGCTCAGTGTGCAATAAACTCCTCTATTTCCATTCTCAGAGTTAAGCAATTGTTGGTATGGTGCCCCCATGTTTGGTGGTATCGGCACCAATCTTCCACATTTCTTCCAAGGAAGGCAGTCATTGGCTCAAGTGGACGCGGAAGCTTGTTTTCAAGGTAGTAAGCATTGTTGATGTTGATAGTAGATATGTCGTCGTATGATATAAGTCGTTTGTTGTACATAGCGCGATAGCGTGTATTGTTGATGCGAGTATTATGCGCGTAGTTTGCTACTTGGCGTAATTCCAAGGTAGTAAGCATAATGTAGTATGTACCTACGAAAGTAGATTAACTTCATTAGATAGTTGGTGTATGTACAATGGGTTGCGGGAAGGCGTCAACTGATCGCTCCTTCCGAAATGTTGCAAGGCTAGTAAACATAAACTACACTTAGAGTGCTAGTTGTATTTAATCTAAGAAGACTTAAAGTAGATATGCAAAAATGAAGATAAAGGGATTGATAGTGTTTTCGCCGCCCTCGTGGTAGGCTTGATGGCGATTGTGGTTGTTTGGATATAGTTGCATCAATACTCGATGTTGTTTCTGAGTAGAGTACATTGTTGTTTTGATAGTTGAGTTTGTACCTACGAAGAGGATTGCGCTTTGTCAGATAGTCGCAATATTTACAAGTTTGCAAAAATATGAAGTTATGAATTTTCTTTTAAGTAATGCATATAATAGATAGAATAAAGGAGTCTGATACGAGGACTCATTGGTTTTGCAGGAAACTTCCCTAAGTGCGGACGCGATAGGTGCGGACGCGACAGGTGCGGACGCGACAGGTGCGCCCATGTCGGGAGCAGAGCTTTTTCAAGTACCACCCGCTATATGTGTTTGTGAATATGTACGTATAAACAGTGACTATGCATTGTTGTATTCGTCCTCTAGTTGATATGCGTTGATGCCTCCCTAGCGTGATGTACATGCCTATATATGATCGTTGTTTGGTGTTATTTCCAAGGGAAGAACTGATGTTTGAGTAGAATATTCACTGAGATGTCGCGAGTTATAGTTAACTTGGAGACTTGTTGCGATCATGCAAATGATATATACGCGACCATTACTTGGCTTAGTTGCCTAAGTAGAATGTCCATAGATAGAGAATTCCAGAGAGTGTTGCATACAGCTCCACCTAGTGTTGTTCTCTAGATAGGGTGTGTCATTGAGAAATCTCTTGGATGTACATATAACCTGTCTCAAATTAGTCACAATACTTTGAGATATATATTGGTTTAGGGAATGGAATGGAGTTATAAGTCTCCTCATATGGCTCTGTCGCCTGGAATGTCAATATGACTGGATCAGACTATTCGCGACTAGTCTGTTCCGTTCAGCTTGGATTTTGTTTTGACTAAATCAGGCTACCCTGAGTAGATATCCTGCTCGAGTGGCCTGCTTTATTCATAATAGTACTGTTGTGGAGTTGTTACCTCATACCTGAGTTTACCTTTGGCAGTAACGCGTGTTACCTGGACCTTGTTCAAGTAGAAGGGATCGTCCTTTGAGGGCGATGCTTGGTGTTTCCCTCTTGGGACCAATCCGTATAGGGTGTTGAAGTTGTATTCCTCGTTGGTTCATTTTCTTAGAGGAGCGGTACCGCGTGTTCTTGCAATGATTTGTTTTTTTCACTCAGCTTGGTGCCCCCCAAGTCGCTTGGTAGTCGCATTTTTGTTTCTTGATATAGTATAATGATTGTATCCTGTACATGGGATGTTGTGTCATGTATGCGGGGGTTCAGCAAGATGCCCCCGCTCTTGCGTCGAGTGTTGAGCATGTCTCTTGGAGACTGTCATACGGCAGTGCCCTTACTTGGGGAAGACTTGCGATTTTGTTCTCCTATCTTCTTGCATTTTGATTCAAGTGTGTTTGATGTTGGGAGTGGGTAAGAGTAATCTTTCCCTCTCTGACGCGTGTTGCGCGCTGTTGAATATAGTGTGTACGCTTTGCGTTGTATGCTTCATGTGTTCACTTCCAAGGGGCCTGAGTTTACTTGGTGTGTTTCTTCATAAACTTGTGACTATTCACGGATTTGTGTTTGTGTGACGATTGTGCACATGGTTGAGAGATGTTAAACTGGCGGAATCCTCCTCTTCTCCTTTGTTGTGGCCGAAGATGTTGTTTTGCTGTCAGCGTACGTTTTGAGTGGTATAACCCTTCTTGTGTGCTTGACAAGGGTAAACTTGCTGGATGTTGGAAATAATTCTCTAACTCTTCTCACGTGATTTGTTTGGCACAGGCGTGCGTATAACATAGGAGTCCCTCCTAAATTCCTATCTTCCGCAATGGTGGTGGCGTTGTCACTTAGGTGATGCCCCCACCTTGTTTATTACTGCAGCGCGATTTTTAATCTTGTGCGCATAAAACGCTTGAGGCTCTATTTCATGGGTGTAGTTGGTGCATGCCCCCGTTGGGGACTTACGGGTAAATCCGGGATTTGTGCGGGTGCGTCGGGAGCGAACACGTCGAATGCGGACGCGTCGGGCGTGGACACCTCGGGAGAGGACGCGTCGGGAACGGACCTGTCAGGAGCGGACGCGTTGGGTGCGGACCTGTCAGGAGCGGACGCGTCGGGTGCGGACATGTCGGGTGCAGTGTTGTGCTACAATTTCCTTCTCCCGGTATTGAGGCTATCTTTGATTATCGAGTGTTGCATTTTAGTTTCCTATCTGCGCATCGTCGGAGGTCGAACTCTCGTATACCCATGACTTGGGTTTGTTGTAAGGATGCGTATGCGCGTGCTTGCCGAGTATTGATTAGGGTACACCGCAAGTTGGGGCTACGTGCGCTTTGGAACTGTACGCACCCTTGAAATGTGCGCACTTTAGAAATGCGCGTGTCTGTGCACTTTAACGTTGCTTGATTGGTAGATCCGTACGGATGCGATCCTTTGATGATCGTGAAGGAATCCTTGGCAGGAAGTGAACGTGGATGTGGAGGTTGTCCCCATGTCTCTTCCTGATGACGTGCGTCTACGTACGGAGTGTATGAGTGCGTTGCTTCATTCCTTGGCTGTTGGTACTGGTATGTACCTTCGGAATACTGTCTTCCTCCTCCTTGGTACGGTGTCTCTTGTCGAGTAGTGTCGTGTGACACTTCCCTTGCCGGCGCGGCCTGTCCGTAGACTGGCGGCGGAGATTGCGGTGGTGGCGGAGGTGGTGGAGCATATCCTTGATTTTCTGAATGCTAACCACTCTTCAAGTGCAGCCATCATGGCGGGTGTGACTGGTGGCGGTGGGTTTGCACCTCCTTCTTGTTGCTGAACTCCTTCAACTGGTATCCCGTAAGGGAACTCTTCATTGATGTGCGCCCTAGGCTCGAACCCGGGAGGAGGTGTTACGCGTGCTGCGTTCTGGATTTCCGGACCGTGCTGTGTGGCAGGCACGCTTCTTGTTGGCACGGAGGAAGCAGTTGATGTGGCTTCGGGGATGTGCGAAGGTCCAGGCTGACTTTTCGTCGGCTTCTTGCTTATGGTTGCAGCTTTCTTTGGACGGCCAGGGCCTCTCTTCTTCTCATGTGGGTTGACATCATCTGGAGGAGGTTGACTGCTTGCCATAGCTCGTGGTGCGATATACCTTTTTGTTCGAATCTCGCGGACGGCGCCAAGGATTGCGTCCAAATCCAACCGGGGAGTCGGACTCTTCGGCACTTCGGGTTGTGATCGTGTCGGGTTGTCGGATGATGGCAGTGGGTTGTCGGATGACGGCAGCTGGTTGTCGGCAATGTGCACTTCGCCGGCTTCGCGCGCTCCTTACTTACACAAAGGGCAGTAACCAGCACGGAGAGGGGGGTGGTGCTGGTTGAGCCATCTCCGATGCTTAAAAATGAATTTAGAGAGAGGTTAGAGCTCCAAAGCCAATCTCTTCAGAATATCCCCAGGCATGGGTGGCCAAGGTCCCCTATTTATAGGCAACCTTAGAACCGAGCCTGGTTTTTGTGCGGTTCGACGTCGGTCTTAAAGGAAATTAAGAACCGTTGTCTGGTTTGATTAAGTTTGGTTTTGGGAGACTCATTACTCAGTGTACGTAAACAGGGGTAGCGCGCAGTACCTGGACAGCAGTCTGAACCCCGTCGAACTTAGGCAATCCGACGGGGTTCGGATTGCCTGTGGACAATCCGGGTCGTCCGGATTGCCCTGGCAATCCGGAGATCCGGTCCGGACACGCATGCCGCGCTTCCGGACCGTATTGAACCTCGGGTGACGCGTTTGGATCCGTTATGTGATTTTCGACGTTTTTACGAAGTCCAGAATGTAAATACGAACCCGAATTGGGCAGATATCCATCAATACCATTAGATTACGAAATTGCAAAAATCATTAGTTTCACACCCAATCATACATGATCGGTTAGGAGTGTACCTGAACGGAAATTAACATCAGAGTGTTTTAGCTTTGTGTCTATTTGGATAAAATTATATAAAGTCGAACCTTATGATCTGATGATAATTCATTTACTATTAATTGACATATAATTATTTGGAAACAACTTACAGAGTGAAATCATTCAATTTAGAATTTTGATCAATTAGCTAACTGATTGCACAAAAAATGCTGATTTTACCTACTATTAGATGATGTCGTTTTATAAAAAGTATGGATCCCGAATCTAATACACACCGAGAAAATGAATCAAATACTCAATTTTGAAGAGGATCCATACTGGTAGACTATAATAATAATAATAAAAAAGAAAAAACACATTCAAAACTGTAATACAATTTTTTAATTTAGGTTTAGAAAAAAAATGCATAAGTAGACATGGACTTTGTTTATCTATTAAAACAAAATGCATAATTATAATATATAATAATATATGTATCATATGTAGTAATAATACTATTATTATGATTTGATCTACTATTTACAAACTAATAAATAAATTATACTTGCAGCAAAATAATAGACTATGATAATGGTTTTTTAAAATGTTGGGTCGTCTTAAAATTAAGTCCATCATTAATACAAGCTCATTGTTAAACACATACTAGCCTAATAGAAATGAGGTGAGGTGACACGCAAGAGGAGCTCGAAAACGTTGACTTAGCATCGTAAGATTTAACCAGTATATTTCCTACTGATTTATATAATATATAGATAGATAAGGAACAACATAATTACTAGGGTTAAGAACACAATAGGGGCCTGAATGTTTGCCCATGTTGCCAAAAGGGGTCTGAATTGAAAAAACGTATTATTTAGGGCCTGAATTTTGAGTTTTGTGTATAAGTGAGGTCTCCGTCTATTTTTTCTGTTAAAAGTGACGGAAAGTGGTCACATGCTTGGCATGTGACCAAAAATAATTTGAAAACCCGAAAATGCCCTTTGACCAAAGTGTGTCTCTCATATGTTTGACCTAAAATGACGAAAATACCCTTTAAGCCACCACAGCTCCGGCGACGACCGAAAAGCTCCGATCGGAGCAAAAAAAAGCTCCGATCGGAGCTCTGTGGCTCCGATCGGGGCCACAGAGCTCTAGATCGGGAGCCACAGAGCTCCGATCTGGAGCCCTGTGGCTCCGATCTGGAGCCACAGAGCTCCGATCGGGAGCTATGTGGCCCCGATCGGAGCCACAGAGCTCCGATCGGAGCTTTGTGGCTCCGACCGGAGCTTTTTTGGCTCCGATCGGAGCTTCGGAGCTCCAATTGGAGCTTTTTTTGGCTCCGATCGGAGGCCGATGGTGGTCGCCGGAGGCTGGTGGCGGTCGCCGGAGGCCGGTGGTGGTCGCCGGAGCCGGGTGGTGGTCGCCGGGCGGTGGCCGGAGCGTGGTGGCCTTAAGGGCATAATTAGTGTGTATGGGTATTTTAGACATTTCACATTTTATTAATTAAATTGATAAATTGTATAATAATTACAAAATGGTATTTTTGTCTTTTCACGTGGTTCCATTAGATTTAACAGAAAATTTGGACGGAGACTTGAAAAAACACAAAACTCAAAATTCAGGCCCTTAATAATACGTTTTTTCAATTCAAACCCTTTTTGGCAACATGGGCAAACATTCAGGCCCCTATTGTGTTCTTAACCCTAATTACTATGAATACGCTACACAACTCTTCAAATGCATACTTACTTCAATTACGATTTGTAAATCCGATATTTTATACATAAAAATATAAGTATAATTACGATATAAGAAGTTTCCATCTTGAAAATATATAAGTGGAAATTGAAATATAAATATTAATTAAAGTAATATTTTTCTGATGATGATATATGGATCTTCCTGAATTAAAAAATCTAATAGTTCAAACTAGTTTTAATTTATAAATTCGTACACCTGATGAATTAGTATTATTCATCAGCATCTCATATCCTAAAAGTTTGATACTGCACATGTGAATTAATTCGCTAGAGAAAATAATCCCTAAATTAATACCGGCGAATTACTCCAATGATTTATTTTCAGCTAATTGTATAATTGAAATCTCAAACCATAATTATACAACTATATTACTTTAAAGCCAACAGTTTACTCCTCATTCATAGTAATCATAACATAACCCAAGAAGAGGAATACAAAATGCATTAAGTCTCCACAATTAATTAACTATAGATATAACCATATGTAAGTTTAGTTTAAGCATCTGAAAAAACTAACCATACACATCTACAAAATAAGCAGCTGCATTGTAGATGAACCTTCAAAAAACTGCACCTTCAAAAAACTATCAAAACTTCACAAAATGTATTGATGAACCCATATACCTTTAGAAGATCTTCATCATATTCCTACATGTGAAAAATGTATATATTAATCAATAAAATAACAGCAAGTCGTGCATTAATAGCGATAAGAAGCCAAACAAGAAACATTAAAATGTATGTACAATTGTTTGCATAATAGTGCAACTTGTTTGCATACATTACACTAAATTAAAAAACTTTCAGGTCCTGCAGCCTATCTAGTCATTTGGACTTGGTGTATGCGACATCAACTTCAGGTATGAACAAAAATGAAATACTGCCAAAGAAAAATAACGAACATTAAGCTTGCACAGACCAAAACAGCATAGAAAGCGTATAAAACTCTTTCACAGATAGCGTATAAAACTCTTTCACTTGAATATATGTACATAGACAGATTTCCAGAAGCATTCTTTTATAATAATAAAAGAGAGGGGAGATCAGATCAATCTAAAACTGTTGGAATGAACCACAAACGCACTTAGAAAATAGAACTGTTTTTTTTTTGTATGATTTGAAACGTACCTCCAAACGAGAACTCACAAAGTAGGCTAGTGGTTCCTAGCACCTGATCCAGGCACACTCCGATCATCATCCTCCGCTGACAAAAAAAGTTTACAAGGCGTTAAAATAAGTGAATACATTGTAAGAGAATAACATATAATTATATGAGCCTCTAACACCTTCAGTCTCATCACTGTCGACAAGAGGAGACTGTCTACCATTGAAAAGTGAGTCGACCTTATCGTTAAGTGATTTAAAGTTTCTCTGCATCTCTTGAGAATTTTCTTCAGATGCTTTCAAACGCTCTTCCAAACTACTATTTTCGACTTGCAGGTTTGTAAGAATCTTCTTGTACTCCATCAATTGTGAACTCCCACCAGCCGTGTTGCATTTGGGACGTCGTGTATACTTTTGTCGCCCCTTCATCTGATCACGTACCATTACGAATATCGCATCCACATCTGAGACTAAACCTTCAGACTCCTCTTGAGCAACACATTCATTCACTTGAGACTACAAGAAAGTGTACATGGTTCTTGCGTGCTATCCGTCGGAAGATACTCAGAGGGATTAGTGGTCGGTCCGGATGATGTACGAGGCTGTGTCGGAAATGGCGGGATTTCAGACTCAGATGCCATTTCACCGACGACGGAGGTATGCTTCCGTTGATTGGAAGGACGGGTGCTTCGTTTCCCTCTCCCAGCCATTGTTTCTGCAACTCAAAAATAGATATGTTATCGTGTTATGTGTATATATACAATATATCATACCATCCCTTAACAATCAATTAAACTCTCTCATCGATATAAGGCCAGGAGGATTTCTTCTTTTACTTTAAAATGTCACTTAATTTGTTCCTATTTGAACTAAAATGTATCCAATGAGTCTGTTAACGAAAATTATTTGCCAAACAAACTGATGCCTAGACAACATTATTTCAAATCTAAGATCTTTGCATTCACTCGTTATACCACTTAATCAAATCCATTTTAAGCAAACCTCTTTAATTCACAAGTAGACCCATTTAAGTCAGCTAGATTGGACCAAATTTTCGTAGACCAACTTTACACAACTTCGTTCAGTCAAAATTTGTCTAATTTAGGGTTAACCACCATAAATTAATTTCAGATCTCCAAACTAAACATCAAACTGATAGTTTTACAATTCAAGTAACCCAACAAAAAAAAGCTAACCTGAGCCCTAGAAATTGAGTGGTCGACCGATTAGAGGTCGCATGCGAAGACAAGGCTGCTACCTGTCGAGGTCGCTCGTCAGGCGTTGAAGGTGCGGTCGGAGTCTGCTGGTCGGTGCTAGAGCTTCGGGATGACTGTGATTGTCAAAACCAGAAGACGACTGGGGCTGGAGCTGCACTTGTCGAGGCCGATTGTCTTCTTGCGCTCCGCTGACCTCTCTGGACCCCCTCTTTCTCTCCGTCACTCTTTTTTTTTGTAACTCTATTTCTCTTCAACTAAAAGAAGGGATAATTACTGGCCAAAAAAAAGGAAATGAAAATCGGCCAAAAAAAAACTAAAGGGATAAGATGATGTATATTTGTATTATTATTACTAGCTGGTCTGCATGAGGAAGCAAACCATTTGACCGGCCTTGAGTCAAACCTCCCTTCTAAGGCCTTTCTTTATAAAAAAAAAAAAAATTGCAGAGGTTTCGGTAATTCTATGGACCATTCTTTTCCATTTTTTTTTATTGATACCATTTAATATATATATATATATTTATTACTCAAAAACTACCTAAATAATCATAACTAAACTATATTTAATATATAAAATATTTCCGGCGACTAAAATATTGTCGCTACTAATACTTTAACTTTACAGTTGAACTAATTTAGTCGCCGTTAATTGTACAAATTTACCGGCTAATTATCTCGCCGGTAATAATTTAGTTTTATCCCGGCGAGTATAATGACGTCGCCGCTAAAACTTGGAATTTACCGGCGAAACTAATTTAGTCGCCGTTAATTGAAAACTTTTACCGGCCAATAATCTCGCCGGTAATAATTTAATTTTTTTTCCCGGCAAATATAATGATGTTGCCACTAAAACTTGGACTTTACCGGCGAAACTAATTTAATCGCCGTTAATTGTAAACTTTTACCGGCTAACTATCTCGCCGTTAATAATTAATTTTTTTTCCCGGCGAGTATAATGACGTCGCCGCAAAAACTTGGACTTTACCGGCGAAACTAATTTAGTCGCCGTTAATTGTAAACTTTTACCGGCTAACTATCTCGCCGCTAATAATTTAATTTTTTTACCGGCGACTAAAATGACGTCGCCGCTAATTGTAAACATTTACCGGCCAACTATCTCGCCTCTAATGTATGTTGTATTAAAATATTAATTTATTTGTATGCTCTTAAACTTTTACCGACGACACTATTTTAGTCGCCGCTAATGGTAATCTTTTACCGGCGAAGATATTATACTCGCCGCTAATAATCTTTTACCGGCTAAAGTTTTTCTTCGCCAGGAAAAACACTTTTACCGGCCACTTTTACCGGCCACTATTATTTATTCGCTGGCAAATGGTGTATTTCTTGTAGTGACATTAGTTTATTAATTATTGATGATGTTTGATTAATTCAAATTGTTTGAGATTTCGACAATTATTAGTGTAAAATGCGAACATAGAAGTTAGAACTAGTCACCACGTATCGATTTAATTACTATAATAATAATTATCACTTAAAGAAAACGTTAATGGCAATTTAAATACCAAGTTGATCTCCATTTGTCTTTGTCCAAAAAATATATCCATTTCAATATTTTGCGTGGGCGATTTCTCCGTTTTCCCACATCGATCTCTACGATTTCCCCCCATTATTTGTCTCCGGTTTTATATTATTATCTTTTAAAACAACCAGTCTAATTAGAACGATAAAACTATATAATAACAAAATGTTAATTAAATAAATTGAAATTCTTCTTATTTTATAGGTGGTAATTACATATTTACATCCAATGTATTAACAAAATAATTAGAAATATGACATGTGTAATATTCATTTATTTAAAGTGAAATACAATAGTTCAAGTTGAAGGTGACTTCTTAAGTATGTTTATTTTAAAATTATTGATAAATATGTTTAAGGTAGATAATTATATGAAGTAAGTTATAGACTAAGCTTGTAAAAACTGACCATCCAGTTAATATTATTATTATTTTGAATTGATGTCAATAGTTTCGAATGATCATTTTTTTGTTTTCATTGAAAACCAGCAAAAAAAATTAATGTAAATGCAATAGCAAGAAATGCAAGGAAAATTATAATATTGAAAATTTATAACAAGTTAATAATTGAAGTATATATTATAATTAAAATATAAAAGATAAACGCTCCGACGTTTTAACATTCCGATGAACCGAAATGTGAGTGCATACAAAAATGTCATCGAAGTTTGCAAATATTACACACCATGCCATTATCTAATAAATCGGAACAGATTCTCTCGAAATGTCTATCAGGGCTTAATTAAAATATCTTCACAATTAATTTATTCTTTTTCCCACTTCAAAAAACAGCTCCAACTTCCAAGCTACCATCATTCTTAATACTTTAATGAACAAGTTAAATGGCTTGATTTTCAGACTTTTAGGATTAGGAATGTATATGTATGTATATACACAATAAAAATGATTACAGTAAATTTAAAGAATGATATATAATAATCGATTAATCGTTACTATCACTATTAAATTCATGCAGAAAAACTTAATTTTTAGAATATATGTTATTTTTATTTACCATTATATAGCCTTCCTTGTTGGCAAAAATAAATAAATTATATAGCCTTCCTTTTTTCACAGTTGACTTGTAAAGCACTTCAAGTTCAATATAATTAATTACTGTGATGATGATGATAATATATAAATAGTTATGTAAGCTAGCTATTTAAATATCGTTCGCTGAAAAGAAAAGCAATGTTAATTAATTTATAATTTTATATACTAGTCCATGAATGGTAATCATACATATAGTTGAAATTGTCCGCCCCATACGTAATTATCATTGTTTGTTTGTTTGTAATTTGTATTGGGTATTGCTCGCCAAAAGAAGAACTAGAAAAAAAGTGATATTCTCTTGTTGGCCGACCCTCTTTTTCCTGTTATATTTTTCCTTAATAGTGTTCTTGGAAAATAAAATTTAATTAGATACAATAATGATGCTCAATCCACCATCTCAATATATGGACTAGCCAATAAATAAGAGACACATCATAAATATACATTAAAATAAATAACTTTGATTACAACCCATCATAATTTCACATAATTAATCCTACAATTTTTGGCCTAATAATATAACTAATTTCTCCTATAAAATAAAAATATTTTATTTTAAATATAAATATTATATGAGTGTCACTAGAAATTGATATTTTTCTAAAACCCTATTAGACATGGTGAACCCTAGATGGTAAGTGTCCATTTTTTCTAGGGTTCACCTTGCCTTCTAGGACACTCATATTATATTTATATTTATATATGAAAAAAAAAGTTATAGGAGAAATTTGTTTATTAGGCCAAAAAAGGCATGAATTAATTACGAGAAATTATATTGAGTTATAATCATTTGTTAACCAAAGTTAATTATATAGTATACATTTATAACGTATTTATTAATTATTGGCTGATCTATATGTTGAGGTGACGGACTTTATCCATCTAATAATTTCTCATTTTGCATACATTTATTTACTAGCATTATACTGGCAAAATAACACAACGAAATGTGAAATATTTTACCACCTCCTATTTCCTTATTATATATTTATGTATTATATCCAAAGAAAAAGTGCCACCCACCAACTACGAAACACACATTTCCACACAAAGTAGTCTAATTTAAGAAATTTTGTTCAAAATTATATTTATTTTAATATTTATTTAATGTAAGAACATATTTCACCAAGTTGTGCTAATCACTTGAAAAAAAAAAAAAAAAAAAGTGCTAATTTTAGTGATTTCTCTGGGGTTGTCAACGGGGCGGGTCGGGGCGGGTATCGTTTGCCCCGTACCCGCCCCGCGGGTCGAGATGGTCGACTCGTACGCACCCTACACAATTCGCGGGGCGGGGCGGGTCGACCCGCGGGTCACCTATTAGTAATACATAATATATTATTAGCAATTTAAATCCTAAATTCTATATTTACCATATACAAATTCAATTTAAAATTTAAATCACAAATAATAAATTTAACTTCAAATCCAAATACAAGTCACAAATCCTAATTATTTTAACTATGTATTATATTACCATATAGTTTTATATAAATACGTGTAATATATATATATATATATATATATTATCCACATACAGAGCGGGGCGGAGCGACCCCAAAACCGTACCCGCCCCACGGATCACGTATTGCGGGTCAAGGATTACCCGTGACCCATTGCCACCCCTAGATTTCTCCGTTTTATTATTTATTATAATAACAATAATTATGATATTCTTTATTTTGATTCAGACAATATTAGGCATGTTTGGGACCGATTATATTATCAGTTTACGACACAACTCAAGAAAATATAATAAAAAAACATATTTGTTTTTTCTTTCTTTTTTTCATCTGCATTTTCCTTTAGGAATTAAAAATCCCATAGCAAGGAGCACAATAATCTTGTTGTTGTTGTTGGTGTTGTTCAACTTCTCTGTTTCTCTTTTGAAAAATATAGAAGCTTTAGCTTTTCTTTGTCTGGTCTGTGTTAATCAGTGATCACTGTATAGTACCAGCTCTAGCGTTTGTTTCTTTCTTCAGACAGTCTTTGACAAACAACTTACACACTACTATATATATTCCTCGACAACTACAAGTCCAAGAATTTTCAACCATTTTAGTGTCTGGAACTTAGCAGCGCCATTTCGACTTGGTAATCAAGAAAAGGTTTCATTTTTTATGAATTTCTATTTCCATATTTAAAAAGATTTTGATTATGGAGGGAAGAGGAGGAGGAGGAGGCATTACAGCGGTGGTATCAGAAGCTCCATCAAGCTTTCATGTGGCTCTGAGATCCGACGACACGACCCAGACACCCGGATCAGCTCAGCCCCTCGCGGTGGTTCCAATCCAAACCCCGCCGCCGACTGCAGCGGAAGCTGGAGCCCTGCCTTTGAAGAAGAAGAGAGGACGGCCAAGGAAGTATGCCCCGGTCAACCTCCCTCTGTCTCCAAAGCCGGCGCCGGCATTCGATTTCTCGTCGCAGAAGAGGGGCAAAATCCGGTCTGCCGGATCTTTGAGAAAACCCAAATTCCAAGTTGACAATTTAGGTATAAAAAATACGATTTTTTTTTTTTAAAAGTTTCTTACATCGGTGGATGATGTTGGGTGGGGCCTCGTATTTGGATTCCGAGATGGAGATAGATTTTGGCTTCATGCATGTAGTCTGTCTGCAGCTGCAACATTGGCGGTGGGTACTGGATCTCAAAGAGGATTACTATTTTCGAACACTGTCTATTAGAATGCGCAGATTTGAATTATTGTGAAACATCTATTTGTCTTCCATCTTTTCTGGATCTTAAAGAGGATTACTATTTTTTGTTGTGTTTTTGCTATGTGCATGCATGCATTCTTTTCTATAGGATGTTCGTCTTTGCAGCTTTCTGGACTTTCTTTATGCAAAAGCTTCTTCTTAATGTCAGAAACAAGTACTAGGTGTTGGAAATAAAATAAACTTGATTTGTAATAACTATCTAGAAGTCTCTAAATGTGTGTAGGAGTCTCTAAGTGTGTAGAAGTCTCTAAGTGTGTAGAAGAGTCTATAGTTAGGAGTCTTAAGAAATATCTAGAAAAGAAGTCACTAGAAGAAGAAATCACTAGAATCCTTAAGTCTCTAGAGACATCCTAATGTACCTATAAATATGTGATGAGATGAATGAGAATGCAATAAGTTGAGTAGACAAACAACAAGTCTCTCATATCCTCTCCACTCTCACACAAACACATATTCATACACCAACACTAGGTTAGGCTGCATAAGTTTTTCATAATCATACGAGTTGGTCTGTGTTTTCTGGGCATTTATGAAATAAGATTCAAGTTTATTAACGAGTGAGAAATTGCTTTTTTCCGTTTAGGTGAACCGGTCGCGTGCTCTGTTGGTGCTAATTTTACACCGCATATCATCACAGTTAATGCAGGCGAGGTACGTAAAAACGGATCATCATAATTCATTCATTTTGGGAGTGATATGAACGATGAACCCAGTGAAGACTCAATTGGACCAACTGTAGAATTGCAATTTTAATTTTTGTGTTTTGGGTTGTATGGTGTGGTATAGGATGTGACGATGAAGGTTATATCGTTCTCTCAGCAAGGACCAAGAGCAATATGCATCCTTTCAGCTAATGGTGTCATATCTAGTGTCACTTTTCGTCAGCCTGATTCTTCTGGTGGTACTTTGACATACGAGGTGATTCATTTGTGCTCCTTCGTTGATAATAATAATGGCGGATCTATCATGCCCAATTCAAACTTGTATATATGACGGCAGGGTCGTTTCGAGATACTGTCATTATCAGGATCATTCATGCCCAGTGAGACCGGAGGAACAAGAAGCCGATCTGGCGGAATGAGCGTTTCATTAGCGAGTCCAGATGGTCGTGTTGTCGGAGGTGGTGTTGCTGGTCTTCTTGTTGCAGCCAGCCCTGTCCAGGTACTCGTTTTCGTTGATACCACGTAATTATATTTATGTGTTACTGGTCTAGTCTAGTAGCCACTGATATTTCAGATTTTGCGCGTTATCTAGATTGTGGTTGGTAGTTTCCTGATCGGGAATCAACACGAGCAGAAACCCGACAAGAAGCCGAGAAACGAGCCCTTATCAACTCCCAATATTGTCTCTACCGGCGATTACAATGGAAATTCATCATTCCTCAGAGTACACATCGACAACAACTACAATTGGTCTTCTTCAATACCCCAACAAGATTCAACAAATAAGCCGGCCGACATTAACATCTCGTTTCGCGACGGAAACTGAAGAATCAAGCTTGCTACTGATCGACTAACATTTTGGATTTCATTTGACAAAACTCGGTCCTTTAAGTTGTCATGTGATTGATCCTATGGTTTGTGACTAAAAAGGTCTAGGTTTCACATGTTGTTGTATAATATTAGGAGTGGCTTAGGTAGGATGATGATGTACTTATGTTTTTGCATGTATTGAGTAGCTAGTAGCTAGCTAGTGTGTTGTTTCACAATTCTGTCTGATCTTTTAGTCAGTTCTTTGTAAACTACTGCATTACTATACTGTACTGGAATTAAGTGTGTTTATTACCACCATTAAAATTGTTATCACAACATATCTCACTAATGCATTCCTTGTGATGTAAGAAAGCCAATGGGTCTTTCTACGTCTTCTTGCGCACCAAGCTTGTGATGCTCCTTTTTATATATTTTTTATTAACCTAAAAGTAAACCTTATAAAGAAATTGATATTATTAATAGGATGATACAAATATTAGGTGTAGTTAAAAATATTTATACTTTTTCGTATTTTTAAAGTTTTACAATGTTACAATTAAATCTATCCTAATACTAATAAAAAAAAGGGTTAAAGAACCTATAAACTGTCTGAAGTTTGCTTCATGTGAGATTTTGGTATCTGAAGTTTAAAATGTTGAATATGGACAGTCCCAAGTTTCATTTTTGTTGAAATTTGGTGTCTCGGTGTGATTACTTTAGAGAAGTCAATTCCGACGAAACCGGGTGTCAAATAGAAGCTCTTATGCACGCTCCCTACTCGTCACCTTGCCGGGACCGTCACCTAAGAAGGCGGCCACATCCACGCAAGTAAATCTCGCTCTATTGTTGCTGAAAAACACTCCACACCACTCTGCTGGAAACATTTTCTTTCGGATGTTCAGTTTTAGGAGAGATTTGGCGATTTTATACAAAGTAAAGAGTGATGGATTATGAGTGGATGAATGAGTCGATGAAAATGTTTGAAGAGAGAGGAAAAGACACACGAAGACACCAAATTTCAACAAAAATGAAACTTGAAACTGTCAATTTCAACATTTTAAACTTCAGACATCAAAATCTCACATGGAGCAAACTTCAGACATTTTATAGTTTCTTAAAATAAAAAAAAGCAGAAGGACGGTAGTTTACGCGCATTGTTGAAAAACCCAAAGCGAAGCAAAAGGACGGTAGTTTACGCGCATTGTTGAAAAACCCAAAGCGAATAGAACGAAGTTATTACATATCCCCTATTACTTTCCTTGGGATGCAAGTAATAAAGCTCAAAGGACAGGTTATAGAGATTAGTGCAAGTAAGAAGGTGGGCCGTAGACTCCGCATATATGGGCTGGGCTTTCTTATTAATTATTGTTTGGTGAGAGGCCTATAGCAAACACACATCATTCCTGAACATATTAGTTTTTTTTTTCTTTTACACAAAAAACTATTCAGAGCTAAATATATTTCTGTAGAGCACAATTTGTTTTTTGTTTAATACTCTATTGTTAATTAACTTACTTAGTTAATTATTTATTTATTTCAAAATTAAAGGTAATTATTTATCAAATTTTAGATTTCATGGTTTAATTTATACAATTTTTTAGAAATATTAGAGGTAGTGTTTCACTTGATCTCAAATACCCAACATAAAGACAAATGCTCACGGACGCCAAAGTATAATCCAGGCGTTTTATATATTAATTAATTAATATTTATATTATTATTATTATTATAATATTATATTATATATGAAGTGGTTACTGTTACTACTGCATGGATGAATTAAACATGAATATTTAACTAGGGAACACGTGATTCCAAGTGGCATGCCATGCAAAATATGCCTATCAGACGATATCCCTCTCTCTATATGTGCAAGCTCTATATGTGCAAGGTATTGTTAAGGTCTCTACATATGTTATACATTCAATCATACACCATATAATTATAACAATATACTAAATACATGCGTATACTGAATAGAAAGAGAGAGAAAAAGATGATGAAGATAAAATATAGGCAGGGCCGGCCAAGAGAGACCGAGGCTTAAAGCTAAAATAAAATTTGGGGCCTTCACTTTTTTTTTTTTTTTTTTCTAGTAGACATATTTTTTAAAAGATACTATCGATTAAAAGTCGAAAAGAGAGAACTTAAGCATAAAAAATAATGGAAAGTCATTTTTTTAACTGAATATTTTTTTTAACACATGCTTAAGTAGACTTAGTTATATAATACTATATATGAGGTATTACTTCTTTGGGGCCTAAAGCCAGGGAAGAATCTACATGTTTATGTACGGGGTCACGGGACACCGCTTAACTAGACCGAGCTAAAGCAAAAATTAAGTAATTATCGATAGGACCTCGTATAAAAATTGGAAAGTACTCCGTATAAAATAATTCAAAGGAAAAAATTATAATAAATTGCTTGGTAGTTTAGTGGTATAGTGTGTGAATTTATTTAGTTGCCTCATCCATGGTTCAAATCTCATCAACCACACTTTTACCTATATTATTATTGACAAATCTTTTTACAATTTTGTAAATATTGTTTACATGGTTTCAGTTCTCATCATTCACACTTTTACCTATATTATTATTATTGATAAATATTTTTAAAATTTTGTTAAGTATTGTTACAAAACATTATAAAAAAATCATAATATTTATTTATCTCATTCTAAGTTTTACCTTTATTATTCATATGATCTAATCTCATATATTTTATGTCATCTTTTCAGTTTTGAACTAGAGATTCATAAATATTAATATTTTACTATTTAATATATTTTACAGTATCGATTCTTTTTTTATTTGGTATGTTATTTATATTTGTATATGATATTATAAATATTTAAAGTTTTTTTATAATTGAACTTTACATTTTTTTAGGAAACTTTTGTTAGTTCGACCTGAAATTATATTATTTATCCGACCGTTTTTTTAAAACTATATATAAAAAAAAAATTTATTGTGCACCCACTGACCCCTAGGTCCTGGATTCGTCACTGCCTAAAGCCCTAGCTTTAGTGGTCTTACCCTTGGGCCGGCCCTGATATATATATAGGGCAACCAAATATGTAATAATAATTATTATAAAATAACCTCATTATACAATTTGAACTGAAAGTGTTTCAGTATCATACAATTTTATATATATAAAGTTAAAAGCTTAACTTTTATTATTTGCCAAAAAACAGAGAACTATGAATATCACTGTGATGTTTTCTTTTACTTACAAATATTGTCCTTTAACATTCTAGCCTCCTCTGACGATGAAAGAATAATAAATAATAATGATATTATTTGGCCAAAATAATAATATTATTATTATTATAGTTTTTTTTTGCTCGGAATATTATTTTTGTAGTTGCCAGATAATAATTGTAGGAAACTAGGAAAAACATGACTACGTACTCTGCATACACACGGTGCAGGCGCTGTCGGGCTATATATTAGGCGCATGTATCAGTTTCACGGGCCTAACTTTTTACCAGTCAAATATTAGGCCCTAAGCTTTATTTCTTTTTATTTTAAGTTACTAAGCTTTTCTCTCAAATATAATTTTTCTATCATGCTCCACAAGTACTATACTTTTGTTATTTTTTTGTATTTTTTATTGCCCTAGAGGCGAATCCTATAAGAAAATTGATATTATTAATAGTATGATGCAAATATTAGATGTTTTTTTAAAAAAAAAATCATATTTTTTTATTGTAATACCCCATAAGTTTGTACCACATCGGTTAGACTAAGAAGATTTGAAGCTTTAATAAGCAAGAGTTGTACTATTCAAGTCCAACAGGAATTCCTCATTTTCTAGGCCCAAGCGAGGACAACGGGCTTAGTTAGGCTGAGTTGGGCTAAGTGGGAACAGTCGCTCGGGCTTAGGAGCGTGACATTTATACTTTTAAAATTTTATAATTAAGTCCACTATAGTAATAAGAAAAGAAAAATCTTGATGCTCCAAGAATATGAAGAATATGGAAGAAAAATCCGATTTTTTTAGCCAACTCTCAAATATGATGGACACCACGCACTCTCATGAATGTCATGTAATTTCAAATTTATTTAATCCTTAAAATTTAAAAATTATGCCTGATTTAACAATCGGGTAAGTCGAGCCATGCCTTGTGGGCCTACCACAAGATGGCATAATCTGTTCACCCATGGTTTGAATCTTGAACTAATAACCAAATCGACAATCGTCTCATAAATTTTAACTCAATTAGAAATTATTATTAAAATTTATTTTTAAAAATTAGTTACTTGAACTTTTAATTTATGAATAAATTGTTATATTCATTAGAATTTTTTGTCATATTGGATATAAAGTATCACGTGATGTTGAGATATTTTAATGTATACCTACGATAAATTTATTAAAAAATTAAAAAAAATTCAAGTTAAATACATTTAATTAGATGTTCAATTAGACATCTCTTTTTATATCTAATTTAACAAAAACTATGACAAAAGTAGAAATTTTATCTGCAATTGAAAGTTTGGGTTGTCACTTAAAAAAAGGTTCAGAAAGTTATTTGAAATTGAGTCAAAATTATGCAGCATTGACATGCCTTGAACTATTAATCCTAACTCGATCAACTCTATAACTAATTTGGGGCTAGCGACGACACTGTGATTTTTATTCATGGACACGAATTGAAGTAAGGCAAATAATAAAAAATAAAAGGAAAAGGTAAGATTTTACTGATACAAATTAAAAACATTTATATTTTTAAGAGTAAAAAAATAATATTGATAATAATGGGGGTACAATTCCCCATCAACCCTACGTAGCTTCTTCATCCATAAAGGCTATCAAGCTCAAATGAGAGTACGCTACATATCTCGTGTTTAAACATTACTAGGTGCATTTCTCGCGCATCGCACGAGTGACTTACCAAATATTTATAATTAACAAACTAATATTCGATAAAATTTATACTGACTATTTGTAATATGTTAAAACACTATTTTTAAATAAAATATCAGTCTAAAATTTAAATAAGTAAAAGAAAGACTGAAAATTTTGAACCGTAAAATACCATTGTGCAAGTTCACAAATAAATTTTAGATGTCTGTACCGCATACTACATTTGGTCGTCGATTCCGTGTCAAGCGTCTGTTCTTCAACAGATATGGCTTCGATGACCACCGGCGATATCTCGCCGGAGATAGAGATAGCTCTGCCACTGAGACTGTCAGCCGCCTATATCGTCTGTTATCTTCGTTCGCCAGCTCCGCGTCAAGCGTCTGTTAAAAATCTGCGAAGTTTTAATTTCGATTAATTACATACATTGAATCTTGAACGGTCCGAAATTTTAATTGCGATTAATTGCATACATTGAATCTTGAACGGTTCGAAATCAGAGAAATTTTAATTGCGATTAATTGCATACATTAAATCTTGAACGGTCCGAAATTTTAATTGCAATTAATTGTATACATTGAATCTTGAACGGTTCGAAATCAGCGAAATTTTAATTGCTACTATTTACAACTTAGAAACCCTCAGCTCCCTAGTGCAATCAATATTATGAAGTTAATGACTACAAAACCCTTAGCTCAATTGTCATAAATGCATCGATTAACGTAAAAAAAAAATTCATTAGCTCCACATTCACCCTGTTATTATCTTTCCTTCAGAATTTATAATATATATAGATTTTATTGACACATTAAAGAGTGAACTAGTAGTGACGATTCTAATTTTATCTTGTTACCTAAAGTTCAGACTTTCCTTTCTTACGATATGAGGTTTGTTAGATCTAACTTAGTGAATAATCAGCGCATGCACTCAACATAGCACACCAGCAGCTTAGTATAGTTAAGAGGTCAGCACGTTAAACACAGTTTTATTCGTCTCTTCATATGTTTGACGCGGTATGTGGGACATGTGAAACCTAATATTTTAATCGGGGTAACGCGAGGTGACACTCCTTAGTGGTATCAAACTTAGTTCATTTAAGTCAAACCATATGAGAGTAAGCACTATTAACCATTAGACCACTACTGTCGGTGATAAACATGATTAATTTAAGCAACTATTATACGTTTAGACATGATTATTTAATTAATATAATGTCTAAAGAACTCAAACATACAATTATATGAATAAGCATGACTAATTATGGATACTTTTATGCTTAAAATGTTGATCAATATTTTATGAGAAAATTAGTACATCGTCTATATAAACGATGCAAAATGACATAAATGGGCTAAAGATATCATTCATTATATTTTGAAATTCATAAGGGGCATTTTTTTAACCAGAACGGCATAACATTCCATTCGTAATGTCCAAGTGGGACGGTGAAAGTCGTTTTATATCCATCTTTTTCAGCAATTTGAATCTACCAGAATCCAGATTTCATGTCAAATTTTGACATAACCTTAGTTGTGTAAAGTCGATTTAATAAATTATTTTTATTAGGGATTGGATATCTAATCCATCTTAAAGCTTTATTTAAAGGCTTATAATTGATAACAAGCCTCGGAACTCCTCGTTTTAATTCAGATTCTCAACATAAAATGTTGGACAACTCCATGGACAATATGGTTTTCTAATTAATCTTTTAGATATAAGCTCATCAATTTCTTTTTTACAAATTTCCAAATGGTAAGGACACATAGCAATAGATCTAGCTTTCGTTGGAATCAAAGTTTGGTTCATATGGTAAATTTACCACATGCTTCTTTTGTTCCCAAAATGCATTGGGAATATCAGAACAAACTGTACTTTCTATATATTTTTGTAAATTATAAATTTTTTTTCTGTCATATAGGATGTTTGAATTTTTTCAACAATCTTTGTATAACTCATTTCTTGAGTTAAGGAGTTTAGAAAAAATTTCTTTTCTCTTAATTTTCTTCTGTATCAAATCAATCTCGTGATAACGAGATTCTGAAACAAAATTAAAAGTTATATCTTGTTGATTAACCGTACTTGTAATTCCTTCTTCAGTAATGCTTTTAATAGGATAAAGCATATGAAGAAATAGATTTCCAAGAATAACATCATGGGATAAATTTTTAACCATTATAAATGGCATTTCTAAGCAATTTCTTTATCGCAGTTTGCAGTATTTTGTAGCTTGTATTTAGAATTTCAGTTGTTTCGAGAAATATCTCGAAGAAACAAGTCCTTTATTGATACAATTTAGGTCTGCTCCAGAGTCAACCATTGCAATCACGAAGATATAATATTCTTTATGAACAATAATGTTGACTTTAATATGCCGTTTATGAGTAATAACTCTATCAAGCATATTTACAAATGTTAAGGAGTTCATAGCTTCTAAAGATTTTTCTCATTCTTCATTGTCAGTTGCTTCATCTATTTTAGATTCTAAAATGAGAACGCTGGATTTTAAATCACTTAAATCTTTTTTGAGAATTTTACTTCATGCATTAAATTATTAATACAAGAAGAATCACAAATTTCTTCTTCTATAGGGGACTTAGCTCTCCTTAGAATTTCTTTGAGACTATAAGCCTCAAGTTCTTTTAATTTTAACCGCTTCTCAGGTTTTTTAACGATATACTGCTCTAAATAATTTTGTAGCTTTTCTCTTCTTTCATTCGGATCAGAAATTTGATCTATCATATCTAGTATAAAGTTTTGATCATGGGTAAGGAAAAATAACTCATTTGCTTTGCAAAGTGATTTGTAATAATTACAATTTCCATTGCAATCAAAATCATTTGACTCATCCTCATATTCAAATTCATCGGTCTGATCTGATTCATTTGCAGCGAAAAAAATCATTTTTATCTGTAATAACAGATACTTCTAAATCTTGTTCTTCATCATTAAGGAATAGTTTTTCTAAAGTTTTATTTAGTCCTTCGTCAATATATAGACTATTAATTTTCTTTTTCAATTTACATTTATTAGCATAATGGCCAGGCTTTTGGCATTTCCAACATAGTGGAACTGTTTTTTACTCAGGGTTTTCGGGTCTTTCTTTCTTATTTCTTTTAGGAATATATTTTTTCCTAGGATATTTACTAAAGTTTTCATAGACTTTATTAATCATTTTCTTATAAGGTTTGTTTTTCTTATTAGAATCTCCAATGGAGGGTAACCCTGTTCGCAAAAATCACCAATAATTCTTTTTCCAATAAGTTTCTCCTTTTGGAGTTGGCAGTGTAATTTTATTTCATTGCATAAATTTATGCCTTCAGCGACGATCTCAGAAAACAAGTCGCTGTAAGTGTATATGGAATAAGGAATAACACCATTATATTTTAGCTTAATCCTATTACGGACCTTTTCAACAAAAAATTGAGGAAGTCCATATAAGAATTTTTCTTTCCAAAATTCATTTTGGCTATCTTCTCTAGTAAAAACTTTAGAAAGAAATACTATTTAAACTGAAATAAGTTCTGACATCTTAAATTCATCAATTGTTCTTGAGATTTATCAAGTTGTAAAGATGTAGTTCCAATAAAATGTTTTGCTATAGTATATAATAGTGTGTTAACACAATCGGTAACCTGGGTAGGTTGTCCGTTTTGTGTTTCAATTTTTATAACTCACGGAATATGCAATTTAGCCTCTTCAGGTAGGTGAAAATCTCATCATCATTTTAATTGACTAGTGAAGCCTTGAATTAAAGGGTCTATAAATACTTTCGTTAGAGGCACCATTTATTCTACAAGCAGTTGCATACATAGTCATGTAATTTAATACTGTTTGTATTTGGTACTCTGTCATTCCATCAATATTCCATTCACCAATTGAATTTCCATCAAATTGAACAGCATTGAATTGGTCACGCTATTCAAGCTGAAGGTCAATGGGAGTTGGCCTATGATAATAAGGTTTTGCCGGAATATTGTAAACTAATTTCTTCTTATAAGAAGTTAATTTATTAACTTGAATTTGATCTTCATGTTGTTCAGATAAGAACATATTTTCAAGCCGATCAATTTTTTCTTCTTCGGGATTAGAAGTTTCGGAGAAATTCTCAGACTTTGTTTTTAGGTAAAAATTCTCAGACTTGTTATGCCCCAAAGGAGCACAATCATTTTCTTTTATCCCGAGATTATTTAATCTTTTCATAAGTTCTTCTATCATCTCAGTATTTTGAGATTTAAAGTGAAGTTTCTCAGATGTCATGAGTTTAAATAAAACCCTTTTATCTATTAGAAATGGTTTTGAATTAAGAACTTATTTTCCTTTAGTAATTTATTGATAAACTTTATTCTCGATTCGATTTAATTGTTCTCCATTGTTTTGAGAGTTAAGTTTGTAAAATTATTTTGTTCAACAACTTCTACTTTGTCACTCTTCCTATAAGGAGTTGCTAAAACCTCATCATCATATATCTTTAAAGTTAAATTTACTTCAGTTGGGGATACTTAAAGTAACTTTTCCATTTTTAGCAATAAAATCTCTATAAGAGTTTTAAAGAGGGAGGATAAAATTTTGATCTTCAAAATTAGGATATTCATTTTTCTATGATATATAAAGAATTTGCATAAATTCAAAAAATTCAGCAAACTCATCACTCCTTTTAATGAATTTATTATATAAAGAAAAATATTTTCTCTGGCTTTCAATTCTTTTTAAGAAAAATCATTTTCTATGATATGCATATTTTGGCGAATAAAATAATTCTTTAGCAAGACCTTTTAAAGGACACGATTCAATTTATTCATCAATGGTAATATTAAAAATGCCCATATTTGAAAGTGTTGGAGACTTTACTGTAGTCTCTGAGGAGGGTATATTAACCACATATTTGTTGATTAACACCGTAAGATGTAAACCTAGTTCCTGCAATATTATCATTTTCTAGATTGGATATAGGAGCAGAAGATGAAGAAAATCATCCTTGGGTAAAATTATTATGGTTTGAATTAAGAATATCTTGACCTAGGCTTAGGCGAGCAATTCTCTTACTTTTTTTTTATTCTCTTACTGGAGAATCTAATTTTAACGCTACCATCTGGATATTCAATTACTTCTTCAAGTTCACGATTTTCCTGTTTTACAGGTTCACTAGCACCTTCTAGAACCCAGATTTCAGGTAATTTTACCTGATTCCAAGAGATGGTTTTTTGGACTTTTAAATTACTTTTAGCAAGATTTGTAATAAACAGAGTAGTTGATCATTTTGGATCTGAAGAAACCAATTTTAATTTTGGAACTACAGTATTCATCACTTTATATTGAATTCTATAAATAAGAATTATGTTCTTTGATCATTGAATCATATTAAAACCATCAGATTTAATGTCAATGCAGAGAGCATGCATGAGGTTAGGGTCATTTAATAACAATGTGAAATTAGGAAAGCATGCAAAATATATTAGGCCATAACACAAACTAGATTCAATTATTCCTAATAAGGAATCATAAAATTTACTCAAACATACAATTAAATGAATAACCATGACTAATTATGCGTATTTTTATGCTCGTGTATTAAAACCATATTGTGTTCATACCTTCTTGTAGAAATTTCATAACTTCTGTACAAAACTTGGACGATTTATAATTCTTGAACAATCTTTCGGAAGAAAAATACCTTTTTTTTTTAAATAAAAAATATTCATGTATGATGTATCCATGTCGTTTGTCTTGTAATAATTTATACTATATTTGAACTAATTTAAAATCATTTAGGTATCTGAGTTAACATACATTGACAAATTGGTATCCGAGATAATTTTTACTTTTAGGTACCTTAGAAATCCAAAATGTTGCACTGTCAATTTTACCTGGCAATTTAGGACTGAAAATGAGCATGCATCACGCACATAATCACTAATGACAGAAAATAAAAAATATCTTATCTTGAATGTACTAAAATATCATTTTGAAATAAACCATTATAACACCCGATCTCTATTCATTTTCATCCACTTTACTTTAGAGTTAGGGTTTTAAAAATTCAATTTCCTAACTATCTCCCTCTAGAACAGACACATCTTCTGATTTTCGTGCTCTCCACCTAAATTCTCTTGGAAATAACATAAGATAATCATAACTACAAGTAATTCACCAAAAACTTACAAGTTGTGGTGAGATTATCCTCACAGTTCCTTTGGCGTTGTCCTACTTCTCCAAGATCCTGAACGCAAGTTGTATCGCGGCTTGCCGAATGGGGTACTCAAATCTTTTTCTTAGTACAAAATGAGGATAAGTCTCAACCGACTATACATCACGGAAGGAAGGGATGAACTAGGGGTTTACTAGGGAATATGCAGCCCTCTTCTCACTATTGGATATGCGGATGATTAATTTGCACACCAAGGAATGTTATGCTAGGTTCGGCCGAACCCCTATTTATATAGGGACGAGGTGACTTGTTTCCAAAAATCTTAATCCTTATATATATTATATATATTTAATTCATTTTATAGATCTATATATAATATCCTATGATTATATATATATTCGGATAAATAGAATATAATATATTCAACAATATATTATTTTCTTGTAGATATATACTATTATTAATGATGTATACATTATCTCCTACAATAAAATATAATATATTGGATTACTGAATATATATCTAGGGATAATAATTACGTTCCTTAATCTTAGGTGGTTAAAACATAACCACCAAGTATTTCCCTAATGTGTCGGCCAAAATTTCTTATAGTGGTCCACTTAATGAACCTTAATCTTTCTAGTTAGTCAGCAAGCTCAATAGGGCCCTAATACTACATTAATTCGGCACATAAGCCTAATCAATTCGTTAGTTACTTCTAATTAACTTACACTCAATTATGCATGGTTAATGGGCTCCAATGTAGGGGTGAGCAAATATCCCGAGAGGCTCAAAATCCCGCCCGTCAAGCCCTAATGGGCGGGACATTTCTTCTCAACTAGGGCTAGGGATAGGGATAGGGATAGGGCTTTTTTACGAAGTCCCAAAAGACCTATCTCGTCCCTTTTTGCTAACTAATCAGCTATAAACTATAGTTAGTTAAGTTAAGTTCAGTGATGACTCGGGTTGAAGTTCCATTTGATATGGATTTTTATTTATAACTTGTTATATCATAATTGTTGGTGACTCTGTGTTAGAGTCTTGGTAAAACTTAGTATTGGAGTCATTGGTGAACTATTTTGGAGAACCAAGTTATGTGTTGAACTTGGTGTTCTTACAAGTGACAAAATGTTTGAGTGATTTTGGTGTTTTATGGTGAACTTTGTGGTATGGGTTGAACTTTGTTGTTGTTCTGTGTTTGGTTATGGTTTAAGTAAATTGAGTATGATTTTTTTTTTTTTTTTGAACTTGGATGGGAATTTGAGTTTATCCCATTTGTCCCTAGTCTCTGTAGGCCCGTGGCGGGCGGGCCTTTTCCTACTAGCTAGGGCTCGGGACAGCCATTAAGTGGCCCTAGTTTTAGGGCATGGGCCATTTTTTTAGAAAAAGCCCGCCCATATGTCCCATGCTCAGCCCTACTCCAATGAAGTGCGGCTCAATTGTTATAATTGTCAACATCTCTCACTCGCCCGAATAGGAGGGCGCCTATTATACATGTAAGGCATATCATCCATTTTCTTCCATCCACTTACATGTGATTTTATTGGAGGAAACCGAATTTGACATTCAACTTCTTATTGGGTCTAAGTATCTTACACAGAATAATGGGGGTTCATGGTATTTTTACTTCAGAATAAACCAAGTGTCCAAATAAAAATACTTGATAATGGGATGACGTTTGTCACCCCATTATTGAACGTACCAACACCACTGTCTGCATCACTCATCATCTTCTTGACCTTGGCAGAAACCATCTTATCGTACCATCATATAGATCAACAATTGAGGCAAAATTAATAAGAAATTTCTTAATTGAAACTCACTATCACTTACATTTCATAAATGACAGGTATAGAACATCCGCTGGAAGTTATCCCAAGTGGCAAACGTTTTCACCACAACAATCTGTCCACAATGGCATTTTCGTCGACTGGGTGTGCCCAAAGAACTACTAGAAGACATCAATTTTAGGTGGAAACTAATCAAAAGATGCGCATGTTCTAGAGGGAGAGAGTTAAGAAATTGAATTTTTGAAATTCTAAAGTAAACTGAATGAAAGTGAATAGATATTGAGTGTTACATCGAGTTAAGTCAATGACATTTTAATCCAATCAAGTTAAGATATTTTTGAATTTTTTCGGTTATTAATTACGTGCATAATCGTGACACATGCTCATTTTCCGTCCTAAAAATTTATGGGTAAACTGACGATACAATAGTTTGGACTTTTGAGATACATAAAAATCACAAAAATTAATTCAGGTACTAATTTATCAATTCATCAGGTACATAAATGATTCTAAACCCTATTTGTATCAAGTGATTCAACATACGGTCATAATAGAGTCATTTAGGGGTTAAGAACCTATAAACCGTTTGAAGTTTGCTCCATGTGAGATTTTGATGTCTGGAGTTTAAAATGTTAAAATGGACAGTCCCAGGTTTCATTTTTGTTGAAATTTGGTGTCTCGGTGTGATTACTTTAGAGAAGCTAATCCGACAAAATCGGCTGTCAAAAAGGAGCTCTCATGCACGCTCCCTTCTCGTCACCTTGCCGGGACCGTCACCTAAGAAGGTGGCCACATCCGCACAAGTAAATTTCGCTCTATTGTCGCTGAAAATCACTCCATACCACTCTGATGAAAACATTTTCTTTCGGATGTTCAAGTTTTGGGAGAAATTTAGCGAATTTATAAAAAGTAAAGAGCGGTGGATTATGAGTGGGTGAAATGGTCGATGAAAATGTTTGAATGAAGAGGAAGAGACGTGTGAAGACACCAAATTTCAAAAAAATGAAACCTGAGACAATCCATTTCAACATTTTAAACTTCAGACACTAAAATCTCACATGGAGCAAACTTCAGACAGCTCATAGGTTCTTAACCCTTTCATTTAGACACAAGAAGAGTAGTAACCCGCCAGGAAATATGAGGATGTATTGTTGAAATTCTGAAACTTAGCAGTAGCACACAAGGTACTGTTGGATGAAAGTTTAGGGTACTTTCAACCAAAAACAAAATTGAGGATACGTAAGTGCAAATTTCGACGTTAAAACTTGCATGCACCGGGCATTGTGGATGTTTTGTCCGTTCCGTCGTCGGAGTTCGAAAGTTCCCGCATATTTAACGAACTGGTCCATCCACACCACAAATACAGCGCATCTTTCACTCGCACTTCGTCTCTTTCTGTTTCTCTCTCTTACCAAATCTGCGCTGACGACATATGCTGCCTTACGGATCGATTCACGAGGCGGAGGCCACCCTCGGGCGGAGCCTCACCTTCGCGGAGACCTTATGGTTCAATTACTCCGCCACCAAGTCCGATTACTTCCTTTACTGCCACAACGTTCTCTTCCTCTTCCTCATCTTCTCCCTGGCCCCACTTCCCGTCATTTTCATCGAGCTCGCCCGATCAGAACGCTTCGATAAGTACAAGATCCAGCCCCGAGTGAGGCTGTCATCATCCGATATGTTCCGGTGCTATTGGGACGTCATGAAGACGTTCTGCCTTGTCGTTTTCCCGCTTCAGTTGTCGTCCTTCTATTCCGTCAAGGTAAATCAAAGCAGATTCCCACGGCTATTGATTGCTCTGATGTAAACTGGAATCGATTGATATTATATTTGTTCATACTGCATGCAATTATGACAGTGGAGGTAGTTGAAGCTTCGTTCTCTATTATGTCATTAGAATAATGAAAGCTACTATTTTTTTTTTTTCTTTTTCTATTCATTTTGGATTTGATGTCTTAAATTTTAACGGGTGATATACAGATGATTGGAATCAGAACAGGATTGCCACTGCCGTCGGGATGGGAGATTGTAGCGCAATTGACAGTATATTTTCTGATTGAGGATTATACCAATTACTGGATCCACAGGTTCTTACACGGTAAATGGGGATATGATAAAATCCACCGAGTTCACCATGAATACACAGCCCCGATCGGGTTTGCCGCGCCGTATGCACACTGGGCTGAGATATTGATTTTGGGGATTCCATCTTTTCTGGGTCCAGCCATTGCTCCCGGTCACATGATAACCTTTTGGATGTGGATTGCGTTGCGGCAGATTGAGGCCATTGAGACCCACAGCGGGTACGCGTGCTCTACATTCTTTTCACTCTGTCCTTTCCAGTTTTTCAGCTGCCTTTGTTCTTTTAGAATGTTGCTCCAATGATGCAATCTTTATATAATTGTTTATTTTTAGTTGCCCTCTTATTGAAAGGAATTCCACATAAAGTTCCTAGATTTGATGGATCTTCAATAGTGGATCTCCTTTTGTTGATAGAAAATTAGAAATCATAATCAGCACTGCCCTTTTTGCCTTTGCCCATTTTTATGCTACCCTACTGGCTACTGTTGTATAAGAAAACTGTCTAGTAGCAGCCAGATTCTGGCCTTGTGAAATAACTTTTCCTTGCTATCATTATAATAGGTGTACTGTCCTTCTGTAGGGTTATGCCAGTTTGGTTTTGTGAATGATGAGTGAGATCTTTCTCCTTGGTTAAGCTATAAGGGGTTTAAAGTAACTCCTCGTGTAATAATACATTAACATCTAGAGCACAATGAGAACTAAATGTAAAAAGTCCAGGTTCTGTCAGATATTCTGGGGATTTAGAAGTTGTCTTACCAACGAAGTTAAACCTTCTTCATTAAAAATATTTTTCACAGCAATTAATGGAGAGATTAAGTGTGAAATACATTAGTGCACTTCCATAGTCTAAGGTAATTCATTTGGATTTTTATTTTCTTTTTGACCAAAATTCTTTTGGATGTTCAATCGGTGGAAAACTTGGAGTTGGTTGTTCTTCTTCTGGCAAGATAGATATATTCTGTTGCTGCTAGTGAGTATCTTAATAAGCTAACCTTACCTCGCAGGTACGACTTGCCCTGGACACCAACCAAGTACATACCCTTTTACGGTGGTGCTGACCATCACGACTATCATCATTATGTTGGTGGCCAAAGCCACAGCAACTTTGCTTCAGTCTTCACCTATTGTGACTACATATATGGAACTGACAAGGTGAGAATTTCACCTATGTAAAAACTTAACTAAAAAAAAAAAATCATGTGCGTGTAAATTTCAGATGCGGTGCTTATATTTCAATTTTTTTTTTTTTTTTTTTTTAATATCAACAGGGCTACCGGTACCAAAAGAAGCTCCAGAAGGTAAAATATCTGCTTTACCGTTACATCCTAACAAAGAATTTGCTGCTTCTAAGATTAAGAAATTTTATTTATGAAAAAGTGATGATAATTATTTTTGTGAACAATGATATGTAGTTGAAAGAGGAAGAACTGAGAAAACACACGGCACAGAATGGAGTGAAAGCTGATTAGGCAGCCCAATTGGTGATGGGGCCCTTTACGTGAGCAGCAAAGCAAGCAATCATGTTCTTCATCCATCATGTTCACCACGAACTCGCCTCTGGTTCCAAGTTAGCATCTTAAGCGTTTAGCGGTCAGCCCAGCCAGTAGCAGGAGTAGATAATATTTATCGTGGAAATTAAATTAGCTAGCTTTGTGTCTCCTCTTCTCAGTGTCAGCATGATTCCTTCCATGAAAAAAGGCCAAGAGGGAAGCCTCGGAATGGGATGAGAATAACTTCTGTGGATTTTACTGTTGAATCTCTATGTACTTGCTTGGCCAAAAAAAAACAAAAAAAATCTCTCTATGTACTTGTGCTCTTTCCACAAACTTAATAGAGGTTTATGTTTTTATTTGTATATGGATATTACTATTTTGCACTTGGATTTCTTCTGTGCACACACATATTGCTACTGTCTTTGATTCTCTAGTGTAGACAAATGAAAGTTAAAGTAGATACTTTTACTACACAAAAAAGTTAAGCAGGTACCACCACTATAATAAGAATGTAGAAATGTGAGCCTGCCTTACTGTTTAGAAATGTGAGCCTGCCTTACTGTTGTAACCTATAACGTTTCATTAAGAGGCGTTTGGATGGACGTAATGTAAGATTACTTAAAATGTGAGATTACTTGAAATGTTAGATTACAGTGTTTGGTACTGCTGCAATGTGGAGTGTAATGTTAGATCACAGTGTTTGGTATGGGTTATAATGTGACTTTATTATTATTATATTAATTTATAGAGAGTATATTATATCTTAATATGATAAGATTTAAAAAAGAAAATATATTTTGACAATAACTAACTTCTTAAAGTTTATGTTTGGTTAATAACTAAAAAATTGTTCAAGATTTACCCTATGTTAAAATTAGGTGTCTGAATTTTGAAATGTTAAAATGGACTGTCTCAAGTTTCATTTTTGTTAAAATTTGGTGTCTCTACGCGTCTTTTCTTCTCCGTTCAATCATTTTCATCAGCCAATTCACTCACTTATAATCTATCACTCTTACTTTTCACAAAATCGTCAAATTTCACCCAAAAGTTGAACATAAAAAAAAAAGTTTATAGCAGAATGGTGTGGAACGATTTTCCAACGACAACGGAGCGAGATTTACTTGCACGGATGTGGCTAGCTTCTTAGGTGACGGTCCCGACAAGATGACGAGAAGGGAGCGTGTATGAGAGCTCGATTTTGACTGTCAGTTTCGTCGGAATTGACTTCTCTAAAGTAATCACACCAAGACACCAAACTTTAACAAATTAGAAACATTGGACATTACAGTTTAACATTTGAAACTTCAGACACCTAATTTTAACAGAGGGTAAACCTTAGACATTTTTTTAGTTATTTACCATTTATGTTTTGTGGTTAATACTATAGTTATTTATGAATTCTAAAAACAAAATATGTAAACTCAATATGTACAACTATTAAAATTCTAAGGGTTAACAGGTCTTTTGGTCAATGATGTTTGACAACTTTTGGATTTTGGTTCATGATGTTTTTTTTACCTAGTTTTGGTACCATATGTTTGCATATTTTTTCTAATTTGGTCTAACCGTTACATTCCGTCCATTTTTGACATGTTCAAGTCACGTGATCCACTCTAAACTTTAAATTTAGTCCCTCTAATACTTTCTTAACCTTTTTTTTTGTTCAGTTTAGTCCCGAAATTTTAAAATTGACCATAATTGGTCCAATTGAAATTTTGAAACTTCGGAACTAAATTGAACAAAAAAAATGTTAGGAAAGTATTAGAGGGACTAAATTGAATAAAATTGAAAGTTTATGGTGGATCACGTGACTTGTACATGTCAAAAAATGGACGGAATGTAACGGTCGGACCAAAACTAGAAAAAGTCTGCGAACATATGGTACCAAAATAGGAAAAAAGAAACATCATGGACCAAAATCCAAAAATGGTCAAACATCATGGACCCAAAGACCTGTTAACTCAAATTCTAATAGTATATTTAGTTTTATAAGATAATTTTCATAAAAAATGCATTGAAAAGACTTTACTCATTTTATACGAACATCATGTGCATTATTATTTATTATAATAATGAGTTATGAAGTAGATAAAAAATAAAAAACTACTAATAATAACAAAATTATTATAATAAGTTATAATGATAATACAAAGTATTTTGTCTATTTAATAAATATTAATACAATAATAAAACTTCGTAATATTGGACGTAATCTCACATTACATCCATTTTTTGATGTAATCTCACATTACGTTGAATGGAGTTTGGAGATTACACTGGAAATTACATTACAATGCACACTACGTCGTTTGACAAACCAAATAACGTAATGTTGATGTAATGTGGGACGTAATGTGAGATTTCATCCCACATTACATCCATCCAAACACCCCCTAATAGTCAGATAAGAGTTAAGGTACTTTTCACACCATATGTTTGGCAAAATGTGGTTTTTAGAATCATATGTTCAATTTTGTACCGAACGTTTGAAAATATGCGGTTTTTGCTCATTCAGTTAAGGTTCCGTGTGCCGTCCATGTGACCATTTTATTTAATTTAAAACGAAAAACTAAATTGGAAAAGACTACACTACCCCTCAACTTCATCGCTTTCCTCTACTCCATCCCAGTCATCTCCGCCGAAATATGGTTGGCCTCCAAGTCCGACAGCATGTGCACACACTATTTGTTGGCCCATCATCATCCTTGGCTGTCTTGTCCTCCTCGTCTCCTCGCCGGATTCGTCGGCGCCTACCAGAACAAGCAGGGCCTCCTCATCTTCCTAGTATTTGCCTTCGTCGTCACCCGCTCTGACGGCAGCTACATCGTTGCCGGTCGGACGTACAACGAGTATTGCATCGAATGGTTCTCTTCGTGGTTGAGGAACCACGTCACTGATTCTGAGAATTGGGTCATCAAAACTTGTATTGCTGAATCCGATGTATGTAAGAAGTTTTCGCTGAGCGCCGACCAATTCTTCGCTGCTCACATTCCTCCTATCCAGGCAAGTTCTTCTTTTTCATTCAATTTCTTTGAAATTAGTGTAATTGGTGCTCAAACTTTCCAAATCCATTATGTTTCTTAAGCAAACCAGAATCCAAATTGTGAAAATATCAATTTTTGACTTCTGGGTCATGCTTAGAAAAAAACAAGAACATAGTTTCAGGAAAGATTGTATGTTATGGGGAAACCAAAAGTAAAACCCCTCATTTCACAAAGGGTAGTTTAGTCTTTTGTAATTTAGTTTTTCGTTTTAAATTAAATAAAATAGTCATATGAACGGCACATGTTAACTTAACGGGAGTTTTTCACGGAACGAGTAAAAATATCATATTTTTAATGGTACTAAAAATATACAAAACTGAATATATAGTTCTAAAATTCATTCGACCAAACATGTGGTGTTTAAATTACATTTAAACTTTTTTATTTGACGGGAGAAACTTAGCTGAAACCAGTTATACATATACGAGATATGGTGTAGTTTTGAGATACGGATTTAGCTCTATGAGGACTTTGGAGCTCTGATTTCAATTCTTATAACAATAATTCTTATACATTCTTTGAATATTAATAAAAACAAATAATATTTGTATTGTTTACACAACATCAGCCCGTCTAGCTCAGTTGGTAGAGCGCAAGGCTCTTAACCTTGTGGTCGTGAGTTCGAGCCCCACGGTGGGCGATTTTTTTATTTCCAAAATTCTATGTATTGGATAGATATGCCTAATTAGACTATACGACGTTTAGCAAAGAAGTAAATTTCTTCCCTCTAACTAAAGGGTGCTGTTTCCTAATCTTCTGTTTGCCTCCATCTCTACTCCTCACAGAACGAAGAAAAGAACCATTAAAATCAACATAATTTACTTCCCCTCCCTAACGTTTTGGTTGCATCCATCTGTACTCCTCACCGAAAAGAAAATAACCATTAAAATCATCTGTTGCTCATCATTACAATCAGAATGGTGTTACAACGTTCGTGCCACCATGTAGATTTGTTCTTCTAAAAGTTCTCTCCCAATTATACAAATTATACACAATGAATATCTGGTCATCACAGTCAACAAGTGAACCAACGAACTGAAATGGACTACATCATAGACAAGAAGCTTGTCTAATATTATATACCCAGCAGACTCAGAAACGAAAGCAACCTTATCAATAAGAAGGTAGACCAGAGATTTCACTAACATACAAGGTTAAAAACCATGACCGATTCTCCACTCCAATCCACGCTAGATCAAATCTGAAGATCGTCTAGTGAAAGTTCATTTGCCGTCATCAGCTTCATGTTCTGCACAGTGCATTAATTGTCTAAGCAGCCAATTTTAATCATTCACGTGACAATGAATAGAAGAAATCAATGTATTCAGAAGGAAGGCTTATAGGTAATAGCACCGATCAGTCGTCAAGACAAACTAATTACCGTGATGAATTCAGGAGGGTCTACAATACTGGAAGAACCCAGAACAACTTCTCTCCTTAACTTATTAGTAAGCTTATGGCAGGCCCGGAGCTGATATATCATCAAAAATAAAACAAAATAATGAAATCTGAAATCTGAATAGAAGAAATAAAGCAAGAAAGTTGACATTATATGAAACTAGGGGGTTCCCATTCATACCTCCGAACGAGTTGCTCCACCAACAATGAAAACAAAAACACGTTGGCCCATTTTCTTGAAATCACTAGATGCGTGTTTTAGCACAGAATCACTGCAGCCAAGCAAAGAGTTCACATTCATCATGAATATGTGGATTAAATTGTTCGATCACAGCATATGTTCACAAGATTACACAGAATTATATTCACTGATACAGTCACGAAGATGCAAGCTTTAACTAAATGACAAGTAGACTTCACATACAAGAAACTAAAGTCTTGCCCCTATGCCAAATGATCACCCTATACCTCCGCTTGTAAAGAAAGAGCGTTTCTTATCATGTGTTTCCACCAGGATCTGGAAATGGAATATGTTTTTTTTTTTCATTATCTCTGAGCAACACTTGTGGGCCACAGATAGGAATATTAGAGTGAACCTCACTTCACATATGCCCTAGATATCTTCCTAATGACGAGAAAAAACAATTACTGGTGAAGAAATGCACCTTGAATATCCATCATCAGAGTTACGAGGCCGGGCCCAAGTAGGTGTTCGTCTTGATCTCATAGAATGAGCAACAGGAACTGGAGTAGATACACTGTGAGAGTGTGAAGGACCATGAAACGTCGGACTGGGATCATTCATGCATGGATAATCGTCCTTTGACAGATCCCCTTTGCAAAGTTTCTCGATAAGCTCCTTTAAGATGCCAAGCATTTGTGAAATAATCAGAAGTATGCGTTAATTTTATAATGGACACTGAAAAGACAGAGGTAGGGTCCTGATCCAACAAGAGTTCCCCATAATAAGCTTTGCAAGTACTGCGAATTTACCTCTATCATAGGATAGAACTTTGACAACTGCCATTGCTCCTCTTCACCAACACGTTCTTTTCTGGCTGCACGCTTTTTCTGCATACATTTTAGAAAGGAGGAAAAAAAATTAAGTTGGAAAGGTCATTGGAGACAAACTTAAAGGGCTATGTTCCCTAGTGAAACAATGAATGCCTTGTTCTCTTTTTTTACAACTTAAGCACTTGGAATGGATATTCACTGACCTTGTGCATATCAAACTTAAGAGAGAACGCTGTAGACGAACTTTTCTTGCTCTCTGGTGCCCCTGCGAGCAACCTCATATTATTCACCGCAGCCATATCATCGGTAGGTAATTTTGCAAGCTGATGGGAGCAAAACGTTAGATATTAGACTCTAAGAGGAAATTGACAAAGTAAATACCAGATATAAAAAGAATAGCACCATCTAACAGGACTAAGACAAATCTGAATCTATCAATTATTAAATTTTAGCGTACAAACCTTCATCAGATTTAGGCCCCTCTCACCCTCAAATTTCTCTGGGTATATAGTTGCAAGAATCATTAACAACCGCAACTTATTTTCACGTGATGCATCCTGCAGAGAAATACCTTCCAATTTATCAACTGTATGACCAGGATGTTCGTGTATACAAACTAGACTTTACTAGCAGCTCTGACATTTTATTTCAGTGACCGACGAACAGTAGGATATGCAAATCTATTTACCTCATTTGTCGTCAAAAACTTGATTACTTCTTTCATTCCTGCATCTCCAAATACAAGATCTTGTTCTAACTGCCCAATTTCACGAAGTTTTGCCTCCCTTATTATTCTATTAATTTTCCCAGCAATCTGCAGACACAAAATATTATCTTTAATAATGCCATGGATCTGCAAAGGGTATCTAGAATAATTTCCTCTAAAGTCCATATTTTCGTATGGGATACAAGACAAGAGAGAGATAGGAAAAGGGAAACAGAAAGTGAGCCCTCTCTACTTGTGTACTTGAAACCATCTCACAGATAAAAATCAATACAAGAATGACTAAGACAATAAGAAACTGAGTCTGAATAAAAGCATCTTAAAGATGAGAAGGTAACCAACTAATACACTGAATGGTGTTATAAGGTACTAAAGACACATTTGACTCTTATCCATCATTCTTTTTTTGCTTCTAACTTTTATTAATCATATTCTACCTACCTTGTTTGAACAAAATTAGAGAGCAATATGTTCATCAACATTCTAACTAGAACAGAGACCAAATTTGCACACAATACTTCATATATATAACAGTCGTATCAAATTAGACCACAATCAATTCCAAAATACTCACTAACAAACTTAGGAGCAGCAGCAATAAATAGTTAGGGTACTGCATCAACCTCTACATGTAGAGACAGTTTGTCAATTTGCTCACTATACTGTGGCAGTGCTTGAACCATCTTCTGCAAATCTCGGGTAGACAATTCACCATCTCTGCAAAAAAAAAAAAAAATTACATTAAAAATTCTAAGTCAAATGACTCTATTTGAGTAGCCAAAAAAACACTGAATAATTCTTTGAAGCATATAATAAAAGGAGCAACCAAAGGTAAGTCTAAAGTAGAGAGACATGGCAAATCAAAGAGGCTTGTCAAGTATCAGCTGATTTATATTCCCACTCTACATAGGCGTTCCTTCCAAATTCTGCTTCTTGATATATAGAAATGAACTTTATGACATTTTGGGCCCTTCTTTATAAACTATTTAGTCATAAGAAAATGGCCTTCAAAGTTCTAAAACAGGTTTTGCTTCTTACCCCATTTTGTACATCCCGCACCATCTTGATGCCACATTAGAGATATTATTGCATATCCAACATTTTTTCTAAGAAATAACATGGTCTTGCATGTTTTAAATCTATCAATAAAATGCTGCATGATTGAAGCCTTCAAAGAATAGAACCAAAGTCACAACTCATGCCAACCTTGAACCAGACTGGATCTGTGCAGCTTTATTCTTTGATACGAAGTTAGTCATCTTCTCATGCAGACGTTCACTAGCCTGACAAAATAAAGACCAAGAAGTTTACACAGCTTATTTATGACCAAACAAAACATGAAGCGGTAACGGAAGGTATAGCTAAGATTATTAAAACTCACATCTGCTATATGGGCGTGACGGAGCTCAAGCCAGACAGGATCGTGATCCTCCAAAAGCACCTCTTTTTTCTCTGGTGCGTCACCAGCTTTGCTTGGAACCTAACAACACAGATCTTTATACAAATAGCAAAACCATAGTTGAAATCCTTCATCATATGAAAGTAAGAAAACTCACCTCTTGCACATATTTATTTCCCTTCAGATTTAACAAATCATGACACATGGCATCATATGTCCACTCGTGTATTACAGGAGCAATCTGCAAAAATTAACATCAAGAAAAATACTACTTCAGAAATATTAACAAGATTACAAGCACAAAACGGCTGAACAACTAAAATAAGCAAGTCACTAGCTCATAACTAAAAGAACATCAGGATACCTGGTCTACAGATCTATCAAGAATGAGCAATTCACATGTTTCAGTCTGAGGATAATTAGGTATAGTTTGTTTATATTTCACAAGACAATTCCAGATTCCGGCAGCAAGCTTCGTAGGAATCAGATCACGGAAAGTTGTCATAGTAGCTGCATCAAGTGACTTGGCAGCTCGATAGCGTACTAATGGAAATTCCTGAGAGTTGATATTTTCCTTAGAAATTACAGGATATATCGGTAAGCAAATCAACAATTTCCAATTTCCTGTATATACCCTTAATGAAGCAAAAACTGTTGCAATCCGATTGGCCATCCCATTCAAACACAAATCACCTTTGCGAGTATTTTCATCATCTCCATATAGGTCCACCAGAGCTGTTTCATTATCAGTGATAAATCCCTGTAGAGGTGACCAGAAGTGGAACTCATAAAGGTATAACATGAAAGAAATAACACGCCAAGCTACCAAGGAAGAACTTTCTGGGAAAGTTGTTTACGAATGTTCAAAGTTGACATATATGTAACTAAGATCTAAAGCACAATTTACATCTTTACTCGCACAAGAACTCCAAAGCGTAAACTGATAACAATCATTAATCAGAATGTTCACGGACTATTATGTACACAAGAGCAATCAGCCAAAAGATCCTTTAAACTTTCAAGTGATAGCATATAACTTCTTGAGTCCTTAACTTGGATCAACTAAAATATCTCAGTTCAGGAAATTGCAACGTTATTGTATCCATGATTCGGTATTATAACTGAAACTAGGAAAAATAATCCAAGTAATAGGATCCTGTAGCGCTTCTTAACCAAAAAACAAGCTGAAATACCCTAAGAAAACAAAGTTTGCATCGACGGAAATACTCCTTGAAAAATAATTTCCAAATAACTTTTGAAGAAAACATTCACTGTACGTTTAAAAGTTATGGCCTTAGCTATCAATGAAAAGGATTTCTTACACTGACCACTGTTGTGCAAGTACAACCATGCCTAATAACCTGTTCTTTATGTTATGTAATAATTACCAGATGAATGACCATTTCAAACTAACATCAGTCTTCTCTGATACTGAGCCGATCCCATTATCAGTCGATAAATGAATCTCAGAAAGAGTGCCACCGATGTTTGCCCTAATATGCCTAACAGTCAATTATCTTTTCCTTCATAGTAACAATTTAATATGTTATACGCTTTTATAGAAATGAGAGTATGTGATTCAGTACAAGGAGGTGGAAAGGGAGGTAGAGAAGTAGGCAAGCTGATTAACAAGAACCCATTTGAGTTAATGATACCTGGCTGTCAATTGCAAAGTACTCCAAGTTCATCTGCACAGTCGAGTGAAAAAAAAGGAATATTTACTGTTAGTCTTTCAACTAATATCTTTAAAGAGTAGTTTACAGCAGAAAATCAATTTTAGAAATTGTTATCGCATATTTAAACCATCCACAGTAAAATATGCGTGGACAGTTAGCAGGTTGGAAAATCACCTCTCTCAGTGCACCTATCCGCGGCAAGACAGTTGCATCCTTCTTTATATGAGCAACTAATTCTTTTGATATTGGAGAGCTAAAGAAAACAAATGCCCTTCACAAAAGAGAGAAGATGACATGTGTAAATGAAAGTAACATTGATTAAAAACACTGGAACTTCAGAAAAAATTAGGAACATACTTTTTATATAGAGGCGATTTCCCGGACATGTCTGACAGGAACATTATAACGCTTAAACACAAAGAAGATTCAAGTAAGAAAAACTGAAACACAAATCGATTCAAATCTCAATAAATAAAACCAGCTACCAACAAACGTAATAAAAGGTGTTTTGTGCCAATAAAGGACTACAGAAGCTTGTAAGTCCAAGCAAGCATATAATACTTTTCTTTGGACGGCTGCATAAAATATATAGCATCCATGGACGGTAACGGTTGTCTTCGTCTAAAAATGTCTTCCACCACTGCCAAAGAAAAGGAAACATGACCCAATCAGAAATTGTGAAATCTCCAAAGCCACAAGTTACTCTATCTGGACGCATCAGGTAGATCATAGTTTATATAATTCCTTAATGCATGTAGTAAGTGGCAGTGGTCAACCAGCAAAATCTTAAAAAAAGAAAAAAAGGGAATATATACAGAGATACCTACAGGCTACAGGATTACGTTACATACTGATGATGTAAAATCCAATTAAACTTACATGACACCCCTTCCTCAGTAATATCAGGCATCTTACACGAGCAAGACATGATCTTCACTGTAAGTTTGTCCATTATGAGTACCTGCAATTTAAAAACATAAGAAATGGAACCCGGACAAATATATATTATAAAGGAAAAATATATAAACTGAAAATCCATCATGACATGAAAGGCTAAAGGGAACAGAAACTAACATGGTTGTGCCACATATGATTGATCAGATTCAGTATATAATGACCGAAACTATCATTTGGTATAAAGCAAGATTTCACAGCATGTAATTCTTATTTGCTCTGTCCATACTCCATATGAACCAAATTTTAGCAGAAATTACTGGAGAATGAAGCAGTTTCCCTTATTTCATAGCAAATAAGCATTGCATTAGATGTAAAACAGAATAAGAACTGTATTAGATGTAGAATAGCCAAGATCTTGTTCCATAGAGGTCAGTAGACTTGCAGGAAATGGCTAAGCAACAGTCCTTCACTAAAATGCTGCAACTATGTCATCCAACAAAGATGGCAGCATATATGTAGAAGAGTACCTTCCATGTTGATTTTGAGCTGCCCGTTTTCGCAGACCGAAGCATTTCATATAACAACCCTGTGGCAAACAAAATTTATTAGAGTAATACAACTGTAATAGCCATGAGTAAAACCAATTGGAAAATGAAATCACTACACCAAGAGAAAAGACAAAACCCGTGGTAAAGAGATGCATCAGAGGGGACATTGATCAAACAGGTTGTGACATGAGAGCGAGATAATTCATGAACGACAAGTAAGGTTACTTCTTAGTTGCAGGAATAGACTACATTTCATTTAATCAACTACCACTTAACACCTTTGAAGAAATTAGACAAGTCTGCCCAATTCACTCTTCTACTTTAGCAGCTTAACAAGTCTACTACATTCCCTCTAAAACACTAACCCTCATAAAAAACCATAGACATCAAACCGCTACATGTCAACCCAACCAAAGGCACAAGTACCAAAGTAAGATATACTGCTGCAAAGTTGACGATAAACATCTTATACACCAAAGGCGCCTCCAGCTATATCATGCAACATTTATCAATAAGAAAAGTGGAACAGCAGTACATACTGAACTTCCCATAATGCCATCGACATACTTAACAAATACAATTGACTATTTCTATAAGTGCAGATCAACTTATCAATAATGTTGGAAGAACAGATTACCATATCTAGCATCAAAGCTAATTGGAAGAAAAGTCTGCTCTTTCTATGAATATCTTACCAACATTGAAAGCCACAGTAACAGCTACAACTGACTATTAAGAACCACCGATCGGTCATGTAGTCAACAAAGAGAAGTTCACCATAGAAAAACCATGACAGGCGGCCTCAACCAAATAATTCCAGAAATAAAAGGAAGCGAGAAGTGCCAGTAAGGACCAATAATGCCTGATGTATCCATACTAAACATTGACCATGAAGGAAAGAGCACTACGAGTTAAATGGATCTGCACTTACTAACATCCATAGCGAGCACATTATTGGCAAGTACTGCTCTACAATAGAAACGTGAACACCTTATGATAGCTCAAATGACTATCCGTCGCTTTCTAATAATACTGGAAATCAATCAGCGCCTCCAATCAATCAAACTCATTGAAAATGAAAATGAAGACCAAAACATTTCCAGCAATGAAAATTATTCGCAGCAAGCCATAACTTCTACTGAATTTCTCAGCAATCAACAAAAACTATGATGGCGATCCGATTAAATGAAAATGGATTAGAAACTCACGGTCACGAGTAATTTGCCGGAAGTTCTTGTACTCGGCGGCAGACGACGAGTCGGAGTCGGAGTACGACATCGTCACTTCCACCGGAACTTGCAGTTGCCGCGGAGCCGGAGATTGATCCTTGCACGAATCGATTCGAAGAATGGGCCAGAAGCGATGGCGGATCGTGAAGTAATCAAAGTTGAGGGGAGTTAGGAACGAGACAGATGGGCCAAAGCCAGTGCGAAGAAGAAGAGAGAGAAGCGGAGTTTTCTTTTTATTTAATTCATCAATAGACTTAGATTGTTTTAAATAAAAATATAGATTTAGATTGGGTTAATAACAAGTCGTTATACATTTACCAAAAAAAAGTCGTTATATGACTTTTGATTCAATTATACATCATAATTAAACTTTAATTTTTAAATTAATTACATAAACTTTCACTTTAATTTTTTAAATTAATTACATAAACTTTCAATTTACGAGTAAATTATTACATACGTTATAATCTATGTTAAATTGGATAATATCTAAACAATTGAGGACCACATATAGTCTTCGTACAAAATGTTGGATCTATTAAAAAATTGAAAATATTGCGACAAAATTCATTCAATTAAATACTCAATTGAAAGGTCTAAAAGGAAATCTAATTAAGTATCCAATTAAAAGTACTTCGTTGCATTCCATTTAATTTATTATAGAAACCATCTTAAGTACATTTGAAAAGATCTCATGTGGCCGGAACTTGCTCTTTTTATATACATTTTGGCGTGAATTAAAACGAACGTCGCAATTTGCTTAAAAAAATATGAGTTTTTATTCAGTTTTAAAAAATTAAATTTAAATAACGGTTTTTTTTGGCCAAATTTCAAATAACGGTTTATAATCTTTTTTTACCATAATAACGATTTATAATTGGATAATACTTCATATCGTGATTTGTTTATTAGCCTTATTTAGATTAGAAAAATAGTTATATTGGATGTCTCGTTGGTGATGATGTGTTGACTGGACACAAGCATTGAAAAAGTACATAATGAATCAGCATTTCGCGTATTTTGACGAGCTATCATTCTTTCTTTAAACAACTTATCAAACTCATTAGAGACATATCTCCACCTCTATCAGTGCGTAAGGTTTTCAACATTCGCTCATGCTGATTCTCTACGAGGTTTAGAAAGTTTCTAAAGCAATCTATTGCCTCGGATTTACGAGTAATCAGATGAGTAAACCCATAACAGGTAAAGTCGTCAATGAAAGTTACGAAGTATCGTTTTCCACTCCTAGCGGTTACATTCATTGGTCCACAGACGTCGGAGTGAATTAGCTGCAATGAATACTCGGCTCGTTGAGCTTCTCCGAATAGTTTGTGGGTGGACTTTCCAGCTAGACAATCATGGCAAGTGTGTTTAATCACATTGCTAGTACCAGGCAGAAGCTCTCTTCGGGCTAATGAATGGACCCTATCGTAGCTTATATGTCGGAGCCTCGCATGCCATCCGGTTGCGTCAGTTTCTGCTTCCCTAGAGGATAATGCATACATTCTATTCGAATCTATACTTCCATTCAAATCCATGATAAAGAGACCATAAGAGGAATAAGCATGCTCATAGAAGAAATTTCATTTATTTATGCGAACAAAGTTCTTCTCAAATGATAAAATGTAATTATTATTCATAAGAGCAGAAACAGAAAAAATATTTCTACGGATTCTTGGAGCAAAAAGGACATTTTCAAGTAGTATGGTCCTGCCATTGTTCATAGACAATTTGCAGTTCCCTGCTCCTATAACTTCAACTTGTGAGTTGTCGTCAATGTATATCCTCTTAGAATCCTTTGGCAATCGTCTAAACTTGGCGAACAATCCTTTGACATTGGCTATGCGGTCCGTCGCACCTGAGTCAAGAATCCAAGAAGGATTTGAGTAAGTTAACATGACAGTGGAGGAAACTAGAGCTTCCAAAACATAACCAACGCCGCATACCTTTTCAAGATGCAATTTGATGAACCATGTACCTTCGCATATTCGGCGTGGACTGGAGTTCCCGCGGACTATCTCAGATTTTACTCGGAGATTGCCTGGTTTAGGCGTTCTCAACATTTTACCGTCGACAGCCTGTTGTCTCTTTCCTTTGTTCATCATCTTTCTCTTTCCTTGCCCAGCTCGTCCCGGTAATGATTTCAGACGATTTTGTTCCATATCGATGAATTTCAAGACAGATGCAAGATCTAGCACGAAACCACTGGCAGCCAGTAAAGCATTGGCTGCTCTCCAAGACTTCGGGAGAACCCCGATGATGGCTTGAATTTTATCCCATGCACCCACCTGACCTTCTTCTTCCAATGGTTTCAACATGCAAGTAGATCGTATACCTTTTCAAGAACACTTTTGCTGTAGCTAGTTAAGCTTTCTTCCATAGTTGGTATAAGTGGGTGCAAAATTGTTGTCATGCCATTTCCATATTTCAGGAAGAGAGCATCCCAGATGTCATTTGTAATCGGAACATCCTTATACTCGTCATGGAAGTGCTGAGACATCTCAAACAACAATATCTCCTTTGCTTTCTTGTCATCTTGCTCCCATTGAAAATTGGCAAACGCTAGGTCTTTTGTTAAACCAGCATTTGGGTAGCTCATGGACTTCTGAATGTGACCTACAATGCCATGATCCTCCAACAGTGCATTGACGCGTTTGCTCCACGAGTCGTATATTGTCTCAATCAAAAGCTCATTAGCACATGATGATGCCATCTATGCTGAAATTCGTTACTAAACATATTGATGATTATGCAAAATCAGGGAGACAACAACATTTTGAGAAAGAATTGCATACATCAGATATCTATTAAGATGGAATGTGATAAGTAACGATTCCTCAATCATTTAAACTAACCGAACACCAGTAAACCAATGGAAGATGGCTGTGAAAGAGTTCACATCACCGTCGTTTTCAATCCAATAGATCAGTCTTTAAAAAAAAAACGGTTTTAATCGCAAATTACCAGAACAAGAATTTTAAAACAAGCATACCCGATCATGGCTTTCCCAAGGCCCTTTTTATTTTGGAAAAATATTCCGATGAATTTACTCATGCATATATAATTCTACCATCCATGTAAATCATCATACGCAAGTAACATTCTTCCCATAAACCACACTCATGCTTACGCGTCATGCGTCTAATGTTCCGAGGAACTCATGCTTGCATACATAATTCTACTTCCAAGTAAATTATTAAATGCGGCTACATCCTCAACATTCTAGCATACGTGTCAAACATGAAACTTCTATACACATCATATGTAATATTACGGGGAGTAATCAGTACGAATACTATAAACATGGTACATGCTAGTAATTGATATTACGCAGCGGAAGATTCACACATACCTCAAAAGTAGTCTGTATTCCCATGATCCTGCAGCAGGGAGTTCACGGTCCTCCGGTCGGCACCCGTAGAGGTTCTTGTTAAGGAATCCCTACGCGGTATATTCTCCACAACAAAGCCTCTGATCGATTCTTGACAGGACGGATCTCCGGAGTGTTTGCTCGAAGGCAAATTGGCACACCTTTGGTGGTGGTAGTGGTTCGGCCGAATGTTGTTATGGGGGGGGGGGGGGGGAATGTTTTTCTCTCTAAAACACTCCAATGAGGGATTAAAGATTAACCTAATAAAACCCCTAACACCTCATATCTAAAGTCCACTTTATCCCCACTAATAAGTTCGGCCGACCTATGCATAAGGGAGGCCTATATTTTGGGCCTCTCATGTCAATTAGGATTTGGGTCTGGCCCAATGTCCTAATGTAACATTTACTCAATTGTCTTAGGTAACATATACATATAATGGGCTTCCATTTACGGCGCCCATCACCATATGCTTACATCATACATATTTGGCGACTGGTTTTCGATTTTAAAATATTTTAAACATTAGGGGCTGATTTGCAATACATGTTTATATTCAATTACGCATCATTCTAGACATGAATCCTAGACAATTTCAACCATCACAAGTCACAACATGTCTATCCTAGTGCGCATACCATATATTTAACCAGGGCTCTGCCCCCAATATGCAATGTCCACCTAGCTTGACTCAGTCAAGACGACAGTTCTAATAATGCATGAATATATATATCGAATAATAAACAATTGCAATTCAGCCCACTAATTAATCCAGTCCCAAAAACTTGTATCTCCGAGATCCATCCCCACAATCGAAACAAGACATAAATGTTTAATTGTTATGTGAATAATAACAAACCATTGAGCACTGTGTAGGCATTTAAGGTTCAAAATATTTGGATTTTAAAACTTGACCTCCCTAATTTATTTAATTACTTGAATTCGGTTTTGAAAATTCGGTTCGGTTTAGTCAGTTTCGATCTAGTTCGGTTCGGTCCATAAAAATCCGGTTCGGGACCGATTTAGTAAAATCCGGTTCTGTACGGTTATATTTTCAAAATCTGGTTTGGTCCAAACCAGTCTAATAAAAATAGGGTTTGGTTTGTTTTAACACTCAAAACCGGTTTGGTTAGATCCACTTAGTTACTCCGGTCCGACCCGACCCGACAAGGTCGAACCGATTAAGAAAACTTGGTTCGGTTTAAGCGTCCTGGTTTGGTATATTGGACCGGCCCATCAATTAATCCAAAGGGTTTGGGCCGAAATGTTTACTTGTGGGCTATGTAGGGTTTTGATGTCCACTAAAAACTTAACTTAGTCACCAGGTAACATTAGTTATATAAAATAATTTCCAATATTATATATATATAAAATTAGGCACTTTTAATATATATATATATATACTTATTTATTGTCAATATCTTAAATAGGGTAACAAATATACTGACAATATACTTTCTTAATCTTTTATGTAACTAAATCTATCAATAATATCTTTAACCCTATTAATTATCTAGATATATTGATAGTTATATATATTTCTATATATTAATGTGAATCTATCCTTATGTTTCCAATTATAGATATATTTTTACCTTGAATAAAAATTAAAATATGGTAAACAATATCTCTAAAAATTTCGGCCGAATTTTTCAACCTTGTTGCCTAAGAAATTAAAAAATTTACCTTGTGATTTACTTAGGGTTTCGGCCAAAAACACATTATTGGAAACAAGTGGTCAAATTTCTAGATCAAATTTTAATAAGATCTATAATTCAATGTTCGATTTTGATAAAAAAAAAATTATGTTTTTCTTGAAGATCATGAACATTCAATTTTCCTAAGAACATCATGAAAATTTCGGACCACTCATAACTTAAAAATTCGAAAATTTTAATTTTTCTTTCCTTAAAATTTTCGACCCAAAATAATAATTCTCAAGAACATCAATTTATCAAAATCATGAACTCCTAACACAGGCTATGATACCACTGTTAGATTACGGGGAGTAATCACTACAGATACTATAAACATGGTACATGCTAGTAATCAAGCAGCGGAAAATTCGCACATTCCTCAGACGTAATCCGTAGTCCCAAGATCCCGCAGCAGGTAGTTCACGTCCTCCCGTCGGCACCCGTAGTGGTTCTTGTTAAGGAAGCCCTACGCAGTATATTCTCCACAGCAAAGCCTCGGATCGATTCTTGGCAGGGACGGATCTCCGGAGTGTTTGCTCGAAGGCAAATTGGCACACCTTTGGTGTTATGTGGTTCGGCCGAATTGGTGTTATGGTGATGAGAGTTTTTCTCTCTAAAACACTCTAAGAAGGGATTAAGGATTAACCCTAATAATCCCCTAACACCTCTTATTTATAGGAGGAGCAAAGTGGACAAAAGTCCACTTTGCCCACCATATAAGTTTCGGCCGGCCTATGCATATGGGAGGCCCATATTTTGGGCATCTCATGTCAATTGAGATTTGGGTTTAGTCCAATGTCCTAATGTGACATTTACCCAATTGTCTTAGGTAACATATACATATAATGGGCTTCTATTTACGGCGCCCATCACTATATATTTACACCCCTCTTCACTTTTATACCAATACCAAGACAACAAAAAGGAAGGTGAAAGGTGAAATTGCTTTTGGTAATAGTTTAGGGGCAAATTTCGCTTAGATCAAATTACTAGAGTGCATTTTTTTTCTTTCAAATTAGAAATGTTTCCAAAGCCGAAACGAAACGTTTTTTCATGTCGAAAAGCCAGGTCGGTGGGTCCCGCTTCTCGACTTTCTCTTTGGTTCAAAATCTTCTTCATTTTTTCTGTCCTCCTTGTCCTGGCTGTCCATTGAAGTTTGCTCTCTCTCTCTCTCACAAGGCGGAAGAATCGGAACAGCGAAAATGGGCAAGGATCTGAACGACGACCAAATCTCCTCCATGAAGGAGGCCTTCACCCTCTTCGATACCGACGGCGACGGCCGGATCGCCCCCTCCGAGCTAGGCATCCTCATGCGCTCCCTCGGAGGCAACCCCACCCAGGCCCAGCTCAAATCCATCATCGCCCAGGAAAATCTCACCTCCCCCTTCGACTTCCAGCGCTTCCTCGATCTCATGTCCAAGCACCTCAAGGCCGAGCCCTTCGATCGCCAGCTCAGGGACGCGTTCAAGGTCCTCGACAAGGACTCCACCGGCTACGTCTCCGTGTCGGATCTGCGCCACATCTTGACCTCCATTGGGGAGAAGCTTGAGCCCGCCGAATTCGATGAGTGGATCCGGGAGGTTGACGTTGGGTCCGATGGGAGGATCCGGTACGAGGAGTTCATCGCCAGAATGGTGGCCAAGTGATGAACGAGGTTTAGAATCCCTTCTTTAATTCAAGTCCTTCTTTTCTGTTTTGGATTTGGGAATCTGATTTTTTGGATTTCTTCGGTATTGATTATCGAATGCAGCTTCTCTGTTGAATTCTTCTATGGATGATGATTCTGGTTAGCTCTTTTGTGAATTTGCCCTAATTGACATGTCTGATCAACATAGCTCAAATACAATGTAGAATTGAGCTTAGCATATTAGCTGAAGAATTCAATCTTGCTGTTTAATGTATTTCAATCCTCAGACACTTCAATAATCAGTCCAATTTGGCTTTATTAGCAAATCAATGATCTCAATTTGCACTACTGAGGCTCTGTATTCGTTCTATAGTATCATCATTGCACATTTCCAGCCATTGAACCACGATAAGATCTTGATGTGAATTACGGTTAAACATGATTTCACTTCTTTCCTGTTTGTTGAGTAAAGAAGCTAAATTTGAGCTGAGAACGAGGAAGCATGGCATCTCTACCTGTTACTGAATACACTGGAGATTTAGCTTTTACATGAAGCCATTACTATTGAAGGATGGAGTTAGCTTATTTTGCTTATTTCAAGGAGGTTAAATACAGTGAAAGTCAGTGAGCCAGATTCTATCCGTGGTCGCCTCCGTCTGAATAATCTTCCCCTCTTGGGAAAGCAATATTCTCATCTGCAATTAGGCCCATCGGAATGACACGAAGCTCGATCCAAGTTTCAACCCTAGTGAAGTTTGCATCAATACGAAAATGATAAACATTCTGAGTGTGATGTTACGAGTTATTTCGAGTGTGAGTATGAATATTAACACCCCGGAAGTTGCTATAAATTACAGTGATTGCCACTGTGAGGTACTCGGAACAAATAAGAATGTTCCAATCAGAATGTCTATCAGTGCTCTGCATCAATATTAGCATAAACTGGACCTAGTCTCCACAAATGTAAAATCATCCCTTGAACGTTAAAAACTCCATTCTGTAGAACCTCTAAGGCTTGGTCGACAGTTGAGAAAATAAATAGTCAAAAACCATCTTTCCTTCGAATCACCTCTGGGGTTCATCAACCCACCAGTTTGCAGTAACGAAACGCTAAATGGTGTCTTCACGAACACGACGGAATGAAAGGAAGCGACCAAAGAGAACACGGATAAGAATATCCATTAAATTAATTTTCTCAAATATTGGTAAGATTTTGTCGTTTGAGAAAAGGGATGAGTAATGATATCTGTGGAAGTGTAACTGGGTTTTGATGGAAGTGGAAGAGGTCTCCATAGCAGAAACCTAGCTAGGTAATATTGACATTGAGGCTTAGCTTTCACTCACCTCACACGGAACCAGACAATCATTATTGCGACGTGTATGTCGGGGCAACTGGATGTCGATACAGATGTCTAACCCACAGGTGAAATTCTTCTCATTCTGATCTGTTTCCTTTCGCTCTACCCGTAATCCGCTCCTTCGCTGACCTGCACGAGGGGTAAGCCGGGGGTGGAACAGGCAAGCCCTCTCCGATGCTTGAATTAGTACAGTGTTCTAGAGAGAGAATGCAGAGTTCAAATGTGTAAGAATTCATCAAGTCCCCAAATGAGAAGAACTTGAGTCCTATATATAGGCCTCAAAGGGGGATTAAGACGGTTAATGACGTCGTTAACCCCTAAACGTGCTTTATTAAGAGATAATGGAGGGTTTAACCCCTCGTAAGCATGGGAGAGTTCGTAATATTGTGTAAGGGTTGGATGTGTAAAATTATGACGGGTCTTCGCGAGGTCTGACCCAGGTGACGGTCTCCCGGACGTCGCGTACACCCCTTGGTCGGGCGCATTACGTCGTCCGGGGGTAGTATCTGTTAGATATTTGTCCAATTTGGGTTCGTATTTACATTTCGGTCCTCGCAAAATACTCCAAAACCCATAAAAGATCTCTTCCGCGGACACTCAAGTCCAAAACGGTCCGGAATACGCGCAGTACCCGGACCAGGGGATTTCCGGATTGCCCTAAGGCAATCCGGACCCGGTCCGGATTGCTAGACAATCCGGATAGGTCCGGATTACCGACATACTCCGCGCGCTTATCCAGATTATTTTGCCAAGTACGAGAAGTCAATGCGCGCATAGTCCACCTTGATGACGGTATACGTTTTCCTTTATACCGGCATCAAACCGTTCAAAAACGGGCACGATCCTTTGGTTCCCTATAAATAGGGACCTAGGTCTCCCATTTTAAACAACTCGCTCATTTTGGCATTTCGTGCTCTGACTTCTCTCTAAAAGGCTTTCTCTCTCTAAAGATTTTGACTTGAGCGTCGGAGAGGGCCCAACCAGCATCCCCCCTCTCCCACGCTGGTTACTGCCCCTTGTGCAGGACCCGGAGTTCGAGAGATCAAAGTCGGGAAGTTGAAGATTAGTTCGAGGATTGTGTTTCAAGGATCGCGGCATACAGACAGATACCCGTTCCCGTGCACACATCCAGAGCCCGTTCGTGGGAGAGAAGCCCGAAGTTACCCAAGTGGAAGCAGCCTTAACATTTGGCGCCGTCAGCGTGATTCGAACAAAAAGTCGTTCCATACCGCAAGCTATGACAGGAAGACGAACGAAGAAGGCGGGTGCAAGCAAGCCGAAGCCAACGAGAAGCCAACCGGGACGTTCTCACGTTCCAGATGCAGGATCTACCGCTTCAACCGTACCATCCACAAATGTGCCTTCCGCACAGCATGACCTTAAAGTCCAGAATACAGCATACATTGCATCCTATTCGGAAAAGATAGTAAACGTACATATGATCCATGGAGACTTTGATGTTGAAAGCGAGAAGTCATACGAGGAAGAAGTGTACATTGTAAAGACAATGCACAAGTCCCATGATACCAACATGGAGTATGTCGACATAAAAGATGCCGCCTTTGAAGATGTCATTGGTTTTTCATCAAAGGACAAAGAGCACATTGCGTACCACGACGCCTTGGTCATAACCACGCAGAAGCCGACAAGAAGTCGACTTGGATCTTCCCACATACCTGTTGCCACATCCAATGCTTTTTTCATACCAACAAGAAGTGCATCCTTCGCACAGTACGACCAAAGAGTCCTCCAATACAAATGTGTCAACCCGCCACCACCTGTCACTCCTACCATGATGACCGCGCTCGAAGAGCTGCTTGCATTCCGAAAGATGTTAAGGAACCAAGGATATGCCCCGCCACCACCACCACCACCACCACCTCTGCCTCCAATCAACGGACAACTCAAGGAGACAAGAACAAAGTCCCAAGTCACAAGTCATCAAGACACACCGCACCAAAGAATAGGGGGGGCAATGCACGGAAGGTACCTTCCAGTACCAACAACCAAGGCAAGGAGCTGCACACTCATATAACCCGTATGTGATAGCACAACACCAAGAAGGGGCATGGAAACAACCTCCAACCTCCCGCTCAAAAATACACAAGGAAGGTTCTTCCACGAGGACAAGCCAAGACGATGCTGACATCCGTCACAAGGAGGGACGGAAAAAACCTGTTAATGACGATGATGTCCCAATCACGGGACTTACAACAAGAAACTTGAAGGCAATAATTGAAAAAGAGATAGACGCTTCCTGGGAAAAGAGACAACCGCAACAAAAGAGGCCATTCCAGTCAAACGTCCAAAGGCTCAAAAAGACCAATCTCGCCAAATGTGTTCCATTGAACACACTGCTGTCCGTCATCTTGAAAAAGATAAAGGAGACCAAGCTGTGGAAAAAGCCCTCTAATTTCCACAAGGGCCCATTGGGAAAAGATGAAAGCAAATGGTGTGAAAATCACGAAGTGTATGGCCACGAGACGGAAAGCTGTATTGGATTAAGGTTTCATATAAACAGCTTAATCTTAAAAGGAAAAATGAAGAAGTATATCGACCAATGCAATAAGCATCAAAAGAAGTATCATGTGGAGTCTTCAGGAAAAGGCAAAGGAAAAGAAAGGGCGAATGATAATCCACCTCTCGCCAAGCGCGGAAAAACAACGTCACTCATGGAACCAATTATGACGACTTATACAATCCTTGGAGCACGAAGGTGGAGGAAACAAATTTCAAACTCTCGGAAAACAAACTTCACCGTCCACTTGAGCCAATGACTGCCTTCCTTAGCAAGAACGTTGAAGAACGATGCAAGCACCATAAAACTGGGGGGCATAACACCAACATTTGTTCATCCACAAAGGTGGAGATTGAAGTGCTCAACACGCACGATGAACTGAGGAACTATGTGGCACGTGGCAGAATCAACTTGCCGACAAATCACCTATGAAGACGTCAAACACATCATCAATCCCTTTATCTCCATTTTTGCATATCTACTTTAAGTCTTCTTAGATTAAGTACAACTTATGTTTATTAACCTTAGTACTTTTCAAAAGGAGCGATCAGTAGACGCCTTCCTGTAATCCTTTGTACGAACTCCAAATATCTAATGAAGGTTAAATCTACTTTCGTAGGTACATTACTATATCATGCATACTACCTTGGAATAACGCCAAGTAACAACTACGCACATATTAATTGCGTCAACAACACAAGTTATCGCACTAGGAACAACAAACAGTTTAGGCCATACAACATCCCCCATGCAACGGAACCTCAAACATTCTATACGCAGAAGACTAAAAATCGCGCTGCAATAATAAACAAGACGGGGGCATCACCCAAGTGACAACGTCATCAACATTATGGAAGATAGAAATTCAGGATACGCTCCTATGTTATTCGCACGCCTGTGTCAAACCCATCACGAGAAAAGAGTTAGAGAATTATTTCCAACATCCAGCAAGTTTACCCTTGCCAAGAACACAAGAAGGATCGTACCACTCAAAACGTACGTCGACAGTGAAACCTAATCTTCAGCCAAAATAAAGGAGAAGATGAGGATTCCACCAGTATAACATCTCTCATCCATGTGCACAATCGTCATACAGACACAACCTCGGGAAGAGTCACAAGTGTATGAAGAAACACATCAAATAAACCCAGGCCCCTTGAAAGTGAACACATGAAGCATACATCGCAAAACCAGCACATTAAATTCAACACCGCGCAATGCGCAATAGGAGAAGGAGAGCAACAACTCCAAATCGGCGTTCCGTTCGTGATCGTAGAAAAGCTTGACGCATATAATGGAATCCTAGGGTATACAACCATGAACAAGTGGGGTATGATAAGCGTCAACATCACACCAAAAGATCAAGTTTCCAACAAAGGCAGGAATTGGTGAAATAAAGGGAGATCAGCAGCTATCAAAAGACTGCTACAAGGTTGCACTCCAACATAATGTCAAGACAAACAATAGCGGAATTCCAGTCATTGATGAAAACCCAAGGGTAGATCATGCACGTCTTTCTTTTGTTGAACCATTACAAGAAATCAAGATATGAGCCAGAAAGGATGGTCCGAGTAGGCGCATCACTGTCAGAAGATGAAGTAATAGAAACCATCAGGAAACAGCAATACAACTGCCAAGCGACTTGGGGGGCACCAAGCTGACAAGTGCTCGGCATTCCACTGAAGTGAAGAAATGAATAATCGCAAGAACACGCGGTACCATTCTTCTAAGAAGGAAACACCAAGCAATGATCATATATAGGCATGTACATCATGCTAAGGAGGCATCAACGCGTATCAACTAGAGGACGCATACAATAATGCATAGTCGATGTTCATACATACATATTCACAATCACATATAGCGGGTGATACTTGGAAAAACTCCGCTCCCGACATATGCGCACCTGTCACGATCCGCACCTATCGCGTCCGCAATTAGGGAAGTTTCCTGCACAAACAAGGAGTCCTCGTATCAGACTCCTTTACTTTATCTATTATATGTATTACTAAAAAGAAAATTTCATAATTCCATATTTTTGCAAACTTGTAAACATTGCAACTATCTGACAAAGCGCAACTCTGTTCGTAGGTACATACTACACTATGATTACTACATTGGAATTATGCTAAGTAGTATCCTATGCACATAATATCTACTTCAACAATACAAGCTAAGCATTATGTTCAAGGAGGGATTTATGGCATACAACGCCAACATATCTATTATCTACACCAACATGGAGTTTATTTCTCCATCCATAACGGCGTCTATCTCAAGAAGGGTTCACTCAGGAACAACGCCAACAACATACAATGCCTTGGAAGAAAACCAAAACCTATTCTAAAAGTGACATGGTTCAATATCCTCCTTGTAGGGACAAAACCCATGTTCACATCTATCAAAAGTAACATGTTGCGACATCCTCTTCAAAAGGGCAAACCCCATGTTTACTTCTAAAAAATGGCATGTTGTGAAATCCTCTAGGCAAATCCTCATGTTCATAGCCATTCCCTGAATAAAAACAGGATGCGACAAATACATTATGGGACTGATCACCTCACCGTGGCGGAAATCCTCTTAATAGACGACAACCCCACACACTAAAAGTATGCATACTCTCTTAAGGGTTCATACACCATGAAGACTTATGCCTGAAAAAGGATAGCTTCATGTTATATACGCTTATAAAAGCAAACCTTGTACAAAACTCATCAAACTTACAAGTCGAGTCTTGTATAACGTTATCTTGCTCTTTAGCATATAACGCCAAAAAAACAAAATCAGCAAGAAGTATCTTGCAACAACGTCGCCTTAGAGTGGAACTAAGAGACAGTATAAACTTAAGTCTTGCTACGTCAAGACGACACTGCTACATGTCAAAGGCCAAGTGCCAAGTACATTACTACCTGCAATGCTACAAGTACCAAGTGTACATAACACCCTGCAATGCGCAAGTCGCAACATCGTATGTTCTATCCATCACAACAAAGAGTTCAATCCTATAATGCAAGTCCAATACATACGGACAATGAAAATAACGCAAGGTATGAAATATTACTAACAAGTTATCACATGTTTATTATTATTATTGAAAACAGGTCCAAGGGATGAAATACCATGCAAGCAAAGGCACAAACAAAGATTTATAGAAATCCTCAAAACAACATCAACCCATTCACAACATGCTGGAAGCGGACAACCTGACACCAACCAAGAGATAACATCATCTCTAAGGATCTATGGCAAAGAGTTCATAATGTCAACATCAAATGCAATGTCGTCATCCGCACAAAAGACACGGCAAGAATGGTCGCTTCAACTTCAATACGACATAGCTCTTCAACATAAGCGCGACAATCAGCAATGTGTGCATCAAAATCAGTCGTTTTCAAGATCAAGTTTCAAGTGTGAAGACGTAAACAACGCTTGCCTCAATGAGAGGAACGCTCCTCCTTGGGCCGGTCCCTCGACCGGGGGGCAGAAGGCACCACCGCACGACCCTCAACTCTATTCCCTTTATTGCAAGAAGGAGTTAGTACGGTCGTACTCGGCATAAATAACTTAGAATCGCTCGAGGAACGCGCCCCTGCATCGGATCTTTTGAGAATTGTGCTAAAGCCAGGAACTGCAACCACACGTTTAGCAACATGAAAGCAACAACTTGGAAAATTAACAAGTTCAAAGAAGATACAAGGATGTGCCTTACTCACAAGTCCTTTACCGCGACCATTTCCGGAGACTCCAGAGTAGTGGGGGCAATTGTACGTACATTCCTTCCAACAAGCAGATTACTGTATACATCGGCTATCTGCAAAGACGAGCTTTTTCCATCAGTACGACCTACATTACAACATGATACAAGTCATAAAGATCATCAACACACCAAATCTTCAGAAGGACGTATATGTGTACCGACATCAATTAATCAAGCAAGGACATCAACATCTACACTTGGTGTATTATTTAGCTGCTCAACCATGTCGACATCCATACACAGAGTTACTCGCAGAATGGAAATAGTAGACTTACTCATGATAACAGCCGTGGGAAGATTAATTCCGACAAGAAGATAGCAAGATCTGATATCTTGGAAAATGCAACCAACAATCCAATCAGTGCGCAAACACGCATCAACACTTATGCAAACATTTATGCTATGGACGCTCCATGAGAGATAACTATGTACGCAATGACCTAATAATCTTCGTGCAACAACCATCATACAAGGAGGGGCAACCCTCTCAACACATCGACTTCCATGACGACATCGAGCTTATACTCGCAGCATACATGATTACAAGGGCGAAATATTTTCTAAGTGTTTTGCTCAGGATGACAGTCAACATATTGCAAGCTGTCAGCATGCTACTATGTGTCAGCATATTACCAAGTGTTAGCATACAACAAAGTGTTGGCATACAACCTGTGTTTACATCAAGCATATGGATACAGCGTACATAGCCAGGGATAGAGAAAAGATTCTAAGTGTGAGGGGGCAAGTGCACACATACAAGCACGTACATACGAGCACGCGCATACAGCTGTCAATAGTCAACACATGGCGAGATGCTAGCTGTCAAGGATATTTTCTAAGTTTTCCATGTACGTACATACATGTCGACAAGTGAAGAATATTTTCTAAGTATTTCCATGTGCATACATACATGTCGACAATGATGCATGTCGACAAGTGAAGAATATTTTCTAAGTATTTCCATGTACTTACATACATGTCGACAATGATGCATGTCGACAAGTGAAGAATATTTTCTAAGTATTTCCATGTATGTACATACATGTCGACAAGGATGCATGTCGACAAGTGAAGAATATTTTCTAAGTATTTCCATGTACGTACATACATGTCGACAATGATGCATGTCGATAAGTGAACAATATTTTATAAGTATTTCCATGTACGTACATACATGTCGACAAGGATGCATGTCGACAAGTGAAGAATATTTTCTAAGTATTTCCATGTACGTACATACATGTCGACAAGGATGCATGTCGACAAGTGAAGAATATTTTCTAAAGTATTTTCATGTACGTACATACATGTCGACAAGGATGCATGTCGACAAGTGAAGAATATTTTCTAAGTGTTTCCATGTACGTACATACATGTCGACAATGATGGATGTCGACAAGCGTGAAATATTTTCTAAGTGTTTCCATGTACGTACATACATGTCGACAATGATGGATTGCATGCATCAAGTAGCTATTATCAACTTCTACACAATACCTCCTAAGCATTCCTACGACGCTTATCGACAAAGCTCATACGACGACATCTATGGTAACAAGCATTATATATTGTTAAAATATTTTCTAAGTGTTTTAGCATGCTTGCAGAAAATGGCTGATGATCAACATACGACGCTCAAAGCACATTGTCTAGCTTACCATTACCCATGTACAACAATCAACGATCATGTCCGAACAACTACCCATCATCAACATCAAGCATGCAAAAACGATGACTAAAGTATGAAACAACATGACGACAATGAATACTATGCACAAGGGAAGTATAACAATCCATTTATACTTTTCTAAAAATTTCCAGCACTTAGAAAATTTTTGGCCGATTTGGAAAACTAATTACTCTAATGCATTTTATCAAACACCTTATGTGCATGTTAAGGTGACTACACACATGATGATTTCAAGATCAAATTAAGGCCAAACGAAGTCACGAAATGTCCATCCATGTACGGAATTGAATTCACCAACACAAAGCGAGTTCGAATTGACACGTGCCACACCGGAATCCAATTGATATCAACTATGGTGTGTCTACTCCAAATTTATGATCTCAAAAGCTTCATCTTCATCAAGAGTGGAGAGCTTTTTGGGAATTTATCTATAAAGGATATAAGATAATGAGTACTCTCTCTCCTAATTTTCATTAATAGTGCCTACACCATGTGCTAAGGACTAAACCTTCATGTATTTTCATATAAGTCCTTAGCAACCTTTACAAGCATCTTTGCATTTCCTCTATGTTCATGTTGCATACATACTACACAATGCTTCATGGCACACTACACGTAATTACTATTACATATTACGTACATAGAATTTATCATGCATGATTCATATTTATGATCGTTACATGATTATTTTTGTAATCTAAGTATGAATTTCATGTTTACATCATGTCTTACATTTACACCATGCTTCATGATTACGTGCATGCTCTCCAATTCCATTTTATTCTAAGTGTTTTGCTTATTGCATGATTACGTCATCCGCTTAGTATATCATCATCCACATGTTGACAACGTGTTATATGTTTACATCATGTACCATGATATTATCATGTTGTGTAATTCTTTATTATTACAAGTATTTCACTCATTACATGATATTGCGAATATATCGTTAATTGCATGTTGTTATACGCATATTGTCCGCTACGCTAACCCTGTAAACAGATTACGTACATACGGAGGAAAATTAAAGTTGGTCAAATTTATGATCCCTACACTCGAATTGACAAGCAGGCCACCCCTGAGGTCAGTACCGAACCTAAATTGGATGAATATCTTATCTTAAAAAGAGTCAAGCATGAGTTTTGAACCACTACTTGACTCGGGGGCAAGTGTTAGATATCTTTCCAATTCGGGTTCGTATTTACATTTCGGGCCTCGCAAAATACTCCAAAACCCATAAAAGAACTCTTCCGCGGACACCCAAGTCCAAAACGGTTCGGAATACGCGCAGTACCCGGACCGGGGGACTTCCGGATTGCCTTAAGGCAATCCGGACCCGGTCCGGATTGCTAGACAATCCAGATAGGTCCGGATTACCGACATACTCTGCGCGCTTATCCCGATTATTTTGCCAAGTACGAGAAGTCAGTGCGCGCAGTCCACCTTGATGACGGTATACATTTTCTTTTATACCGGCATCAAACCGTTCAAAACCAGGCACGATCCTTTGGTTACCTATAAATAGGGACCTAGGTCTCCCATTTTAAACAACTCCCTCATTTTGGCATTTCGTGCTCTGACTTCTCTCTAAAAGGCTTTCTCTCTCTAAAGATTTTGACTTGAGCGTCGGAGAGGGCTCAACTAGCATCCCCCCTCTCCCACGCTGGTTACTGCCTCTTGTGTAGGACCCGACGTTCGAGAGATCAAAGTCGGGAAGTTGAAGATTAGTTCGAGGATCGTGTTTCAAGGATCGCGGCATACAGATAGATACCCGTTCCCATGCACACATCTAGAGCCCGTTCGTGGGAGAGAAGCCCGAAGTTACCCAAGTGGAAGCAGACTTAACAGTACCGAGGCCTCTAGATCAGACAAAATAGTCCGATCTCAGAGACCTGAGGTCGGACAGCTGGTCTGATCTCCTCTTGGGAGATTAGACCAACTACGGTTCGGGCGGGTGTTTTTCCCGTCTGAACCATTTCCTGATGCGGGTAGTGTGTTCGGGTTATAATCGTGTGTGGGGTTACTGTGATAATATAATTTGAACTAAAACGGGTCCAAATTGGGCGTATATCCATCACTTGCCTCTGAGTCAAACAATGGCCTGATCCTTGAATGACTATATTTTACGATGGGATGAGACGCTCAATTTGGATCCGTTGTTTTACCTCTTGACGAGTCAGCCATATGTTCGCGCGTGCGACGTGGTGTCCATTCCTATGTTTCTTAAGGAATAGGAAAACATAGACATTAGCATGAGCATGAGTGTAAACATGGATATATCATGAACATGAATGTGTGTACTAGTATATATGCCATTAAAAACACAAGTGGGGAAGTAGGTGTAAATGTGACGCCATCGGGATTACCAACGAAATGTGCGAATGTCGAGTGCACGCGTGTGCGAGCGTCGGGATTATCAACGTAATGCAACCATATACACGTGTGTAAGTGCATTGAGTGTGTATATGGATGTGGACATGGATGTGTATGCATGAATATATGGCAATCATATGCATGAATGTCTAAGTGTCGAACACATATGAGTGTGGGAATGTGTGTTAGCATGCACGTGGGCGTAGGCGTAAACATGGATGCATGCACAAACGTATTGTGAGCATAAGTGTGAGTGAGGGAATTGGTGCACTCACATACGTAAATCGTAAATATGAACATAAATGTAAGGGTGAGAGTGTAGACTCCCTTTTTATTCAAGAGTGTGAACTCCGTTGCTCGACGGGGAAACGTTTCGCCTGCCATGTAGTAGTGCGAGCATTGTTTTTTAGCCTCGACTCTTGATAGGTGTGACATTTTCCTTCATTTGTTGGAGCGTGTGCATGGTTTTTGAACCTTGCCCTGCAATTCGTTCTATATAGACATGTGGGTGAAAATGCTTACAAACTTTCTTCTTGCCCTCTGTGCGAAAGGGGTCTATCGACATATGTTGAGGGTTGTCCCTCCCTTTGGATGTGTCGAAGCACTCCTCCTTTTTTCCTTGTAGAGATTTGGGGGTTGTTTCTTTTGTTGGTGTACCTTGCATTTTGATTGTAGGATCTCCTAGGTGGCGGGTTTGCTTCTGTAGCTTGATGTTGATGTTGCCCCCCGTAATAGGCGTATCTTGTACTTTCATGAGTAGGGGTCGACCTTTGCGTCGATCGCATTGCATTTTCTGCATATATGGGGTCGTTTGTGTATATAGTTGTCTTCCGTGTTGAGTATGTTCGTTGTTTCGGGTGTAGGGCGTTGCCCTTGGTGTTGGATATACTTATAGCTTGTTCACGCAAGGTTGTCCTTGTGACGGGCACACTCGGACTCTGGATGTGAGGTGTTGTAACTCATGTTGGTACGTTGATGTGCACGTGCGTTGTGCTGTGCCTGTGGTAGTCATACTTAACTTCTGAAAGATAGTTGTTACTCGTCCTGCTGAAATGTCGACGCGTGCGCGCATTTCACTGCTCCCGTAGAAGTTATATTTGACTTCTGAAAGTGAGGTGTTAAACCTCATGTTGGTGTGAAAATGCATGTATACACTGTGCTGCGCTTGTGGTTGGCATGCCTTGCGTATGTCTCTCAATTGACATACGTAAGGGGATGAATGTGAGTGCACGTTCACCTTTTGATTGGAGAGAGGAGCATGATTTCTTCCAATCAGGAAAGAAAGTACCCCTTGTGGTGGCTCAGTTTGGAAAGTGTTTGTTCAACCTGTTGCGAGTCTCAGGGTTGATTCCTGTCGACCTTGGTTTTTATCTTAACTGTTCCATGGGAGAGCTTTTCGGCCGGGCTAGTAGCATTCTTGGAGACGTTTTCCCCCAAATGGGTGAGTAATATTGTGAGTCGTAGCTTCAAGACAAGGTGCGTGCCTAATTTCTCCGAGGTCTTGAGTTCGATGTTTCGTCGTTCCGGCTCTTTGTAAAAAAAAAATTGGCGATGTTGTCTAAGCCCTAGTTAGGTTATTCATACCTCGTTGTGTTTATCATATTCGTGGTAAGTGATATCACCATTTGGTCGGGTGTAAGTTGCAGTTGAGTGTCGATCCATGCAAAAGGGCATGTGATCACATTTCTTATTCAGGTCGTCTCCTCCTTTTTAGTGGGGGGTCGTGAGAGAGTTTTCCTCGCGTGACTCCAACTCTTTTGATTTTGAGTGAGTTGAGGTGTCTTGTTATTTGTTTGTGATCTTGAGCTGTTTGTTGTTCTTTTCTAGGACATAGGGAATGAGATTGATTCCTTGTTTTCCCTATTGTGTTGATCTTCCCTAGGGGTCCTTCCCCCCTTTAGGGATCAATCTCTTTCCAGAGTCTATCTTCATTTTTTTGAGACGCTTGCTCACCTTTGTGTCGTTTCATTACGTTTTTTTTGTGTTCGACCATATTCTTATGTCGATATTTTGAACTTGCCTCCTCGTTTCTGGAGCAGGTGTCCCCAAGTTGGCTTAGGGGTTGTTATGATTTGTTGCAACTCTGACTGTCTATCATTGTTTGCTGGCCTCCTCTTATATCTCGTCTGTTTCAACTTCGTGTAGGTTTGATGACGACTTTGAAGGTGCCTCCTTTGGCATACTTATGGGGTCATGCGATTAAAAGTTGCGTTAAGTTCTTACTTCTAATGATGGGTGTAACAATTGTCTTTTTACTGGAATTCATTTCTTTTGCCATGACTCCAACTAAGATAGCAAAATTTTGCTTGAAAGTTCGGTGGAGATGCTCTCTAGTTATCCACCGGGAGTATCAGAGTTGTGGTCATTGTGGGTGTCAGACCTAAATCTAACCTAAGGCGATTACGTTTTGAAAACGTGGATTTTGAAAAGAGTCGCCACTAGTTAGACACTTATGTATTATATTGGTCTGCGATCAGAAATTCGAGTTCGGGGGTTCTGTTACGAATTTTAAAAAAACAATTTTTAATTACGCCCTTTCGGTACTCAATTCACAAAAATTGCCACTATTTTAATATAATATACATATACAAAATTAACTCGGTTTATCATCACAACATAAAATCAGACTCCCTAACTAATAATATACAACATATAGGAGTAAGCCATTGGTGGTCAAAACCATACACATGTACAATATAATATTATACACATATTAAGAAAAAAATAAATGGAGATAGAACGTACTGTACCTAGGCTCAGTTCTTTTCCAAGGAAACCCACCTAACTTCTTTATCTACACTTAACTTTGGTCAAGCTCAAATGACGGAATGCTAAAATTGAACGAGGTGGCCAGACAGTTGACATGAGATGCGAGGTCGAAGCCGGAGGTGGTGAAATCAAAACGCCGGAAGATGCTCGGGGCAAAACGGTCAGATTTCAACGGAGGACGGAGAGTACGGGCCAGTGCCGTTGGTTTTGCTGATCCAAGCGGTGAGGAGCCAAGGCCGACAACTATGGAGCAGCAAGGGGAACGGAACGACGATGAGTCACGCGTGCACCAGGGGCTGTCGATGAGCAGGAGCAGGTCATGTATGGGTGTGGACTAACCAACGTCGTGAATGATGGAATCAGGTGCAGCTGCGACAACCGAGATTGAATCGACGGAGGGACGAATGTGAAGAAGATTCAGAGCGAGGAACGATGTTTGAGGTAGAAGACGACCCAATGCTGTAAAATAATAATAAAAAAAAAATAGGAGAACATTGTATTTTTTATCTATTTTCTATGTACAAATATGAATAAATATTAAATCAAAACAAAATATAAACCAAAATCAATAAGAAAAAAAAATGGCAAGTTGTTCTCCCTCTATAAGAAAAGGGAAATGATATAGATCACGAAACGGGATTCCGATAAATCAAGAAATGTGAGTGAGTGGCATGGTCTGTAATTACATGCAACTTTTGGGGTAAATATGTTACCCTCACATTTCGTGATTCCTCGGAATCCCGTTTCATGATCTGTATCATTTCCCATAAGAAAATACGTAAAGAGATATTGTATTCCTTCAAAATTTCGGCCAAAGAACTTTATTTATTTTTATGTCCCAATCTCCCCCCCCCCCCCCCCCCCCTATTACATGTAAATTTGACCACTATTTATAGTACCTAGCTCTAGTCTAATGTAAGCAACAAATACTGCTAATTTATTTTGCTAATAAATGCTAAATATTCAGAAATTTAATACTAAATATTCAACAAATATTTTCTGCAATAAATACAAATAACTATCCTAATATTGCATGAGCATTCCTGGAAACTTCTCGACTTTCCATATTTAAATACTTCCCTTTTTAGCAGTCACATATGACATTTTGAACGTGCTACGCGCGGACCAAAATTAGGTTTTACAGTGGGGATTATTTCCTTATATGCCCCCAAAAGTACTTGCCATGATTCTCCGTTTTTTTGGTTGATTTCGTGGAATAGAGAGGTTGACTTCATAATGAGGATGAACCCTATCTGTTCTCATCCAGGAAGGTTGAAATATAAGTGCAGACCTTTGATGAGTATATAAAGGGTATTGATTTTCCCTTTGTCTTGGATCTCCTCTTAAGGTTAGACGTAGGCTCTTTAGGTTCGTGGTCGTAATAGCATCTTCGTAATGTATGTACTTGATAGTCATTTCGTGATGTGTGGACATGATAGCCACTTCTCGGTGTGTGGACATGATAGCCACTTCGTGGTGTGTAGACATGATAGCCACTTCGCGATGTATGCTTTTGCATTCCATGCTTATTAGCGAACATGTCACCAATGTTTTAACATTATGTTTTTATATCATGAGTATTTTTCATACATTTGTTGCTATAGTTGCCTTTTGTTTAAGCTATGTTTGTTGGGTTTTGTCCCCTCATCTCGTTTTGTCGGATGTTGTATCCTTTATGCTATTGAGATGTCCTCTTCATGTGCTTTACAATGCGCTAGGGCGATGCTTGCCAAGTCTTGCTTGATGATTTTCAAGTCAAATGAAGGCAGAGGTCACGCGAGGGCGACATGCAAGACAGAATACAAGCAGAGGTAATGTGAGGGCGACATGCAAGACAGTAAATTTTGTCAGATGTCGCATTGGGCGACTTGCAAGGCGTCTCTTCTCTATAGCTTGTCAGAGGTCACATTGGGTGACCTGCAAGGCGTGTCTTCTACATAGGTTGTTTTGCGTGACTTGTGATTTGTTTGCCTGTTGTCGTGTTTCTTTTCTTTTGTCGAAGTGTCTTTTCTTTAATCCACTCGATTTTTGTCATGCATGCATTGTCATCATAATCATACTTTCATTTCTCATATAATCTTACTTGCATTATGAAGAGGTTTTCTCAAGATATGCTCTTAGGGGCGTCAAAAGTATTCGCAATATACGCTACGCTATTGGGGGCGTCAAAGTGTTCGCAAGATACTCTCTTGGGGGCGTCGAAGTGATCGCAAGATACGTTCTTGGGGGCGTTGAAGTGATCGCAAGATACGCTCTTGGGGGCGTCAAAGGTGGTCGCAAGATACACTCTTGTGGGCGTAAAAAACTGTTCGCGGGATTGGCTCCTGGAAGGCACATAATGTGATCGCAATATAGAACTGCTCTCAAGATACGCTCTTGGGGGCGTCGAAAATTGTTCGCAGGATTGGCTCCTGGAGGGCACAGAATGTGGTCGCAATATAAAACTGCTCTCAAGATATGCTCTTGGGGGGCGTCGAAAACTGTTCGTGTGATTGGCTCCTGGAGGGAACAGAATGTGGTCGCAATATAGAACTGCTCTCTAGATACACTCTTGGGGGCGTCAAAATTTGTTCGCGTGATTGGCTCCTGGAGGGCACAGAATGTGGTCGCAGTATAGAACTGCTCTCAAGATACGCACTTGGGGGCGTCGAAAAATGTTCGCAGGATTGGCTCCTGGAGGGCACAGAATGTGGTCGCAGTATAGAACTGCTCTCAAGATACGCTCTTTGGGGGCGTCGAAAACTGTTCGCAGGATTGGCTCCTAGAGGGCACAAAATGTGATTTTTACTTGATGTTATTTTCTAGGTAGGGTGCGTCTTTGATACGCTGTCTGAATATGTACTTGGGTTTTCTTTCCGCAATATTGCCTGTTACCTGGGCTTTTCCTGAGTGTGAGAGATCACCTTTCGAGGGCGATGCTCGTTATCGCCAACTTAGGGCGAATCCGTACAGGGGGTTGATGTTGTTTCCCTCTTCTGCGAGTTCTCTAGGAGGAGTGGTATTGCGTGTTCTTGTTGCCTTTTGTTTCTAATCTCCACTTCTATATTTAGGTGTAGTGCCAAACACTTGTTCGTTTGGTGCCACCAAAGTTGCTTGGTGGTCGCACCGTCTTTCATGTTTGGACGTTGAGTGCCTGTTGTTCATTTCCTTTGTTAGGTACCTCTTATGCTTGGGCTTCTTACTCTTCTATTTTATTGAATATGTATGTTTGCTTGGGCGCGATGAGTGTCCCTTGCAGGACTTACATTTTGTCATGCTTGTTTGCTTCAAGGAGTAACATTTCTTGGAAGGGGTTGCTTTTGAGTCGTAAAGCTTTCTCATATGATAGTGTCTCGAGTTTTTTAACTTGAAGTTGTGTTTCAGACTGGTGAGTCTGATCGGTGCACCTTGCATCGGATTTGGATGTCCGATCGGGCTGTAATAATCTTCTTGAAGTGTTGTGGTACTTATTGTGCTTCGCCTTTACCTTTGCGTTTGAGTTTTCGAATGCTTTTATGGAGTGTCACATTGGTCATGTTCCTCCCTTTTCCAATCATGTTTATAAGCTTTTCTTTACTTAGGACTTGATATAAAAAATGTTGTTTGCCTTTGGATTTGCAGGTGCTGTCCCGTGATTTTCTGTGGGTTTGTCCCCGTATTGGCTATGCCTTGCAGGCTAACATCATTAGAAGTTACAGTTGTGTTGCGGACGTATACATGGGTGAGGGATATCGAATTGACGGTTTCCCCCCCCCCCTTTTCCTTTGTCGTAACCTTCATTCGTTGAGTGTTTGGCGTATAACCTTAAGGACATGATTTTTCCCCAGTGGCCCCTTTATTGGGATTTTTCTCTTGATGGGATATCAGATACAAATTTCTTACCACCCAATGGCAAGGCGTTTGGTGAGGGTGTGCATTTAGTGTAAGGGTCTATCTCGAACCCTCGTTTCCCATGTTGTTAAGCTCTTCCTTAGTTGAGTTTAGAGAGCTCTTATCATGCCTTAAGGCCCTTGATGGGAAGTGTGTCCCATATTTCATATTTTGGTTGTGGCACTATCTCTTTTGTAAGCCCCGTGTCTTTAGAGTTTGTCGTTGGCGATGAGGAATGTTTCTTTTCTTATTAGAGCATGCTCCTGGTTGTGATAAGCTTGCTGTAATCAGTCGTGATTAAATTTCATTTAGTGTAGCCACATTTTGTGACAGTTATGTAATATCACATAGGTCGGGTGGTTCCTCTATGGATTGCGTAGTAGGTGAGCTGTTTGACACTAATGTGCTTTTTGCCTTGTTTTGCTTCTCCGTCGTTTCGATAGGTGGAGTTTAAGTCTCACCCTCCTTTGTTAATAGTTGGTCTGTACACTCCGCGGTGGCATTGGGATGCCATTTGAATGGTGCCTTCACTTGCTCATTACTTCTTAGAATTTCTTCAATGGAATGTTAAGCTCATTTTGCTTCTCATTCAGGAGTGAAGCTCTAACTTTGAGCATATTTTTCGAGTTTTTATCTCTGAATACACCTCTTTGATGTGCATGTTTATCTTTTTGAGATATTTCCTGAAAGAGGGTAGATAAAATTGATGGTCTTGTTCAGACATGACGGATCGAGTTGTTGAGTCGGGTCAGCGAATCCAAGTAGTGAGGTCGTGTATCAGATGTGCGCTTCCGATCAGGACGACTACTATGGTTCGGACTCTGAGGTCTGCACAAACGGTTACCGCTTCTTGGGATGTTTATTTCTACACATTCTCAGGGTTCAAAGTATATATACTGTTTATTTCATCCGTCGTGAGCAACTTTGTTTTTCCTCTTGGCCTTTAGGCGTGAAGGGTTGTCATAACGCCTTCTTATTAATGCATGGTTTTTCTGTTTATTATTTTCTGGTTCGGATCGCCCTTTGGTGTGTAATCTGGGGGGATGAAGGTGCTGACAGTATGTCTAGCGTTACCTGTTATGCGGGTGTCTTCCACTTGTAGGAAGTTGTTCATGCAAAACCAGTATCCTTCCAATGTTGAAGCTTTTGGTGACCCTTGTGATGACTAGGGGATCATTCTTTGTTTTTCGATGTCGTGACATTCTCCGTATCTTGGCCTGAGAGATAGAATTTATCTCCCCTCTCTGGTGTTGAGTATACCCTTGGTTGTCGAGTAATCGGTCACCGCTTTTAGGGGGTATTTGAGTTTGATCCATTACTTCTGTATAACCCATGGTTGAACTCTTGAATACATTTGATTTGGGTGCGCTTTGCAGGCACGATTGCTTTGAGGGTGCACGCGCTTTGAAAGTGTTTGCGATTAGTAGGTTTCAGTTGGGCATTGCGGTGGGTTCCTCGACGCGACCCGTTTGTCGGAGCACATCGGTGTAGACCGGTGCAGTGAGAGGTGAGAGGTCGGCGGCGTGGGATGGCTTGGCGGAGCCAAGCGACATGATCGGGTGATCGACGATGGCAATTCCGGTGAATCACAACGATTGAAAATCAATTCGGCTTTCTGAGTCGAAACATGTTTTCCTCAAATGTTCGATCCTTTCTCATTTGTGTTTGATCTTATTTCCTATTTTCCCCTGTCATAAGATAGGAGATTGCAGTGCATAGTAATATTAAAGTATTTAGATAATTTAATGTGTAGTGAAAGATTACACCTTGTATCGTTCGCGGGAGTTTCCCAATCGATAGCTTCGATTGCCTTGAATTGAAAAGATTGTTGCTTATTTTTTAAATCAATTCTTGTATCAACTACCCTCTTGTATGACGGGCGCGATGTCTAACTGCCTCCTCTCTGGCTGTTTTGCCAATTTTTGGTATGTCACATCTGTGCTCTAGAGTGGCACTCCTTCATGTTTATCAGTGAGACTTCCTATTTGCTTGAGAGGCATACGTGATACGTGTCTCTTGAATTGGACTATCTCGGTTGACGATGATTTTCGGTTGACGATGGTTTCCGTTGACGATGGTTTCGGTTGGTGACAATTTCGGTCGTCGTCAACGATTTCGGTCGACGACGATCCTTTTGCTAGGTCTAAACGACAGCGACGAGCAAACACTGGCAGTCGAATGCTGATATTTTGGAGGTAACGGTGGTCGCAACGACGGCGATAAACGCGGTCTCAGCGGCGGCGGTAAGTGCGGTTGTAATGACAGGGGTTGCAACGGCGGCGGTAAACGCGGTCGCAATGACAGGGGTTGTGACGACAGAGTAGCAAAACCTAGCACTTCATCATTGGTTTTTCCTATGGTTTCCTTGTTTGAGAGATATACATGTCTCTTGGGTTGGACAATGCACCTTCTCTTGAAAGGCCTTCATGAATGACGTTTATATTGGATACTCGACCATCAGTTCGTAGGGGGGTGGTGCAGTATTGTTGCTCGTGCTCATGGTTTGCTTGTCATAGCTTTTTGTTCGAATCATACAAACGACGCCAAGTGTTGGGACGTGTATTTCGGGGCAACTAGATGTCGACCCGGATGTCTATCCCACTGGTGAAATTCTTCTCCTTCCGATATGTTTCCTTTCGCTCTTCCCGTAATCCGCTCATTCGCTGACCTGCACGAGGGGTAAGCCGGGGTGGAACCGGCGAACCCTCTCCGATACTTAAATTAGTACAGTATTCTAGAGAGAGAAACTAGAGAGAATGCAGAGTTAAAATGTGTAAGCATTCATCAAGTCCCCAAATGAGAAGAACTTGAGCCTTATATATAGGCCTCAAAAGGGGATTAAGACGGTTAATGACGTCGTTAAACCCTAAACGTGCTTTATTAGAGTTAATGGAGGGTTTAACCCCTTGTAAGCATGGGAGAGTTCGTAGAATTATGTAAGGGTCGGATGTGTAAAATGATGACGAGTCTCCGCGAGGTGTGACCCGGGTGACGGTCTCCGGGACGTTGCGTACACCCCTTGGGCGGGCGCATTACGTCGTCCGAGGGTAGTACCGAGGCCTCTGAGATCGGACAAAATAGCCTGATCTCTCTTAGGAGAGATTGGACCAGCTACGGTTCGGGCGGGTGTATTTCCCATCCGAACCATTTTTTTTATGCGGGTAGTTTGTTTGGGTCAATGTTTCGATTTACAATCGTGTTGGGGTTACTGTGATAATATAATCTGAACTAAAACGTGTCCAAATTTGGCGTACATCCATCAATCATGATGAGCCACCTCAACCAGACCATGAGGGAAATAAGAGTCTAGAAATCGAACCGTGTCTAGTCACTAGTGGAAATCGAGGAACCCAGTCGAAGAAGAAGAATAAGATGAAACAGTGGTAGATTACCTATGTAAGATAAAATAAGAAAATGAAGGGTTAAAAAATTTCTTCAATAATCAATTTTTAAAAATTAAAGTTCATATAGCAATTTGTAAATTATTTAAAATTTAGATAGTAATTTGATTATTAATCTATAGTATAATACTAGTAGGTAGCTGACACGTGCTTTGGACGGTATGGAATTATTTAATATGTTCTTTAATTTCAAGTACTATATATATATTGAAAAATCTATACAAATGATTAAAAAAAATTGAACTTTATAAATTTAAATAGGGTTTATGAAACTTAAATACCCGGACTTTGAGTATATTGTAATTGTTTTTATAAAATCCATGATATAAAAATTGAACACAATATAATGTAAAAAAATGTTATTTGTTAATAATTATAAAATGAGGAAATAAAAACTATGTAAATTTCATATTAAGCATATATTTATTATATAATGAATAATAATAATCAACACATATATTTTTAAAATAAATATGTCTACTTTCAAATTTATAGATGGTTAGAGCATCCACAGTGGTTTTACATAAATCATATTCTTTAAAGTTGCCACGTAGACTTTTATGTACACTTTAAGTAATACGTAAAGTTAAGACACATGTAAAAAATATTTGCTCTGCAATCATATTACTTAAACATATTCCTTAAATATATTTTATTATTAAATTTTTCAACAACCACCAATAAGATATTAGCATTAATCATAAAATGAATTAATTTATAATTAAAATTGTTTACGTAATACGTAGTGCATTCCTTATATTTAAGGAATGCTTTATGTAAAAACATAAATTTACGTGTGGGTCTCATCTTTAAGAAATGCTATGTAAAACCACTGTAGAAAGTTTTTTTTGCTTTACTTAAATAAACATGTAGGGTCACATCTACATAATCTTTAGTTAATACTCTTTAACTCAATTTATTATACAAACCTTTATTTTCATTATAATGTGCTAAACTTATTTTGTAGATTTTTTTATGATTAAAACACCTAAAATAATTTATCTATAGTGGACCTAAATTTCTATTTTAAAAGTAATTTGTACTTATATAACTATTAATTTACATATTGTCTCAACTAAAATATATTGAACATATGTATATAATAAGATATCTACCATATCGGCATATTCATCATATAATATTATTGGTAATTTGTTGTTGTTTGGATAACAATAAAAAAAAGTACTTTTAGATTATATTTGATTAAAAAAAATCTCAAACATAATTATTTCTCATAAAATATAATTTAATAGTCTTATAAATATTATTATAATAAAAATTTCCACATGAAAGAGTCTTTAACAAAAAAAAAAAAAAACATGTAGTACAAATATAGTGATTGTGAGAAGTCAAATATAATTAAAAGAACTAATGAAGTTAAAATTTTAGAAAAATGCATGTATCAATGTCTACTCAAAATGAAAATTAATATCAAATTTAATAGTTTTAGTGTTAAAATAATAGTATAAAAAATAAATTAAATGTAATAATCTATGTAGTATTTATAGATATAATTAATTGATATGTAGGTTATATTATTTGAAAAAAAAATGGAAAAATAAATAAAACGGTCTCCAACATGCAATGGGAGTGCTAGGAGAATTTCTAACTACTTATATTTATCTACACGTAAATGACACATCATCTAGGATAAATGAAAGTTTTTTTTTTGGCCAAAGGATAATTGAAAGTTGAATGGACCAATATAATTACTTCATTTTGCCATATAACCTACATATTTTATTACTTGTCAAATTATTACAACACCTTTCAAGATTATATTATATATATATAGAGATTTTTTTTTGTTTGTTTTTGTTACTATTATCATGGTCTTCATTTTCAAACAAAAAAATGCCAAATTCTAAAAAAAAATCAAGTTGAAGATGAATAAAAGAGTTTCTTGTTACATTTGACGAAGTACTGATAAAAATTGGTGCAAACAACAATATGTCCGAGCATACAGAGTTTTTGACCAATGTAGACCCATATAAACAATCAATTACACATATAAACTACATAAAAAATAAAATACAAATATAGAGCTAACCGAGATTTGAAATCTCGGTCAGTAGCAAAAATGTTGTGCCCAGCCAAAGCACAAGGCACAACATTGTTGTGCCCCACGTGGGGACATCAATGATTATTGTCCTCCATGGGTTTACTTTTTTTTCTTTTTTAATTCAATAAATATTATTATAATTATCATGTATACGTTTTTTCTTAATATGTGTAACGATATAACATAATGAATTTTAGATTTTTAAAATTATACATACTGATTAGCTTGGAGAATCATTAATGACTTAAATTATAATGTAAGTAATTTTAGGGTTAAATACTATTAAAATGAGTGAACAGTTTATCGAGTGAACTTAAAGGGTTAAAATTCGAAAATAGTTTGGCCGGATGAACCTTAGAATGGTCGGGTTCACTCTATAAAATTGTTCACCAATTCTAACTGTAAACTAGATAAATTCTAAAAGTTCTCAAAGCATAATATTAGGACTCTAATGTTCACCCATTCTGGTTTAAGGAAAAATTGTAAAGTAACATAAACCATAAACCATTCTAAGGTTCATCCGGCCAAACTATTTTCGAATTTTAACCCTTTAAAGTTCACTCGATAAATTGTGCACCCATTTTAATAGTGTTTAACCCTAAAATTTAGGGATGGCAACGGGGCGGGTCGGGGCGGGTTTTCGCAGCCCCGGACCCGCCCCGCGGGTCGGCCTGGCTGACCCGGCCCCGGTCAAATGGACCTTCCGGGTCGGGTCGGATCGTGTCAACAATCCCGCGGGTCGACCCGTGGGGCCCCGACCCGCCCCGCCATGTGAACAATTTTTTTTTTTTTTTTTTTTTTCATTTTTCAATATTAAATACAATTTTTTTTTGTCAAAATATTATATATAAATTCAAAATATAAATCTAACACCAATCAAATATAAACAACAAATACATCAAATTCATTACAAATACAAACACCAAATTAACAAATCCTAATAATCTAAATATACATCTATTTGTAATTTGGTCCATGTTATTTATATAGGTACTATATTAACCATATTGTTTAGTAAATGTTAGATCATATTAACATAAAAAAAATTAAAAAAAAAATTTTATTTATATATGCATTTCGGGGCGTGTCTACGGGGCCCCGGGTCTCTAGACCCGGACCCGCCCGGACCCGAGCCCGACCGGACCCGACATGTGACCCGCGGGTCGGCGGGTCAAAACTGGGTCAGGGCCCCGCGGGTCAGCGGGGCCCCGAGACCCGTTGCCATCCCTACTAAAATTACTTACATTGTAATTTCAATTATTAATGATTCTCCAAGCTAATAAGTATGTATAATTTTAAAACTCTAAAATTCATTATTTTTAAATCGTTACACATATTAAGAAAAAACGTATACATGATAATTATAATAATATTTATTGAATTAAAAAAGAAAAAAAATGTAAACCGGGGCACAATAACGTTGGCCTAGTTGTGCTTTGGCTGGGCAGAACATTTTTGCTACCGACCGAGATTTCAAATCTCGGTTAGCTCTATATTTATATTTTATTTTTTAAGTAGCTTATATGTGTAATTGGTTGTTTATATGGGTCTACATCGGTCAAAAACTCGAGCATATAAGTGCAATTGTCAAATTATTATTGCAAATAATAATATGGACTATAAAAAGAGGGAATAACTTTTCGTAAATATACTTAATGTTGGTTGGACGCGAATTAAATTTGAGAGGCCGGAAAACTTATTGGAAATGGCCCCTTCCAAATCCTATCCTAACCGTACTGGGCTTGAAGTATGTGTATAAAACTTGAGTTTGTCGGCTAGGGTTTCTATTTGCCTTCTCTTTTGTTGCAGCAGCAGATCAGTGAGTTCGGCAACAGCTAGTCTAGGCAACAGCCATGGGTCGCATGCACAGTCGAGGGTATTTCCTCTATCATTCTACTTTCTTTGCTTCCTGAAGCTGTCTAATCTCTGTAAGTACTGATTCCAATGGCGTTTTGCTTCCAGAAAGGGTATTTCCGCTTCCGCATTGCCCTACAAAAGGAGTCCACCTAGTTGGCTCAAAATCTCCACTCAAGATGTAATGCACATATAATTTTGAATCACTTCTCTATTTAAATTTCAATAATTTCTTCAATTGTTAGCGATGTGCTGAGGGATCTATTTCGATATCTCAGGTTGATGACAACATTTGCAAGTTTGCAAAGAAGGGGCTGACGCCGTCTCAGATTGGTGTCATTCTTCGTGACTCTCACGGCATTGCTCAGGTCAGGAGCGTCACCGGCAGCAAGATTCTCCGAATTCTCAAGGCTCACGGTATGAATGGATTATTAATTGGATTGCCAAAGCTGTAACTTTTGATTTCATTTATTTGATGGTGTTGTTTGATTCGGATTTGTGTTGCTTTATTTGGGGTGCTGTTAGGGCTTGCCCCGGAGATTCCCGAGGATCTGTACCATCTTATCAAGAAGGCTGTTTCAATTCGCAAGCATCTTGAGAGGAACAGGAAGGACAAGGATTCTAAGTTCAGGTTGATCTTGGTGGAGAGCAGAATTCATCGTCTCGCTCGTTACTACAAGAAGACTAAGAAGCTGCCTCCTGTCTGGAAATAGTGAGTTCTTATTTCTGTTGTTCTTTTTCTTGTTGATATTGATATAAAGTAGCGAATTTGATTTATGGTTTTAGCACAAATTCTTAGGTAATAAGTTGTATGTTCTTCATTATGTGAAGTGAAAGCTAGCGTATGGATTAGAACTGTTAGTATTAGACTTTGAAGATGCAAGGTATTGCCTCTTACATTTAAGTGGTGATCGTTTACAGAAGTTGAGTCATCATTATTATTATTACATAAAGCCCATCTTTAGGTTGAAGTTTATAGATGCTTAATTTACTGCTGAAAGTGAAACAATGATAAGATTTTACTGTCACTTATCAATTTGATTATTTGATCCAAGAGATAACTTGATAGGCTAGTAAATTTGTAGACAGTGAGTATGACATAAGTATTTAATTCTTAAGCTACAAATAACAATTACAATTTGTGGATGCTCATTGTATTTTTTTGTTGGAGAAGTCATTTACTTACTAGTTGGTCAAGCTCTTAATTTCATTCCTATAATGTCCAATGTCAATGAAGTTTTGTTTATCCATTAACCTGCCCTGCATCAAATCATCTTATATAATCTAAAACTCAACATGATGGAGTTGAATTTATTATGTTTATAGCTGGTATAGATATTAGTTTAATAATTTCTTGATGGTATATTCTCTATCCCTTCCCACATCATCATCAGACCTAGATGCCCCTTTCCATTTGGCCAGAAATTGTATCTTTTGTTGTTCCATTTGGTACCAAATAGTGTAGTATTCACAATTATTTGTTTCTTGCTTACAGCGAGTCAACCACTGCAAGCACCCTGGTAGCATGATGAAGGTTTCAACAATGGTGGAAGGTTGTGTTGTAAGTTGATGTTGTTATAATGAGAAAGACACATTCTGCCTGCCTGTAAGATTTAAAGTTAAAACAGTGGAGATAAGTTGCAATGAGAAAGTCACTTTCTTCTTCGTATTGAGGTTGACTTTTTTGTTGTTCAATTAAGTTGAGATAGAGATGGAATGTTTCTTCTTGTGATATCTCTGCTGCCGTGTGTATGTTTTGATGTTGTGAGTATGAAGCAATGTATGTATTTGTAGAACTCGGGGTAGATGAAAGAAAGAGACGTGCAAAAGGTCTTTGGCCAAAATAATGGAAATTTTTTAAAAATCTCCCCCAATATACTTTGAATAACTCATTTTCAAGACAGCAACTGAAACCTGATTACCATGCAAATATCTTTGATTAGTACAGCAATCATCCCCCTGCCAATCTAAAGCAGTACCACCTTGTTTTTTGGGAAACTGTGAGTAAAATCATAATCATATATATGGACTTAAGGCTCCACGGCCGGGTATCATACTAAGAAAAATCATCTCCTACGTCCAATAGGTGAGAGACATCAGACAGTTTATTGTACAAGAGTGACACATGTCTCTCTTTTATGGTCTGTGCGTGCCACCAGCTCAGCTGTTTTCTCTACCTCTTGTAGCATTGCACGTAATGATAACATAATCCCTACTCGCACCGGGTCAGCCCGTAAGGGATAAAGTGCTGGCCATGAACAATTTTCCATTCTCATGGTCATTAGCGAGGATTGAACCCCTGACCTCTGGTTAAGGGATGAGGCGTTGAACCACCACACCATTGTTATATGGTTAGACGACATTTTTAGTTGATGATAAAATTCACTCCAAAACTCAATGCAATCGCTTTGCTTAAATATAAGAGTGGACTTTACATGTGGTCCACTCCATTCTATTCTAGACCAATATCCGACCAAAAATCTATTAGCTCAACCTCCTTTTTCAGAGTAGCTTTTCTGTTCTGATCAAGACTTAAATTGAGGTGCACCGTGCATGTGCACTCTAGAAAGTGGGGACCTTAACATGGGCCAGCTTGATATTACGTCCAACTTGATAAATGACACTTCTAAGCACCCAGGAACGAAGCCTTGATATTTTTTCAATGGGGCAAAAAAATTCAACTAAGAGAATAAAAATAAAATATTTATATAATAAACATCATTATAATTTTAATATAATAAGTTAATTAATTAATATTTTTTGTAATGGCTGAAGAATGTTTGTATAGGATTCTTTTGATATATATCATTGACAAGGTTATTACTAAATAAATAAATAATAATAATATATATTTTACATTGTTTATAATTTTCTTGAGTTATTTCTAATGATGTTTATGTTATAAAAAATTATATTTTCTTAAAAGTACCTATTCATTTACAGTTTTAAAATAAATTAACTCCACGTGTTCTCTAATTTTTATAAGAACTTTTCACATTCTTCAAATAAATGTAAAACTACCAACTCACCAATCTAAATATTTTTTACTTTCAATATAATTATTGTGATATTTTTGGAAGTATGTACAAAAAATTATGCTAAAACGTTTTAAAAAAAAATTATGATCAAATAATAGAAAATGTGAACGGTCATTGTTGTTTGATTGACGATAAAATTGAATCCTGGATCGCGAACTGTGATGCGATTGAGGATAAAGAAAGATAATTCTTGGTTCCGTTTTCCACCTTAACGAGAGAAAAAAGGATTGATCAAATTCTATTGAGTTTGACTCATAGTGATCATTTATCAAAGAATTACTCTGGTTATCAAATGATTGAACAACTCCTCTTTATCTCTAAAGATAGGATGTCCTAACCACCCAACAGCTATTCCATCCCCGCTGTCCATTGAACCCGCTCTGAATAATCCCCCTTTTGCAGGGTTATTCCCGATGTAATCATAAAAAGCCAAATTTTCAGGAATTTTAACCACGCTTCTGATAAGCTTTGATTTTTTGCTAGCCCAGATTATAAGAAAATACTTATTATAGTGATAAAATTATACTAAATGCATTATGCTAGTGTATATATATATAAAATGAAAGAGGTTATTGGTGTATTACTTATTAGGAAATAAGGTTAATAATCTATGAAATGTCTGAATTTTGACCCATATTAACCAGAGAAGTATGAATTTTCAAAAGTTAACTTGGAAGGTCTGAATTTTCAACTTTGTTGATATAAGAGGTCTCCGTCAATTTTTGCCATTTTAACTGACGGAATTTGGTCACATGCTTTACATGTGACCGGAAATAAACTTAAATCCCTAAAATGCTCTTCGACCAAAGTGTGCCCCTCACATGCTTGACCTGAAAAGACGAAAATGCCCTTAAAGCAAAAAAAAACATTTTCTTAATTTGACTTCTGGGGTAATTTTGTAATTTCACATTTTCTCAAATAAGGTATTAAATAAAAAAAATTAAAAGGGGTAAAAGTGTCATTTCACACAATTCTGTTAAATTTAACCCTACAAAAGGACAGAAAACCAAAGTTCAACAAAGTTGAAAATTCAAATCTTTCAAATTAACTTTTGAAAATTCAGACATTTCCGGTTAACATAGGTCAAAATTCAGACCTTTCATAGGTTATTAACCCTAAGAAATATACCAATAAAAAGAAAATTATGGCAAAAAAGAAAAGAAAAAGAAAAGACAATTAATGCTAGCAAATAAAAACGCATTAAAAAAAAATTATAAAGATATATTTTCTTGTCTCTCTCCCTCTTCGTCTTCTTCCTCTTTCCAAAACCCATCTACCCATTTATAGTAGGAGCATGGAACTATACCTCCAATTTTTTTTTTTTCAAACCTGCAAACAAAATAAGATATCAAACATAAAAATGAGAAATCTATATTTAAGATCAATAATTTAGAATATATTCGTCTGAGAATGGGCAAATAGCCACAAATCGCAAAATTCATTGTGGCAAATGACAAAATTTCTTCATATCTATCTATCTATATATCTATATTATTTGGTTAAATCCTCCACAATTTTGACAAGTAATAAAACAAGTATGTTACATGTAAAAATCATGACATTTTATTGGTTCACATCAATATGTAACTCTTCTTGATTATGTGTCAATTACATGTAGATAATTCTAAGCACTTTAAAATCCTCCAAGAACTCTCATTAAGTGATAGAGGCCGTTTCATTTTTATTGTCCGTTTTTCTCCATAAAATTACAGTTTATTAATTATTATAACTATAAATTCTAAAGAAATTGTTACTTCTACTACAATATTTTATACTCTTAATTTAATAATATTAAAATTATAAATTTTATATCAAGTTTGATTTTAGCTAAGTATATTATACATATTTTATTATTGAATATAATAATTATTTTAATTAAATTACATATTTCACCATCATAAAATTTGCACATGCTTTTTTCTAAATACATACTATTTTAGTATTTTATGTAAAACATTTATATTAATATTTTTATGAAAAATAATTTGAGAAAATATTTATTAAGTATAATCTAAAATATATTTCTTTATTGGTTACTCACACCAAAAGTAAAATATATATGATATGATATAGTAGATATATTATGTCAAAATTGTGACATTTTATTGATCCACATCGTCCACATCGGTATGTAACTCTTTTTTTTTTTTTATCGTGCGTCAATTACATCTACATAAATCTAAGCACTTTAAACTCCTCCAAGAACACTCATTAAGTGATAGAATCCTTTTTGATTTTGTTGTCCGTTTTTTGCCTCAAACAATACCATTTATTAATTATTATAACTATAAATAAATAATAAAGAAATTGTTTATTCTACTCCAATATTTTATTCTCTTAATTTAATATTAAAATTATCAAGTTTGATTTTAGGTAACAATTATATACATATTTATTATTGAATATAAAAATTATTTTAATTAAATTCAAAATTTTACTGTCATAAATTTTGCACATGTTTTTTTTTTCTAAATAAATACTATTTTATGTATAAAAATTTATACTAATAATTTTTTATGAAAACTAAATATATGTGAGAAGATATTGATGAAGTATAATCTAAAATATTTTTTTTATAGGTTACCCAAACCAAAAAAATAATAAATATTCGATAAGATACGATATATATATTTGTATACATATGATTAACATATTTTAAACTAAGAAAATATGTAAATTAATAATTGTATGTGTTTTATAAATAAATTACTCAATAAGTTTCATACATGTAATAACAAAAAATAATAATAGAACCAAACTCAATTTTTTAAAATGCATATAATTCAGGAAATCATAGTTTATTTGATGAAAATACTATTAACTAATAATTAAGAGAATAAAACTAAATTAAAAATATTATAAATATATCTTTAGGCAATCAAATTAACTTATAAATATTTTCTTTTACATAAACTATAAATGTATTTAAATTCATATATTGCAACATTTTATAAATAAGTTAAATTAATTTATTACCTACATAATAGACCTGATTAAAAATATGTTTATACCATGGAAAAAAAAATGATATTTATACATTTAGGGTCTTTTATGTATGTGTTACCTATTTTTATTATATAAATAACAGTAAATATGTAATTTGAATGAATTATTTGATACTCCGCGCAAAGCGCGGGTCAATTTTCTAGTTGTAATATAAAGTTAAATAAATAGTTGAAGCTCAATGGGGACAACTGTCCACATTGGTCCTTCCTCGTCCCTGCTAGCACTAGAGCTGGGCATAAAAACCGGTTCGGACGAACCGAACCGAAACCAAACCGAACCAATACGAACCGACTCTGACTGAACCGGTTCTTAAATGGTTCGGTTTTGATAAGGAATATATGGAGCGGTTTTTTACTGGTTCAAAATAGGTTCTGAACCGGTTCTGAACCGGTTTTTCCGAACCACTTTTGTTACCTAAAGCCTAAATTGTTAGTAATACACTCTTGCATCCTTTTTTTTGTAGAATAAATGGCTATAAACAAGCCGAGTATCCGGCAAGCTCGACTTGACTCAGTTTACTCGAGCTCGACTGAGCCTTAATTTTTCAAGCTCGAGCTCGACTCGGTGCCATACTTGACATGTTCGAGTTCGGCTCGATAAGGTTAAAAAATTCAATTAAATTATAAATGGTGCACCTTAGCTCGAGGTGGAACTCGACTAGGCTTTTGGCTCGAGCTCGAACTCTTCCTCGACTCAATATATACATATATAATATTATTACGTAAAGCTCGAAAAACTCAAACTCGAACTCGACTCGAATAGGCAAAAAAAAAAAAAAAACTTGATTAGGCTCGCGAGCCTCTCGAGTCGAGTACAAGTGAACTCGAACTCGACTCGATATCAGAAAAAGATCGACTCGACTCGAGTGAGTCGAATTTGAATATTGACCACCGATCTCGAGAAGCTCACGAGTAGCTTGATTTGTTTACACCCATACGGTAGATCCTTCACTATTTGAGTTTGGTTCATATTGGATATATAGGTGGTTGTAGCATGTTTGTTTAGTTATATATAGTTATTATATATTATGTTAGTCCATATCAGTTCTACAATCAATTGAGTTCAGTTTTGAACTCGAAACTTAACTCGTAAAACTGAGATGATAGATTAACTCGCTTAATATACAAATTTTCAACCAGAGATTTGCTGCACTTTTGAAGTTTGAGTTACGCCTCTTGACGTCGCTTAAAGTCTCGACATTTATATTTTAAATATTTGACTTTTTTATAATTTTAGATTGTTTCTAATTTAGACTTTGATACTCTCTCCTCTGAAGCGATCAATTGTCTTTATAGTTTGTATTTTTGCAAATTTTTGGATTGTTTATGAATTATCAACTTGGGTGTGTATTTTGAATTTTAGTAAAAAAAAATGAAAAAAAGGTTCAAAACCGGGTCGAACCGGTTCAGAACCGGTTTTGCTATGGTTCGGTTTTAGGACCTAAAATCTGGTTCGGTTCTTACATGGTATAGAAAACCAACTGAACCTAAAATCCGGTTCCGGTTTGGTTCTGAACCGGTTCGGCCCAGAACCAAACCATGCCCAGCCCTAGCTAGCACCATCCGCGCAAAAAAACAATATAGTTAATGGGCAGTGACTATTTTTTTTATTATAAATAATACTAAAATGAATGAATAGTAAGGCAGGTGTTATTTTTGTTTTTCTTGGATTAAATTGATTAGCAAATATTATAAAATGGTATTCAACAAATTTTTCAAGGTGATGATGATTACGCGTTCTTTGTCCACAATCACCAATCCATGAGAAATTTCTTTAGCAGTGTTGGATCACGGCAGGAGCTCCGGTTACGGTGACGGATTCCTTAGCTCCTCGCAATCCTGCAGAAGGGGAATAGAGGGCAGTGGCCCAGAATCCCTCTCCGATGATTAACGTAAGTACGACGGCCACCAAGCAAGCAAGCAATATTTGTGTATGTATAAAGCGTAACCCTAATCTGGAATAACTCCCCTCCTTTTATAGAGGAAAGGCTATCCCAGTTACCTGATTAGGCGGTTGGATTGTGATCCACTATCCCACATATCTCGCCGTATATCTTGCCACGTATCTTGTACAGTTATTCGTATCCCACATATCTCGCCCATTATACCACTACTGTGATCATGGCGAGATTTCCGGGATTGTGCTCTTACTGGCGAGTCTCGATCATTATCGGAGACTCCCAAGTTACATCGTTGAGGATTCGGTGTCGGGGAGTGGTGTCAACTCCCACATCGGGACCGACTACGTCCAGGTCCGATATCTTCGGGGCTCTCCCCTATCGGAGCCATACTTGCTCGGGGCCATTCAATGTCGGGGCCTCCTTCAGTCGGAGCCCTTAGCCTTCCAGCAGCCCAGCTCCTGGCCCACCAGGCCTAGTCGCCGTTTGCCAATCGTTAGGGGGCCTAACGGCCTTCGCCATGGCCCATCATTTGCCCCCAAGACGTGAGGGACTTATAGTACGTCGCGTCTTTCAGTATCGGACCCCTCCACATCCCAGTCGGGGGTTTTTATCTGAAACGCTGGAGGCCATTGCCCTACTTCTGTCGGAGGCCTTTGCCTTGGATCTCTTCAAGATCCTTTGGGATCCTGCTTGAATTCGAGGGGTTTTCTTGATCAGACCAGCATTAAATGCTGATAGGAGGTGAAGGAACGTTTCGGGTTCCGCATGCCTGCTTTCTGAAAAAGCACTTTTCAACCACCCGGTACGTCATTACTCTTGTCTTATCTGTCCCATGCGTCCTGACGGTTCGAATTGAAACCGTTTCGCCTTCGTCGAATTGGCACGTTTCCCCCTTGGACGCTCGTGATCGAATTGTTTTGAATTCTGTGGCTCAGATTGCCCACCTCTTCAGTTTCCTTTTCCTTCTTTTATAAAACCCTAAATCCAGACCTTGTTTTACTTTTCCCTTACTTCTCTTCTCTGCGATCCCAAGAACCCTAATTCTTCTCACTCCAAGGTTTCATCGGCGTTTTCAGCATCCAGATTTTCCGATCACGATCACTTCAAGGTTTTGCCGGCGTTTCCAGCTTCCAGATTTTCCGATCACGATCACTTCAAGGTTTCACCGGCGTTCCAGCTTCCAGATTTTCCGATCACGATCACTTCAACCACCATGTCTGGTAAGGTTCTTCACCTTATTACTCTTTTCCCTTTCATCTTTGGTTTTCTTAGGCTTCAATTTTTCCCCTCCTTCCTTCCCTCGACGATTTTCAGCCGAGGGATCTGCTACTGTTGGCCAACCTTTCGTCTTCAAGTATCTCAAGAACACGCTTGCACCTATTAGCTATGATAGGGCCTGTATAGAGTGTGGCATCTTTGAATCCTCCTTCGGAGCCCGCTATCCCTATGAGCAATTCAATTCTCGCGAGGCCCGGATTACGCTCCCCAAAGGGGATGAGGTGTTCATCTCCCCAGGACAGATTCGTGCGGGAATTCGACTTCCCTTTTGTCCGAGTTGGGTGGAGCTGTGCAACCACTATAAGACGTACCCCACGACCTTCTCTCCACACGCAATCCGTACATGGATTGCCTTCCAAGTGTGGTGTGATATCAATAAGGAGGATTGGAGCTATTCCCTGGAGCTCTGGCGGGTTCTCTACAAGATGACCTGCAACAAGGACGGAAGCTGCTCCTTTTCCCCCCGCCAACCCGAAGGGACCGATGAGCAGTATAAGGAGATGGGCTGGGACAGGAAGGTGTCCTGGAAGATTTGCAAGGAACGGGCCGTCATCTCCGATAAGGGGAACGATAATGCTAACTGGAAGGAGCAATACTTCTTCATCCAGCCTGGTCCCATCGAGTGGCCGAGGACCACCGTGGAAGCTGATCCCCCCGTGCCTTTCCGTTCATGGTCGGAGCAGACCAAGAGGGCCTTGATGCTTATCCAGGCCCGTCGTTGGGAGGAGGATTACCAGCCCTTCGAGGCCACTTCTGTCACTGATCAGCAGCGGATTGAAATTGGGATTATGCTGATTGATCCCAAGGCTGGGGGAAAAGTTCATGATGGTGTTTCCAATGTAATTCTCTGGGTAATCTTCTAATTATTTCTTGTTTCCACTGTTTACAGCCCCTCGAACATCGCTGACCACCCGTCTGTTTCAGGAGGATACCGATGCCTCCCACTCGCTGAAGCGCAAGAAGAAGCCCTCCCATCGGAAGGCTTCTGCCCAATCAGGACCCTCTCGGAAGAAGGCGAAGACCTCCGAGGCCCCCGGGTCTGCCCCCACCTCCGAGGGGCGGACTAATGTGGATGTGGTCAAGACCGCCTTCAACGTCCGCTCCGAAAAGGAAGGTAAGGAAGTTTTTCGTGCTATAAAAAGATATAGGAAGTTGGTACCTCAAGACCTTCAAGCCTCCGACATGAAAGGACGGGTCAGGGATGTCAAAAATATCCTTCGAGGGGAAACTCCACACGTCCTCGAAGCGGGTTGTTACGACTTTTTCGGCAAAGAGAAATATATGGAGCGTTGTTTAATTTGGCACACCGATATCAAATTAATTCCTCGACTTATTCGCCCCGCTGCAGGTCCCGCGGACGTCGCCCCTGCTGCACCTGCCTCGGACTCCGCGCCTGCAGTGGAGCCGGCGATGGAAGATGCCCCAACGGAGGCCCGTGGTGAATTTGGTCGGGTGACCAGCTTGGAGGACTCCCCCTCCGATGATCGTGCTGAGGAGGAAGGCCTGACCCTCCGAGGAAAATCGAGGTCGACTCCTGCGAAGTCACCTGGTAGGAAGACGTCTCCACTTCCCGTCACGCCACCGTCGTCATCCGCTCCGCCATCTTCGCCAGTTAGAGGTGGGACCCCCGAAGCCCAAGTAAGTGAAGGAGATGGAGGGGCTCGCCTGGTAGTACCTCCATTCCCCTTGGATGGAGACTACTACCAGGCCTTTTCTTCGGACCAGGGCGCCGAGCCTTGGAGACCGGTGGAGTCCCTTCGGGGGATTCCTCTATATCGGGGGTGTCAGGAGAGGAACCTGGCCTTGCACTTGGTGTCGGGTTCGATCCCGCCCTCACTGAGGCGCCCTCTTTCTCTGGAAGGGGAGGACATCGAGGCGGATATCCGGGCGATGGCCGTCCGTCGGATAGAGGTAAGTACACTTTGTTTTTATTCACCTGGGAGTACTCCGACTTTTTAAATATTAAGCTATACCTTGCCCTCAGGAAATGGCGGACCAGGATCGCTGTTTTGGCTACATCTTGTCTCTTCGGGAGGCTTTGGAGCGAGAACGGGCCAACTCCAACCTCGAGAGCTTGACCAAGCTCCAGGAGGACTTAGCTGCCTCCGAGGCGTCAAGGCTTCGAGCGGAGGAGGGTAAAAAGCGAGCCGAAGAGCGGGTCGAAGAGGTTAGGCAACAGGCTGAGGAGGAAAGGCAGCGAGCCGAGGAAGTCAGGGCCAAGCTTGCTCAAGAGGCTCAATCCCAACACAGGCAAATTCTAAGTCTCGAGAGCTCGCTTAGGCGGGAGCAACAGGCTGCCCTGGCGGATCGGAGCCAGGCTGCCTTTGATAAGGCAGCGTTGCAAGAAACTGTTGAGCGGCTGGAGCTTGAGAAGCAGAGGGCCATCGCGGAGCTAGAGGAGGCGAGGGCGGATTATCCCGCCCAAATAACAAACGCGAAGGTCCAGGCCCTCGAAGAATATCGGAGCTCGGAGGACTTCAAAGCAGACGCGGCAAGACATTGTCAGGAGGATTTGCAGAATGCCATCCTTGATATTGTCGAAGAGCTTAATGAAACCTACGGGGACTCCATCGACTTGAGGAAGTCCAAGACTCTCGGCCTAGCCGCAGAGACGTACCTTAGCCTCCCGTCGGAGAGCTCCTCCGAAGACGCCGACGAGCCTCCTACCGATCCCTCCAAGCCTGCCCCTCCAAAGCCTTCAGAAGATTTAGCGCCCGAGGACCGAGTTTAATTTGTTAAATCTTAAGTCCTCGTACTCCTTCCTCATTTATCTCCCTTGTATCGAACCTCTTAGGCTTTCAAGCTTTTTATTACTATCTTTTTCGATTACGTTCTTCGTAGCGCTTCTATCGGGTCCTGAGAACCTTAAGGCTTTCGGACGTCCAACGACGCTTTTTAATCGAACCTTAAAAACTTAAGGATTTTCGGACGTCCAATGACGCTTTTTAATCGGACCTTTAAAAACTTAAGGATTTTCGGACGTCCAATGACGCTTTTTAATCGGACCTTAAAAACTTAAGGATTTTCGGACGTCCGATGACGCTTTTTAATCGGACCTTAAAAACTTAAGGATTTTCGGACGTCCAATGACGCTTTTTAATCGGACCTTAAAAACTTAAGGATTTTCGGACGTCCAATGACGCTTTTTAATCGGACCTTAAAAACTTAAGGATTTTCGGACGTCCAATGACGCTTTTTAATCGGACCTTAAAAACTTAAGGATTTTCGGACGTCCAATGACGCTTTTTAATCGGACCTTAAAAACTTAAGGATTTTCGGACGTCCAATGACGCTTTTTAAATGTATCGAGAGCAACTCAGGAATACTTTGATCAGAAGTAACTTCTTTATTGATTGATGTCTTTAACATAGCATGCACCACTCAGGGCGACTTAATTACATCTTCGCGCCTCCACGGGCGACTTATTTGTCAAACATGGCACTTCTTCAGATGTTCGCCACTAAAGGTGTTTCTTAAAACCTTGCCGTCGGGATCCTCTAACTTGTAAGCGTTCGGGGCCGGCATGCCTACGATCTTGTAAGGCCCTTCCCATTTCGGGGACATCTTGTTGATCCGATCTTGTAGGGCGAATTCGTTCCGTCGTAGGACCAGTTCTCCTGCGTAGAACTGTCGCGACTTGACCTTCCGATTGTAGTACCTGGCCGTCGCCAAACGCATCCGAGCTTGCGCTATGTCGGCCTCCAGCCGTTTTTCCTCTAGCAAGGATAACTCCAGGCGCCTTGTTTCGTCATTCGTCAAAGGTCCTATCCTGGCTCTTCCTGGACTCGTCGAGGGCTCATAGCTGCTGGTTCGATGGGACGCCACCGCGATTTCCACGGGAGCGACCGCCTCTGTTCCATAAACAAGTGCAAACGGGGTTTCACCTGTTGACCGCTTGGGTGTCGTTCGGACCGCCCACAACACGTTCTCCAGTTCGTCCAGCCATTTTCCGTCCAAAGCGTAGACCCTTTTCTTCAAGCCCTCCATCACGATTTTGTTGGCCGCCTCTACCTGCCCATTGGTCTGAGCGTGGTGGACGGATGCTGTTCGATGCGCGATACCGAACTCGTCTAGGAACCTCTCCAACTGGGCCCCATTAAACGGAGGACCATTGTCACTGATGATCACCTTCGGCACCCCATATCTCGACAAAATTCGGGTTTGAAGGAACTTAATGATATGTCCTGCTGTTGTTTTGGCTAGCGGCTTAGCCTCGATCCACTTCGAGAAGTAGTCGATCGCGACCAGCAGATGTGTGCACTGGCTCTTTGCTTTCGGAAGGGGTCCCACCAGGTCGATGCCCCACTGTGCGAAGGGCCAAGCACTCCCGATGGGCATCAAATCAGCGGTGGGAGCTGTGATATTCGAGGCATATCTCTGACACGCGTCACAGGATCGAACAAGCGCCGTTGCTTCCTTATTCATCGTAGGCCAATAATATCCCAAGTTCAACGCCTTCCTCAGGATAGATCGAGCGCCTTCGTGACAGGCTGCGACTCCTTCATGCAATTCTCTCAGAATCCGAGTCGTATCGGGTTCGGCCACGCATTTCAAGAAGGGCGTCGAAAGCAGACCCTTCTTGTATAACTGGTTGTCCACCATCGCGTAATTAATTGACATTCGTCGTAATCGCTCCGCTGCCACTTTATCATCAGGAAGTGCCCCCGTCGTTAAGTACACAATTATCGGGGTCATCCAAGTGGATTCCTTCTCTGCCCCTGTCCCGATAGCGCACACCTCCGACGGATCGGTGGTCGATAGAATCACATTTTCCAAGAAGTGTACCTTCCGACTCTCTTCCAAAGGTGCCCCCAAGGCATATTTGCTCAAGGCATCAGCCTCCACATTCTCTTCCCTGGGAATCGCCTCGATATCAAAGCTTTTGAAGCTTTCCTTCAAGGTCCTAGCCTCTTGAAGATACTTCTTCATGACCGGATTCTTTGCTCCATACTGCCCCCGAACCTGATTTACAATCAGGCTAGCATCACACTTCACCTTCAAATGTTTAATTCCGGTGCCCTTTGCGATTTTCAGCCCCGTTATGAGAGCCTCATATTCCGCCTCGTTATTGGTGGCTCTAAATGTTAGGGCCAATGCATATCGAAGTGGCTCCGCTCCGCCTGGCGGAATCAATACGAACCCCGCACCCGATCCGTCCGAGCTTGAGGAGCCATCCGTGTACAACTCCCAGGTGTTCTCTTTATTTGGCTGTTCCGACTGCCTTGCCGTCGGGGCCTCTTCAGTATTCCCGGTTGCCCCCTCTACTGTTTTCGTTGCTTCAGGATCGGGAATAGTAGATTCAACTATGAAGTCGGCCAATGCCTGCCCTTTGATAGCTGTTCTCGGAGCGAAATGAATTCGAAACTCGCTAAGTTCCACGGCCCACTTTACTAGTCTCCCCGACGCATCGGGCCGGTTCAAGAAGTGTTTCAATGGCTGATCAGTCAGCACCGTAATTTCATGCGCATGGAAGTAGGGTCGTAACTTTCGAGCAGTAATAATCAACGCAAAGAGGTACTTCTCAATCGGAGGGTAATTCATTTCACTCTTGGCAAACGCCTTGCTTACATAATAGACAGGAATTTGATTGCCCTCGACAGCTTTAACTAGAACAGAGCTTATTGCAAACGAAGAAATAGCCAAATAAAGATAGAGCGGCTCGCCTGGAGTTGGCTTCGCAAGTGGCGGGAGGTCGCGGAGATGTTGTTTGAGCGCTTGGAACGCCTCCTCACATTCAGCAGTCCATTTGAATTGTCGGTTGGCTCTTAACACACCGAAAAATGGCATCGACCGGTCGCTGGCCTTGGATAAGAAGCGATTCATCGAAGCCAGCCGACCGTTCAGCACCTGCACCTCCCTATGATTGGTCGGGGACTGCATCTCCTCTATCGCCCTCAGTTTTTCGGGATTCACCTCGATCCCCCTCTGGCTCACCATGAAGCCTAAGAACTTCCCGGAATGGACTCCGAAAGCACATTTGGCTGGATTCAGGCGGACCTGGTGGAGCTTCATCCTCTCGAAGGCCATTGCCAAGTTGCCAACGTGGTCTGATGCTCGTCGGGACTTCACCAGCATGTCATCTACGTAGGCCTCCATGGTACTCCCAATCATGTCCCCGAACAGCTTGTTTACCATTCTCTGGTATGTCGCCCCCGCATTCACCAGGCCGAAAGGCATGACGTCGTACTGGAAGACTTCACTGTCAGCGTAAAAGGCGGTATGTGGGGCATCCTTTTTCGCCATCTTTATCTGGTTATAACCAGAGTAAGCATCCATAAAGCTTAGCAGCTCATGCCCCGATGTAGCATCCACCAGTTGGTCGATCCGAGGGAGTGGATAACAGTCCTTCGGGCAAGCCTTGTTTAAGTCGCGGAAGTCGACGCACATCCGCCACTTCCCGTTGCTTTTCCTCACCAGTACTGGGTTGGCTACCCAAGTCTGGAATCGGATCTCCCTAATGAACCCAGCGTCGAGCAATCTGCCAACCTCCTGCTGGATTGCAATCCTCTTGTCTGTTCCCATCGGACGTCTCTTCTGTGCGATCGGCTTGATTGTGGGGTCGATATTCAATTCATGCTCGATCACATCCCGACTGATTCCTGGCATATCGCTCGGAGACCAGGCAAATAACTCCTTGAATTCCTTCAATAGGGCGATCAACTCCTGAGCTCTTTCCTCGGATAGGGCGGATCCGATTTTTACCCTCCTCTCGGGTCCATCTATCTCGACTTCTTTCAGGTCCTCCATGGGGGCGGGACGCCCAAACTCCTCTCGAGGGTCAGCGTCTGTTTGGAGAACCGACATAGCCTCCTTCCTTGATCTTCTCGTGGCGTTGACATAGCATCGTCTTGACGCCACCTGGTCGCCTTTCACTTCGCCGACCCCATTCTCGGTCGGGAACTTCAGTTTCTGATGGACCGTCGAGGCTACTGCCATCAGTGGGTTGATAGTGGTTCTTCCAATGATCGCATTGTACGTCCCTGTGGATTCGACCACCACGAACTCCACATCTCTCTTCTCCATCTTCCAGCCACTGCCGAACCATACAGGCAGCGTAATAACTCCCAACGGATAAGAGGTTGTGCCGCAAAATCCTACCATCGGGAAGTTGACCTCCCGCAAATCTTTCTTCTTCTTCCCCATCTGCTCCAGGGCGTCGGAGAAGAGGATGTCGGAGGAGCTTCCTCCATCAATGAGGATCCTCTTCACTTCAAATCCTCCTACATCCAGTGTTACTACTAGGGCATCCTCGTGGGGGGTCTCTACTCCCTCCAGATCCTTCGCCGAGAAGGTGATCTCCATCTCCTCCTTCGGGGTCCACGACCGTGACCTTTTTCCCAAAACCACTGCGACTGGCACTTGGTTGGCATAACGCTCCCGAGAAGACGATGTGTCTCCTCCTGCAGCGAACCCTCCATGGATCACATTAATAATCCTCTTCTGTCTGGACCCAGATGGGCCCTCCGAAGGCTCTGCGTCGGACCTCCTTTTCCTGGGGGACCTCGATCGAGATTTGGACCTTGACCGAGATCGTGAGCGGGGCTTGCAGCGCGAGTCTCCCACGAACTCCTTCAGCTTACCCCTCTGGATAAGCTTCTCTATTTCCTTCTTCAGCTCCCGACACTGGTCAGTGTCATGACCGGAGGCCCGATGGAATCGGCAGTAACGGTCGGTGCGGGAGCCCAACTTTTCTCCTTCCTTCTTCTTGGGGAAACGAGCGAGGCCTTGCTTCTCCATTACCGCCAAGACCTCTTTCAAAGGCCTATTGAGGGGGGTAAACTCCTCCCTCTGATTGTCTCTCTTGGTCGGACGCCTATCCTCCCTCCGATCGGAGCGTCCACGATTCCGACTACCCTCGGAGCTATCTTTCCGGTGTCGGTTGTCCAATGGTTTGAACAACTGCTTTCGTTCGTGCCCCTTAGGAGGGGCCAATTCTCCGGCAGCAATCTTCGACTCCTGGACGTCGATTTGCTGTTTTACTCTCGCCTGGAGCGCCTCCATGTTCCAGACTTTTTTGGCTGCGACACTGTGAAGTAAGTCGGAGCCGTAGGGGGGATTGAGGTTTTTTATGAAGGTGCGGATGGCCTCGCCCTCCGATATCTCCTCATCCAGCTCGGTCATACCAGCAGTGTAACGCTGGTAGTATTGGGCCAGCGATTCGTCAGGCCTCTGGACCACCTCATGCAGGGTCCGAACGCTCTTCAGCAGCCGTCGACGTCCTTGGTACTGGGCGATGAACCGCTGATGCATATCCTTCCAACAGGTTATACATCCAGTGGGCAGACTGTAGAACCACGTCATCGCCTTCTCTCCCAAGGTGCTCGGGAACAACGCACAGATAACATCCTCATCAGGGGTCCTGCCCATGCACGCTGTCAGGTGCTTCTGCACATGGCGAACCGGGTCTGCGACCCCGTCGTACTCGTCTATCTTCGGGATACCCAAGCCTGGAGGGGCCAAGGTATGGATCAACCTGGGAACGAAAGGATGGGTCTCCTGACTCCCCAATTCCGACATCATGGGCTTCTGATCTCCCATGCAGATACCCACAATCTTTACTACCTGGTCGGCAGTGAGGGGACCATTCAAGGTAATAGTCCTTTGTTGTACTGGCCCTGGTCCATCGACCACAAAATTCTCCGCCGGTGCTGGATGAGGGGGAATGGGTTGTTCCCTCACCGGAGGGGGTGGCGGCAGGTTGTCGTCCACCTGCCTTCTGGGGGCATCTCGCCGCGGAGGGAGCGGCGGGAGATCGGCCTGCCTTCTAGCAGCTTCTCTTCGGTCTAGGAGGGCCTCCATAGCCTCCATGAATAGGGGCATGGCCTCTGCCACTACCCTGGCCAGCTCCGGATTCTGGGAAGGTGCTTCGTTCCGGCGAGTGCTGTCACCCTCATCTCTCAGATCCTGATGCTGGGCAGCATCCTCAGGGGGATTGCTGGTGGCCGGCACTTGCTTGCCTGAGCGTTGCGATCTGTTGCCAGCCATGGAATGAAATCAGAGGGAAGCAAACTTACTTTTTGGCTTTTTGTTGCGATTCCCACAGACGGCGCCAATGTTGGATCACGGCAGGAGCTCCGGTTACGGTGACGGATTCCTTAGCTCCTCGCAATCCTGCAGAAGGGGAATAGAGGGCAGTGGCCCAGAATCCCTCTCCGATGATTAACGTAAGTACGGCGGCCACCAAGCAAGCAAGCAATATTTGTGTATGTATAAAGCGTAACCCTAATCTGGAATAACTTCCCTCCTTTTATAGAGGAAAGGCTATCCCAGTTACCTGATTAGGCGGTTGGATTGTGATCCACTATCCCACATATCTCGCCGTATATCTTGCCACGTATCTTGTACAGTTATTCGTATCCCACATATCTCGCCCATTATACCACTACTGTGATCATGGCGAGATTTCCGGGATTGTGCTCTTACTGGCGAGTCTCGATCATTATCGGAGACTCCCAAGTTACATCGTTGAGGATTCGGTGTCGGGGAGTGGTGTCAACTCCCACATCGGGACCGACTACGTCCAGGTCCGATATCTTCGGGGCTCTCCCCTATCGGAGCCATACTTGCTCGGGGCCATTCAATGTCGGGGCCTCCTTCAGTCGGAGCCCTTAGCCTTCCAGCAGCCCAGCTCCTGGCCCACCAGGCCTAGTCGCCGTTTGCCAATCGTTAGGGGGCCTAACGGCCTTCGCCATGGCCCATCAAGCAGGTCTTATATATATGAATATAAATTTTACATAATATATAACAACTATATAAATTATACATAATATATAAGAACTATATAAATTATATATATATAAGTAAGGTGTGACATGACATGAATAACGTGGGTGCAACTTGCTTGGTCTTAAATTTAGTTTTTCTTTGGGTTGAAACTAGAAAGTCTTAATTTTTGTTAGTTTGATTTGATAAATGGTATATTTGCTCTACGGTACGGTGTCGTGAACCCCCCCGGGAATAAAGTACGCGATTGACCTTTTTTATATTTTTATTTTTTTTTAATAAATAGAACTTTTATATATATAAAGTGCGCAAACAGTAAATCATTAGTCTTAGATTCTTAGGGGGCGTTTGGATGGACATAATGTGAGATTACTTATAATATGAGATTACAAGTAATGTGAGCTACGTAACGTAATGTTAGATTACAGTGTTTAGTTGTGTTGTAATGTAGAGTGTAATGTTAGATTACAGTGTTTGTTATGTGTTGGATATACGCCCAAACTATTATAAATTGGACCCGATAAATTGGCCATGATCGATTATAATTCGAAACTTAGAAAACGGACACCCGAGGCCCAAAGAACACTTGAGTGGCGAAAATCCACCCAGAAAGCCCTGAGGGACGGAAATCTCCGAAACCCGGGTATCCCCCACCCCCCCCCCCCCCCCCCCCCCCCCCCCCCCCCCGCGCCTAGGCGAAATCCCTTCACCCGGGCCCTTACCCCCTATCAATATTTCGCCCGGGACTTGCCCTTGGTGGCCATTTACCAACACTTAGCCATATCAACCTTATCTATGGTCGAACCGATGTCAAACACACCTTATTTACGGTCAATGCCAACTTATATTACGAAATTGCCACAACCGGACCAGGAAATCACTGGAACCGGGGCGGTCCAATAGGAACTCTATGACTAGAGATATCCTCTCTCATTTGAAGGTAATTCATCACTCTCTCTAAGCTCATTACCTCTCTCTAAGAATCAGAGTGGGCTTACCAGGACCCCTCGGTGCCCATTTGCAGGTAACCAAGGAGGGGAAGCGAGGAAACGGGAAGAAGAAGCCCACGAAGTAGAGATTAGGGAAGGAGAAAGCCCAAGAAGGAGGAGCTCGAGAAGAAGAAGCCCACGAAGGAGACTCGTGTGCAAACACTGGCGCCGTCTGCTGGATTCGAACAAAAAACAAGTAGCCTACTACCTGCGCTTGATGGCAGCAAATAGGAAGAAAGTTGGGGGAGCAAGCTGGCAAGCACCCGTAGGAGGAAGCAACCAAGCACCTGCAGCGGGAAGCAGGCAAGCTCCACGGTAAGCAAACATGCAACCGTAGAAAGAGGACGAGAAGAAGTGAGGAACGAGGAACATCCACTTCCTGAGGAACAAAATTCCTCAACAAACGCCCACCCAGAGCCAACAGTGAACCGGCCACAACCCCAGTCACCTCAACAAGTAAGAACAAACCCCCGGACATACAACATCACGCCCGAACTAATGGTAGCTATGGAGGACATGCTAGATAAAAGGGAGTGTCTGAGGGTGAACATAAGGGAGGAACAACCAATGTATCAGGTATCACCTCCAAGATCAATGGGGGGAAACCAACAGGCGTATACCCATTCCAACAATCAGCAATACCAAGGAAGGGGGTTCCCCAGCAGAGAAGCGCCAACTACCAAGCAAACAACGGTCAAGGATATGCAGGACCGCAGAACAGCCAAGGGTATGTTGGACCCCATAACGGCCAAGGGTATGCTGAACCCCAAAATGGCCAAGGGTATGCTGGACCCCAGAACGGCCAAGGGTATGTTGAACCCCAAAATGGCCAAGGGTATGCTGGACCACAGAACGACCAAGGGTATGTTGGACCCCAAAACGGGCAAGGATATGCCGACCCCAGAATGGCCAAGGGAACATCAAATATGGTGCACTACATGAAATATGAGGGAACATCAAACATCATAGAGTTTACAAGGAAAACCATACTATCCATGGAAAGAAGGTTGGATCTCCATCTAGAAAGTTTATTTATAGGGTGATGAACACAATAGGGGCTTGAATGTTTGCCCATGTTGCCAAAAGGGGTCTGAATTGAAAAAACGTATTATTAAGGGCCTGAATTTTGAGTTTGTGTATAAGTGAGGTCTCCGTCTATTTTTTCTGTTAAAAGTGACGGAAAGTGGTCACATGCCAAGCATGTGACCGAAAATAATTTGAAAACCCGAAAATGCCCTTTGACCAAAGTGTGTCCCTCACATGTTTGACCTAAAAAGATGAAAATACCCTTTAAGCCACCACAGCTCCGGCGACCACCACCACCCGGCTCCGGCGACCACCACCCATCAGCTTCGGCGACCCTAACCTCCCTCCGGCGACCCAAAAAAGCTCTGATCGGAGCCAAAAAGCTCCGATCGGAGCTCTGTGGAATCGGAGCCACAGAGCTCCGATTGGAGCTTTTTTGGGTCGCCGGAGGGGGTTTTGGTCGCCGGAGCTGGGGTGGTGGTTGACGGAGCTGGGGTGGTGGTCGCCGGAGCTGGAGTGGTGGTCGCCGGAGCTGGGGTGGTGGTCGGTGGCGGTGGCCGTGGTGGCCTTAGGGCATAATTAGTTTGCAGGGGTATTTTAGACATTTCACATTTCATTAATTAAACTGATAAATTGTATAATAATTGCAAAAGGGTAAATCTGTCATTTCACGTGTTTCCGTTACATTTAACAGCAAATTTGGACGGAAACTCGATTATCAACAAAACTCAAAATTCAGGCCCTTAGTAATACATTTTTTCAATTCAGACCCCTTTTGGCAACATGGGAAAACATTCATGGACCTTTCGAGTTTGCTCTAGAAGCATGATGCTTGTGGAAGCCAATAGGGTCTAACTGAAACAATTAAAAAACTAAAGGGCATACTATTATTGAGCAAGTGGGTTGTGTTATCACGCCGTTAGAAAAAGTTTATGATCTTCGTTTGTGGCGTTTTCATTCAAGCGTCGCTGGTTTACTTTTCTCCTGATCTCACTGTTGATAGGAGAAGAGATGAGAGGTGGCTAGTGCGTCTCTCCGGCTGTTGTGTCTCTACATCTTTATCTCGATGCGTCTCTGCGTACAGTTCCTCGATATGCAGCTCGGATTACCCGCTTGAGACTCAAGATGGTTAGTTCATGTTTCTCGTTCAAATGTGATATTCAATGAACTTTCTTTTGCATTTGCTCTAAACTATATCTAGAAAATTGCGTCTTTTTTTAAAAATCTATATTAGTCAGAATTTGTTTCTTTCTTTGATGCCAATTTCCAAGCCATGGCCTTGTTTAGACATCTACATGATCGATTGAGATTTGCTTTACATATTTTCCTGTCTGGACCGTAACTTCAATTTCATTAAGTGTACAAGTCTACTGGGTGGAAAGTGTGAGCTTTATCTTTATCTTTCTTATGCTCATGTTTCAATATGCATAATTTTATGTTATCAAACAGTTTTTTTTTAATGACTTATTTCAATTGTATTGAGCATGGAAAAACGAGTGATACCTTTGATGATAGATCTTGTTTTATACCTGTTAACCCTTATTCATTACAGATCTTGATTGGATTGTCAAGACCTTTTGGGGAGGAAAAATGGTAGCTTTACGCCGGCTGAAGGGTGGTGCTCAAGCAACCATCCTTGCTCAAAGGTTGGGAACCCGAAGAAGCTCAAGCTGGGGGCCGAGGCTATGCAACTTATTTGCCTCATACCTAGGTTACTTAATGGTATTAAGGTTGGTCGGAGCTCCTGTTAATAGATACTTCACTCTAGAGAAGGAAGATAAAGTTTGTCTTGTTTTGCGAATGGTGATTGTAGTCAAGCTGAGAATAAAATTTGGATGCATCAATTCTGATAGAAAGAAACTGCAGCCCTTCTTTAAGTGGATAAGATTTGAGTGCCAATTGATTTCTAGTGTTTCTAGGCTATATTCTGATAGAGGTGTATATACACATGTGATGTTATGTGAACAATAATGTTTCTACAAACAGTAATTGTACGAATCGATTCCAATTTGTGTTATGGAATGAACGACCGAATTGTAGAGATTGATTAATTAAGCATTGAGAAATAAATGAAGAATTCCTCCACTATTATAGGGTTAATACATCATTTGGTTACTTACGTTTGACAATGTGATCGCTTGGTTCAAACATGTACTTTTTAGTTACCTACGTTTGTAATGTGACAATTTGGTTGTATTTTGATGAAATGTCCAAAATATCCTTTCTATATTCAATCTTTATCATGTTCTCCATGTTATTTATTGACTTCTTCATCAATTTTATTAAGTTTTTCATATTTTTTTTTTCAAAACTGAACCCCAGATTCGAATCTAGTTTTTAATTTTAACAAATGAAAAAAAAATCGAAGTTTTTTCCGATCTCGGAGTTGGGGAATTTGATTGTTGGGTTTTGTATGTGTATAGTCACATACGTACACGTATACGTACACTCATCTTTGAATTGTAATACTAAAAGTTCTGATCAATCTTCAATTTTAATACTAAAGAGTTATGATCAGTCTTAGAGCTTCAAGATGTGAAATTCTCTTGAATTTTTTTTAATTAAAGGGTAAAAACGTCTTTTTATAATCATTTAATCACGTTAGGTCAAACATAAGTTGACAAATTTCACTCAAGAACCTCACAAATCACACAAGGAATCCATCAATGGAGGAAACCCTAGCAGAGCAACGAGAAAAAGAAGACAAAACGTCGAGGGATCTTGAGACTAGGTTCCTTGATCTGGCTGTCCTCCCCCTCAATCCTAAGTCTAAAAATATAGTGTCAAATTACAAGGAACCAAATAAGCCAGCAATAAAAGAAATACACAACCCAGTCCAAAACAAAATACAAAGCTCATAAAAAGAACAACCGGACCCAAATACAATAAACAAGAGAAGAGCAAGGTTGACGAAGCCCTCGAACTCAGCCCAAGGACAAAATCCAACACTCCCCCTCAAGCTTGATCTTCTCTTTCACCTGAATCATCCAAGATCTCCCCCTCTCCACGGAAGAGGTTCTTCATTCCCAAACTTTCCTGACAAATAACTAAGTTGATCCCTACACAACGCCTTAGTAAACAAATCAGCAAGTTGATTGCTAGATTTAACATGAATAAACTGAATAATACCTTCTAAAAGCTTTTCCCTAATCACATGACAATCAATCTCAATATGCTTCGTTCGCTCATGAAAAACTGGGTTGGTTGCAATTTTGTATTGCAGCCTTACTGTCACAGTGCAACACAGTTGCTTCTTTTTGAAATACACCCAGTTCATTCAAAAGACCACGAAGCCACACAATTTCTTTCAAAATCTCACGAATGCTGCGATACTCCGCCTCTGCAGAAGATGTTGAAACAGTTGTCTGTTTCTTCACCTTCCACGAGACTAAAGAGTTCCCCAACAAAACGCAGTAACCAGAAACTGATCTCCTAGTCTCAGTACACCCACCCCAGTCTGAATCACAAAATCCAACCAGAGAAGGACTGGACTGGGAGCTCAGGAAAACACCCTTACCTGGTTCTCTTTTTACAAACCTGACAATCCTAAGAGCTGCGTCCCAATGTGACTTCTTAGGATCCTGCATGAATTGGCTAAGATATCTGACAACATATGAAATGTCAAGCCTTGTAAGGATCAAATATAATAACTTCCCTATCAGTCTCCTATAAGAGAGAACATCATGTAGGGGTTTATCTGAGACAGTGGCGGATCTAGGAACCCAGCTAAGTGGGTTCCTAGTACGGTTAATGGAAAAAAAAATATATATTTTAATACAGGTAGAAATTTAAAAATACACGTCAAATATTTTTTTAAGAAAACTATTTGAAAAAACTAATACAATGACATGAATTTTTTTTTATTTTTTATTTGCTTCATATTACTTTAGCAAAAATTGTTTGATCTTCCATATTGGGAAAAAAAGAATTAAAATACGGTAGATAATTTTTTTAAAATCGCTAGAGTGACATGAAGTTTTTTTGTAATGTTTTTTGTTTCATGCCACCTTAACAATTAAAAAATAATTGTTTGATCTTCCGTATTTTTAAGAGGAACATTATGGTTGCTCGAGTTTTTTTTGTTAAGGATATTAAATTTGATAACTATATTTATACTAGACTCTACTCGTTATCCTCAAATCGATCTTTTTTGTTTTTTGTTTTTTTTATAATAATACCTGACGAAGAAGTTTTAGAAAAATATCACGAAGAAGTTTTGAGACGAAAAAAAAAAAAAAAAAAACCTAAATCCTTAGAGCATCCGCAGTGGTTTTACATAAATTGTATTCTTTAAAGTTGTCACGTAGACATTTATGTAGACTTTAAGTAATACGTAAATTTAAACACACGTAAAAAATATTTTCTCTGCAATCGTATTACTTAAACATATTCCTTAAATATATTTTATTATTAAATTTTCCAACATCCACCAATAAGATATTAGCATTAATTATAAAATGAATTAATTTATAATAAAAAATTGGTTACGCAATACATAGTGCATTACATATATTTAAGGAATGCTTTATGTAAAAACATAAATTTACGTGTGAGTCCCATCTTTAAGGAATGCTATGTAAAATCACTGTAGATAGTTTTTGTTGTTTTCCTTAAATAAACATGTAGGACCCACATTTACATAATCTTTACGTAATACCATTGTGGATGCTCTTAGGGAAAAGAAAAAAAATAAGCCTCATGAAAAGATATAAAAAAATGACTAAAAGTTCAAAAAGAAAAAATAAAGAAACCCTGGAAAAAAAAGCAAATAGAAAAAGACTAAAAGAACTTAAGAAGCCCACGAAAAAAAATAAAAAATTGACTCTATATGTAACATACACGGATCGAACCAGTGAACTAGAAGCAAAACTCCTTACTCATTACCAGCTCGGCTACACGAAAAGCTTTGTCCAGGTGGTGTCCTTAGTATTATTTAACCGGGTTCCTTAATAGTATTTATTGAAAATACAGTTATATTATTAAAAAAAATTACGAGCCAAGCGGTGTCCCGGGAACCCGCTTGATACACTACAGATCCGCCGCTGATCTGAGACATTAATCCCCAAATGATCATCATGGTGAGTTTAACATTAACCTCCATAGGAGTCCTAACAGTCTTACCAGCAGATAAGCCAACAGAAGAAATCAGTTCCAGGGCATATTTCCTCTGGCACATCATGATCCCACTTGAATTTCTAGCTTACTCAATTCCCAAAAAATATCTAAGTTCTCCAAGATCTTTCATCTTGAAGTTAGACTGCAAGACACTCTTTAATTCAGAAATCAGGTCAGCACAATTACCAGTAATAAGGAGGTCATCCACATAGACCAACAGAACAACAATCTTATCACCAAGTTGCTTAGTAAACAATGAATAATCAAGTTTAGATCTCTTAAAACCTGCATTAACTAAAGAATCACTAAGCTTGATATTCCATTGCCTACTAGCCTGTTTTAAACCATACAGGGATTTACGCAGTCGACAAACAGAATTAGGTCAATTCCCCCCTTGATCAGTAAATCCCTCAGGTAGGGTCATATACACTTCCTCATTCAAATCTCCTTGCAAAAACACATTATAAACATCCATTTGATAAAGTGGCCAACAAAAAACAGAGGCAAGTGACAATATGACCCTAACTGTGTTCATTCTAACTACAGGAGAGAATGTCTCATAATAGTCAATTCCAAATTTCTGTTTATATCCCTTAGCTACAAGCCTAGCCTTGTATCTCTCTAAAGTTCCATCAGATTTATACTTCAACTTATAAACCCATCTACAACCTTTAACAAGCTTACCTGCAGGGAGAGTTACAACTTCCCAAGTTCCGTTGTCCTCAAGTGCTTGTATCTCTTCTTTCATTGCTTGTACCCAAGAAGGGTTCTGTGCAGCTTCATTATATCTACTGGGCTCAACCAACTCAGACAACTTTGTTAAATAGCACTGATAAGGAACACTGATATGATCATAAGAAACAAAGTCCTGAATAGGATAAAGAGTTTTAGCACCCATCACATAATCCTTGCTCCAAATAGGAGGCTTGGTAACCCTGCCATGTCTAGTAACAACAGGAGGGTCAGTAGCAACAATGACATCAGAATCAACAGGTGGTTCATCATTTGTCAAAATAACATATGAATTATTGATTAACTCATCATCTGTTATTGGGGGATCAGCAGAAACAACACCATCAGAAGAATCAGCAGAGATAGTTTTATCAGACTCAAGATTCAAATCATCATATAGAAAAATATTAGAGTCATCATTAAAGGTAGGTCAAAGAAAAAAGGTAACTGATCAGGCTTTCTTTGCTCAAAAGGGAATATGACCTCATGAAAAATAACATCACGACTAATAAAAAATTTCTTATTCTCCAAGTCATAAAGCCTATAACCCTTCTGAACATTTGAATAACCCATGAAAATTGATGTTATTGCTTTAGAAGAAAGCTTGTCAGTTACAACTAAATTCTTCGCATAACAAAGGCACCCAAAAACTTTTAAATGGTTAATTGCAGGTTTCTTTCCCTTCAGAACCTCTAGGGGGTTTACCATGCAAAATCTTAGTAGGCATCAAATTGATCAAATAACACGCAGTTAAAATACATTCCCCCCAGAATTCATTAGGTATGGAAGCTTGCAACTTTATGGCTCTAGCAACTTCTAATAGGTGCCTATGCTTTCTCTCTACCCTACCATTCTGCTGAGGAGTATAGGGGCAGCTACTATGGTGGAGGATACCTTTCTCACTTAAAATTTTTGAAAGATGATCCCCCCCCCCCCCCACCCCCCCCCCCCCCCCCCATTATCAGATCTAAAACATTTGATGGTTTTAGAAAATTGATTTTCAATAAGAGCTACAAAACCTCTTAAAACAATAGAGACATCAGATTTAAATTGGATAAGATGAATCCAAGTAACTCTTGTATGATCATCAAGAAGAGTCAAGAAAAAACGTTTATCATCATGAGTTGGGATATTGATAAGGGCCCCACACATCACAGTGAACTAAATCAAAAGGGGAGTCAGCTCTGGAATCAGAATCAGGAAAAGAATTTCTGATGATTTTTGCTTTTGGGCAAACAGGGCAAGTATGAATGATTTCAGCTTTATTCTTTGGTAAATCCAAGTTGTCCACATGATGCAAGGTTTGTACAGACGCATGACCAAGACGTTTATGCCACATAATGGCTTTATTATTATCAACAACATTTGTGAAAGAAGCACCAGCAACAGGACAACTAACTTTCAAAAAATAAAGACCTGAATGCTCAGTCCCAATCCCCAAGACCTTCCCATTTGAGTGGTCCTGCAGAATGGCAATCTTTGGATAAAAAAATGCTTTACAATTCAAGTCACTAGTAAGTTTAGAAACATATAATAAATTGTACTTGAATGTAGGTATATAAAGGACATTTTGCAATTTTTTATCCTCAGATAAAGAGAAAAAACCTATTCCCTTAATTTTAGAAAAAACACCATTAGGCAAAAGAACATTTGTTCCAGAGACAATCTTTTTAAAGCTAAGCCAATCATCTCTAAAGGTCATGTGATCTGTGGCACCACTATCTAATATCCAACAATCTCTATTGTTATAAAAAGAGGAGTTCAGGGATATACCAGCGGTGTTGGCCCGTGCATCCAATGTGTTTGTGGCAGCACCTGCTGTTCCAGCAGTCCTACTCGCAAGCCCCATTGCTTGCAGCAGCTTGTCAAACTGGTCAGTGGTCAAAGTGACACTTCCTTGAACCCCCCAACATCTGGACCATCACTGCTACCAGACTGATTGGCAGCTGTGTTAGCCCTGACACTATTCCCTTTCTTCAACATCTGATCTCTGAACTTGAAGCAGATATCCTTGACATGGCCCTTTTTCTTGCAAAAGTCACATCCTTTTGCAAAACATTTGTCAACAGTATGACCCTTCTTTTTACAGAAGGTGCACTCAAGGGACTGATTTCCTTTTGGCTTGTCACCCACAGTAGTGATGTTGTTCACCATGATCTCAGTAGTACCAGCAATGTCTGAAGTAACGCCCCTTTGATTCTCATCTTGGATGAGATAGTTATATGCTTGATTGACAGATGGCAAAGGCGTCCATAGGAGCAGATTACTTCTCATAGTGGAATAAGATTCATTCAGCCCCATGAGGAACTGAAAGAGCCTCATATTCTCTTTGTGCTCCAAGTGCTTCTCAAATTGTTCACCCTCAATGTGATGAAGTGAACATGCAGCATCAAACTCTCCCCAAAGAACACGAAGCTTAGTGAAGAAGGTGGAAATAGAATCCAACCCCTGTCTTGTCAAAACGATTTCTCTGTGCAATTGGTAAACTCTTGAACCATTCACCTTATCAAACTGCTGCTTAAGCTCCTTCCAGACTATAAATGCACTTTCAGAATACATGACAGAGCTTGCAAGATAATTTGAAATGGAATTCACAATCCATCCATACACAACAGATTTACACCTATTCCATAGATCGTGATACAGAGGGCTATATTTATCACGAAAGCATGCACCAGTCACGAAACCATATTTGTTTTTCCCAATCAAAACAGATCTCATAGCATGACTCCATTTCGGATAATTCTCAGCACCAGTTAAAATCACAGAAGTCATCCTAGCAGCAGGATTATCACTAGCATGTAAGAAGAGAGGGTGAAAAGAGTCTACCAATGACATCGCATCACGGTATTCTTGATCGGTTGCATCCAGTGCCTTCTTCGATCCAGAATGTCCTTCACTATCCTTATCGCTGGGATTCGACATCGATCAAGCGCGTAGCAGAACCTGACGAGACTCGAAGAAGATATACAGCCTCAGAAAAACCAGGAGAAGAGCGCCAATCGTCAAACGTACGAACACCAGCCACAAATCGCAAAGAAATCGTCAAGAAAGGTCACGAATCAGAAGATCTGAGACCAAAAACCTCAGGAGCAGAGAAGGCGTGATTTAATCTTTATTTCAACAAGTGAGATCAGAAGTTCAGGACCCTTATTCTAACGGTGTCAGAACAACTGTTTATCTAAACTAACGAACCGACCCACTTACTCAATAATAGTCTGCCCTTCAGTTTTTTAATTGTTTCAGTTAGACCCTATTAGCTTCCACAAGCATCATACTTTTTCATACTTTTAAAGTTTTAGTTATATTACAATTAAGTCCACCATAGTATTAAAAAAACCAAAAGTATGGTGCTCCCAAAGCATAGTAGAAAAATCCAACATTCATGCCCGTATTGTATTCTTAACCCTTATTTATATGATAAAATTAAACAAAGTAACTTTCATTACACAAATCGAGTTGGAAACCAATGTAATAAATACCAAAGTTCTCAGTAGGGTTAAAATCAATCAATGATGTAAAAGAACGTATCTCTTTATTAGCTTGGTTAATAGTTTTTTAGAATTCAATAACATATATTTTTTAGGTTGACATTTTGATCTGCAAGATCACAAAAGAAACCCAAAACAGATTTGATGTAATTACAGGTATTCATTGATGCCTTTCCAATAAGATTATAGACAAAAAAAAAAAAAAAAAAAGTGAGTGAGGGGTATAACACCACACCACACCTTTATACTTCTCCAAGAGTCTTGAACAATTTTATCAACAATTAAAAAAAATAAGATACTCTATTTAGAGATGAATAAATAGAGAAGTGAGATCCCCTTATTTATCCATATATATATATATATTCCCTCTATTAAAAATAATTTAAAAAGATTAGAAGATACAACTGATGATAAAGTGAATGAAATTCTCTAATAAGTTAAAGAAAACAATTGTTCTCCTAATTAAGTCACATTCAAACCTATCATAATCCTTTTTCAAGTTCAATCTTTAATGTGGGATTACATAAAAAACAGGTGTAATGTGAAATTACAGTCGGAATTACAAAGTGTTTATTATTATTATTATTATTCTTATTATTATTATTATTATTATTATTATTATTTTATCTTCTTCATAACATAGTATTATAATAAATAATAATGCAAACAGTGTTCATACAAAATGAATAAATTTTTCGTGTGATATTTTTTATTTTTGAAAATTAACTTATAAAATCATACCATAAATTTCGATTAATAGAATTTTAGTAGTAATGCAAATTTAGTTTCAATATTTCCAAAATTTTTATTCACATTAAACAAAAAATATAAAGTTTATGTGTAAATTAGTTGTTATAAAAATAACTATACGCTCAAATCTTATCATATTAAGACAATATATTTCTATATATATTAATATAATAATAAAGTAACATTATAATGTATATTACAGAACATACTGAACACTGTAAACTAATGTAACACTCTATACTACAACTAATGGTGGTAATTCGTGTTATCGTGCGTGTCAGTAGTCGTGTCGTGTTAAACCTACTGAACACGAACACGCACGGTAAGGTTATCGTGCCACGTTTTACGAACATGAACGCGATATAGAATTTTACGTGCGTGTTCATGTCGTACTATCGTGTTGTGTTAAGTTATTCCACTGTACATGTCTATACAAGATCTTTAAGCAAAAAAAATAAAAATAATTAACTTCATATGACAAAAAAAAAGAATTAATATGTCAATATTTCTAAGTTTGTAATATATGTGGTAAACACTAAAAGTTAAACCATTTATTGGAGTTTTCAAAGCTATTTAATAAGATTTTTTTTTATAATATTACTCAAGAGTTAAACTTAGTAGTACAACTTTATCGTGCTATCGTGCGTGTCGTCTTGTGATACATAAACACGAACACGACACAAATATTATATCATGGTAATCATGTTCGTGCTATCGTGTTATCGTTCTGTCATACCTTTGCACGAACACAATTTTTTTCGTGCGTGTTCGTATCGTGCCATGTCACAAATTGCCAGCCCCAACTACAACACCACCAAACACCGCAATCTAACATTACGTTACTTTACCCACATTACTTATAATATCACATTTCAAGTAATATCACATTTTAGTAATATCACATTATGTCCATCGAAACACCACTTAGACCTCTTTTTAAAGAGCTAAATCACTCTAAATTTTTTTAGATCATTCTTGTGGAAGAAATTATGACATTCCAAAATACGAAAAATTTGCATCAAACCTAAATATAAAATTCAAACCTAAACCATTTGGGGTGATTTTGGGAGTGCTTTTCTATTGGAAAAGCACTTTCATTAAAAGTAGATTAGGAAAAAGTGGTTTAAGATAATGCAATGGGTTCAATGTTTGGAAGAGTAACATTTTAAACTTGCCTTAAAAAGTGTTTTTCTCAAATATTTGTTTGGTAACATATTTAACTTAAAATATATAGGTTAAAATTTACTTTGACTATATATTTAGCTATTAATTATATGTTACTTAAATAATTACATTGTATTATATATTATTCAACACAAAATATATTATTTTTTAAAGTATTTTTACAATACAGTATATTCATCTTATATACATATTTTTTTTAAAAAAAAACTTGTCATAATTAAATTGAAAGAGAGTTTAATAAACATATAATTTCGGAGTCACGAGCCTACTTAGAATCGACTTGGTCAAAACTCGAATTCGACTCGGAAAATTTCGAGTCGGGACGAGCTCGAGTTGATTTGTTTAGTATGTCAAGTCGAGCTCAAACTTGATAATACTCGACTCGAAGTACTCGCGAGTCTAATCAAGCTTTATAATATACATAGTTTATCCGAGTTCTTGTCAAGTCGAGCTCAATTATCTTATTGTGATGTATAATGAGCTTCTGAGTCAAGTCGGGTAGTCATGAGAAATGCTAACTTATTGTGATGTATAATGAAATTACTAGTCGAGTCGAGACAAGATCGATTATGTCAAGCCGAGACGAGATCGATTATGTCGGTTTTGGATGCGAGTCGAGTTCGTGTTTTAGAAATTTGAGCTCGACTAATTTCGAGATTGGTATGTTTTAATTGAGTCGAGTCGAGCTTGAGCTCGGCTAATTTCGAGATGTGTATGTTTTACTTGACTCGACTCATTTACACCATTAGCAGAATGTTCTCAAATATAATTATCCAAACTGTTATAAAGTAATTCAATATTAGTGCTTATATATTGTCTTATACACACTAATATACATATATATGTATAAATTATTTTATTAATCTATATACTTGACATACATATTATATAAAATATATTCAACAATACGCATTTCTCTGATATTTCTACATTATTATGATTATTACTATATTATAATAACAAATATATATATATATATATATATATATATATATTTATAGTATATAATAATAAGGTATATTTTAATTTACTAGACATTTATTTATATATAAAATTATTCATTTTTTAATAAGAAAAAGTAATTTTAGTTGTTAGGTTTTATAGAGAAGTAAATTTTATTTAGGTGTAGTTTAGGATTTATAAAATGTTTTTAAGGGTAAAAATGAAATATAAAAACATGACAAAAGTGTTTTTTTAGAAAGTGTCTTTTAGAAAGCAGCACCCAGCTGCTTTGAAAAAATGACTTTCAGAAAGCAGCGCTTTGAAAAAAAAAAAAAAACACTTTAAGCTTGCGTTACCAAACCATTTAAGTTTTGCCTAAAGTGCTTTTAAGTGCAAAAACACTTTTACAATGCATTGCCAAACACACCCTTAGTACCTTATTCTTATTCTTATTATTATTATTAATATTATTATTATTATTATTATTATTATGAGATTGTTTTACTATCAGACCATATAATAAAATTAAGGTTAATAACTTAATCACAGTCTCTCAAATTTGCTAAGAAGAATATTTAAAAAAAAAAAGTATATACAAAAAAAAAAAAAAAACATCAGGTGCATCTTTGGGAAAGGGTCAAACTTCGGGGGTGCATAATTCCAATTTTAAAATTGCCGACGTTAAACGGAGCCAATTTCTCGCCGGCGACGGCCGGAGAATCTCTACTTTATCTATATCTCCCTATACTCGGATGCGCTGAAAGGTCAAAAGGGTTTTATCCCCAACCCAAATTGGCTGTCTTCTTGTTCCTTTGCCTGTCAGCTAGCTATCTATCTCCATCTTTTTTTTCTTCCAAAGATCTGCAGAGCTTCTCTCTCCTTCAATCTCCAGAACCTTACCCACTAACCAAAATCACCAAAAGGTGGCATCTTTCCAACTGGGTCGCCGTCAATGTCGCCGATGAACGGCCCCTCCACTCCGGGCAAGTCGAAATTCGACAAGAACTACATTAACAGGCTCCGCTTCCACCGTTTGGCTCTCTGCTCCGTCCTTTTCGCAACCCTAATCGCCTCCTCCTTCTTCTACCTCTCCTATTCTCCCGCCACGCCATCCGTCCCCCGCCGCCAAATGTGGAGCGAGCCGGGTTGGGAGAAGCAGGTCCGGAAATCCGCCCAAGTCCGATCCACCGGCCGATTCAGCGTTCTCGTCACCGGCGCCGCCGGATTCGTCGGCACCCACGTTTCTCTCGCTCTAAGGAACCGCGGCGATGGCGTTGTCGGCCTTGACAACTTCAACGACTACTACGACACTAAGCTCAAACGCGACCGCAAATCCCTGCTGTCGAAATCTCAGATTTTTGTCATCGAAGGCGACATCAACGATAAGGCCCTTCTGGAAAAGCTATTCGATCTCGTACCCTTCACCCACGTTATGCATCTCGCTGCCCAGGCTGGGGTCCGTTACGCAATGAAGAATCCTAGCTCCTATATCCACAGCAACATCGCTGGGTGGGTGAATTTGCTGGAAGTCTGCAAATCGGCAAATCCGCAGCCTTCCATTGTGTGGGCTTCTTCGAGCTCAGTGTACGGACTCAACACCAAGGTGCCCTTCTCTGAGAAAGACCGTACCGATCGGCCTGCAAGTCTCTACGCCGCCACAAAGAAGGCAGGTGAGGAGATTGCACATACTTACAACCACATCTACGGTCTCTCCATCACTGGTCTCAGATTCTTTACTGTGTACGGACCATGGGGAAGACCCGACATGGCTTACTTCTTCTTCACAAAACGAATCTTGAAAGGCAAGCAAATCCAGATCTTTGAAGGACCGGATCACAGTTCAGTAGCTAGAGACTTCACTTACATTGACGATATAGTGAAGGGTTGTTTGGGTGCTGTGGATACGGCAGGGAAAAGCACGGGTAGTGGAGGGAAGAAGAAGGGATCAGCGCAGCTTAGGGTGTTTAACTTGGGGAACACGTCACCTGTTCCAGTGACCAAGCTTGTGAGCATATTGGAGAAGCTGCTGAAGGTGAAGGCAGATAAGAAGCTAATGTCGATGCCCAGAAATGGGGATGTGATGTTTACACATGCTAATATTAGTTCAGCTCAAACGGAGCTCGGGTATAGGCCGAGCACGGATTTGGAGACTGGGTTGAGGAAGTTTGTGCAGTGGTATTTGAAGTATCACTCAGGTTCGATTTCGAATTTGAAGAAGACTTCTTCTTCTTCCTGGTGATTGTTCTTCCTTGTTATTTATATAGATGACAAGCAATTTTTACATATTCATTGTTCTTTGTTCTGAGCTTGGGTTGAATATGTTCAAGTGAAGTGGATTACTACCGAGTCTGACTGCAGAATTAGGAGCAAGAACGAACTCGGGTTTTTCTTTGTGTACACAACAAGTTTATGTGAATGTTTTGAGTTCCTTTGATAGGATCTATATTGCTTTGCTCAAACATAACCTGCAGACATGACATTCTGTTTGGTGATGCTGGTTTTAGTTGGCCTATTCCATCTGATTGTGTGGTGGATGATGATGAATCTACTGATAGACTTCACTAATTCAGGGGCTAGATGCTTCTTCTTTTCTTTTTTTGGTAGAAAATGGAAATATATAAAAGAACAAAAAGTTTGAGCGTCGCGTGAAATGATAACCACAAGCCAACAACCACTGTACCGCTATACACCGACACTCCAAGACGACTTTTAAGTTTTTTTTAACTAACATTTTTTTTTGGTTAATAGGTGTTTTGATCCAACATATTTGATGACTTTTGAGTTTTGGTCATATATCTTATTTTTGCCTAGTTTTGATACCATATGTTTGAAAACTTTTGGTTTTTGGTCAATCCGTTAGTTGACCTTCAGTTTGACCGTTAAATAGTCATGTGACTTGCACATGCCTAGTCCCAAAATTTTATTTTATTCAGTTTAGTCCCAATTATTGTCCTAACTTTTTATTTTTGCAATTTAGCCCCTAAACATTATCAACCGCACCCTAGGACTAAATTGACCTAACCATGGTCCGGCCCATGGCTAGGTCGGACCATGGGTATGGTTGCCCAGGTCCGACGACCCTAGCCATGATCTGACGTAGCCATGGGTCGGACCATGGCTAGGTCAATTTTGCCCAATGGTCCAATTTGATCAATTGGACCCAAATGCTAAATTGACCTAACCATGACCCAACCCATGGCTAGGTCGTACCATGGTTAGGGTCACCCAAGTCCGGCGACCCTAGCCATGGTCCGACCTAGCCATGGGTCGGACCATGGCTAGGTAAATTTACTCTTAGGGTGCGGTTGATAATGTTTAGGGGCTAAATTGTGGACAATAATTTTTTAGGACTAAACTGAACAAAAATAAAATTTTGGGACTAGGCATGTGCAAGTCAGATGACTATTTAACAGTCAAACTGACGGTCAACTAACAGATTGACCAAAAACCAAAAGTTTTCAAACATATGATACCAAAACTAGAAAAAAAAAAAAATATATATATATATATACCAAAACCCAAAAGTTGTTAAACATGTTGGGACCTTTCTACAATGCTCTTGGAGCACCATGCTTTTGCCACTAATTTTTTTATTTTTCTATTGCCCTAAAGGTGAACCCCATAGGGAAATTGATATTATTAATAGTATGATACACATCTTAGGTGTAATTAAAAAAATTCATACTTTTTTATACTTTTAAAGTTTTACTTATGTTACAATTAAGTCCACCATAGTATTAAAAAAACCAAAAGCATGGTGCTCCCAAAACATAGTAGAAAAATCTAACATGTTGGACCAAAAGACCTACTAACCCTTTTTTTTGGCTTAGTTTTGGTACCATATGTTTGAAAACTTTTGGCTTTTGGTCAATTTGTTAGTTGATCGTCAGTTTGACCATTAAATAGTCACGTGACTTCTACATGCTAAGTCCCCAAAATTTTATTTTTTTTCATTTTAGTCCTCATTGTCCTAACTTTTTATTTTTTCAATTTAGCCCTTAAAGATTATCAACTGCACTTTAGGACTCAATTGACCTAGCCATGGTCCGACTCATTGCTAAGTCGGAACATGACTAGGGTTGCCGGACCTGGGCGACCCTAACCATGGTCCAACCTAGCCATGGATCAGACCATGGCTAGGTCATTTTGTATTAGGGTCTAGTTGGACCCTTGGGCTAAATTGACGTAGTCATGGTCCGACCCATGGCTAGGTCGGACCATGGCTAGGGTCGCCGGACCTTGGCGATCATATCCATGGTCCGACCTAGCCATTGGTCGGACCTTGGCTACGTCAATTTAGCCATATGGTGCGGTTGATAATGTTTAAGGGCTGAATTGTAAAATAAAAGGTTATGACAATAAATTTGAGGACTGAAATGAACAAAATAAAATTTTGGGACTAGGCATGTGCAAGTCACGTGACTATTTAACGGTCAAACTGACGGTCAACTAACGGATGGACCAAAAGACAAAAGTTTTAAAACACATGATACCAAAACTAGGCAAAAAAAATGTTAGATCAAAATCCAAAAATTATCAAAAATGTTGGATCAAAAGACATGTTAACCCTAAAGATAGAATACACTCCTAAACCCTAGGGTCTTGGAGCTTGATGCTTCATTTGCAATGAAAACTACTTTATTTGGTCAGACTAAATGTGTAATTGAGGGAAGTTACTTAGTAAATTATATTCGAAATCAACTCGACTAAAATTCTAATTTAATTCGGTCAAAATTCGAACTTCACTTAAAAAAATTCAAGTCACTAATTTGTTTATTTATTATTGCTAGTTAGTTATTACATACGTCGGCCGAGTTCAAGCTGAGTTGAGTCGAGCTTGATTATTTCAAGTTTGAATATGAACATAGTGTAAATTTAAAAAAATTAAGTTCGATCATGTTGGTACCATGGTAAAAAAATAATTCAAAGTCGACGACTGACAGGAGATCAGGAAAGAGGTACTATGAAGGAAGGTGCTCCAGGCGACGCCCAAAAATATTTCCACAAGGATGGTACAAAAAGGCGACACCCCCAAAGAACTCATCATATTAAGGAATGATGAGGTGGCGACTAACTTAGTACCGACTTGGAGGAAACCCATTCTCTTATAGAATTGTAATGTTGCGACATGCTTGACACCGCCACAGAAGAAAACCCACTCTCCTAAGTAAAAGTAAGGTGACGACATACTCGTCACCTGCTTGACGTTGTCATAAGGAAACCCCATCTCCTAAGTAAATGTGAGGTGACGACCTACTTGTCACCTGCTTGACACCGCCACAAAAGCAAACCCTCATAGGAAGGTAACGCCGCCATAGAGTTTGTTCAAAACCTCCTTAAATACTAAGAAATTTACATTCATTTACAAGATTCCTACTTTCAATACACTTATACTAACATGGGTTAGGGTTCAGAGTGGAATTAGGGAAAATCTCTGCTTTTAATTCTACCAAGAAGAACAAGCTAGCGCACAAAGCTTCAAACGTTAGAGAGACGCCAATGCGAGAACCAAAAGAAACCACTACTAGGCTTAGCCAGACTTTGACGATCCAACATTGGTACTGTCTGTGGGAATCTTGATAAAAAGGTTATGGCACCACTAAGGAATAAGCCCGCAAAAACAAAAAATGTGATCGAAGAGTTCACTGCTCTAGGTATTGATCCCCAGTCATCTCGACAGGGAAATAAAGAACAAGTTGATGAGCCAAAAAAGGACACAACCTTCTTTCTCTGCGTTGCCCACGGTGGCTAGGGTAACGTCAGCTACCCAAACCTTACGACCAGTGGTACTAGCAGCCTTCGCCGCTTTTTGGCCCAAGCCCGGGCTGGGGTGGTCTCACCACTAAGAGAACCTGCTCATTTGGCATCGCACCTGGAAGAAGCAGCCTCGAGCATCTAGACTATGGGAAAAATACATTTCGCTCTAGCAGTGGCCAAAAGAGCGGCCTTGAATTGACAACACGATAAATTTGAATAAATTCTGTCAACTCTGGATCAAGTGGAAAAACTCCTTCAGAAAAGGAAAAGAGGGGAAGGAAGTATGCCCATGTGTTTGCACACGAGTCTCCTTCGTGGGCTTCTTCTTCTCGAGCTCCTCCTTCTTGGGCCTCTTCTTCGCGAGTTCCTTCTTCTTGGGCTTTCCTCCTTCCCGAATATCTACTTCGTGGGCTTCTTCTTCTCCTTTCCTCGCTTTCTCTCATTGGTTACCTGCAAATGGGCACCAGGGGGTCCCGGTAAGCCCACTTTGATGCTTAAGTAAGTATAAGCTTTAGAGAGAGGTAATAAGCTTAGAGAGAGAGAGTGATGGATTACCTTCAAATGAGGGGAGGAGATCTCTATTTATAGAGTTCCTATTGGACCGCCCCGGTTCCAGTGATTTTCTGGTCCGGTTGTGGCAGTTTCGTAATATAAGTTGGTCTTGACCGTAAATAAGGTGCGTTTGACCTCGGTTCGACCGTGTATAAGCTTGATATATGGCCTCCAAGGGCGAGCCCCGGACGAAATATCGTCCGGGGTAGGGGTCTGGGTGAGGGGAACTCGTCCGGACGGATGGGGATACCCGTACGGGTATCCCCGGAGCCTTTCTCGGGTACCTGAGTGAGAGAGCTTCACTTGGGTAACCCGAGGGGCAGCTCTCTCTCGGATTACCCGAGCAAGGATTCCTTGCTCAGGTTACCTTCGAGGGACGGGAGTCCCTCGGGGCCTCCCGAGTGGATTTGACCACTCGGATGTTTACGGGGCCTACATTATGGGCCTCGGGTGTTCGTTTTCTAAGTTTCGAATTATAATCGATCATGGCCCATTTACCAGGTCCGATTTATAATAGCTTGGGCATATTGTAAGCATATGGTGTTGAGCGCCATAAATGGAAGATTATTATATGTATATGTTACCTAAGTTAATTGGGTACATGTCACTTTAGGACATTGGGCCAGACCCAAATCCCAATTGACATGAGAGGCCCAAAATTAGGCCTCTATATACTATAAATGGCCGGCCAAATTATGGGTGGAGGTAAAGTGGACTTTTGTCCACTTTACTCCTCTTATATATATATATATATATATATATGGGGAGTTAGGGGTTTTATTAGGGTAAATCACAATTCTCTTTAAGTGGTGTTTTGAGAGAAAACCATTCCCCCAAGAACACCATACTTAGGCTGAACCTAGCAATCACCAAGGGTGTACCAATTTGCCTTCGAGCAAACACTTCGAAGATCTGTCCCTCGCCAAGAATCGATCAGAGGCTTTGTTGTGAAGAATATACCACGTAGGGATTCCTTCACAAGAACTCCTACGGGTGCCGACCAGAGGATAGTGAACTCCCTCCTGCAAAGATCGTGGGACTACGGACAACTGTAGAGGTATGTGCGAATCTTCCGCTGCGTAATCTCGATTACTAGCATGTACCATGGTTTTAGTTTCCGTAGTGATTACTCCCGTAATCTAACAGTAGTAACAGAGCCCGTGTTAGGAGTTCATGTGGTGTTCTTGAAAATTTAAACTTTGGACCGAAATTTTTAAAAGGAAATTATTAGATTTTCGAATTTTTAAGTTAAAGGTGGTCCAAAATTTTCATGATGTTCTTAGGAAATTTGATGTTCATGATTGTTGGGATCAAAATGACGTGGCCATGGAACTTCGAGTAGTGGACTTCTAAGTCTCGCCGGGAGCTAGCTCACTCAGGTATCTTTATTGGTCGCGTAGACACTTAGTTTCCTTTGGTGACTTTGTGTTAGGCGAGGGCCTGAAAAGAGGTGGGGATAGCCCCTGATTCTACTCCGAAGCTTAAGTCAGTAATGGATATCGAGAGAATAATATAGAGTAATTGATAGATCTTTTTCTTAAATAATGAAAGTGAGCCCCTATTTATAGGGAAAATGTTACCGACTTCGTGGGGCGTTTACCCTCTGGGAAGGGTTTTGTCCAGAGTCGGCTTAAGTAGGTGACAAGCAGGTCGCCAGCTCATCCTTCCTTAGTCGAGAAGGTTTCTTCCTTCAACAGTGGAAGCAGGTCGCCACCTGTACCTTTCCTTAGGAAGAAGGTTTACTTCTAGGGCGGTGGAAGCATGTCGCCACATGTACCTTTCCTTATGAGGAAGGTTTCTTCCTTCAACAGTGGAAGCAGGTCGCCACCTGTACCTTTCCTTAGGAGGAAGGTTTACTTCTGAGAGATATTTTAATAGTTGACTCGACTTACTCTTTAAAATAGAGGTCTGGTAGCTTGGTCGCTTCTATCTTTATTAATCATGTTCTGAAAATCGACTTCCTCAAAAGATGATAGTCGACCTCTTACCTTTGTTTCACCATTCCAAACAAGGTTGGTCGTCGATTCGTCAATCTCGCCAATAAACGTACTTGGCTCTAGTCCGTGTCGTTTAATCGTAACCCAACACTTGCCCTCGAGACTTAAGTCGTCAGCTTTTTTTATGAAGATGAGGTCTTGAGTTGAGTATAATTCTTGAACATGTTCGAGCGAGATTCCGTCTCTATTAGTTCACTTAACCTCGGTTGGATAGGCTAAAAAAGGATACCTTTAGTCGATGCGAGATGCTAGTCCCTATGGCTTTCCTAACCGTTGGTCTGGGAGAAGCTGGAGAGTCACTTTAAGAGATCTTTTGACAGGTGTACAACAACGGCTATATTGCCAGTAGAGAAACCAATGAATGATCGTCCTCGGGAAAGCTTCCTCGGGAAGTTACCTCCCCCTGGGGAGGTTTTGGGGTATAAATACTGCCCCCCTCTTTCCTCTATTTCTTTGTTTTCCCCGTTGATTTGGTAGGACTTCTAGGAAGAAGATTATTTTTTGAATAACCAGTACCATGGCTGGTCATCCCCCCTCAGGTATTCTGGCAGTATTTTCTTTTCGAGGTTGCCACCTTACTCTTTTGATGCGGATTTTTTCCTTCTTTTTTCAGATTTTATCCAAGCGATTCTCCGTAACCATCGCCAGGTCATGGCGCGAGCTTCTTCTGCCCCCCTTTCTAAGGAGGCCAATAGTGGAGCGTCTATTGATACTCCTATCGATGTTAAGGCCATTCCTTCGGTTGCAAAGTCACCTCCAAGACGGTCTTCGAATGAAGGCGAGATGAAGAATACCTCTCATCGTTCTAACCAGGATAAGGGTACTTGGCGGAAAGGAAGGCGAGGTGGGGATTCATCTTCTTCGTCAACCGATCCATCCCCGTCTTGTGTCGGGTCATCAACTCGCCTACCTCCTCAAACTGGAGCGTCCACTCGACTGTCCCCTTCTCATGCTGAGGCGTCTTCTAGTGATCCTCCAAGTTATGGAGGTCCTCCTTTTACCTGGGATATGATGTTTAGCCAATCTGCTAATTTTTCAAAAGGTTGGAATCCTCTTCACTTTTTGCCGGGGTATTGTCTTAAAGAAGGGCACTCGATCGCCGATCCAAATTTGGCTCTTCATTTATTGAATGCTTTCATCCCTCCTCAGGATCGTCGTCGTCTAGCGACGACTTCGGAAGATGTAGAAAAGGCTACTCGCCTTTTTCTCCTGAGACAGGCTGAAGTAAGCGTGACTTTCTTGGCGTGCTTATTGAAACTCTTTTGTTTGTATTGACTTTCCTCTTATTCCTTCCCATAGGTTTCCCGAGATTCCCTCCAATTTTCTCGCTTGGTGATTGACCTTCTCAAGGAGTCACAGGCGACCCGGGAGAGTAAGATTTCAGCGGCTCCTGAAATCGTAGAAGAAGTTCGAGATCTTTAGGAGGAGAACGCCAAATTGAGAGAGGATCTTCGACTAGCAAACGAAACCTCTTCCTCCTTGCACCGAGACCTCCAAAAGTGTGAAGATTCTCTGCAGAGCTCTATTTCTTTGATGAAAGAGCATCACCATTTGTTGGAGAGGAAGAAAAAGGAGAAGGATAATCTTAACGTCGAGAATATAATACTCCGGGAGAGGGTTGATGTGTTGCAAAAGGAGATGTCAATCTTGAGGAGGTCTGAGGCCAGGGCTGTAGAAAATTACAAAGCGAGTTCTTATTTTGAATCAGATGTCGTCGTAGCCGCTTCAGACTTGCTTTTTCCTTCTTTGAAGGAGATCATAGCCAATCTGAGAGCGTATCAGCCCGACTTCCCCTTTTCTCAAGTTCCTCTTCTTCAGCAATTTTTGGAAATTCCTACTGAAGGAGATGAAGGTTTTGTTGCTTCTTCTAAGAGAAAAAAGTCTTTGTAAACACTTACTTTCTAGGATGCTTTTCTCCGGGGTGATCCCTTATGTAATAGATCTCTTTTTGTAATAAAAGTCTGATTACTCGTAGTTTTCATAATCATATAACGTGCCTAAACTTATTTGCCGCTTTGATCGAGTAATGTTAATCGTTAATATTTCGTAAACGTCGATTTGTACCTTTAATCAAATTATCGCCGTACCTAGGTTAATGCCATTTTGGGTGCATGAGGTCGACAATTGATCCGTAGATCTTTAATTTTTGATCGAGTTGTCGTCGTACCTAGGCTTTATTACCATTTGGGTACATAAGGTCGACAATCGATTTGTAGACCGCTTTCTTCGATCGGGTTGTCGCCGTACCTAGGATTTATTGCCATTTTGGGCACATAAGGTCGACAATCGATTTGTAGAACGCTTTCTTCGATCGAGTTGTCGCCGTACCTAGGCTTTATTGCCATTTTGGGCACATAAGGTCGAAAATCGATTTGTAGACCAATCTTCGATCGAATTGTCGTCGTACCTAGGCTTTATTGCCATTTTGGGCACATAAGGTCGACAATCGATCTGTGGACCACTTCTTCGATCGAATTGTCGCCGTACCTAGGCTTTATTGCCATTTTGGGCACATAAGGTCGACAGTCGATTTGTAGACCACTTTCTTCGATCGAATTGTCGCCGTACCTAGGCTTTATTGCCATTTTGGGCACAGAAGGTCGACAATCGATTTGTAGACCGCTTTCTTCGATCGAATTGTCGCCATACCTAGGCTTTATTGCCATTTTGGGCACATAAGGTCGAAAATCGATTTGTAGACCGCTTTCTTCAATCGAATTGTCGTCGTACCTAGGTTTTATTGCCATTTTGTGCACATAAGGTCGACAATCGATTTGTAAACCACTTCTTCGATCGAATTGTCTTCGTACCTAGGTTTTATTGCCATTTTGGGCACATAAGGTTGACAATCGATTTGTAGACCACTTCTTCGATCGAATTGTCGCCATACCTAGGCTTTATTGCCATTTTGGCACATAAGGTCGACAATCGATTTGTAGACCACTTCTTCGATCGAATTGTCGCCGTACCTAGGCTTTATTGCCATTTTGGGCACATAAGGTCGACAATCGATTTGTAGACCACTTCTTCGATCGAATTGTCGCCGTACCTAGGCTTTATTGCCATTTTGGGCACATAAGGTCAAAAATCGATTTGTAAACCACTTCTTCGATCGAATTTTCGCCGTACCTAGGCTTTATTGCCATTTTGGGCACATAAGGTCGACAATCGATTTGTAGACCACTTCTTTGATCGAATTGTTGCCGTACCTAGGCTTTATTGCCATTTTGGGCACAAAAGGTCGACAATCGATTTGTAGACCACTTCTTCGATCGAATTGTCGCCGTACCTAGGCTTTATTGCCATTTTGGGCACATAAGGCCGACAATCGATTTGTAGACCATTTCTTCGATCGAATTGTCGCCGTACCCAGGCTTTATTGCCATTTTGGGCATATAAGGTCGACAATCGATTTGTAGACTGCTTCTTCGATCGAATTGTTGTTGTACCTAGGCTTTATTGCCATTTTGGGCACATAAGGTCGACAATCGATTTGTAGACCGCTTCTTCGATCGAATTGTCGCCGTACCTAGGATTTATTGCCATTTTGGGCACATAAGGTCGACAATCGATTTGTAGGTCTTTTTTATGATGGTAATACCAGAACGAGTACTTGTAAAGAAAAATGGATCTCGAGGGATCATTTTTATTCATCGTTTCCTGGATATTACATAAAAAAGAGAAACATTAGCCATAATAAGAAAGTGTCTACTTCAGGATTTATGACTTCTCTTAGCGTCTTGTAGACGTATTGTAGCAGTGTCGCGCCATAGCTTGATCTCCTCAAACCTCGCCAATTCCCTTTGGTGTCGAGAACTTCATTACTTGATGCGCCGTTGATGGGATAATTCGGTGGGGATTGAGGGTGGTTATGCCGATAATGGCGTTGTACGATGAGGCGGCATCGACTACTACGAAAAGTATATCCACCAGCAAAATTTGCTCCCATTCTCCCAAGGTGGTGGTCAGTCGGATAGCTCCCATGGGGTCAGGCCTGTCAACGGGTCACGACCCGTGACCCGTGACCCGCGACCCGCGGGTCACAGACAACCCGACCCGTGATTGACCCGGGGGTCACCACGGGTCAGGGTTATAAACCCGTACCCGTGACCCGGGTTGACCCGTGACCCGGGTCAAACATGCAGCAAAGCTGCAAAATGCACCGCACTACAGAGGGTACACTACAACAGCACCAAAGCTGAACTGATTTTGTCAACAAAAGTGTGTATGTGTTGCCACATCCACAAAGAACAACATCATGATGTACTTAAAATCCAAGGCTTCAGCCTCCAAGCATCCAAAGTGAATCAACCATACTAGAATACTACCAAGTATCCATACTTCAAAATTCAAATGAACCAAATCCAAATTCAAATTTCAACCAAAATCCAACCAAACTCCAAATGAACCAAAACCAAATTCAAGCATCCAAAATCCATATCCAAAATTTCAAGTAAGCATCCAACCAAACTCCAAATCCAAGCATCCAAATTCCAAGACCAAGATTTCAAAGTCCAAGCATCCAAACCAAAGTCTAAGCATCCAAGACCAAGACTAAGAATCCAATTCCAAAACTCTAATAGAATCAAACTCCAAACTCTAAAGTCCCAAAATGTAAACGTTAATTGTTAGGTCAACTATCAAAACTCAAAAGTAGACGGCCTTATCTGTGGCTTTGACTTTGGGTTTGGCTTTGACTTTGCCTTTTCCTTTGCCTTTGCATTTGGCTTTGGCTTTGCTGCTTTGAGACTCGGCATTGACATCGACTACATGTTCACGTTCATCTTCATCAAAGTCAACTTCATTGAATCTATCGTCATCAAAATCAAACTCCAAAACTTCATCATCATTATTCTCATTCATCTTGATCTATCAAACAAAAATTAAGCAAGTTGTTCGTTTTAAGTAAATTAAAACTAGTGGGAGCTGGTTCCTCAAATTTAATCATACTATCACCAATTAACTATAATAAGAAAAGTCAGTAAGTTTGGGCCCGTTTCTCGAATTTAATCTCCCAACAAAAACTCGGATCAAGATTCAAGACCAACACTCAAAAGCAGCTTCCTTAATCAAGTCAGAATATAATGACATCCATTTTCACATTATACATTGTGTTCATGTTTCTACATGAAAGTGAACCTATATTATTTTCAAAAAATACCTCCAAAAGCAGAATCACAATACAGAATTACAAACCGATAACTAAGAATTTAATTTACCAAAACTTTAATTCATTGTGTTACAACTTACAATAAACTTAATTACAAGCAACTGAATTTCCAACAATACACAGACTCAGACATCAGTGTTTTACCGATCAACACACATGACACAACACACAGACAGCAGTGTTTCACTTCAGAGACCAAAGTTCAGACTTCAATTACCTAATTAGCAAAGAAATCCGGTTGCAGACAGCCAGACACAGTCACACAGACAGCAGTCACAGCACCGGCCACCGCAGCAGAGGCCAAGTCAGGTGGAAGCAGGGGAACCCGGTGCAGACAGAAGGCCGGAGGGGGCCGGCGGGGTCAGCATGTCAGGTGACGTGAGGAGGGGTCTGCCACAGACCACAGTCGCATCGCGAGGTCTCTCGTCTCGAACTGAACTGAATGGAGGAGGAGTGGAGGAGGAGTCTCTGCAGCGCGCTAGGTTAGAAATTATTTAGGAAAAGTAAAAAAAAAAAAAAAATTCAAAACGGGTCACGGGCCGGGTACGGGTCAAGGCCCTAAACCCGTACCCGGCCCGCCCTCGGCGGGTCATTTACGGGTCAACCCGTAAATGACCCGTTGACATAATTAGGATGACCCAGACCCGACCCGTGAACGGGTCATTCGCGGGTCATTTGCGGGTCACGGGTAAAATTGACAGGCCTACATGGGGTAGATAGTTTCTCCTGCGAAGACTATTAGAGGGAAGTTGACTTTCTTCAGATCTCTTCTCGTCAATCCCAACTGTAGGAATGCAGGGCGTCTTCATGCGGCTGATCCACCTTCAAAAGATCGTTAGCAGTGAAGCTAATGGTTTCGAGTTCAGGCTCCCGAGGTCTTTTTCCCATTACTGCTGCTGTGGATATCTGGGCCGCATATACTTCTCTGGCTGAATTTGTTCCTCCTCCTGATGCGAATCCTCCCGAGATGACATTTATTTTTTCCCCTTTGGATAGGAGCGAGAAGGTCATGAGGAGGGGATCGAGAATTTCCCCTCGGGCTACGGCTTCGCTTCTTTGGGGTATTGGGAGGCTTCTCGACAAACTTTAGTAGTTTACCTCTTTGAATGAGGGTCTCGATATCTTGCTTTAACAGGGTGCACTCATTCGTGTCGTGCCCCCTTGTTTGGTGGTATCGACAAAAGGCGTTTATCTGGTGGCCCATCATGTTTTTCCTCGCCAGAGGCGGGTTGTTCAGGCGAAGTTTCTCCATTTCCTTAAGTATCACAGTCACATTATGTGTGAGAGGAGTATACCTTACGGGATAAGGATTAGGATTATGATCTTTCCTTGTTCCCAAATGGTTCTTTTGTCGAGAAGTTCCTTCTCGCCTTTCTCCCCTTCTGGATGGTTGAGAAGCGGAACCTTATTCGACTTTGATCGGTAAGATCTGCCTCTTTGCTTCCATAGGTGACTTCTCGTGCGATCTCTCCAAGTCGATGTACTTCTTAACTTTGATGGCGAGAGCGTCGATCTTTCGTACTGGTTTCATCACCATGCTATCCTTCAAGGCTTGACTTTGTACCCTGAGACTCCTCCAGAAGGTCCTGATCAACTCGCCATCAGTGGCATCTTCACTCAGCTGCTGAAGTATCTTATGGTATCTAGTATAATAATTGGCTAAGGTTTCATCAGGACCTTGCTCAATTTTATCCAGAAAATCCATACTCTTGAGGCGTTGTCTTTGGCCTATGTGACCCTCTATAAAGTTGGCCTTCAACTCTTCCCATGAGTCAATCGAGTTATCTGGAAACCATAGAACCAGGTAGACGCCTCTTCCTTCAGAGTTGTGGGGAATAGCGCCGTGTAGTGGTCCGGTGTTGCCCCTCTTCCTAGGAGGGAAGAGTTATGGGCTTTGATATGGCGAACTGGGTCTCCCTAGCCTTTGTAGTCCTCGATGTTCCTCGCAAATAATTGCGGAGAGACTCGAGTATTGAATAATCTCTTGGAGAAAGGGTGAGAAGTGTGGTCACAAACGACAAGTAGATCACTCGTTCCTCTTCTTTTCTTCTCCAGTAATTCTTCTACCTGTCCTATAGTGAATAGGACATGGATTTTGCTCGCCATTTCGCCCTCTGGTGCTTTGGGGGCCTTCTCCGAGAGATCCGTTTCCATGATCTTCACACTGGAAGCCACCTCTTCTTTTTGGGAGACTTCTCGAGTTGGCTCCTTTTTGTCAGGAACCGTTCCTGCCTGGGCTTGTTTCCAGAAGGCTATTAAGGCCGCCATTATCTTCTGAGGGACAGTCGGAGGGATGGTTCTCGCCTCTTCCATATTTGGTAGTGACTTGGAATGGTTGAGATTCTCTTCGCCACCAGTACCATTAGCTTGGGGCACTGGTGGGTCTTCTTCTGGTGTGGGCCTTGAGGTGGTGGGACTTGCTTGAGTGTTTCCCATCTCCTCAACCACTTGGTTTGGCATCTTGTTCTTCTCGGAGGCCATGACTTTTTGATCTGTTTCCCACAGACGGCGCCAAATGTTGGGATCAAACTGACGTGGCCTTGGAACTTCGAGTAGTGGACTTCTAAGTCTCGCCGGGAGCTAGCTCACTCAGGTATCTTTATTGGTCGCGTGGACACTTAGTTTCCTTTGGTGGCTTTGTGCTAGGTGAGGACCTGAAAAGAGGTGGGGATGGCCATTGATTCCACTCTGAAGCTTCAGTAATGGATATCGAGAGAATAATATAGAGTAATTGATAGATCTTTTTCTTAAGTAATAAAAGTGAGCCCCTATTTATAGGGAAAATGTTACCGACTTCGTGGGGCAGTTACCTTATGGGGAGGGTTTTGTCCAGAGTCGGCTTAAGTAGGTGACAAGCAGGTCGCCAGCTCATCCTTCCTTAGTAAAGAAGGTTTCTTCCTTCAACAGTGGAAGCAGGTCGCCACCTGTACCTTTCCTTAGGAGGAAGGTTTACTTCTAGGGCGGTGGAATCGCCACCTGTATCTTTCCTTAGGAGGAAGGTTTCTTCCTTCAACAGTGGAAACTGGTTGCCACCTGTACCTTTCCTTAGGAGGAAGGTTTACTTCTAGGGCGGTGGAAGCAGGTCGCCACATGTACCTTTCCTTAGGAGGAAGGTTTACTTCTGAGAGAGCTTTTAATAGTCGACTCGACTTACTCTTTAAAATAGAGGTCTGGTAGCTTGGTCGCTTATATCTTTATTAATCGTGTTCTAAAAATCGACTTCCTCAAAAGATGATAGTCGACCTTTTACCTTTGTTTCACCATTCCAAACAAGGTTGGTCGTCGATTCGTCAATCTCGCCAATAAACGTACTTGGCTCTAGTCTGTGTCGTTTAATCGTAACCCAACAATGATTTTCAAGAAAAAGATTATATTTATCAAAATCAAACATTGGATTGTAGATCTTATTAAAATTTGATCTTAAAATATGACCACTTGTTCCCAAACATTGGTAAGAGAATTTCGGCCAATTTTTTTTTTTAATAAAATTGTCTACCATATTTTAATTTTTTTTTTCAATGTAACAATATATCTATAATTTGGACATTAGGATAGATTCACATTAATATATAGAAATAAATATAACTATCAATATATCTAAATATTTAAATAGGTTAAAGATATTATTGATATATTTTAGTTACCTAAAAGATTGAGAAAATATATTGTTAATATCTGTTTCCCTATTTAAAATATTGACAATAAATAAAATATATATTTATATATGTGTGCCGAATTTTACATATATCTATATCGTTGATTGATTTAGTCTTAAATATAGAATCTTAGCAATAAATATATATATGTTTTAATTAGGTCCGATATATATATATTATTAATATTGGAAATTATTTTATATAGTTAATGTTACTTGGTGGCTAAGTTAAATATTTTTGGACTTTAAAACCCTACTTGGGCCACAAGTAAACATTCCGGCCCGACCTTTAATATTTTAATTATTTGGCCGGTCCAATATGTCAAACTGGAACGTAGGGCTGGGCATGGTTCGGTTCTGGGCCGAACCGGTTCAAAACTGAACCGAAACCGGATTTTAGGTTCATTTGGTTTTCTGTACCATGTAAGAACCGAACAAGATTTTAGGTCCTAAAACCGAACCATAGCAAAACCGGTTCTGAACCGGTTTGAACCTTTTTTTCATTTTTTTTACTAAAATTCAAAATACACACCCAAGTTGATAACCCATAAGCAATCCAAAAATTTGCAAAATATAAACTATAAAGACAATTGATCGCTTCAGAGGAGAGAGTATCAAAGTCTAAATTAGAAATAATCTAAAATTATAAAAAAGTAAAATATTTAAAATATAAATATCGAGACTTTAAGCGACGTCAAGAGGCGTAGCTCAAACTTCAAAAGTGCAGCAAATCTCTGGTTGAAAATTTGTATATTAAGCGAGTTAATCTATCATCTCAGTTAAAATATAGAACTATTTATGAGTTAAGTTTCGAGTTCAAAACTGAACTCAATTGATTGTAAAACTGATATGGGCTAACATAATATATAATAACTATATATAAGTAAACAAACCTGCTACGACCATCTATATATCCAATATGAACCAAACTCAAATAGTGAAGGATCTACCCTATGGGTGTAAACAAATCAAGCTACTCGTGAGCTTCTCGAGATCGGCTTGGTCAATATTCAAATTCGACTCACTCGAGTCGATCTTTTTCTGATATCGAGTCGAGTTCAGTTTTTTTTTTTTTTTTTGCCTATTCGAGTCGAGTTCGAGTTTGAGTTTTTCGAGCTTTACGTAATAATATTATATATGTATATATTGAGTCGAGGAAGAGTTCGAGCTCGAGCCAAAAGCCTAATCGAGTCGAGTTCGACCTCGAGCTAAGGTGCATCATTTATAATTTAATTGATTTTTTTAACCTTATCGAGCCGAGTCGAGCCGAACTCGAACATGTCAAGTATGACACCGAGTCGAGCTCGAGCTTGAAAAATTAAGGCTCGGTCGAGTTCGAGCTCGAGTCAAATGAGTCGAGTCGAGCTTGCCGAATACTCGGCTTGTTTATAGCCCTTTATTCTACAAAAAAAAGGATGCAAGAGTGTATTACTATCTAACAATTTAGGCTTTAGGTAACAAAAGTGGTTCTGAAAAACCGGTTCAGAACCGGTTCGGAACCTGTTTTGAACCAGTCAAAAACCGCTCCATATATTCCTTATCAAAACCGAACCATTTAAGAACCGGTTCAGTCAGAACCGGTTCGTATTGGTTCGGTTTCGGTTTGGTTCTGGTTCGGCTCACCCGAACTGATTTTTATGCCCAGCCCTACTGAAACGAATTAAAACGAACCAGGTTTTCTCAATTGGTTCGACCTAATCGGGTCGGGTCGGACCGGGATAACTAAGTGGATCTAACCGAACCGGTTTTGAGTGTTGAACTGAACCGAACCCTATTTTTATTGGACTGGTTCGGACCGAACCAGATTTTAAAATCAAAACCGGACCGAACCGATCCGGATTTTCAGGACCGGACCGGATTTCTTGGACCGAACCGATCCGGACCAAACCGAACTGAAATTGACTGAACCGAAACATATTAAAACCGAATTCAAGTCAATTAAAATAGGGACGTCAAGTTTTAAAATCCAAATGTTTTGAACCTTAATAGTCCTACACAGTGCTCAAGGGTTGATAACCTTTTATGCCTTGTTTCGAGTATGGGGATTGATCTTGGAGATACATATTTTTGGGACTGGTTAAATTAGTGGGCTGAATTGCAATTATTTATTATTCAATATATATATTTTTGCATGATTAGAAAAGTTATCTTGACTGAGTCAAGCTAGCTGGATATTGCATATTGTGGGTTGAACCCTGGGATAGACATGCTGTGATGGTTGGAAATGCCTAGGATTCATGTCTAGAATGTTGCATGATTGAATATAAGAATGAATTGCAAATCAACCCCTAGTGTTTAAAATTATTTTAAAATCGAAAACCAGTCGCCAAATGTGTATGATGGATGTGAATGTTACATGTTTGACACGTATGCTAGAATGTTGAGGATGTAGCCGCATTTGATAATTTACTCGGAAGTAGAATTATATATGCAAGGATGAGTTCCTCGGAACATTAGACGCATGACGCGTAAGCATGAGTGTGGTTTGTATGATGAATGTTACTGGCGTATGATAATTTACGTGGATGGTAGAATTATATATGCATGAGTGAATTCATCAGAATATATTTCCAAAATAAAAAGAGTCTTGGGAAAGCCAAGATCGGGTATGCTTGTTTTAAAATCCATGTTCCGGTAATTTGCGATTAAAACCATTTTAAAAGACTGATTCATTGGATAGAAGACGACGATAATGTGAACTCTTTCACAGCCATCTTCCATTGGTTTACTGGTGGTCGGTTGGTTTAGATGACTGGGGAATCATTATTTATCGGATTCCATCTTAATAGATATTTGATGTATGCAATTCTTTCTCAAAATGCATAATCATCGATGTGTTAGTATGAATTGGTTGAATTAGTGTGATTCGATATTCCTTACAATCTTGATAGTGTGAATCATGATGAATAAATAGAGTACATATTGAACTCTCTACTACGATTCCGAAAAGTGGAGAGGACAACTACATATGAATATGGTAGTCTGTATGATTTTGACAATGAGAAACGAATGTAATAATTTGTTTCACCAAGAATGGGAGTAGATTCTTTGAAGATCTGAACGCGTATGTGATGATACATTCAACTTTGGTAAAAGGGGGTTGAAGAAGACTTCAATTGCAACCAGGCAATGTTGCAGCTTAGTATCCCTTTGCATCCACCTCGGTGGAAGCAATGATGCAAAAGCTAAAATTTTCGGTTAAACGTGATGTTCTTCTCTCTTTTCATGGATGTTGGCGTAAAACCCGCATCGGATCTTCAGAATGAAAGATCAACATGGAAAAGATGTATATGGTTGACTGATATTGACAGGACTCAATGACCTTGAGCCTAATCAAGTACAGTAACCAAAGCAGTAAAAGGGAAACCTTCTATGCTCACCATACTGGGTTCGAAAGAAGTCAACTATGATCCGCATATTATAGAGAGAACTGGACCATAAAGGTCTTATACGATAATCCGGTGGGTTAAACCATGTTGATAAAATGCGTTTCAAGTACGCCTCGTATGTCATGTGTATGAAGCGGTAAAATGTTTCATACAAATACAGATCATTTGACGTGATTCACTCGTGAATTTACTCAGATGTGATGTTCAACATGGCTTAAAGTTCTCTACTATCTATGCGTCAATCATGGATCAAATACGCGAACTTCAGATCAAGAACCCTACCATTGTCATTTATCATTCGTTTGAGTTACTAAAATTTTAGTTATTTCGAGATTCAGATTTATTGAATAAAGTAGTTTCCGTTCAATTCGAAATGTGATCTACTTGTCAAAATTAATCGACCGATTAAACAGGATCGATCCGAAACGAAATTTCGGCCAGGTAAAAGTGGTCGAATAAAACAAAACGATTCACATACTCTGTCATCTCAGTCGGGACAACTGAACTGAACATACACATCGATTGCGTAGCTAGATCAAAAGTACCAAGTACCATCTTTTTTAAACATGTTATACATTTTAAAACAGGTTAATACCAAAAACCATCTTTTTCCAACTTAATATTTTTTCCATTTCTTTAACCAATGTACAAAAGAAGGCACTTTTCATATTTTTAAAAGGGTTAAAGGGTCTTTTCGTGCCATATTTGGCCAAAGTTGGCTTTTGGTGCTATATTTTTTTTTGTAGGCTTATGGTGTCATATGTTTGCATTTTGTAGACTTTTGGGCATCTGTTAGTTGATTGTTAAGCTTGACCGTTAAATATTTTTTTTTATTCAGTTTAGTCCTCCAATTTATATTTATAAGTTTTACTTTTTACAATTTAGTTTCTACTGTTTTATTCGGTCACGACCACCCAATGCCGTCAATCACCACGATCGGAGCCGGAAACCACCAATAGGTGCCGACCACCACTAATTGGGGCCAACAGATACTGATTTGGGCCACAGAAGGCTCCAAATTCGGGGCCCCTTGCTCTGATTGAGCCACAAAGAGTTCAGTCGGAGCTAGGGGCCCCGATCTGGAGCCCTCTTGCTCCGTTTGAGCCACAGAGGGCTCAGTCGGAGCCCTCGATGGCCCAAATCGGGGTCGACCGCGCCCCACTTGGTGGTGGTGGCCGACCGGCCCCAATTGGAGTTGGCCGACCACGATTTGGTGGTGGCCACCAATTGGGGCATGCCACCACCAATTGAGGTGGTAGCCGACCCTAATTGGTGGTGATCAGCCTCGATTGGGACCGACCCACCTTGATTTGGTGGTGGTCGACCCTAATTCGTGGTGGCCGACCCAATTGATTGTTGCCGGCTTCAATCGTGGTGGTTGGCGGTCGATGGCCTTGGCCTTGGGTGGTGGTCGACGGTCTTGGGTGGTGGTCGACGGATTTGGGCGGTGACCGGAGAAAAGAATAATGACTAAATTGTAAAAATTAAAATTTAGAAATATAAATTGGATGACTAAATTGAATAAAATAAAATTATTTAACGATCAAACTTAACAGTCAGGATGTACAAAAAAAAAATATATGACACCAAAAGTCAACTTTATTCAAAATATATGACACTAAAAGATACTTTTAATTTTTTTTTAAAAAAATATATAATAAATAATAATAATAATAAAAAAAAAAAAGGGGCTGACGAGCAGTTGAGAGACGGCTCTTCTAGTCGTCGTCGTCTATTAACAGAAACAGAAGGTGCAGGTGCTCGTCTCCTCTCCCAGTCTTCGTCGCCATTCGTTGCCTTCGATCGGAGATCAAGTTCCGAAACGAGATCCACCGCGAAGAGAATCATCAATAGCAGAGCGGTTGTCTGTTGAAGAGCCACGGAGGATGTGGATTTGATATGGGGGATTTGTGTATCGTCGACTGAAAGATGAAAGGCGTCTCATCGGCGCCCGGAGATTACATCTACTTCAAGTCTCAGGTCCCCCTCCACAAGATCCCTGTACGTTCGTCTCCCTCTATCTCCTTTTTTCTCTTTCATTTCAATGTTGATCTTCCCATTCTGGATGGAAATCAAATTCACGGCTGCAGTGTTGCTTGATTTGTGTTTAGGGTTCAAATAAGATTTGCATTACTGTAACAATTTTTATTTGACCGAGGGACGTCTTATATAAGTGAAGATTTATTTGTCTGCGTTTTTTTTCTGGTGATCTTCGTCTCTTTTGTCAGTTAAGTTCCTTGTCAGCATATAGTGTGTTCATCATGGATCAGGGTCTGGTGGATGGCGACTGTTCAGCTCTATATTCTTGTTAATGATCCTGTCTGCTCCAGTTAATTACTTGATGCTTCAATTATCCGCTTACCGTGAATACCTTTTTGAGCTTGGATCCTCGTTTTGTTAAGTTCCTATTCCACAGCTTTGTCATCTATCTTGTGCACCCAATGGAAATATAGCTAAATGCAAGATGCAACTGTTCAAGACTCGTTATATCAACATCCTTTTTACTTTATGTATGCATATTTGGTGGCTCCTTTATCAGCCTTCAGTTTTAAGCCATTTGCAAATTATCATATACTATTAATATCAGTATCTTTAGTGAGCTTGTAGCTTTATCTGCTTGAACTTTTCATGATTATAATATTTCTATTTTCTAGCTCTAACTAGTTCCATACTGACAGGAGTGGTGCCTTTTCCCACCCGTTGATAAGCTGACATTAATTCTTTCTATCTATTGTGCCAATAAAATGAAAATGTTGCTAATTGACAAGACAAGAATGATTCATTGTACTCAATCAAGAAGAATTTATATAGTTACAGGGTAGTACAATTAATTTGAGTTAAACTTATAGTTATAACAGTCTGACTCTGAAGTGTGCCTTCTTCTGCTAGTGTTACTAAATTTTTGTTAAGCTTTAATTTAAAAGTGCTTATAACAAAATTAGAAAAAAAACTGTTGATGTTGATTTTAGAAAATTTGGAAATTTATCATTAGTACTTCATTTTCTCATATGCAGATTGGGACAAAGCAATGGAGATACTATGATTTTGGACCTAAAGTTGTACCTCCACTTATTTGTCTTCCTGGTATAGCAGGAACAGCAGATGTCTACTACAAAGAAGTCATGTCACTGTCGATGAAGGTAGTTGTTTTCAGAGTGTTGCTACTTAATCCTAGCCTAAGGATTCTCACGATTAGATATAAGCTCTCACGCTATAGAATTCGTAGAAAAAGGTTAATCATAAGTTACAGAAAATTTACAAGATTGTGAAATATTTCAGGGTTTTCGAGTGATATCTGTTGACATACCTCGGGTATGGAATCATCATGAGTGGATTCAAGCATTTGAAAAATTCTTGGATGCCATTGATGTGCATCATGTAAGAGCTCTGTCAAATGCTTTTTATCCTACATGTATATGCCAATATGATCTGTTTCTGCATGCCCAAGGATCTATAATGTTGTGTTCACTTCACATTACCACATTGGTATTCACGCATCTGAATGGAAAGGAAAATGCAGCAATAGTCAATTTGAACTGTGGCTTATTTCTTTCCTTTTTCTTTTTAGATCCTGATGTTGCACACCCTTATGCCTCTTGCTTCTATATGATGTCAATTTCTCGTTGTGCGACTCTATTTTCATAGATCAAAGTACAGGATCTTTTCTTTACCCTGTTTTTCTTAACACTGTTTCCTAATTTTATAGTCTCTCTTATTTTTATGCACTAAGTAGCAATCTTCAGTTTTACATTTCATAATGCTCGTCTTGCTTCTTTATGTGTTCGTATGAAGATAAATATACCAGCAAATTGTCAGATTTGCTCCCTGATTAGTTTTATCTGTTTATGTTTAGGTACATCTTTATGGTACCTCTCTTGGGGGTTTTCTAGCTCAACTTTTTGCTCAACATAGGCCAAGGCGGGTTAGATCATTGTTCCTGTCTAATACATTCTTGGAAACACAAAGTTTTGCAGCAGCAATGCCATGGGCTCCAATGTACGTATTCTTGATTCTCCATAACTTTTATGTTCAAGGAATTTTATCCTGGTGTATCTTGTTGATTTGCTCATGGACTAGCGTTGTAAGGACAAAACTGATTAGTGCGTAGTAAGTGTAAATTGATTTCAGCATAGTTCTTCAATTGTTTATCCGAACTTGAAATCATATTTTCCTCAACATCTCTGAGCTTCTTTAAGGATTGTCATGAATGATTCTTATCGGTCTTCCGCATTGACACTCTTGCCATGTTTAACTTTGCAGAGTCAGTTGGACCCCCTCATTTTTGCTGAAAAGATATGTTTTAACAGGAATCCGTGCTGGCCCTCACGAACCATTCATTGCCGATTCCGTTGACTTTGTTGTTTCTCAGGTATAGTTTTTGATTAGTCTGGATAATTTTTGATTCATGGTTCCTTAGTTTCTCTAAAAAACCAAAAAGATGCTTTATGCTCATTATCTTTTAGGTGAAATTATTGCCATAAAAATGAACAATTTTCTTAGGATAACCTAATAGATAGTACATAGCTGCTCATTGTAGGCTTAATCTTTGTCTTCTCTTTAAATAAAAGAGTAATGTAAATATAAAGCATAGCAAGCTCTGAAAGAAAAGAATAATAAGCTTGAAAATACAGTAAATGATTACTTTTGGCTTAATAAATCCATTAAGGTAAGACTGCTAGTGTTTTGACCTTTTCACTTTTACTGTGTTTGTTGCACCTCCTTCTGAGTTAGAAATTAGTTTATTTCGTCATCCATTTGGTATTTTGAATGAACTTGATTAATACCTATATATTTTATATATGTGGTCATGGATAGGTTGAGACACTATCAAGAGAAGATTTAGCATCGAGACTGACTTTAAATGTTGATGCTGCTTCAGTTGGAACTCTCCTTCTATCTGATTCCTTCATCACTTTAATGGATGTATGTCACTAATGCTTCTTCATCACTTCTCCTTGCAACCATTTCCGAACCTTAGGTGCTTCAAAAGAAGTCACTGTTAGCTCTTATTATGAATTCTTGTTATTTGAACTAGACGAACGATTACTGTGCAATCCCACAACACCTTAAAGATGAGGTGAGCGACAGGTACCCGGAAGCAAGAAGAGCACACCTCAAGAATGGAGGAGACTTTCCGTTCCTTTCACGCCCAGATGAAGTCATTTTACATCTTCAGGTTATTAATCATGACTCATGCGATTATATTTGTAATACTATTTAAGAAAACTTATGATGTTTTTTTTGGATTAATGTAACAGCTACACCTCAGGAGGGTGAGTGTGGAAGCTAAACCAGAGCTAGTTCGAGGTGCAAACCCCATAAGTTCCAGCAGCATCCAGGCTGAAACAAGTTACACAAATAATGAAAGTGAAGATCAACATAAAAATGATAGTGGGGAAATGACTTCAACGTTTAGTGAGAGGAACAATGAAGGAAGAAAGGAGGAGGCTAAAGTGGAGGAACCGAGCCTTACAGCCACTACGAGCTACAGGAGTGATGAAAGTGAAGAAAATAATACTAACGATCAGAGGCCTTCAAGTGTAGCTAGTGACAGCAAGAACAACAATGACTTGATTGAAGAACTTTATGATCCATCTTATTATGATGATATTCCAACACCTCTTGCTTTGGCTGCTGAAAGTGAAACCCACGATGAGTTAGAGGAAAATACCGTTGTTGATCCTGATTCTCTTCTGCAGGAAAGTGAACCCAAGTTATTGCTATAGAAGACCTCTGTTTTTGCTAGCTTTTTGGTTGGGGTGCAGTGATGGAATTGTTGCATGGAGAAGATGGACTCGACGGTGCAGAGCTTGTAAAATTGTTTCTTTTTCTGAATACGACGTATCTTCTGGTACATTCATGCGTAAGTTATTTTTGTTTTATAAAAACTTTCTGGATTTTTTTTTTGTGTTGATTGGTGCCTTGTGGGTTTTGTTGGATTGGATGTACGATAATGCCATTGAATGGAACTGTTTCCAGAATAGAGGCTTGATTCTATAGTGAGAAATTGGACTAGTGTGTTTATTTGCCGCAGTTTGCAGTGTTTCGTTCATCTTTTTTAATTCAATGGCAAACGTTATGAACCCTACATACACTATGTTGAGATTGAGAGTATGTAATGTTAACTTTCGGAATAATTTTTTTTTTGACATTGTTAAATGGTTTAAAAATAAGTGCTGAATGTAAACGCTATTAATTGATACATCTGTTATTTTTCTTAACTTGACACATAGCTAAAAATCTGTCAAGGTTTACCTAGGTTAAAAGTAGGTGTCTGAAGTTTCATATGTTAAACTGTAGTGTCCAATGTTTCAATTTTTGTTAAAAAGTGGTGTATTGGTGTGATTACTTTAGAGAAGTCAATTCTGACGAAATCGAGTGTCAAATTCGAGCTCCCATACACACTCCCTTCTCGTCATCTTGCCGGGACTATCATCTAAGAAGCTGACCAGATCCGCGCAAATAAATCTCGCTTCGTTGACGTTGGAAATCGCTCAACACCACTCATGCTAGAAACCTTTTATTTTGGATGTTCAACTTTTGGGTGAAATTTGACGATTTTGTGAAAAGTAAGGAGTGATGGATTATGAGTGGGTGAGTGAGTTGATGAAAATGATTGAAGGGAGATGAAAAGACGCACAGTGACACCAAATTTCAACAACAATGAAACATGAGACAGACCATTTTAACATTTTAAATTTCACACACATACTTTTAACACATGGTAAATCTTGAACAGTTTTATAGATATTAACTCTATTTTTTTTGACACGTGACAAAAATATAATTATTTGTATCCATCTTATATATATATATTACTATATATATTATAATACAACAACAATGCTTCAGTATTATATTCATATGATTGACATCTTCCATACTTTATAAAAAAAAAAAAACAATTTAACCAATAATACAAGTTTGTATTCATTCCCATCTCTTTCATATAGAGCGAGCCATCATTTGTATTTATTTTACATGTAGATAGTAGGGTTGGAGAGTCTGGGTGTAGGAATAGCAATAAGACGATTCAACTTCTTCAAGACGATCCCGAACCGATCCTCGAACTCTAGCTCCTCACCTTGTGGCAGTTCCCAGTGGAACAAATGCAACAACGAGGCCACAACATACTTAGCCATCTTCTCAGCAAGTGGTATCCCGGGGCAGACCCTCCTTCCCGACCCGAACGGCATAAACTGGAAGTTATTTCCATAGAAATCGAAAGCAGTAGGATTCTCAAAGAATCTCTCAGGCCTAAACTCTTGGGGATTGTCCCACAGCTGAGGGTCTCTGTGAATAGACCACATATTTACAAACACTTTGGTGCCTTTGGGAATGTAGTAGCCGCACAAAGTTGTGTTTTCTCTAGAAGCTTTGGGAACTAATAGAGGCAGTGCTGGATTCAAGCGAAGACTCTCCTTAATCACAGCTTCCAAGTACTTGAGCTCCGACAAGTGAAACTCTTCTACCGTGTTGTCTGTTCCCACAACACGTGTCAGTTCCTCCATCACTTTTTGCTTCACCTCCGAATGGTACAACAATCGCGCCATCACCCATTCTATTGTTGTGGCTGTTGTATCGGTTCCCCCGATGATGATATCCTGTTAATTTGTTCCATCAATCATTCATTCCTTGTTACATTACATCTATAATATATTATATTTAGGAATTTGACTTTTAAGAATAACAGTTTTTTTTTACAAAATTATTTGGAGTCTCAATGTGTTAGTCACGCGCAACTCAATTCGCCTAGTTAAGCGCTCTATTAGTCGCTCTAGTCCGAGCTCATGCCAAATCTGGTTACCTAGTCTCACGGACGAAGCCATGAGTTTTGTTTAGGGGCAAACATCTATGTAAAAGAATTCCAGGTGCAAATGTAAAATTTTAAAATGTCAAATCGAGAAAAACTACAATTTTTAGGGTCACAATTACAAATAACCACAAATTGAGGGGATAATTGCCCCCTCGTTCTTACGTGGCTCCGTCCTGCCTGGTCTAAAAGACCATGTCTGGGATGATCCCTTTGTTCACTCTATTGAAGTATGTATAAGATTGTGCCTGATGACTTCACCTTCAAGTTCGAGCTAATGCGGCGGTTAATTAAGACACTTTTTTTATTTTAGACATAGTATCAGAGTGCGCATGTCTGGATCTCCGCACGCCAAGTTAAAATCCTTAATAAGAGTGTACATATTCTAGTCCTGATGACGCCGTTTAAAAAAATGTTGAAAAAATATCATATAAAGTTCGAGGTGAAACTCATTATTGATGGACCCAAGTGATGTCAATGGTAAAGTGGTCGGGCTTAAATCCATAGTATGACCCAATTGAGGTCAAAGCAAACGTGACCAGGAGAGTGTCGAATTATGTATAAAATTGGTATCGAATGCATTCATGCACAGGCTCGAGCTCGTTAAATAATTAGTTAATGCGCATGTCTTATCATTGACGTACCCTCCTAGCCAATCAAAACTCTAAAGAGACCATGATTCAATTGGCCGAGCAAGGGACTCGCCCTAACACAAACTTATGTTAGACAAGGTAATCCAGACTAGTTGACGAGTCTGACACATGCGAACTCCCTAATTTAGGTGAACTGTACCATAGTTGTCTGATACGTCACACTTCGTATAATCTAAATAATAAGGGTTAATAACTAAAAACTGTCTAAGGTTTACTCTATGTTAATATTAGGTGTCTGAAGTTTGAAATGTTAAAATGAACTGTCCCAAGTTTCATTTTTGTTGAAATTTGGTGTCTCGGTGTGATTACTTTAGAGAAGTCAATTCCGACGAAATCGTCTGTCAAATTCGAGCTCTCATACACACTCCCTTCTCGTCATCTTGCCGGGACCGTCACCTAAAAAGTTGGTCACATCCGGGCAAGTAAATCTCGCTCTATTGTTATTGGAAAATGGCTCCACACCACTCTTCTAGAAACTTTTTTTTTTAATATTCAACTTTTAGGTGAAATTTGACGATTTTGTGAAAAGTAAAGAGTGATGGATTATGAGTGGGTTGGTGGGTTGATGAAAATGATTGAATGGATATGAAAAGACGCACAGAGAGACTGAATTTCAACAAAAATGAAACTTGGGACAGTCCATTTTAACATTTCAAACTTCAAACACCTAATTTTAACATAGGGTAAACCTTGACAGTTTTTTAGTTATTAACCCAAATAATAATTTTGTTTGGGTTAACAGGTCTTTTGGTCCATGATGTTTGACAACTTTTGGGTTTTGGTCAATGAAGTTTTTTTTTTTTTACCTAGTTTTGGTACCTTATGTTTGCAGATTTTTTCTAGTTTTGGTCCGACCGTTACATTTCGTCCATTTTTTGACATGTTCAAGTCACGTGATCCACTCTAAAATTTAAATTTAGTCTCTCTAATACTTTCTTAACCTTTTTTTTATTCAATTTAGTCCCGAAGTTTCAATATTGACCCCAATTGGACAATATGTCCAATTGAATTTTTGAAACTTCGGGACTAAATTGAACAAAAAAAATGTTAAGAAAGTTAGAGGACTAAATTGAACAAAACTGAAAGTTTATGGTGGATCACGTGACTTGTACATGTCAAAAAATGGACGGAATGTAACGGTCGGACCAAAACTAGAAAAAAGTCTGCAAACATATGTTACCAAAACTAGGTTAAAAAAACATTATTGACCAAAACCCAAAAGTTGTCAAACATCATGGACCATAAGACCTGTTAACCCTTTTGTTTTATAAAAGAGAAGCGAAAACTCTTAAAAGTCACAATAAGACTTCTTAAAAGTTAATTTTCCTTATTATTAAATTAAACGAGAAATGTATATTAATGGAGGAAACTTACACTAAGAACAGCCTTTAGTTCATTGTTGCCGAAGTTATGATGACCAGTTGATTGCAGATCTAGTAGAATCTGTAATATGTCTTTCTTGATCTGTTGGGAGTTGTCTTCTTGCTTTGCAGCACGCTCTAATATGACAGAGTCGAAGAAAGAGTGCAAGCATTCACGGGCTTTTTCCGTTCGTTTCCTTATTCCCTACAAATATATATATATATATAAATATGGCAGGAAGAACAATCACTTGAATCAACAAAATTGATCATCCATCTTATGTGTAAGAGCTGTGTGTACTTCTGTTTCTTTTGGTTATCACCCAAAAATACTTCTTACTTAGTAAAAATATAATTGATTTTCTACTAAATCTAAAAGTTTGATTTACTCCCACATTTACTATCTCTAGCACTATTACCAGATTTGTATTTTAGCAACTTAGCTTAGCTTACCCATATCGTACAGATACCAATACATGTTATCCAAAACACTTATTAGCCTTTGTCTTTTAAAGTGGATAAATCAACATAGCTTGTATTAAATCTTTCTTCAAACTTTAGTTTAATCGTTTTTACGTAATAGATCTTAAAGAAATTTTCTATACATTATGGGAATACGTTACTTAGGTGATTTACATCTCTTTCTAAAAAAACATAACTAATAATTTATTATATTGTTAACAGTTCAATTTGTGTTTAAATCATTAAAACAACGAATTTATATTTCGTGGAAATCTAAAATTCAGTTTGTTTTTGTTGATTCTAAATTAAGTTACTACGTACATTAAGTTAAATCAACCTATTTTTAGCTAGTAAATATTATGTTATGAATCAATTTATATCTTATTTTATGTATAGTCTTGTCGACTTTAGGAGAGAATTGCACGTAACTTAGTTTTGGAAATTCAATGCGCATTCCCTTGTATAATACTAGCTTTAAGGATCAATTGGAAATGAATCAAAATCTTGGTTTATATTTTCTTCTTTGTTTTTCCGTTCTTCGTTTTCCTGTTGCACAAGTTATGAAAATAAGAGTGGTATCAAAGTTTTATTTTTGATGGATCTGTGTGAGGTTTATCGATCGTCTATTTTCGACATCATCCACCTTAAACGAATAAGAAACTCATCAATAGGGGAGTCATACTTAGCTCAAGCACTTCAAAGTTGAATGATCAAACTATCAAACATGAGGCGTCAAGATGGAAACTTTCATGCAATGTAGTGATCTTTGGGAGGAAATAAACAAGTGTTATGATATTCATGATCTCCCTAACAATCCAAACTTAGACACAAATCAAGTGCATAGGGAGAACAACATAAGGAAGGCACGATCTAAGTCACGTTTTTATTCTGTAGTACCACATGCAATATTTAGCACAATCATATCCTTGGAGTCAGCCAATGAGACTTGTGTCTTCCTTGCGTCTAAGTACAAAGGTGACATGATGATAAGAGGCATGACGACACTGAATTTAATTTGTGAGTTCGAAAAAGTGGGAATGAAGGAGTCAGAGACCATTCAAGAGTAATTGTGCAGGTTGATGGCTCTTCTAACCAAATAAGAATCATTGTCAAGAAGATGAAGGATACAAGACTTGTGGGGGAGAGATTTGAAGCCAATATAACCTCTTTGGAGAACACTAAAGACCTGTCAACCATCAAATTAGCAGAGCTTCTTAGTACTCTTCGGGCTCAAGAGTAGATGAGGCTTATGCGTGAAGAAGGATCCTTTGAAGGCAAGGCTATACTTGAAGGGAAAAATATAAGATTTGGAAGGGCAACCAATTTCTCTTGATGAAGAATCAATTTAGTAGATATATAGAGTCAGAAGTAAATATATTCCTCCTTGTAAGCATTGGGGTAAGAAAAACCACCCTCTCACAATAAATGCTGGAAGAGATATAATATCAAGTGTAGGACATGTCAGAAGATGGGGCATATCGAAATGATATGTCCCGACAAAAGGAATCAACCGAGAAGGAAAGCTCAACCTAAAGTCCATGAAGAAGATGTGAAGCAGTTATTTACAACTTCTTGCTTTATTGCAGGAGGCTCGAGCACTAGTTGGTTGATTGACAACGTCGAGACAAATCACATGAGTGATGGGCCCCGGCGAAGGCCGTTAGGCCCCTTAACGATTAGCAAATGGCGATTAGGCCCGTTGGGCTAGGAGCTGGGCTGCTGGAAGGATAAGGGCTCCGACGGAAGGAGGTCCCGACATTGAATAGCCCCGAGTAAGTATGGCTCCGACAGGGGAGAGCCCCGAAGATATCGGACCTGGACGTAGTCGGTCCCGATATGGGAGTTGATACCACTCCCCGACACCGAATCCTCAACGATGCAACCTGGGAGTCTCCGATAATGATCGAGACTCGCCAGTAAGAGCACAATCCCGGAAATCTCGCCATGATCACAGTAGTGGTATAATGGGCGAGATATGTGGGATACGAATAACTGTACAAGATACGTGGCAAGATATGCGGCGAGATATGTGGGATAATGGATCACAATCCAACCGCCGAATCAGGTAACTGGGATAGCCTTTCCTCTATAAAAGGAGGGAAGTTATTCCAGATTAGGGTTACGCTTCATACATACACAAATATTGCTTGCTTGCTTTGTGGCCGCCGTACTTACGTTAAGCATCGGAGAGGGATTCTGGGCCACTGCCCTCTATTCCCCTTCTGCAGGATTGCGAGGAGCTAAGGAATCCGTCACTGTAACCGGAGCTCCTGCCGTGATCCAACATTGGCGCCGTCTGTGGGAATCGCAACAAAAAGCCAAAAAGTAAGTTTGCTTCCCTCTGATTTCATTCCATGGCTGGCAACAGATCGCAACGCTCAGGCAAGCAAGTGCCGGCCACCAGCAATCCCCCTGAGGATGCTGCCCAGCATCAGGATCTGAGAGATGAGGGTGACAGCACTCGCCGGAACGAAGCACCTTCCCAGAATCCGGAGCTGGCCAGGGTAGTGGCAGAGGCCATGCCCCTATTCATGGAGGCCATGGAGGCCCTCCTAGACCGAAGAGAAGCTGCTAGAAGGCAGGCCGATCTCCCGCCGCTCCCTCCGCGGCGAGACGCCCCCAGAAGGCAGGTGGACGACAACCTGCCGCCACCCCCTCCGTTGAGGGAACAACCCAATCCCCCTCATCCAGCACCGGCGGAGAATTTTGTGGTCGATGGACCAGGGCCAGTACAACAAAGGACTATTCCCTTGAATGGTCCCCTCACTGCCGACCAGGTAGTAAAGATTGTGGGTATCTGCATGGGAGATCAGAAGCCCATGATGTCGGAATTGGGGAGTCAGGAGACCCATCCTTTCGTTCCCAGGTTGATCCATACCTTGGCCCCTCCAGGCTTGGGTATCCCGAAGATAGACGAGTACGACGGGGTCGCGGACCCGGTTCGCCATGTGCAGAAGCACCTAACAGCGTGCATGGGCAGGACCCCTGATGAGGATGTTATCTGCGCGTTGTTCCCGAGCACCTTGGGAGAGAAGGCAATGACATGGTTTTACAGTCTGCCCACTGGATGTATAACCTGTTGGAAGGACATGCATCAGCGATTCATCGCCCAGTACCAAGGACGTCGACGGCTGCTGAAGAGTGTTCGGACCCTGCATGAGGTAGTCCAGAGGCCTGACGAATCGCTGGCCCAATACTACCAGCGTTACACGGCTGGCATGACCGAGCTAGATGAGGAGATATCGGAGGGCGAGGCCATCCGCACCTTCATAAAAAACCTTAATCCCCCCTATGGCTCCGACTTACTCCACAGTGTCGCGGCCAAGAAAGTCTGGAACATGGAGGCGCTCCAGGCGAGAGTAAAACAGCAAATCGACGTCCAAGAGTCGAAGATCGCTGCCGGAGAATTGGCTCCACCCAAGGGGCATGAAGGAAAGCAGTTGTTCAAACCATTGGACAACCGACACCGAAAGGATGGCTCCGAGGGTAGTCGGAGTCGTGGACGTTCCGATCGGAGGGAGGATAGGCGTCCGACCAAAAGGGACAATCAGAGGGAGGAGTTTACCCCCCTCAACAGGCCTTTGAAAGAGGTCTTGGCGGTAATGGAGAAGCAAGGCCTCGCTCGTTTCCCCAAGAAGAAGGAAGGAGAAAAGTTGGGCTCCCGCACTGACCGTTACTGCCGATTCCATCGGGCTTCCGGTCACGACACTGACCAGTGTCGAGAGCTGAAGAAGGAAATAGAGAGGCTAATCCAGAGGGGTAAGCTGAAGGAGTTCGTGGGAGACTCGCGCTGCAAGCCCCGTTCACGATCTCGGTCAAGGTCCAAATCTCAATCGAGGTCCCCCAGGAAGAGGAGGTCCGGCGCAGAGCCTTCGGAGGGCCCATCCGGGTCCCGACAGAAGAGGATTATTAATGTGATCCATGGAGGATTCGCTGCAGGAGGAGACACATCGTCCTCTCGGGAGCGTTATGCCAACCAAGTGCCAGTCGCAGTGGTTTTGGGAAAGAGGTCACGGTCGTGGACCCCGAAGGAGGAGATGGAGATCACCTTCTCGGCGAAGGATCTGGAGGGAGTAGAGACCCCCCCATGAGGATGCCCTAGTAGTAACACTGGATGTAGGAGGATTCGAAGTGAAGAGGATCCTCATTGATGGAGGAAGCTCCTCCGACATCCTCTTCTCAGATGCCCTGGAGCAGATGGGGAAGAAGAAAAAAGATTTGCGGGAGGTTAACTTCCCGATGGTAGGATTTTGCGGCACAACCTCCTATCCGTTGGGGGTTATTACGCTGCCTGTGTGGTTCGGCAGTGGCTGGAAGATGGAGAAGAGAGATGTGGAGTTCGTGGTGGTCGAATCCACAGGGACGTACAATGCGATCATTGGAAGAACCACTATCAACCCACTGATGGCAGTAGCCTCAACTGTCCATCAGAAACTGAAGTTCCCGACTGAGAATGGGGTCGGCGAAGTGAAAGGCGACCAGGTGGCGTCGAGACGATGCTATGTCAACGCCACAAGGAGATCCAGGAAGGAGGCTATGATGGTTCTCCAGACAGACACTGATCCTCGAGAGGAGTTTGGGCGCCCCGCCCCCATGGAGGACCTAAAAGAAGTCGAGATAGATGGGCCCGAGAGGAGGGTGAAGATCGGATCAACAAGATGTCCCCAAAATGGGAAGGGCCTTACAAGATCGTAGGCATGCCGGCCCCGAACGCTTACAAGTTAGAGGATCCCGACGGCAAGGTTTTAAGAAACACCTTTAGTGGCGAACATCTGAAGAAGTGCCATGTTTGACAAATAAGTCGCCCGTGGAGGCGCGAAGATGTAATTAAGTCGCCCTGAGTGGTGCATGCTATGTTAAAGACATCAATCAATAAAGAAGTTACTTCTGATCAAAGTATTCCTGAGTCGTTCTCGATACATTTAAAAGCGTCATTGGACGTCCGAAAATCCTTAAGGTTTTAAGGTTCAATTAAAAAGCGTCATTGGACGTCCGAAAATCCTTAAGTTTTTAAGGTCCGATTAAAAAAAAAAAACGTCATTGGACGGCCGAAAATCCTTAAGTTTTTAAGGTCCGATTAAAAAGCGTCATTGGACGTCCGAAAATCCTTAAGTTTTTAAGGTTCGATTAAAAAGCGTCATTGGACGTCCGAAAATCCTTAAGTTTTTAAGGTTCGATTAAAAAGCGTCATTGGACGTCCGAGAATCCTTAAGTTTTTAAGGTTCGATTAAAAAGCGTCATTGGACGTCCGAAAATCCTTAAGTTTTTAAGGTCCGATTAAAAAAAGCGTCATTGGACGTCCGAAAATCCTTAAGTTTTTAAGGTCCGATTAAAAAGCGTCATTGGACGTCCGAAAATCCTTAAGTTTTTAAGGTTCGATTAAAAAGCGTCGTTGGACGCCCGAAAGCCTTAAGGTTCTCAGGACCCGATAGAAGCGCTACGAAGAACATAATCGAAAAAGATAGTAATAAAAGGCTCGAAAGCCTAAGAGGTTCGATACAAGGGAGATAAATGAGGAAGGAGTACGAGGACTTAAGATTTAACAAATTAAACTCGGTCCTCGGGCGCTGAATCTTCAGAAGGCTTTGGAGGGGCAGGCTCGGAGGGATCGGTAGGAGGCTCGTCGGCGTCTTCGGAGGAGCTCTCCGACGGGAGGCTGAGGTACGTCTCTGCGGCTAGGCCAAGAGTCTTGGACTTCCTCAAGTCGATGGAGTCCCCGTAGGTTTCATTAAGCTCTTCGACAATATCAAGGATGGCATTCTGCAAATCCTCCTGACAATGTCTTGCCGCGTCTGCTTTGAAGTCCTCCGAGCTCCGATATTCTTCGAGGGCCTGGACCTTCGCGTTTGTTATTTGGGCGGGATAATCCGCCCTCGCCTCCTCTAGCTCCGCGATGGCCCTCTGCTTCTCAAGCTCCAGCCGCTCAGCAGTTTCTTGCAACGCTGCCTTATCAAAGGCAGCCTGGCTCCGATCCGCCAGGGCAGCCTGTTGCTCCCGCCTAAGCGAGCTCTCGAGACTTAGAATTTGCCTGTGTTGGGATTGAGCCTCTTGAGCAAGCTTGGCCCTGACTTCCTCGGCTCGCTGCCTTTCCTCCTCAGCCTGTTGCCTAACCTCTTCGACCCGCTCTTCGGCTCGCTTTTTACCCTCCTCCGCTCGAAGCCTTGACGCCTCGGAGGCAGCTAAGTCCTCCTGGAGCTTGGTCAAGCTCTCGAGGTTGGAGTTGGCCCGTTCTCGCTCCAAAGCCTCCCGAAGAGACAAGATGTAGCCAAAACAGCGATCCTGGTCCGCCATTTCCTGAGGGCAAGGTATAGCTTAATATTTAAAAAGTCGGAGTACTCCCAGGTGAATAAAAACAAAGTGTACTTACCTCTATCCGACGGACGGCCATCGCCCGGATATCCGCCTCGATGTCCTCCCCTTCCAAAGAAAGAGGGCGCCTCAGTGAGGGCGGGATCGAGCCCGACACCAAGTGCAAGGCCAGGTTCCTCTCCTGACACCCCCGGTGTAGAGGAATCCCCCGAAGGGACTCCACCGGTCTCCAAGGCTCGGCGCCCTGGTCCGAAGAAAAGGCCTGGTAGTAGTCTCCATCCAAGGGGAATGGAGGTACTACCAGGCGAGCCCCTCCATCTCCTTCACTTACTTGGGCTTCGGGGGTCCCACCTCTAACTGGCGAAGATGGCGGAGCGGATGACGATGGTGGCGTGACGGGAAGTGGAGACGTCTTCCTACCAGGTGACTTCGCAGGAGTCGACCTCGATTTTCCTCGGAGGGTCAGGCCTTCCTCCTCAGCACGATCATCGGAGGGGGAGTCCTCCAAGCTGGTCACCCGACCAAATTCACCACGGGCCTCCGTTGGGGCATCTTCCATCACCGGCTCCACTGCAGGCGCGGAGTCCGAGGCAGGTGCAGCAGGGGCGACGTCCGCGGGACCTGCAGCGGGGCGAATAAGTCGAGGAATTAATTTGATATCGGTGTGCCAAATTAAACAACGCTCCATATATTTCTCTTTGCCGAAAAAGTCGTAACAACCCGCTTCGAGGACGTGTGGAGTTTCCCCTCGAAGGATATTTTTGACATCCCTGACCCGTCCTTTCATGTCGGAGGCTTGAAGGTCTTGAGGTACCAACTTCCTATATCTTTTTATAGCACGAAAAACTTCCTTACCTTCCTTTTCGGAGCGGACGTTGAAGGCGGTCTTGACCACATCCACATTAGTCCGCCCCTCGGAGGTGGGGGCAGACCCGGGGGCCTCGGAGGTCTTCGCCTTCTTCCGAGAGGGTCCTGATTGGGCAGAAGCCTTCCGATGGGAGGGCTTCTTCTTGCGCTTCAGCGAGTGGGAGGCATCGGTATCCTCCTGAAACAGACGGGTGGTCAGCGATGTTCGAGGGGCTGTAAACAGTGGAAACAAGAAATAATTAGAAGATTACCCAGAGAATTACATTGGAAACACCATCATGAACTTTTCCCCCAGCCTTGGGATCAATCAGCATAATCCCAATTTCAATCCGCTGCTGATCAGTGACAGAAGTGGCCTCGAAGGGCTGGTAATCCTCCTCCCAACGACGGGCCTGGATAAGCATCAAGGCCCTCTTGGTCTGCTCCGACCATGAACGGAAAGGCACGGGGGGATCAGCTTCCACGGTGGTCCTCGGCCACTCGATGGGACCAGGCTGGATGAAGAAGTATTGCTCCTTCCAGTTAGCATTATCGTTCCCCTTATCGGAGATGACGGCCCGTTCCTTGCAAATCCTCCAGGACACCTTCCTGTCCCAGCCCATCTCCTTATACTGCTCATCGGTCCCTTCGGGTTGGCGGGGGGAAAAGGAGCAGATTCCGTCCTTGTTGCAGGTCATCTTGTAGAGAACCCGCCAGAGCTCCAGGGAATAGCTCCAGTCCTCCTTATTGATATCACACCACACTTGGAAGGCAATCCATGTACGGATTGCGTGTGGAGAGAAGGTCGTGGGGTACGTCTTATAGTGGTTGCACAGCTCCACCCAACTCGGACAAAAAGGAAGTCGAATTCCCGCACGAATCTGCCCTGGGGAGATGAACACCTCGTCCCCTTTGGGGAGCGTAATCCGGGCCTCGCGAGAATTGAATTGCTCATAGGGATAGCGGGCTCCGAAGGAGGATTCAAAGATGCCGCACTCTATACAGGCCCTATCGTAGCTAATAGGTGCAAGCGTGTTCTTGAGATACTTGAAGACGAAAGGTTGGCCAACAGTAGCAGATCCCTCGGCTGAAAATCGTCGAGGGAAGGAAGGAGGGGAAAAATTGAAGCCTAAGAAAACCAAAGATGAAAGGGAAAAGAGTAATAAGGTGAAGAACCTTACCAGACATGGTGGTTGAAGTGATCGTGATCGGAAAATCTGGAAGCTGGAAACGCCGGTGAAACCTTGAAGTGATCGTGATCGGAAAATTTGGAAACTGGAAACGCCGGTGAAACCTTGGAGTGATCGTGATCGGAAAATCTGGATGCTGAAAACGCCGATGAAACCTTGGAGTGAGAAGAATTAGGGTTCTTGGGATCGCAGAGAAGAAGAAGTAAGGGAAAAGTAAAACAAGGTCTGGATTTAGGGTTTTATAAGAGAAGGAAAAGGAAACTGAAGAGGTGGGCAATCTGAGCCACAGAATTCAAAACGATTCGATCATGAGCGTCCAAGGGGGAAACGTGCCAATACGACGAAGGCGAAACGGTTTCAATTTGAACCGTCAGGACGCATGGGACAGATAAGACAAGAGTAATGACGTACCGGGTAGTTGAAAAGTGCTTTTTCAGAAAGCAGGCATGCGGAACCCGAAACGTTCCTTCACCTCCTATCAGCATTTAATGCTGGTCTGGTCAAGAAAACTCCTCGAATCCAAGTATCTTGAAGAGATCTTGAAGAGATCCAAGGCAAAGGCCCCCGACAAAAGTTAAGGCAACGGCCTCCGACGTCTCAAACAAAGACCCCCCGACTGGGATGTAGAAGGGTCCGATACTGAAAGACGCGACGCACTATAAGTCCTTCACGCCTTGGGGGCAAATGATGGGCCCCGGCGAAGGCCGTTAGGCCCCTTAACGATTAGCAAACGGCGATTAGGCCCGTTGGGCTAGGAGCTGGGCTGCTGGAAGGATAAGGGCTCCGACGGAAGGAGGTCCCGACATTGAATAGCCCCGAGTAAGTATGGCTCCGACAGGGGAGAGCCCCGAAGATATCGGACCTGGACGTAGTCGGTCCCGATATGGGAGTTGATACCACTCCCCGACACCGAATCCTCAACGATGCAACCTGGGAGTCTCCGATAATGATCGAGACTCGCCAGTAAGAGCACAATCCCGGAAATCTCGCCATGATCACAGTAGTGGTATAATGGGCGAGATATGTGGGATACGAATAACTGTACAAGATACGTGGCAAGATATGCGGCGAGATATGTGGGATAATGGATCACAATCCAACCGCCGAATCAGGTAACTGGGATAGTCTTTCCTCTATAAAAGGAGGGAAGTTATTCCAGATTAGGGTTACGCTTCATACATACACAAATATTGCTTGCTTGCTTTGTGGCCGCCGTACTTACGTTAAGCATCGGAGAGGGATTCTGGGCCACTGCCCTCTATTCCCCTTCTGCAGGATTGCGAGGAGCTAAGGAATCCGTCACTGTAACCGGAGCTCCTGCCGTGATCCAACAATGAGTTACGATAAATCTCTCTTCAGAAACCTGATTTGCAAAGTCGCAAAAGTCTGGATTGGGAATGGAAGATTTCTCAAAGCATAAGAAAATGAAACAGTGACAATCTCAACTAATTCAGGTAAAAGAATAATTTCCAACGTTCTTTACCTGTCTAGTCTAGATCAAAATTTGTTGAGCGTGGGACAATTGGCTGACAAGGGATTCAAAGTAACCTTTAAAGCAAATAATTATCTCGTTTATAATCATGTTGGAAAAAATTTCTGAAAGTGAAGATGAGGTGAATTTTTTTTCTTCTATCCTACTGACGAGGATAATTTAGCACATGTTACTGCAGCTGGTGAAACTGAAATTCACCATCGAAATACAACCCCAAACATTTAAGAGTTGAATGTGGACAATGAATAAGAAATGAAAAAACATGAGGCTCTTGATGAGAATTAACTGATGGATAATCAGTCTGTTAAAAGAATAATCAATCACTTACAGAGATGGAATCTTGCAGTTCTTAAATCTGCATGTTATGCAGATGCAATCATCGATGATAAGTGATTATCTATAGTGAAGAAGGAACTGTCCATGATGTAGAAAAATGGAAATTTGGGAGCTATAGAAAGGCCAAGAAATAGGAAGGGGATTGTGTCAAGTGGGTAGAAATAAATTTTTTATGGGTCAATCAACAAGTACAAGGCCAGATTGGTGGTTAAAGGGTATGCTCAAATATGGGGAGTTGATTTCATAAAAACGTTTGCACCAGTGGCAAAACTGGACACTATTCACCTGCTTCTCACTATTGTCGCTCAGAAGGGTTGGAAGATAATCCAACTTGATGTCAAGTCAGCTTTCTTAAATGATGAGCAACTAAGTGAGATCTTGAAGAAGTTCATGTGGAAAGCACTGAGATTTTCATTGATAATCAAACAGTCATTGCTATGCCATTGTTTCATGAAAGAACCAAGTATTTTACGGCAAAGTATATAACTTCCTAATGAAAATTCAGAAGGATGAAGAAGTAAAGCTTTTTTACTTCAACACAGTAGAACAAGTTGCATAGATTTTACATAATCTTTTCCAGTTGTTCGGTTCGTGTTACAGGAAAGGTTTGATGTTTGTAGGAACTTGATTTAGGAGGAGTGTTGATTGTTAACCAAGTTAGTAGATTAGTTAAGTCATTCTATTTTTAGCTATTAATATGTTATCGATATCTTAAAGATCAAATTGTTGGTGTTTGAATATGTGTTTGTGTGAGAGTGGGAGAGTGGAGAGGATATGAAAGACTTGTTGTTTGTCTACTCAACTTGGTGATTTTCATTCATCCACATCTTCTATTTATAGGTACAAGAAGATAGCTCTAGACATACTTCCCAACTACTTAGTATTAATGCTACTTCTCAACTACCTAGTCTTAATGACAATCTCCCAACTAACTTAGACTATCGAGAAACAAGTTTATTATTATTATTTTCTAACACAAATTATATCTTATTTTATATATAGTCTTGCCGACTTTAGGAGTGACTTGAATTTCAAAATACTATTATCTATTCTCTTTAATAAATACTAGTTTTACAGATTTAAATTATAATCTAGTTTTCAATTTTTTGTTTATTCTCTATTTTTGTGTTCTTCGGTATCTATCTTAAAGTACAAGTAGTTATGAAAACAAAGTTTTAGAAGGTCCTTTCAAAATCAAAGCCTATATATAACACAGACATACCTGTAAATCGAACCTTGCTATAAATGGGAAGAAGTCAGAGAAATTAGATTCCCCGAGAACCAAAATAGATTCCGTCAAAGCCTCCCGGAATTCCGACAGTTGCTGCTCTTCAGCTGTGGAGCCCCACACCATCGCCATGGTTGTATCAACCATGATACGCAGCGCCAGCCCTCCAATATCAACTCCCACCTTGCTATTATTATACACACTCCGAATCGATTTCCGAACCTCTACCCTCCTCACATTAGAACCATCCTCGATGCTCTTGTTGCTCATCATCTCTCGCACGAATATCTTACGCATCTTCCTCCAGTACTCCCCGTAGTCCGCAAACGCAATGTCGTATCCCCCGTAGGTCAGAGTTAGCGACGCAACTGTTGCGTCGCGGTCAGCAAACACCACGTCCTGATCCCGAACTACTTCTTTTGCGACGGTAGGAGAGCTTATGACGACGCATAGCTTCTTCCCGAGACGCAGTTTGTAGATCGGCCCGTAAGTCTCGGACAATTTAGTGAACTCGCGGTGCAGGTCGGTCCCGAGGAACGGTAGGTAACCGAGCAAGGGCAGCCCTCGCGGTCCCGGTGGCTGTTTATTGCGGCGGTTATTGCTCCTCGTCACGGTAGCAATGGAGATAGTGAATAGGATAAGCAAGAAGCACAACCACGGCCAGACACCGTTGTATGGATCGGACAACATGTTTGGTTGGTTTCTTTGGAAATATGGTAGATGGAAATGTTGAACTTCTATAGCAACAACATTGCCGTTATTTGCAAGCTATAAGTGAAAAGATTCGTTCAAGGATATGATAGAGACAAACTGTAGGCCGCCCCTCACCAAAAGAAGGTGAGTCTGTCTAGTGAATTCGATCAAACCTGGACCACGGATTTGTTAAAATTGTCTTGAATGGAGATAAGTACAAATTGTCGGCGATGAACGGGAGCGTCACATTGTTCTTTCGATCTACATTATCCATATTAATATTTCTTGAGACTAATCATTGTTACTTGTGTTAAATTCCGCATTGAGACAAGTTAAAAGACTAGCGGGTTAATAAGAGCAATCATCTATTTATGGAGTGGTGATAGGGATTCCGACATCGGAATCCCAAACCACCGAATGGCACTCACAGTGGCATGCATGTAAATTATATCAAGTTTTATGGCATTTTATAACTTTCTCACATTCGGAGGTTGGTGTTATCCCACAATCGGATCCCCAAACATTTCCGCTATTTATGTGGGCTGTCTCTTTGTATTACAAGTTTAGTTTTAGAATTGAATCTCACACGAATATAGATGGGGTTATTTTATGTTGGCCAATTAAGCTCAACTTGATCGAGAAATACTTCTGTTCGAAGACTCTGTTTTTTTTTTTAAAAACGGAAGCAAATAATAAATTGACACGTTGGAAGATTTTCTCCATTTAAAACAGTTTGTACTGAATCAAAATTATGATACCTAAAAAAACACTATTAGAAAAACCGGATTTACCTACCGCAAAAATGCTGACCGACCCGTTGGTCGGTAATGTACTGTCGTTTTCCCACCGGATTAAGTACGATTTGAATAAAAACCTACTTCTGACCATTTACGGACCGATTTTTCCGACCAATTTAGCCGGCAAGCAAGCGGTGGGTACGAGAAGAAACATACTCACTGATACCTGACGCACCGTGGCTGGTCGGTGATTCCCTTACAGATATCCGACGTAATTTTTCATCGGACGTGTCGAAACGATTTGCTTACGGGCATGTTAACAGGCCGTCTGTTTTCGGGCTGCAAACAGTGCATTTGGTGCAGACCCAGTAAGCATGTTGGCACATTCAATGGATATGCTGACACATGCATTGCCTAAGTCGAAGCACAAAACAAGTAAAACAACCGGAGCATTAAGTATTTGTTGGGTAGACCTAAAGCCATTAACACTCGCTCCCTTAAGTAAGCCCCATAAAAAGCATCTAGCAAGCTTTTCCCTCAAGGCTCTCCATCATTCTCTTGCGCAACGTCTTTCACCGGAAAGCCGACGAAGCATACTCGCTCTGCCCGTCGGAACGACCCCGAAATAGACATAGCGACCCGTCCCCAGTAAAATGCAGATGGAAAGGAAGATGGATGGATCATTCCCCGCGTAAGAACTTACTTCTGATTTTACTTTTGGTTTAGTCGTGGAGCTATATACAACACTTATCTCAGATTGGGGATTTACAACCATGAACATATGCCGACACTTTTAGCTATAGATACTGCCACGAGAAATTTACTGGATGGTAACACACCGTTGGTACCAACTGCGTTTGGTGAAACTGGTGGAAAGTTATGAGGCAGGTTATATGTGGGAAAGTGAAAGTTCAAAATAAAAATGAAACTCTGACAGAGATCCCTCACTACTACAGCATTACCGTGGGTTGGAGCCAGTTCGGACACGATGTCTACCTGGCCCTTGGAGATATGATTCACTTCAAAATGGGGGATGACGACATTTTCGACGTTGAACTGTATAATGGACGTGGATTTCTAAAACAAGATCATGTTGATGTAGAAGACAGTTCATCTAGTGAGGAAGGTTGGCTCCATAATGGTGAAGGTTTTCTACTAGGTAAGGGTTGTGCTGGCGACGGAGGTGAGGTTCACTGCGACATCAAACTAAGCACTAGCTAGACAAGATACGTAAGTAACATCTATAACTTTGCGTTATGTCTGATTGAGTAATGTATAGTTGTTTTCTGTATTGCGATTCGTGCCTACAAATATCCGACATTTGTATCACAAACCGATGACCCTGCAGTGCCTTTACCCAAGCCTCGGTGTCTCACATTCCTCGTATCCCCTTCCAGCATTGCTGTTTCTTCTATTTTAAGGACTGACCCCAAGAGTTCAGGAACGCCTGCCTCCTACCTTGCATAGCCATAGATGGTCCTTCTTCCTCCAATGGCTCCTTTCCAGGCCGATGCGATTGAGGCTCCATTCCTTCCACGTTTGTAGTTAGTGCTGGCATTGGAAAAGGCAGAGAGGGTGATCGACAGGACGAGCTAGCCTCATGTTGGTTTGGGGGAATACAACTCTCCTCTCCTTTAAGAAAGTGTCATATCAGCACCAGTTGCTCTGCTACAAACTTATCATCTATAATAGCCCAATTGTAGTGCCCAATGTTGCATTCAACCTACATACCATCATCCACGGGTCTCCACGAGTGACTACCACATGGAGAGCCTGGGCCCATTGTGCAGAGTAAGCCACTGCTGTGGTAGGATGTTGCGTTGACAAAACATGACTGCGGAGGATTGTTGGCACATCAGGAATACTTGACATGGTAAAAGGTTGGAAAAATGAAGGGTAGGCGGTGTCCCACACCGGGGAAGGGGTCTGTGCAAAAAAAGTGGTAGCTAGGGAGGATCACTGGTAATTCCAGTGCTAGTGAAACAAAATGAAAACACCGAGTAGGAAAGGTGAATGGGCGTGTTGGAAGGTGATAGGTGGTGAGAACCGGGGAGTTGGAAATGCTCTTGGCAGTGTCGTGAGGAAGGCGGGTGGGGCCATCCACTCACGTAGGTTCGCAGCGTATCTGTGTCGGAAACCTGGATGAGGACAAGCTGGTGTTCGAAACACTCCTGGATCCTCAGGAATTGTTTTCGTACGATCAATGATGATTCTCGTCACCCTGGATCCAGGGGATGTACATTCATCCAATCTGTGACAAAAGATGGCACATTTGCGACAGAGAATCCCAAGTATGTACGAAATTAGGACTTCACACGTGCGTCCCCATAGGTCTGCGATACCCACTGTCGCGTAAAATCTGCCTCCGTGTTGGTGGAACTTAACAGGTCTGGTCGCCTACATTGAATGCAGCATTCCCCAGAAAATGCAGTGCCCGGTTGACCGAGGAGAGTATGAAAACCCACAGATTGTCGTCCCTTCGGAAAAACTCAGGTGCCTCATTGATGCTCCATTGGGTCTGCACAAACCGACATACTGATTGTTATGCCACATGCCTGACTAACAGGAATCGGCCAAAAACTAATATGCGTAAATCTTCCATGGACAGAGTTTTTTTTTTTTGCCAAGAAATGAGATTTGAACAATTGTTAGCATATGGTGACGTGGCACCGTAATAGGAGCCCGTTAATTAAGGGAATTACCTAAGTTAATTAGGTAATTGTCAATTTGGGCTAATTGGGCCAAACCCAATTAGTAATTGACAAGGGAGGCCCAAAATGGGCCTCCCCCTTAACATGCATAGTTCGAACGCCCCCTTTATACCACATTGGTTGGAGTTGCCTTTTGGAAACTCCACCAATACTATATATAGGGGTGTCTGCTAAGGGTTTATTCACTCATTCATAATAACAAGGATCTCCATTGAGAACACTTGTTTCCCTTAGTTAAATTTCGGCACCATCACATCTGGTCTGAGGTTCCATCTCCATTGAAGAATCGATCAGAGGTCTTGTTGTGGAGCTACATCGCGTGGGACTTCTTTTAACGAAGAACTTGCACGTGGTTCCGACCGGAGGATCAGAACTCTCTCCACATCGTTCTTGGGCAGGAAAGCTAAAAGGTATGTGTACTAATTCCGCTGCGTAGATTAGATTTCTTGCTAGTACACGTTTAGCATTCCATAGTATTACGTCCCCGTAATCCAATAGTGGTATCAGAGCCTGTGTTAGGAGTTCTTAAAATTTTGATAAATTGATGTTCTTGATGTTCATAAAAACCGAATTTTTGATGTTCATGAACACCATGAAGAATCCGAAATTTTTAAGTAGATTTAATGTGTTTGATCTTTAAAAACTTAAAATTTTCAAATTTACATGTTTTTCTAGATCAAAACCGAATTTTTCATGATCAATTTAAGTTTGATGTTCATGATCTTCAAGAACACCATGAGTTTTATCAAGAACATATTTTGGATTCATGATCAAGTTAGAGTTTGATCTTAAAATTTGACAAATTTTCCAATTTTCTTGTTAGTGCCGAAAATTCCTAGGGGTGTTTTAGGTAAATTTTTTAATTTTCTTGGCCACCAAGCAATTAAAAATTCGGCACAATCTATAATAGATATAGGTTGCCATTTTTAAATTTTATTAATAGGCAACTATATCTAGAAGTTGGAAATAAGGATAGGTTCTAATATAATAATATTGTAAAAGATATTAACTATCAATATATATGGATTAAAATAAGGTTAATATATATATTGATAGATTTAGTTACTACTAAATGATTAAGAAGATATATTGTCTACATATTTTAATCCCTAAAAGATATATTCGACAATATATATATATATATATATATATATATATATATATATATATATAATTCGGCCAAAATTGTATATTAATATATATTTATATTGTTGATTGATTTACATCTCAAAGATATAATCTTGACAATATTTATATAAATATATATACATATGCCGAATTTTATATATATATAAGCATTATTGGAAATTATTTTATATAATTAATAATTATTGATGGCTAAGTTAAGTTTTATGGTGGACTTTAAAACCCTACTTAGCCTATAGAATTATTTTGGCCGAACCCTAGGGTTCATGGGCCGGTCCAATTGCTAAACCGGATTGGGATAAACCTATCCGGGTTTTCTTAATCGGGTCGGGTCGGACCATAGTAACTAAATTGAACCTAACCTAACCGGTTTTGAGTGATAAACCGAACCACTATCTTATTTTATTGAACTGTTTCGGACCAAACCAGAATTTTTAAAAACAGACCGAGTTGAACCGGATTTTAAAATTTGGACCGAACCTCTTTAAAATTTTCGGAAATTTTAAATTGTTCAATAAAATAGGATGTCAAATTTTAAATCTAAAATGTTTTCGAACTTTAAAATTAGCCTAAACAGTGCTCTTAGGGTTTGTGTTTTAATACACGGTTTCAATCAAAACCCTAATGCCTGGTTTCGATTATGGGGATGGATCTCAGACTTGCATGTTTTTGGGACTGGATTAAATTAGTGGGCTGATTTGCAATTGTTTACTTTCTGCATCATATATTTTGATATAATTAGATATGTCGTCTTGACTTAGTCAAGCTAGCTGGATATTATATTGCGAGCATTGAGCTCTGGGATTTAAATATGGTTTGCGCAATAGGATAGACATGCTATGCTGATTGAAAGTGCCTAGAATCCATGTCTAGAAATTCGCATGATTGATTGTAAGAATGAATTGCAAAACAGCCCCTAATATTTTTAAAGCGTTTTTTACAACCGAAAATTCCAGTCGCCAATTATGCATGATTAGTGCGGATATTGCATGTTTCGACGCGTATGCTAGGATGTTCACAGTAGAACACATGTGATAATTTACTTTACGTAGAATTATGTATGCTAGGAACATTAGACGCATGACGCGTAAGCATGTTGTGTTCGATATTTATGGCATGGTATGATGATTTGCTAGATGTAGTATAATTATAAATATGCATGCGTAAATTATCGGATAATTTTACAAAATCATAAGGGCCTTGGGAAAGCCAAGATCGGGTATGCTTATTTGAAAATTCCCGTTCCGGTAATTTGCAATAGAATAACCATTTTCAAAAGACTTATCTATTAAATTGAAAACGACAATAGTGTGAATTCTTTCACGACACCCCCTTCCTCGGTTTACTGAAGGTTGGTTTGGTTTAGTGACTGAAGAATCACTATTAGTCGTATTCCATCATAATAGATAATCCGATGTATGCAATTCTGTTAAAATGTTGTTATCTTCCCAATCTAGTGTTGTTATCGAAGAATAGATGGCATTATCATGTGAATCTGAGCTATTAGTTGAGACGAATTATGACTCGCGGAGCAAATGCGTCATTACAATTTTGGAAGCACAAGGTCTGTGTGACCACATACAAATAACCATGAATTACCCAAATGTCGGACTCACCAAAGATCTGGCATTTGCCCACTTTAAGTGGGAGCAAGATGACAAGAAAGCAAAGGAGCTGATACTGTCGGAAACGTCAGAAGATTTCTATGTCCGCTATAAGGATGATCTGACGACAAAGGACATCTGGGATGCCCTCTTTCTGAAATATCGAAGTGGCATGGCAGTTACACTGCACCCACTTATACCAACATTAGAAACCTGTCTGAACAACAACAGTAAGAGTGTACTTGAAAAAGTATACGACCTCCTTCGCCTATTCAAGCCATTGGAAGATGACAGTCAGATGGCTGAATGGGATAAAATTCAGGCCATAATAGGGATCCTCCCGAAGTCTTGGAGAGCAACCAAGGCCATATTGAGTGTCAGCAGTTCCGTACTTGATATTGCATCTGTCCTGAAAATAGTCGAGATGGAACAGGCTCGATTAAAATCGGTAAGGAACCGAAATCCACAGGACAAGCTGGCCGCAAGAAAAGAAAATTCAGGAACAAAAGAAAGAAACAACAGGCAATCGACGGTAAAACGTTGACTTCACCTAAACAAGGTTGTCCCAGATTAAAATCTGAGATAGTTTGCGGGAACTCCACCCACGCCGAATAAGCGATGGTGCAGGTTCCAGCAAATCGCATCCTGAAAAGGTATGCGAATTTGGTTATGTAGAGGAAGCTTTAGTTTCCTCAACTGTCATGTTAACTGACTCAAATGCGTCTTAGATTCTTGATTCAGGTGCAACAGACCACATAGCCAACGATCGAAAACTATTTGCCAAGTTTAGACGATTGCCGAAGGATTCTAAAAGGATATACATTGGCGACAACTCAGAAGTTGAAGTCATAGGGGTAGGGACTTGCAAATTGCCGATGGGCAATGGAAAATTCTTACTTCTAGATAATGTCCTTTTCACTCCTAGAATCCGTTGGAACGTTGTTTCTGTTTCTGCTTTTATGGATAAAAAAAACTTTATTTTTTCATTTGAGAGATCCTTTGTTCGTATCGATAAAGGGGATACTTTATTTGGATCTGCATTTTCTTATAATGGTTTGTTTATCATGGATCTGCATGGCAATGTAAATTCATATCGCTTGTATGCAATGTCTTCCAAAGAAGCAGAAACTGTCGCAACCGGATGGCATTCGCGGCTTGGACACATAGGCTATGACAGAGTTCAGTCGTTGGCTCGACGAGGGCTTTTGCCCGGAACAAAGAGTGTGGTCAAACACACATGTCGTGACTGTCTGGCTGGAAAGTCCACCCGCAGAATTTCCATTGCAAAACGAGCAGAATTTCCATTGCAGATAATCCATTCCGATGTCTGTGGACCAATGAACGTAACTGCTAGGAATGGAAAGCGATACTTCGTAACTTTCATTGATGATTACACCCGATTTGAGTTTACTCATTTGATTACTCGCAAGTCTGGAGCTATAGATTGCTTTAAAAACTTTCTGAAGCTCGTGGAGAATCAACATGAGCGGAAGGTGAAAATCATTCGCACCGATAGAGGTGGAGAATATCTCTCTAATGAGTTTGATAAGTTATGCAAAGAAAGTGGGATCGCCCGTCAAACGACGATCCCCAACACACCACAGCAGAATGGTGTGGCTGAACGTCGTAATCAGACTCTCCTAGACACGGTGAGAACCATGATGTCACAAGCACAGTTACCAAATTATTATTGGGGAGACGCATTGCTTGCTGCCACTCATGTAGTAAACCTTGTCCCATCAAAAGTAGTTAACACAACACCGTATGAGCTCTGGACTGGTAGAGAGTTAAATCTTACCAGGCTGCGACCTTGGGGGTGCGCAGCTTACACACATACAACTGACAGCCGATTTGGCAAGTTAGGCCCCAGAGGACTTAAGAGCATCTTTTAAGATACTCCGAGAACTCAAAAGGTTATGTATTTGTGTCAACTCAAGAAAACGGTAGTGTGTAAGAACATGAATCCAGAGACGTCGCTTTTCTTGAGGACGAATTTCCATCGCTTCAAGAGATAAAAACAGACTAAGTTCTGACCGAACTAGAACATGATGATGATGATTCTCAAGTCCCACTTTATTCGAGTGGGAGATTTGGCACAGCAACAAGTGATTCGGTTAATGAGGACGATATCCCCATTATAAATCCAGTGGGAGGGCTCACTCCCCCCCCAAACACAAATCACTATTGCTGGGAATGAGAATCAAGTAGAACCTGACATTCATAACACACAACTACCATCAATTCCCATTATTTCAAGTGGGAGTGGGATGATCGCTCCAGTTCCAGATCCTAGCGATCAAAGAACTAATCTCGGAGGTGAAATTCTGAGACGAAAGGGGTCGTCCTAGGAAAGTTGTTGCTCAAAGTTCTTGTAACGCCAACATTCCCAGTAGGAGTAGTGCCCCGATAAGAAGCATTATTCCAAGTGGGAGTATGGGTCAAACTCAAAAAGGGATAGGTGAGCCTAGACGCAGTCAAAGGCAACGCACTTCCCCTAAAAGGTATCCCATTGAGAGAGGCAAAATATTCACTCTCATATATGTTGATGAACCAGTAACGGTTAAACAAGCGATGGAAGGACCTCAAGCAAAGGAACGGAGAAAAGCAATAGAAGATGAAATCCCCTCAGTGAAAGCTAATTCGGTTTGGTCATAGTTGATTTTCCTGCGAACCGCCGAGCAATAGGAGCTAAGTGGGTATTGAAACTCAAACTCACTACTGATGGAGAAGTCGAGCGATACAAAGCTTGACTAGTTGCGAAATGATATACCCAAATCCACGGAGTGGACTTTGATGAAACATACTCACCAACTGTGCGTTACACCACAGTAAGGGCCATCCTTGCCCTAGTTGCTATTCTTGATCTAGAGCTACATCAAATGGATGTTAAGACCGCATTCCTCCATGGAAACCTGGAGGAAGAGATCTTTTTGGAGCAGTCGAAGGGTTTCATTACTCCTGGCAAAGAACGTAAAGTTTGCAAACTTCAATGATCTATATACGGCCTTAAACAACCGTCTCGGCAATGGTATTGCAGATTCCACGAGGAAATCGTCGGATACGGATTCGTGAATCTTCACGAGGATCCCTGCGTATACACCAAGACCTCCGGGTTTAAGTATATCATCATAACACTATACGTGGATGACATACTCATTGCTGCGAACGATGTGAGTTTTATGAATAAATCAAAGTCCTGGTTAGCATCAACATTCGAGATGAAATACATGGGAGATGCTACGTACATCTTAGGCATCAAAATTTCCCGAGATCGTGCCACCCAGAGATTATGTCTATCTCAGGAATCATATATCAACAAACTGTTGAAAAGATTCAGAATGTTGGATGCTAAACCCGTGGATACGCCGGTTGTGTTCGGGTGCGCGTTATCGAAGCGTGATGGCCCGAAAACCAGCAGGAGCGTGAACATTTGAAGAATAGAGTATCTGAGCATGGTAGGGAGTCTAATGTACTCCATGCTCGGTACTCGGCCAAACATCTGTTACGCTGTGGACCTAGTAGCAAGATTCCAATCAGATCCTAGTTATCAACATCTAAAGGCCGTAAAATGAATTATCAGATATCTGAAAGGTACTGCCGACTACGTTCTGTGCTATGAGGGCGATCAGATCGAATTGACCGGTTATAGTGACGCCGACCACGGTGGCGATCCGGATGATCGTAAGTCCACCACAGGAGGAGTTTTCCTCCTTGTTAATGCTGCCATATCATGGGTAAGCAAGAAGCAATCGTGTGTCGCGCTTTCCACTATGGAATCGAAAGTCGTTGCCCTCTCCAAAAACGCACAAGAAGCGGTCTGGCTGAAAAGGCTTCTTACTGCATTAATTGGCACCGACAAGAAGAGTAAACCTGTGAAGGTGTACTCTGACAGTCAGGCGGCCATTGCGGCAGTTAAGAATCCGAAGTACCATAGTAGGACAAAGCACATTGATGTGAAATACAATTATGCTAAATTTGTTCTGGAAGACAACATAATCGCTTTAGAATACTTGCCTACAGACAATATGGTCGCAGACCCTTTAACTAAGTCGTTACGTATGGAGATTTTTGAAAAGCATGTAAAACTGCTTGGATTACGTAGGGCTTAAACTGTGTGGCTTGTAAAAGGTGATAACGTTTTGACATTTGAAATGATATTTCAATTGAATAAAGAATTGCAATTTGAGTTTATGATTTATCGACGTCATAATGATTAACAACACTGGATTTTACGGTCTATAAACTAAGTCGTAGGAAGAAGTAAAATTCTTCCACCAAAATTATGTCGAATGTAAACCTTGCCTCGTCACACAGGCACGGTCATCTTGTAAGGAGAGAGGGACCTCTACCGTAACAAGATTGGCTAAGAATCAGGGGGATAAACCTGATTAAACAAAACGATAACATTGTCACGCTTAACAACGTGACTTAATCTTAGTTTTGTAAATCACCGAGTTGGACTTAGTCCATCACTATATATCACATTCAAGGCCAGATGAGAGATTCTGCGATAGCATTATTGAAATATCCCATCTTTGGCTTTACCAGGTGTGCTATCGACGCGTGCTTCATACTGCGCGTGCCACTACGACTACGGGGTCATGCTCGGTTGTGCTAGCTAGAATTCTTGTGATTCAAAGTGCGCATACTTCTTCACCTTGAGAGTGTGATTGATCCCGGATGCCTTATGAAGAGGCATCCAAAGTATCCTCACGGACTCAGAACTTATACCTAAGGTCTGGCTCAATGCTCGCTTCCCCGCGTACGAGCGTAGTGCCAAATAAAACAGCCAAGTGACCACGTCTTGGAAACCGGTTGAGTCAGACTAAGGGTATAAGCGATGGGGATGGTCAAGTTCACCTTTAATTCACCGACTCTTGTGTTGACTAGGAGGCCACCAACCGGATATTAGTTGAAGGTTGTGAACACTTGTACGGATGCCCTGGAGAAGTATTCCTTTGTGAAAAACTGGGCAGTTGGAGAATTAACAGTTGACCAAGGATACAGTGCGGTACATGTTTTATTTCAAACAGGTTTGGTTCATGAAAGAAAATCAATGTTCTGCGGGCGCTATAATACTCCTAACAGATTAGTAGCACGATGCCCGTCGTATCCGCCGGTCGCACGACAAGCCTCGTATGAACTATTCAGAGACGGAGACGAAGACTGAAGACTGAGATGTTGATACTATTGCGTAACCGTATAGATTAACGAGCACCCTCCCATTCCGGCGAGTGGGAGCTGTTAGCATATGGTGACGTGGCGCCGTAATAGGAGCCCGTTAATTAAGGGAATTACCTAAGTTAATTAGGTAATTGTCAATTTGGGCTAATTGGGCCAAAGCCAATTAGTAATTGACAAGGGAGGCCCAAAATGGTCATCCCCCTTAACATGCATAGTTCGGCCGCCCCCTTTATACCACATTGGTTGGAGTTGCCTTTTGGCAACTCCACCAATACTATATATAGGGATGTCTGCTAAGGGTTTATTCACTCATTCATAATAACAAGGATCTCCATTGAGAACACTTGTTTCCCTTAGTTAAATCTCGGCACCATCACATCTGGTCTGAGGTTCCATCTCCGTTGAAGAATCGATCAGAGGTCTTGTTGTGGAGCTACATCGCGTGGGACTTCTTCTAACGAAGAAATTGCACGTGGTTCCGACCGGAGGATCAGAACTCCCTCCACATCGTTCTTGGGCAGGAAAGCTAAAAGGTATGTGTACTAATTCCGCTGCGTAGATTAGATTTCTTGCTAGTACACGTTTAGCATTCCGGAGTATTACGTCCCCGTAATCCAACAACAATTTGCTAGAGCAGAGGTGTGAAGACCTTTTACATGTACACATATATAGTAGATGGTGGATTGTGGATGGAGACGCTTCCATAGGTGCAGCAAAGTGCAATGATCACCTATGGAAGCGTCCTATCGTTCCTCAACTGCAGTGAATCCTATCATCTCACGTCATTGCATCATGATTTTATGAGTGAAGAATGAAGCGACCCAACTGTACAAACCAATAGGGGTTACAGATTGACATATAGTGGCTGGAAAAGTTGCAATCGTCAGTGGTGTCTGCAACCCATTTGATTGAAACAACTGAAAAGTAAAGTATGTGAACACCTTATCCGTCTTGTCGACACATGTACCAGATATTATGACACATTTCACAACCATTGCAGCATCGTGCAATGATAACCTATGGAAGCGTCCCGTCATTCCTCAAGCAGCTCGTCAGGCATGCAGACAGTCCTATCATCCCACGTCATTACATCTTGATTTTTGAGCGAGAACTCAATGACCCAACTGTAGAAACCAATAGAGGCGACAAAATAACATATAGGCGCATGTGAAGTTGCAATCGTTAGTGGCGTCTGCAACCCATTTAATTGAAACAATGAAAAAGTAAATCATGTGAACAAATTGTCCGTCTTGTCGACACATGTACCAGATATGATGATACATTTTGCAACCAAAGACGGCCTATGCATTCGTTAGGCAAAATAACGAGTCCACATATGGTTATCTCAGAAAAAAAAAATGAAAATGGTTGTGCAATCTACACATTCCAACATAAATCCAACAATTACAAAAAAATCTAGTTGCCTACAACATGGTCAACACAAACCAAACACACAACAAACAAAGTCTTTGACAAATAAGAAAAATGAACATCTACTTTGAACAAGTGTCTGTAGTCAGTTATTTTGTCATTGCATCAGGCCAGGCTCATGCACTGGTTCCTTCATCCTCTTCTGTTGTCTTGGATTTGGTGTCGTTACTGGCCTTGTGTTCATCCTTTTGTGTATGTCCACTGGTGGTCTCTTGTGGTGGTGGTTTATTTATAAGGGCTCCGAGTGGCGTCAGATCGTGTGTAGTAGGTGTGATGATGACAAGATCTCATGATGAGATTCTGCTGATGATGACCTAAGGAGAGTAGGTGGTAGTGTGAATGATAGACTGTTAGGGTTAAATATACTTTTCATACAACATGTTTGACCGAATGCGACTTTTGGTACAAGATATTTTTTGTATACTTTTGTTATCAAACGTTTGAAATTTGATGGCTTTTGGTCCATCCGTTAGTTGTCCGTTAGTTTTGTCCTTTAAATAACATGTGCAAGTCACGTGACCCACCCTAAACTTTTGATTTTATTCAATTTAGTCCCTAAAATACATTCCTAAATTTTATTTTGTTTAATTTATTCCTAAAATTTCAAAATTGAACCCAATTGAACCCAATCAAACCCGTTGACCTAGCCGAACCTAGCCTAGGTTAATTGGTACATAGCCTCATTTGGGTCAATTGGACCCTATTGGGGCTAGGTCCCAATTGACCTAGCCGGAACTAGCCCTAGGTTAGGTCTGGCTAGGTCAATTGAGTTCGATTTTGAAATTTTCGGACAAAATTAAACAAAATAAACATTAGTTATGTATTTGAGGGACTAAATTGAACAGAATTAAAAGTTTAGGGTGGATCACGTGACTTGCACATGCCATTTAACGATCAAAACTAACAACCAACTAACGTGACTCTCCTACTCTAGTCCGTACATTTGTCAGACTAAAATGTCAGTGAGTAGACGAGGGCAATGATCCTGGAATATCCAACGCCCTGGTTCCTGTTCTCGAGAGGCCTTACTGGTTAACTCATAAGAAGCCACGTATGGACATTGAATGTTTCCAGGTTACGCTTCGAGGTAATGTGCGTTAAGGGCCTTACGCCCGTGTAATGTATATATTTGGAGTGTTTTGATCATGGGGCTCACGCCCTGCTATGTCGTTTTTCACATGGGCAATGGGCCGCTAGTTGTCGTGGGCCAAGGGCCATGATGAATATACGCCTAAGTTGAACCCGCTTCCATTCAGATTGTATTATTTTGGCGACTCACTCACGATTATAATTCGAAACTTTGACCCGAACACTTTACCCACAGCGCGAACGACCCGGACAAGGAAAAATACTTGCTCGGGGGTTGGATTTTTCATCCGACCCCGAAGGTCCCGAGAGACAGGACAGGAAATCGGGTTTTCTGAATATCTCTCTTCCGACCTATTAAGTTAAGTAAAGGTTGTTGGTTCGAGATCGAAACTGGACCTGAGAGAGACTAATCCCCCCGAAGTCTATATATAGTGATCAAGTTCCATTCATTTCGGTTACATTGCATCTTTACTCGTTTTAGCTCTACCTTCTCTCTGGATTTCATCTCTCTAGAATACCAAACTTACTTAGGCATCAGAGAGGGCTCACCGAGCACCACCCCCCTCTCCGTGCTCGGTACCGCCCCTTGTGCAGGTTTGCAAGGAGTTGGGCAATAGATCATATCTTCGCGCTGACAGATCACTGAAGAGGACAACTCACCTGCGAGAAGTGTCATTTGGATAGGAAACCCACTGCCCCGATACACACGACTTAACACTTGGCGCCGTCCGTGGGTTTTGAACAAAAAGCCAGGCTATCGCAAGATCTATGACGAACAGTCTGCCATCTAGGGACAACCGTCCACCGGGGGAAAGCAGGCTGCCAAACAATCAAGGAGGACAGCCTGTACATCCACCAGGACAGCCCGTACTCCCGGCAAGACAACCTACTCCGCAGGGGCAGCATGCACCCCCTGCACGTCAAACAACCCCAGAAGCACCCAGGCAAATAACCAAGGAGGACCGTCATGCTCAGCTGGGGCTGAGTCTTCCACTGCTTCGACCCCTATGACTCGACGACCACAGGGGCATGGTGTGCAACAAGGAGTACAGTCTCAAGGATACCAATACACGGCACCTCCACAGGGGTACCACTATGGAACACATCCTTAGGAGTATCCATATGGAATGCCAACACAAGAAAACAACAACTAGGCTCATACCACCAATTCAAGGCCTATGTATTCACAAGGAGCACAAACAGTGACTCTGGGCGGGGTTCATGAATGCATTAGATGAGTTGTTGGCTTATAGGGAGGCTTTGAGAAACAGGCAATAGAGGCAGTATACGCAAGCAGAGAAACACTCGCAGGCGAATCAATACCCACAAGAGGAGCGACATCCACAGGAAGAGCAGTACCAACAGGCAGAGCAGTTTCCGGAGGAAGAACAACACACACGCCCTCCAACAGGGCAGCGTGAAAATCAAGGAAGAAATGAGCAGGTACCACCCCCAAGGGACAGACAGCAGTCTGTGCCTCCAGTGCAACCCAAGCACCGCAAGGTGCATGGACATACACTTCATTGAGGGATAACACACAACCTCAACAACCAGGGAGACAAGAGTTTCAGCATCCACCTCCGCAGGGATATCCACGTTACACATACAGTCCATATCATCACAGAAACAAAATCCCCGCAAGTCCGGTGATCAGTTATGATGGACTACAAAGAAATTATAGTCCATCACCTGTGATGCTAACTAAAGAAGATATAGAGGCAATGATCACAAAAAAGATGAATGAATCTAAGACGAATGGAATGCACTGGTTGAGTGATAGCACAAGTCACGCCTTTACAAGGGAGTTGGAGAACAACAAAGTGCCAGACGCGCTACACATGATAAAGATAGAAAAGTATAATGGCAAGAGTGACCCCTTGGAGCACATCCAACAACACGAAGCTTCCCTCTTGGGTAGGACAACAGATGATCGCTATAAGGCACTATTGTTCCCGAATACATTGTCAGGGGTAGGATCACACTGGTTCTTCAGCCTACCAAATGAGAGCATCCATTCATGGGCACAACTGAAAGCAAAGTTCCTCCAAAGGTACTTAGGAGAAAGGAAGCTGCTTAAGGGAACAAGTTCGTCTGACGATGTGAAACAAGAGCATGAGGAGACGCTAGCAAACTATTACACAAGAATTAGAACCTAGCTGATATAAAGGGGGAAATAACTGAGGGCGAGATCATAAGGGATTTCATAAGAAACCGTGGACGTTTTGGCTCAACCTTAGCAGAAAAAATGGCTAAGAAACCCGCAAGCACATTGGAGGAGCTGGCGGCGAGGGTAAAAACCCACATAGACCTGGAAAGACATAGAATAAGCAAGATAGCAAATATTCAGGCCACAAGGGATGAGAACACAAAGCCAAATAAATGAAAACCACCTCAGGTTCCCCAACCAATCAGACAACAGGACCGGCATCTTCCCCAGCCAAGGAACCAGACAGGCGAGCAGCTGAGAGCAAAGGATATTAATGTCATCAAATTTGTACCATTGAATGCGACCCCGGCAGTCGTATTAAGATAAATGAGGAACTTGAAGATATGGGTACCCCCAGCAAGATGGAGAGCCCCAATGGTAGGAAATGAAAAAGAAAAATGGTGCGACAACCATGAAGCATATGGCCATGACACCAACGAATGCTCCAGTTTAAAATTAAGCATAAACAATGCGGTACAAAGAGGAGAGCTGAAACAATTTGTAGATCACAGGGACAGCAGTGCACCCGCAATGCCCATGCAAAAGGACAAAGGCAAGGAGAAGGCTGATTATAATCCTTTGCCTAACAAAAGAGGAACGATTAACATGATACATGGTGGAGTCGCGGCAGGTGGACCAACGGAAAATGCAAGGGAGGTGTATGCCTCCAGGATAGATGTGACAACAAAGTGGAGAAAGAGGCAAAGGGAGGAAAAGGAAATGGTGATTGAATTTTCTGAGAAGGATAAGAGCCACATCGTCTTCCCGCATGACGATGCTCTAGTAATAACAATGGACATTGACAACTTTGATGTGAAAAGAATACTTGTTGGTGGAGGGAGCTCGGCAGATATACTAAACATGCGCGTGCTAGAAGAGATAGGAAAATCCAAGTTAGATATCAAGCCGGTGAGCTTTCCTCTAGTCGGATTCTCAGGAGCGACAAGCTACCCTCTGGGTATGATAACTCTACCAGTGACACTGGGGCAAGGATGGACACAACTGAGGATAAATGTGAATTTTTTGGTAGTGGAAAACTTTGGAGCCTACAACGGGATCCTAGGTAGAATCACAATAAACCCATACGAGATTGTGCCCTCAACAGTGCATCAGAAAATGAAGTACATCACTGAGAACAGAGTAGGAGAAGTCCTGGGTGATCAACGCACTGCAAGGCAGTGTTACGTCAATTCCATGATACGAAGGTCACATCAATCAGACTTAGTGGCAATGGTAATAACAGAGGGCAGACGGAGTATGAACTATCAAAAAAGAGAGAAAAAAATCGAGTTCACAAAAAAAAGGGTAGGAGTCACACTCCGCCTAAGCAAATGGATGTTTGGAAGGATGGCCTATAGAACAGTAGGTGATAAGGTTGTAAGGGTAACAAGCATACCCTGGCAGCCGGATAACGAAAGTGGAAGGAGAGTGAAAAGAGCACTTGAAAGAGGCTTCAGACACATGGAGGATGTAAAACAAATGCCAGGAGAGTCCATTGCAAGTTACTTCGAAAGGTTCGTGGAATACGGGGCCAACGTGGAGGTAACAAGAGGGGAGGCTGTAAGAACTTTCCTTAGAAACATGCATCCAAACTCTTTCAAGACCTTCAGAGGTCATTATGAGGTAGTGATGACAAGCATGATGCGCGAACTTAAAGAAAAGTTGGACAAGGCATTCGAGAAAGAAAGGAAGCAGCATGGTGAAGCATTCAAAGATGAGGAGGAAGCTTACATGCAAGAAGGGGGGGGTGTAAATTTCAACTTCACACCCCTTAGGTGCAAGTTGAAGAGCTTTTTAAGAAACACCTGAGTAAGGAGCTGCCAGAATGCAAAGAGGAAGGCAAGGCCTTCCTTGGAAAAGACACAAGGGGATGGTGTGACTACCATGGTACGTGGGGGCACAAGACAAATGATTGCATGGTATTGAAAGTTGAGATTGAAGAGATGATTTACAAGGGAGAACTGAAAGAATACATAGCACCGGAGACACCAACCACACACTAAAGGAACGTCATCAATGAAACAACCATATCCTTGGTTTTATCTTTCGTTTAATGCATGTCTATGTTTCTAGTTTTCATAACAACTATCGAGGTGGAAAGCTCATGAAGTCTCTCCAACTCTTTTGTTAATTACTGTTTTCCCTAAAGGATGTCCTGGACTACTTACAACATCCACCCTGTATATAATGCATGAATGTTTTCAATGAAGTAGATGTTTATCAAAATGTTTTCTAAGTATGAGATAGCGCTATCGCCACAAACTCCTTACTTAGATACAACAACCAAGTGCATGTCACTTTCTGTGCCCTCCGAGAGCCAATCTCGTGACAACTTTCTGTTCCCTCCGAGAGCCTATCTCGTGATAACATTTTGTGCCCTCCGAGAGCCTATCTTGTGAAAAAATTATGTGCCCTCTGAGAGCCTATCTCGTGATAACATTATGTGCCCTCCGAAAGCCTATCCCGTGAAAAAATTATGTGCCCTCCGAGAGCCTATCTCGTGAAAAACTCTGTGCCCTTCGAGAGCCTATCTCGTGAAAAAATTATGTGCCCTCCGAGAGCCTATCTCGTGAAAAAACTCTGTGCCCTCCCAGAGTCTGTCTCGTGAAAAAATTCCACGCCCTCCCAGAACCTTTCTCGCGAATACATTCTGCGCCCTCCGAGAGCCTATCTCACGAACATATTCCGTGCCCTCCGAGAGCCTATCTTGCGAACATATTCCGCGCCATCCGAGAGGCTGTCTCGTGAATTTTTTTTACAAATGACTCCAAGAACGTATCTTGAAGAACCTTTCTTTTTTACAAAGCAAGGATATATGATATGAGAAACATGCAAGTTAGTTCATGATGACATTACATGTATCATGATAGATGAGAATGCTAAAAAGACATCAAGTAAGTAAATACAGGCACAAGAAAGGAGCCTGCAAAGAAGGAATCACACAAACAACCACAAGAGGCTATCATAACCAAGTAACAAGTCATCCCACCATCGAAGCTAAGGTAAACATCTTAAAGAGAACCAACACAACCAAGTTAAGTAGCAAAGCTATAAAACTCCTGAGTATGAGGCTTTCAAAATAAACTCAACCCAACACGGGGAGAAACCACTCAACCCAACACGGGGAGATACCACTTAACCCAACAAAGGGAGGAAAATCAAAGAAATATGTACAAGGATATGGATCTCAAATAATCAACCGGATGCCACCGGGGAGTCCTCGCGGGCTTGATGCTCAGAAGAAGAACCACTAATGGAACTCGAAGAAGATTAAGAGAAACCTGAAACAATGACATCAATAGGTGTAGTATCCTGCTGCACAGGGGCATAAACTACGTTCTCAGCAACCGCAGCCTGTCCCCTGAGAACAGCAACATAACCATTGACATAAGGACCGAAATCACCCAGGTCATCAAACGGAAACTGATGATCAATCCTGAATATCTGGTCCGTAAGATACTCTCCAAACTGGTTCATCTCTTTGGTGCATCAAACCTAGAAATCAGCAGCATAGGCAAGGGAACACTTATACTCTCTCTCCTCCGTACGACACTTATCCTCAATATTCTTCAACTACGCAGCATGGAGTGAAGAATCAACATCAGCCTTTCGGCGCAAATCAGCAATAGTAGTCTCAAGTGAGGCTACCTGATCTCGAAGTTCTTGCGTCTTCAAGTCAGAAAGGCGAGCTTTCTCCACAGCACTGCTAAGCTCAGCCTTCAAGGATACTTGACTATGCTCAAGAACCTTGTTCTCCTCAGATAACTCAAGTACAACAGACGAGAGATTAACGATATTGGACATGCTCTGAGACAATGAGCAAACATCAAGTCACATAACAAACAACTACATAGAACGGAATAGAAAAGAAAGAGATTGCTTAATGGGGCATAACGAGATAGAGTCCTTGAATGAAACGCCTGGTTTCCTTAGGAGACTTGGGATGGGAGATGTGATCTCCAGGAGGAACAACACTACGCAAAACACGAACCCGAACCTCAGGAGTATGCGATGAAGAATGGCTGTCGAAGTGATACTCTTTCAATCCAGCAAAAGGAGTCAACTCAGCCCCAACAATGTCCTCGTTAGTCAGGCGAACCAAGTCTTTACTCAACAAGTTAGAAAAGGACCACAAACAACAAGTAACAATACATTTACAAGTCAGTAAATAGTAAGAAACCCGAGACTCGGCCCCTCGGCTGGGGGGCAAGGGATGGAAGAGAGGCATCAATATCTATGGACATTCCATCACCATCGGGAGGTCGCTTCCCTTTGTCAAGCAAAGAGAGCGCCTCTTCAACCACTATCTCTTGAAGGAGAGTCTCTCACGGCTTTCTTCTTCTTGGCAGCCGAGGGTCCGACCTCAGAGTCAGGCTTCCGCGCCTTGGACTTGGATTGGCTCGAACTCTTGCTCACTGGGAGGACAGACTCGGTAACCAGTGGCGAGTGCTCTGACAATGTAAAGAAAACAACATGAGAACAGTTATAAGCATATCATAAACGAAAAAGAAGGGAAAGAAGAACATACTGGAAGTCTCTGCAGCTTTCCTTAACTTAGAAGATTTCTTGGCCTTAGGAGCAGAACCTGAGGGTGCCTTCTTCTTGCTCAACTCAACGATGCGTTCGCAACGCTCTGCCTGCACATTATGCGTTTTTCCATGAAACCAACCTACAAAGGGAAAACAAAATATGAATGAAAACAAGAGGACTAAATGACATACCAAACTCGCGGGGGGATGAGTCAAGCGAATCCCCGCCTCATACAAATCCATCTCAGTCAACATTGACACAGGACAATAAGATTTGGTCTGATTGCTTTGATGAATGATCTTCATGGTTTCTATGTCTGAAGGAGAAAACTCCCCAAATGAGGGCCAACCATCCGAGCGATTGACGTGAAGAAATTGACCAAGTAACATAGCGATTGGTGACGAAGAAATAATGGGTGGACCAGTGACTCAACGAATTATCAAGAGGGGCCACAAAGCGGAGATTATTATCCCACTCGACTTCACCCATCCCCAAGTCCTCAAATCGGGTATCCCTAGGAGTAGGGTAGCGAGTCACCATGCTCGCAAAACCGACCATTATGGTATTGGAATCGATAAAAACACCGAAATAAAACCAAGGAGTACTTCCAGGAATACCACTGACATAACACTCAGAATCCAACCCAAACGCGGATAGCACTGGGGGCAAGGTTCACAGGGGAAATCCTGAAGAACCGGCAAAGTTCGATAAGGTCATCGCAATAGGGGAAGCGCAACTTATATCGAATCTGAGAAGTGTATACTACGACCTTTCCTTCCGGGGGCACCGTCACAGTCTCGCGAACGTTTTTCAAAGATGGAAGAAAGGGGTACAAGGGTTCGTCTAAGGGACTAACGTCGCCTAACTCAACATACTCGTTATACACGCGTCGACCCAACTTGTTCCACGACAATGGTGCAAAACCTAACTCAAAAGTAGTAAGAGGTTCCAAACTTTAGACAGACTCCGACTCATACCTCTTTGGACAAACCCCCTCGAATCAAATTGTCGGACCCTAAAAAACTGACCTATGGCGAAATACGCTTTGAAAACGCGGATTTTGAAAGAGAGACGCCACTAGTTAATAAAGGCTAACTAGAATCCTAAATTACCTAAACGAATAACGAATTAAACGCTAGGTCAAAAATCGGTCCACGATCAGAAATCCAAGTTCGGGGGTTCTATTACGAATTAAGAAAATTATTTTCTAATTACGCCCTTTCGGTACTTAATTAACCTATTTGCCAATTTAAAATTTAAATATGCTTTATGACTAATTAATCTAATGATATCAAACTTTAAACTAACTCTCATGCGAAAATATTATCAACGACAAATATAAGCTCTAAAAAAAAAACTATTACACATCTAAAACTCCTAATTGAGATAAAATCTAATAAAATCAAACATGCTCAAAATCATGATATAATTTAATAATAATACGTCCTACACATATATACATACAGTACAACACGTTACCTAATTAATCTACATCTAAATTAACTAATTAACATGTTATAATAACAATAATAATAATGATAATAAAAATAATAATAATAATAAAAACAGAGAAAAAAAAACAGAAAAAAAATATTAATAAATAATTAATAAAGTCTTATTATTATTAAAAAAAAAACTTTTATTCACTACAAGACAAAATCGCATGATTTTCGAGAACTGATGTATTATTATTGATTGTGGTGTCATTTTTACATGTAAAAGGTACCTATTTATAGGTAAATTGACACCAAAAAATTGGAAAGTCAATATTCCCTCAATATTTACCCTATTAAATCCGAAAATATATATATAAATATATATTATATATTTTCTGATTTATTACATCACATTATTGAATATGTATTGTCCTAATGCTGCGCCGCCACTCCGCCCTGTGACTCGCCGGATCTCCGCCAGCGTGCTGTTGCCGAGCCATCGTCGTGGCTCCTGCCCAGGTAAGCGTTCTGCGTTTTTTTTTTTTATATTATTATTTATTTGTATATATTTATTTAGTTATTCATTATATTTTTTTGGTTAAATTTGATTGTGTAGAATATTTAATTGTTCAAATGATTATGTATATATGTTGAATATTTATTAGGTTGTGTATATGATTTTTAACTAAGCATGTTAAGTAATTTTGGGTTCTGAATTTCGTCTTAATTAGGAATTGTAGATAATAATTTATTTTTAGAATTAGATAATATTTTGCACATGATATAAATTTAATTAAATCTTGGCATCGTTAGATTAATTTGTGACATGTGTTCAAATAGTGAAATTGGCAAATCTGTGAATTGAGTACCGAAAGGGCGTGATTAATTCCATGTGTCTTAATTCGTAATAGAACCCCCGAACTCGAATTTCTGATCGTAGACCGATTTTATATCTAGGTGTTTAATTCATTATTCGTTTAGGTAATTTAGGATTCTAGTTAGCCTTTATTAACTAGTGGCGACTCTCTTTCCAAAATTGCACGTTTTCAAAACGCAATTCGTCGTAGGTCAGATTTTTAGGGTCCGACAATTTGGCCAAAAGAGTCGCCAAATTGTCGGACCCTAAAAAACTGACCTATGGTGAAATACGCTTTGAAAACGCGAATTTTGAAAGAGAGTCGCCACTAGTTAATAAAGGCTAACTAGAATCCTAAATTACCTGAACGAATAACGAATTAAACGCTAGGTCTAAAATCGGTCCACGATCAGAAATCCAAGTTCGAGGGTTCTATTACGAATTAAGAAAAATTATTTTCTAATTACGCCCTTTCGGTACTTAATTAACCTATTTGCCAATTTAAAATTTAAATATGCGTTATGACTAATTAATCTAATGATATCAAAATTTAAACTAACTCTCATGCGGAAAATATTATCAACGACAAATATAAGCTCTAAAAAAAAACTATTACAAATCTAAAACTCCTAATTGAGGTAAAATCTAATAAAATCAAACATGCTCAAAATCATGATATAATTTAATAATAATACGTTCTACACATATATACATACAGTACAACACGTTACCTAATTAATCTACATCTAAATTAACTAATTAACATGTTATAATAACAATAATAATAATGATAATAAAAATAATAATAATAAAAAAAAACAGAGAAAAAAAAACAGAAAAACAATATTAATAAATAATTAATAAAATCTTATTATTATTAAAAAAAAAAACTTTTATTCACTACGAGACAAAATCGCACGATTTTCGAGAACTTATGTATTATTATTGGAGAAATTCTTGGCTAACTCGGAGCCAACACGTGGCTCCGAGGTGTTGCCCCCACATACATAGAATAATGACACGTGGTAAAGTGTTTTAAAATTTCTGCAACTTGTCTTATTTTCATTGGATGTGGGGGCAACACCTCGGAGCCACGTGTTAGCTCCGAGGTAGCCAAGAATTTCTCATTATTATTGATTGTGGTGTCATTTTTACATGTAAAAGGTACCTATTTATAGGTAAATTGACACCCAAAAATTGGAAAATCAATATTCCCTCAATATTTACCCTATTAAATCCGAAAATATATATATAAATATATATATTATATATTTTCTGATTTATTACATCACATTATTGCATATGTATTGTCCTAATTTAAACTGAGCCTATTTTTAGCATCCCCGTGACTTTCCATATTTAAATACTTCCTTTTTTAAACGCGTTACACGTAACATTTTTTAACACGTCACGTATGTGTCGCGCGTACCAAAATTAGGTGTTTACAATACCAATATTCAAACTCAGTGTCTGACTCAAAATCCGACTCTGAGCTAACATCAGAAAAGAAAGTAACACGCCAAACCGAGGGGATGAAAAACTTACTCATTCTGCGCAAGATGTAGCGCCGTTGAAAAGTCCGAGTCTTGGGGCATCACCAAGAGTATAAAACCTACCATATCAAGCTGAGTATCAGAACGGAGCGAATTCCTGGGTAAGCTCGGAAATAACTCGGCATAGACATATCAACAATTATACCACATAATGATCAACGAGTGACAGTTGAGGCTCGAGGACATCCAAAAACAACAACGGCTATGTACGACAACGAAATCAAGCAATTTTGCTCGGGCAAAAACCATTTTCCGAGGAAACGACAATTTTCCGATCAAACACGACAATCACAATTCAAGTATTCGGGAAATCATCACAAGTCAAGCCTAGGCGATCCAAATAAGAGCATTCAATATGTTCACAAAAGGAGGAAAAGATCGAACCTTGGGAAATCCCGAACCAATTCTAACACTCGGTTCAAAATTGGAATCCCGCCTTGGCCGAGAAGTCGCCGTTGTCGCCGGAAAAATCACCGCCCCACGCCCTCGCCGGTGAAAGGGTCACCGCTATCCTCCGCCGGAAATATGTCGCGCCGGAGAACCTCACCTCGCCACCCGGTGTCGCGCCACGTGGAGGATCGGACTGGTCCTCCTCTTCCCGACGCCGCGCCGCCACCAAGGGAAGAACCCCCAATTCCCGCCGCCCACAAGCCGCCGGAGAAGCCCACAAGCCGCCGACCCTCACGTCATCGTAATCCCCTCGCCTAGGAGCTAGCTGCGCTGCCGGGTTGAAGCTCTTCCTCCAGCGTGAAGGAATAGCGTCGGCCACCCCTAAATTCTAGGGCTAGGAAATTTCTTGGCCTCCAAGAATGTGAAGTTGGGAAAAAAGATGGTGGTGGCATCTAAGTGAGGTAATTCTCTTCCCTTAGTTTATAAGTAAATGTGTGGGGTTTTAGGAGGAGACATAATCACCACCATCAATTTGAATTAAAGATGATCTAAGGGTTAGATAGAAAACTATCATCTTTATCCCCCCTTAACTATAGTTGAGCACATCTTTACTCAAGTTAGCACCATATATGCATATATCTCACTTTCCCATACTTAGAAAATTATTGGACCCGGTCTAAGTATTTTTTCACAGACAGAGCTAACCCTGCACGTGCACATATTGAGTACGATAACATGAAATTAGGTTACATTAGTTCATATTCATAGTTGCATTGCATCCCTATGCACGTACGTATTTTTAAAATGCATGTATGAGAAGATTGGATTTTTATATCCACATTTCACGGACACGTGTCTAGGCACATGTACGTTTACTCTAACGTTTATATTTCCTCTATTTTGAGAAACTGAGGATAAGGCACGAAAAATGCGCCTACGGACAAGCAAGGGATTCGTCGAGAGGTAAAAATGTGGTTTCAAATTGTGCGTGTCAAATCAATCCATTATAAAATAGAGTCAATCAAGGGCTAAACCATTGGTTGACTCGGGGGCATGTGATGGATATACGCTCAATTTGAACCCGCTTCCATTCGGATTGTCTTATTTTGGCCACCCCACTCACGATTATAATTCGAAACTTTGACCCGAACACTTTAACCACAGCGCAAACAGCCCGGACAAGGAAAAATACTTGCCCAGACCTATCCGCTGGATAATCTCACCTAGGTGAGACGGACCAGCTGGACCGATCCCAGGGCCCAGAGGTCGGATTTTTCATCCGACCCCGAAGGTCCCGAGACCTTTTCCGGACGTCGTACCCCCCCCCCCCCCCCATGTGCGTGTGCAACGTCCCGAACCTTGTCACATGGACCACCCTCCGCGGAGTCCTGACATCTTTTTACCCGACTCACACTTAGACATTTCCACCAACCTCTCCGTGCCGTTAAGGGTTTAATCCTGTCTTTATGTGTTAATTAAGTGCACTTAGGGATTAACGGAGTCATTAAGCCACCTTAATCCCCCCCGAAGTCTATATATAGTGATCAAGTTCCATTCATTTCGGTTACATTGAATCTTTACTCGTTTTAGATCTGCCTTCTCTCTAGATTGCATCTCTCTAGAATACCGAACTTACTTAGGCATCGGAGAGGGCTCACCGAGCACCACCCCCTATCCGTGCTCGGTACCGCCCCTTGTGCAGGTTTGCAAGGAGTCAGGCGATGGATCATATCTTCGAGCTGACGGATCACTAAAAAGGACAACTCACCCGCGAGAAGTGTCATTCGGATCGGAAACCCGCTGACCCGATACACACGACTTAACATGCTGTTTGGGCCTTGGATTTTGGTGAGGCATGTACGCCCATAGTTGTCACGTGACTAGACATTTAAGGTAGCGGAGAAACAACGATCAACGATCTAACGTAGCGGAGACAACGGTCGACGATATTCTTTGTGGAAGTGAGGTCGACATTTAAAGTTAGGATTGAGAACATCGTGAATAAGAAACAATGTTCTTTGTCCTGAAGAAGAAATCTCACGAGCCAGGCTAATATTGGGCCAATGATATGACTATATATTGGAGTTTGTTTTATTTTTATTTTTATTTAATTATCTGTATAAGTAGCGACGGGTTTACCAAACCTGTCGCTAAAAGCCGCAAAATAATGACAGGACTAAATCTTGTCCTAATTATATTTTAAGCGACAAATTTTGACACCTATCACTAGTAATTTGTCATTAATATCTCATTATATAGTAGTGTTCAGTGCTCTCGGTCCCTTTAACTAGAATTTTGAAGTTCGAAACCTTAGAATGCGTGGAATAAAAAGTCTATAGACCAGTGTTATTAGAATCGGACCGGACATCGAATCGTAGAGGTGTCCGAGCTCTCGGTTCGAACCGATTCGAACTTGTCCGACCGCCTGAACAGCGGTTGCACCATACCTAATTCAGATCTACAGTCTAGAAGCTTCACGTTAACTCCTTCAGATCAAAGCTTCCTCCAAAACTTCGTAATTATCATTAGCTTCACAATTTCTCTCCTTTCCTCTCCAGATCCGCTGTGCAGAAGCTTCCTCACCTCCAGGTCTGTTGACGGACCAAGCTGAACATCGAATCTACGCCGTTTTCGGATGGCGGGTGAAGGAGGTAACAGAGAAGGACGATCGGCGGTGCTAGTGGAGAAGCGCGACTGTCAGTGGTGGTGATTAAGCGTCTCAACCTTACTGACCTTGGGATCGACGACCATCCTCCCCCTGAATCAAAGCCTTTAATTGACGATTCCTCAATCACGCTCAATTCTGGGGATAGCTGCCTCCTTGTTGGATCAAATGGAGCAGGTCGGTTTGATTTGTCTGGTTTTGGTTGTTTAGTTTACAGCTAAACGTTGTTAATTTCTAGATCTTGATAACTCTCCACTGTCGATAGCAAACGCGATATACCTAACTATGCCTCTGTTTTGATTCAATTTTCCTCTTCATGGCTATACTGTATGCATTATGCAATCACTTGTTTTCTGCATTCTTGTTAAATTGACCAACTTTTGGAAGATTTCTCTCATCTTGGAGGCCTAATTCTTTAAGTTTTTTTTAGGTCTGTATGAACAACTTAATACACGTATAGAGGTCACATAAATTACAAAATTAGACCTAACCGAAATTTAAAATCTCAATAAATTTGGACTACACATAACCGAAATATTATATCTGGGTTAAATGTCCAAATCTTTTCCTTTGCCTAAACAAGGCAACCACGTGGGGCACAACAATCATTGTTGTCTCCCACGTGGGTTCACTTTATTTATTTATTTATTTTGCTTTTTTTAGTTAAATAAATATTATAGTTATAATTTATAAATTTTTCTTAGAATGTGTGTAGAGTTTAACATATTGAATCTTAAAGTGTTAAAATTGGATACACTTTCTGACTAGATAAATTATAAATGGTTGGAATTATGATATAAGTACCTTTAGGTTTATGTTGTTTATTGATTGTATTCCTAAACCCTAATAGAATGAATGAAAATTAAAGTGCTAAAATTATTATTTGAGCAATTTTAGCGTTAATGTAGCTTACATGTTTTTTTTTTTCTTAAAACACTATTAGAATGGGTGGGCAATTTATAGAGTGAACCCTTGAGGGCTAAAATTGGAGAAACAGTTTGACCGGATAATCTCTAGAATGACCGGGTGAACCCTAAAACCCTAAATGTGTAAACCCTAAAGATTATAGGGTTTACACGGTCATTCTAAGGTTTACTCGGTCATTCTAGGCGTTTATCCGGCTAAAATGTTTCTTCAATTTTAGCCCTCAAGGGTTCACTTTATAAACTGCTTAGCCATTCTAATAGTGTTTTTGAGAAAAAACTGTAAGCCACATAAACCCTAAAATTTCTCAAATAATAATTTTAGCACACTAATAGGGTTTACTCGGTCATTTTAGGGTTTACCTGGTCATTCTAGAGTTTATCCGGCCAAACTGTTTCTCCAATTTTAGACCTCAAGGGTTCACTTTATAAATTGCTCATTCTAATAGTGTTTTAAGAAAAAGAACGTAAGCTACTAAACACTAAAATTGCTCAAATAATAATTTTAGCACTCTAATATTCACTCATTCTAATAATCATAAAACAATATAAACCTAAAGTTACATATATCATAATTTCAACCATTTATGATTCATCCGGCCAAAAAGTGTCTAATTTTAACACTCTAAGATTCATTATGTCAAACAGCTCATACATTTTAAGAAAAGTTTATAAATTATAACTATAATATATATATATTTAACTAAAAAAAGCAAAAAAAAAAAAAAAAACCCACACGGAGGCTAACAATGGTTGTTGTGCCCACGTGGGTGCCTTATCTCGGCAATGGATAGGATTTGGGCACTTAACCGACATATCATATCTCAGTTATGTGTAGCTTAAATTTTACCGTTAATTCAAATTTCGGTTAGGTCTAGTTTTGTAATTTATTTTTTATGTGGCATATATGTGTATTTGGTTGTTCATATAGGCCTACATCGGTTAAAAACTCTAATTAATTCTTCTGCATCTTGGAATTTAGGATTTTAGATGTTGAACCTTAGATTTGCCTGATTCTAAGAAAACCGGTCGGTTCACTAAAAATCAGCTGTTTGAACCAGGTTCGCTTGCATGCTGGTGTTGTTAGCGAACCAGACCGTCTAGCAGTTCGGTTTCCGATCGGACCCAGTTGGACCGTCTGTCCTGTCCGGTTCTGATAACACTACTGTAGACTAAATGAACAAACCTAACTATAAAAGAGTTTTACTTCTTGGCGACAATTTTTTCATTTTATGACTAGTGGGGAGAGTTTCTGCCGTTTTTTACTTTGTATGCAAAAAAGTTGTTGAAATTTGGAAAAGGTTTCAAACTGGATTATTGGATGTTGGCATTACAAGATGAAGGTTTGTTTATAAAGAAGATCATGCATTCATTACATAAAAGAAGTAAAACTACATATATTTTTCACCGTAGCTGAATTACATGACAAAACAGTTGCGACTTTTTATCTAGTCTGACAAGAATACAACATTCAACACGATAAGTTTTATTCAACCACATTTTAGATGACTGATCACTTAATAACTATCATAAGCGATGATCCAATACAGAAATCAACCACATTGAACAAGTGTTAATTTACATGTAGATATTGGTGTTGGAGAGTCTAGGTTTGGGGATAGTAATAACAGGATTCAACTTCTTCATAACGATCCCAAATCGATCTGCTAACTCTAGCTCTGCATCCTCTGGCACTTCCCAGTGGAACGAATGCAATAGAGATGCCAAAACATACTTAGCCATCTTCTCAGCTAGTGGAATCCCTGGACACATCCTCCTACCCGACCCAAACGGCATGAACTCGAAGTTATTCCCGTAGAAATCGATTGTGGGATTCTCCAAGAATCTCTCTGGTCTAAACTGTTCCGCGTTTTCCCACACTTCAGGGTCTCTGTGCATAGCCCATACATTCATAAACACCTTGGTATCTTTTGGAATGTCGTAACCACACAAAGTTGTCTTCTCCCTAGAAGCTTTAGGAACCAATAGGGGAATCGGTGGGTGCAACCGGAAAGTCTCCTTAAGTACGGCATCCAAGTAATTCAGCTCGATAAGTGAAGCTCATCTACCATGTTTTCGGTTCCCACAATTCGTCTTAATTCCTCAGTTACTTTCTTCATCACGTCTCCATGGTACAACAATCGTGCCATGACCCATTCTATGGATGTCGCTGTTGTATCAGTTCCACCGATGATAATGTCCTGTTTGTTTATTAACAATGAAGGGGTTAATTTTCAAATTCGCATATGATGCTTGGGCAATTCAATAAGTTACTAACCAAAGTTTTTTTTTTTGTTAAAATATTTTGCTAGTTTAAGTTTCACAAGCGTACAAATTACTACATTCGTTAGGACTTATGTCTAATTTGGACAGAATGAGTCACATACGCCCAACTTGTGATGAACAAAAACTTTTCAAATTGCTAGCTAATATTTGTAGAGTCAAACAAATTGCTAGCTGATGTTTGGGTAGCCTAAAAAATTGCTATCTATTCGGTTAATTGTTGAGTAACAATGCAAGTGAACTTACAGTTAGAACAGCCTTCAGTTCCATGTTACCAAAATTATTATCCGTCAATTGCAGATCCAAAAGAATCTGCAACATGTCTTTCTTCGGTTGATTAGAGTTATCGTCCAGCTCTTCTTTTCCTGCGTTTTTTCTAGCCCTTTCTGCTTTAGCGCGCTCAATGATTGAGTCAATGAAAAAGTGCAACCATTGACGGACCTTTTCTGCCCGTTTCCCTACTCCCTGGAGATGATCGTCACAAATTTTAAACCAGTCATAACTAAAACAAACCTTTTAACATGCTTGGTTTACACGAAAACAAAACATGTCGCATAAGATTATGCCAAAAATCTTCACTATGAGGATATGAGAAAGTTGATTAAACTCATCTTATTCTTAACTGCAGTATCATAGTGTGCAGTTACAAAGTTGATCCAAAGTAATTAGTCATAAATTCTAGCTTATGAGAATGTTAGCCTTAGAGGTGTGTTCAATTTATATAGGTAGTTGAAAAAGTAAGCTTAGACAAATTGGTATTTGATTGTTTTTTTTTTCAACTTTTAGGAACCTGAGAAAATACAATTTGATAAATGATACAAAAGTTTGTGCAGCAATTTTGGAAATACCTAAAAAAAATCAGACACCATTTTTTGTGAAATGCATGAAAAATTTGAATCAATGTTAAAATTGTACGTACCTGTATATCAAACCTTGCAATAAAAGGAATGAAGTCGGAAACATTAGGTTGAGCAAGAACGACCATAAGCTCCGCAACAACATCCCTAAATTCCGACTCCATACGCGTCCCTATCCCCTCATCAACAGATCGGCCCCATACCATAGCCATGGTGGCGTTGACCATGAGACGAAGAGCAAGATCCCCAATATCAACTGCGCTTCCCACCTTGCTGCTTCTATACACACCGTTGACTGATTTCTGAACCTCTAACCTCCTCAGATTTGAACAACCGTCAAGGCTCTTATTGCTCATCATCTGTTGCACGAAGATCTTACGCATCTTCCTCCAGTACTCACCGTACTCGGCAAACGTTATGTCGACCCCACCGCACGTTATGACTAGTGATGCGACTGTTGTGTCTCGGTTAGCAAATATCAAATCCTGTTCGCAGACCACTTCTTTTGCGATGGTTGGGGAGCTGACGACGATGCAGAGTTTCTTCCCGAGCCAAATTTTGTAGACCGGACCGTAAGTCTCGGACAATTTTGTGAACTCGCGGTGCAGGTCGGGATTTAGGAAGGGAAGGTATCCGAGTAGTGGCAGTCCCCGTGGTCCTGGTGGTAGCTGCAGGCCATCGCGGTTCTTGTTCCTCAAAGTGATTGAGAATAATAATATGGTGAGGCAAGCTATGAGTAAGAAAGTGAAGATTGATAGAGGTGTTGTTTGGTTATAAGTGGAGTTACTATCCCAAATCCACCACCATAACTGCATATCATCGTTTAACATCTTTTGACACTGATTTTTCTGGGAAATTAGAAACAATGGAAGTGCTTTGTCGACTGGACTAATAATTTGGGAGAATAATGAGCAAGGAAAAAAGAGGTCATATCTATCTAATTTATATTAAAACTGTGTTTACCATACTAGTTTACTTCGCGCGCATGTGTTCCATACGTATGTCTCTAACGTTGTTTTTTTCTGCATATAAGTGTTATGGTATGTTAATAACACATTATAAGAAGTTAAAATATTATTGTAACTATAATTCTAGAAATAGTAATTTTTTATGTAGGTAACACGTAGCATATAACATAGTCAATGTTTGCGGACCAAGCAAAAGAAAATCTAAGTTTATTTTTTATTTTTACTATCTCTTAATAGTTTGGACATCATACTCTAGAAAGTTGTCAAATTTACGGATACCTGACCACTCTCTTTGTTTTTGGGAAACAAATTATGAAGATGTTTACGAGCCGTCGAGTCGGGTACGAAGAAAGAGTATCATGATTTTCGCGGAGAGGTGAAGAGTTTTTAGATCAACATCAAAACTTTAAGGTTATTTGTCACGCCTTTAAGCCCGAGCGACTGTTCCCACTTAGCCCAACCCAGCCTAACTAAGCCTGTTGTCCTTATTTAGACATAGAAAATGAGACATTTCTATTAAATTTGAGTAGTGAGATATTACATTATTACTTGGTAATCTAAATTGTTCTCATATAAATGGAGTTCCTTTCCACCACCATCATGCTTTGTGTCGTTTCTATCTAATTTTCAACATCTTCTTAAAACTGTCGTTTTCACCTCGTCACTCCTGTTTTATTAGTATTATTTAATCTTCGAGTATTTGAAAGGAAAAGGACAATAACATTAGCAATTTGCATCAAATAATTGCACATAAAATTGACCACATCCCTATACAAGACAATCTTTTATAGAATTTATTTATGGTCTAAGGTCGCATAAATGATAAGATAAACCTGCTTATAGATTTATAATTTGTATGAGCATAAATATATTGTTAACATAGCTACCAGCAAACGTATATTTCCATATGCTACTTTTTTTTCTTTTTACCAAAATAAGTTTTTTTTTAGAATAGTTACATGGGTTAATTAATTACTAAATTATATCTACATTTTCTATGAATATGCAACTTGTTAGTCAACCCTACCCATCGGTTTAGTTAGATAAACACCTATTTTTTAAATAAAAAATTGTACATATAGATTTATAGTATATTTGTAATTTAAAGGGTAAAATAGGAACTTTATAAATTGAAGAGACATACCCTTAAATTACTTTTAGATTGAGGAAGGATTAGAGATATACTAGATACTGACCCGCGCGCCACGTGAGAAGAAAATCAATTAAAAATGTTACACTAAATTAGTTTATTATAATTTATTGTGTAATAAAGTAAATAATTAAATATTTAATAAAACTAAGGTATTATTGAAGGTCGGTAGAAGATGCTTAATTACCTTACACTTCTGCACCTTTCTAGGTGATAAATTGTAAAGGGAAATAGTTATTAGAAATCTATAAAATTATTTTATAGTAAAAAATAAGAACCGACAATTATGAATATCGCATACTTTATTCATTAGTTATAATTTTTTTTTGTAAAAAAAAAAAATAAATTTAAGTTATTGAAACAAAGCACTCTAAAAATATTAATTTTATCTAGTATTTAGCATTCCTAAATATAAGTATTATTTTTTGCAAAAAAAAAAAAATTTAAATTTTCAATCGACAATTTTGAAGTAACAATTTTATATTAGAAATCTCATTCCTAATTATTGATAATATAATTAACTTATGATGTCTATAAAATCTATTAGATTAACTATGAGGTATGAAGGAATTTGAAGTTATTATCAATAAAACAACTAAAATTAACAAAAAGTCAAATGTGTTTATGAATTATTAGTATTAAACTTGCAGAGAGAAATGAAATTTGGAAGATCAAATAGTGCACATCTCTATGATAAAAAGAAAAATTGCATTCATGGTTGATGTATGCTCGAACACATTAATGTGGAAAACCGGGAAAAAAAAATTCAAAATCAAAATAAATAAGTTAAAACTAATAGTATAAAATATGCATCCATATATCATAGTTTTTTTTTTTTACCTTTAAATGATCGATAACTAATGTATCACTTTAAATCACTATCCATTATAATTATGTTTCGGAGAGATCGATAGTTGATCTTAGAGTAACACCTCCTGCTCCCACCCCAACTGCATCATATGTATGCTCAACAACGGTGTATGTAGAACTCCCAACAGCCTGTAGAGACAATTGATGGATCACTAAAAACTCCATCAAACTTACAAAGAAGAATCAGCAAGAGTAAGCATCAAATAGATTGTTCAATCATAAAAAAACATAAATTAATATTCAAGAGGGCGAGACAACGCTAATCTAAAGGATATACAATTATTATAAATATACATGGCGTTATTTGTAAGCTATAATAAATCAAAACAGCTAATGAAAAACCCCCTGAAATTTAAACTCAGCTCTTACCCCATCATATCTCTCTTCCAAGTCTTCCGTGATAATCACTGAGCGAGAAGAACGGAAAAATACGAACTGCCGGAAGATCCCTCAATATTAACCTAATCAAAGCCCCCTCCCTCACTGATGAACAAACATATTGACCTTTAATTAGCTCAGCGTCAAGACTTGTCAAAGTTGCCGACCCGTTCTGTGTGCCACATCAGTATGATATTGTTTTGATAGGGTGTTGCACATAAAGACCTATATGTACGAAAGATAATTGACCGTGCTGCATATTGTATTATAGAAATAGTATATTGTACACAATATTTAATTAATATATTTGTTGTGCTAATAACTTATACGTGCGTGCCCCCATCTAATTCTACATGTATGATTATGGATGAGTACGACCCAATTTTTCTTCATTATGTTCTAAAAAGTTTCTATATTCAATCCAAAATTCTAAAGTAATGGTTCGAATGGTGTTCTTTATATACAACAATTTAGGGTTCATTCATGATACTTATTATATTGACACACTCGGGTAATAATGTTTTTATTATTTTATTATTATTATATATATATATATACTGCTAACGTGGCGGTCTATGATCTTTCGGAGCCAAACTGTATAGATAATGAATTTAAAAAGAAACTTTTAATTAATTTGTTTCTTTAAATTGTGTAGAGCACAAAATAGGAGATAGAAATACTTCTTAATTTTCAATCAATCAATATTATGTATCTAAATTTAGAGAACCCCTATTAAATTCTGATTAAATTAGGAAACGCTGACTGAACAAACTGTCAACGTGTCAGTCAGAGGGCTTCCTATGCCGAATTAATATAATATAGTAGATAGTAGATATGTACAAACATTTCATATATCTACATTTATTTACACCTATATTAAAAGTTTGGTCTATCCTCCCTTGCAAATGATACAATGTTTCATCACCGCGCCAGTTTTAGAACTCTTGTCGTCCCGGCTTCCAATAAGTACGTCGTTTCACTTTCAATCAAGAAAACAAAGCGTTGGATCAAAACTGCTATCTCACTCCCCCTCACCTCCCTTCCCCTCCCTAACCGCTATGAAAAAACGTTCTTCTGCAACCGCTTAAGGAGATGCTCATCCGGTGAAAAATGACGATTCTATCATCGACGACATTTCAAGGCCCCCGAGTTGGTGGCGCAGCAGCGGTGTTGCAGCTCAGATATGTAGATCAGTCAGAATGGTAATTGGCACAAAGTACGTTGATTTATTCCTTCACTTTCTTTCATTCTGTGAACTGCTTTCTCTAATTCTCATGTCTGTTGTTCCCCGACGGTGGCTCCATCTTCGGGTTCGCTCACTTCCCAACATCTTTAGACTAGCAGATACGGAACTGATTGCCCTTGAGTTTGATTCAAAGCCAATGTCGGAGATTCTGACAATCACGAATATTAAATGATTAATTAAGTATTGTACAAAAAATCGAACGCAAGTCTCTGGAACCTGTCTTGATGAGTGATTTCCTGAATTATTGATCAATTTTGAATTGAAGACTACGTACAGATTTCAAGGTCAATAATAGTGTTGAATCTGATCATGTCTAAAGTCGATTGTTTGACGTACCTGATTGAGTTCGTTCTTTACAAGATAATGATTTTTCTCCTAATGAAAGAGATAGTAGAAATTCGTGTCTTAGCAACAAGGTGAGAACTTCCCATCGCTCGATGATTTAAGATCTGGTATATTCTAACCCTCTACAATTGCTATATATGTTTCAGAGTTAGTGTAATTCTCACTTTATTCACTGTTTACATGTCTGTTCCTTCCTTTATGGCTATATATATATAAATATATAATTGCAGATGATGAGACTTACTCTTCACAGCTTCCTCCAAAGTAACTATTTCTTAACAAGGTTAGCGTCTCTCTTAAACATGCAGATCATGATAACTGGAACTTTGCAGCCCTACTAATTATTCACAATTGATATCAAGATTAGGACCGCAAAGAAAATTGATGATTATACAGATTTTTTTTTTTTTTTTTGGGTTTCCCGCGGGGTGGTCCTAGGGGGCCCTCATCAGGAGGGCAGCACCCGTAGCATGCTTGCTCCACACCTAGACTAATCCCCACTCGCACCGGGTCAGCCGTAAGGGGTAAAGTGCTGGCCATGAACAATTTTCCATTCCCATGGTCACTAGCGGGGATTGAACCTCTGACCGCTCTAATAAGACCTTTTGAATAAACTCCATGGTGGTACATTGCTTATTTATTAAAATTGAGAGCTTGGACTGGCTTTTTGAGGGATTTATTAGGTAGGTCATTTGATGTCCCTGATATTTACCAATTCATACAATTACTATCCATGTATTGGACATCTGCAGATGCTTCGAAAATGTTATTCTTACATTAGAATACTAAGTCGGTGTGGAACAGGATACTAATGCAGTGTGGAAATTTGGTTCACACTGATCATTGCTCTATCATTTGCATATATATCATTTTTTCTGCTTTAAATTTTTGGAATTTGTTTTTCATGTAGTCGATTACTCTATCATTTGTTGTTATTGTTTTTGTATTGATGTGCTATTGCTAAGCACGTTTTCCCGATCAAAATATGTTGTCACAACGATTCAACTGAACTTGAGAATGGAGATCATTGATTTTGGTGTGTGCTCTCTCCATTCCAATTATATTCGATTAAAGTTCGAACTTGATGGTAGTTCCTAATCTAATTTCGTCTGGAGTCTACGATTTCTATTTGGAACGACCGTTTAACTGATCCACTAGACTGTAGTTTGGCGGTTTATTTTATTATGATCTTATTTAGAAACTTTTAACTAAATTGGTTCGAAAACTTTCTTCTTATTTTATTATTACTATATACATAGGAACTTCTCTAAATTTCTATTTAGAATTCCTCCTCTATATTTAAATGTAGCTACCAGTCGCACATACTTTGGAATAACAAAATATTATCATACAGGGTGGTTATACTCACAACTCCAAATTGTGTTGTATTTCTTAATCTGGTGAAGCGCAAAACTATTGTACTGTGAAGAGTACTAAGAGGTGTCCAAATTTCAATTCCAACTTCGTCAACCGAAACCAGGTCTTTAGCCTTCCTTCGTTTCCAAGTACTGTAACGCCTGACGCAGTGACATTTTCCAGTGTGTTGTCAGCTTGTGGTAAGCCTGCAGCTTATAAAAGGGTAAGGAAGTACACCAGAAAATAATGGTTGTTGGTGATGAGGTTGTGGAGAATGAAGTAGTGATGGGTTCGGTTGTTGACATGTATTCAAAGTGTTTGGTTGTAGATGATGCGTATAATGTTTTCAAGGACGTGGAATTGTGGACGTCTATAGTTGGATATCTTGGGGTTTTAATTTTATCGTCATGTAGCCACACCGGACTGGTTGATGAAGGATGTATGGTATTTAGGGAGATGGTTGGAATAAAACATGAAACATGTTCGAAAATAAATGGTTCTATGCTTATACTTTCACATAGGTGAACACTTTATATTACAAAATCAATTTTAAGTTTGTTTTAACATCTGTTATAACAATTTCATATTTTAAAAAATTTAAATATTGACCAATTTTATTGAATTTTCAAATCGTCATTTAAACTAGACAATAAGAGTAATAAATGACCAACGCGCTTGCAACGCATGCGCCGACACCTAGTATATATTAAATATGTCTAGAGTTACTGTGATTTGTTCGATCTGATGATTAAAATTGGAGTCAGCAGCATATAAGATGTGGATAAACTAAAACCAAGAACCGTCAAATATTCTGTTCGTCTTGGCCCTGATCACCGGGGCGGTGATCTGATGCAGATCACCGCCCCGGTGATCAGGGCCAAGACGAACTTTACTCCTCGATAATCAACATGCTTTCACTTTTCGGCTCAGCGAAATCTCACACCGCCCCGGACATTATAATTTATACCTGATGGATATATGCCCAATTAGGGTTCGTATTTATATTTCAGACCTCGTAGACACGTCAAACCCACGAAAACGACCTCGAAACGCTAAAATCCGCAAGTTAAAACGGTCCGGACGTGTAGCACGCGCATCCGGACCGGACTCGGCCGGATTGTGTTAACACAAACTGGACCTCCGGATTGCCGCCCTCGACGCGCGTATTTTTCCAACGTGTTCTTACACTAACTTAGAGTTTTCTAATAGCCAACATTGATCAAACCAGACGACGGTTCACACTTTCCTTTAAACCGGCGTCGAACCGCACAAAAACCGGGATCGGTTCTAAGGTTGCCTATAAATAGGGAACCTAGGCCATCCATTTTACTTTACATTCGCTTAAGATTGGCTTAAGAGCTCTGACTTCTCTCTAGCTTTCTCTCTCTAGAATTCTTATTTTAGCATCGGAGAGGGCTCAACCGGCACCACCCCCTCCTTGCTGGTTACTGCCCCTGTGTGCAGATCCGGACGACAAGCATGAAGTTAGGAGCGTGAAGTTGATTATCGAGGATAGCTGGAACCGTCACCGTCGCAATTGCGCGTATAGCTGCTGCAGCAATCGCTGCTACCACCGGTCTTGTGACAGTGTTCACCATTATAGTAGCAACCGCTACCTTGGACGTCGTTGTAACCGCTGTTACCATCAACCTTTGACATTTGTCTACAAGTTTTCGCTATCGTTACTATAGTACGCGCACACAGAACAGGAACCAAGGGAAATAAGAAGTAGGGGAATGATGAACCCTCATATTTTCGAATTAATTCAAATATGACCTGAAGAGGATCGTCGTCGCCAACAGAAATCATCACGGATTACATACGCTACACCTGAGCTGACCACTATATGAGCAACGTTCGCCGTTTGAACACGTTCACTATCAAAGCAAACATTTCAAGGTTGCGTTCACTTCCAAAGCGCATGCAGCTCCAACTTGTGGTGTCCCCTGGTCAATACTTGTCAAACGCGCACATCGATGGCAAGCGCGCGCACCCACGTCCTTACAACACACCCAAGTCATGGGTATACGGGAGTTCGACCTCTGACAACGCGCAAGTAAGAAACCAAATTGCACACTTCCTACGAAGGATGTTCCAACACTCGGCAATCAAGGGAAGCCTCAACACCGGGAGAAGGAGATTGTGACACAACAACGCACTCCGACGCGCCCGCACCTGTCACGTTCGCACAAATTCCGAATTTTTCCAAAAATCTCCAACGGGGGCATGCGTTGACTACGCCCATACGACGGAACCTCAAGGGCTCTAAATATCGCGTCACGGTAATAAACAGGGGGGGCACCACTCAAGTGACAACGCCACCACCATTGCGGAAGATAGGAATTCAACATACAACACACGCCTGTGCTAAGCACATCACGCGAGAAAAGTTAGAGAATTTTCTCCAACATCCAACAAGTTTACTTTTGTCGAGCACATAAGAGGGTTGTACCACTCAGAACGTACGCTGTCAGCAAAACACTATCTTCGGCTACAACAAAGAAAATGAGAGGACTCCACCAGTCTAACATCCCTCAATATTTTATACAGCCGTCACACAGACACAACACCGTGAAGAGTCACAAGTGTATGAAGAAACACATCAAGTAAACCATGGCCTCATGGAAGTGAACACACGAAGCGTACAACGCAAAGCGTACACACTATACTCAACAACGCGCGACGCGTGTCTGAGAGGGAAAGGTTGCTCTTACCCACTCCTAGCAACAAACACACTTGCATCACAATGCAAGAAGAGAGGAGAACGAATTTACAAGTCTTCCTCAAGTATGAGTATTGCCGCATGACAGTCTCCGAGAGACATGCTCAACACTCGAGCAAGAGCGGGGGCATCTTGCTGAACCCCCGCATACAGGACACGACATCCCCCGTATAGGATACAATCATTATACTCTATCAAGAAACAACGGTGCACTACCAAGCAAATTGGGGGGCACTAAGCTGACAAGTGCTCGGCATTCCACCGAAGTGAAAAAGCGAATCGTTGCAAGAACACGCGGTACCACTCCTCTAAGAAAATGCGCAAACGAGGAATACAACTTCAACATTTTATACGGATTGGTCCCAAGAGGGAAACACCAAGCATCGTCCTCGAAGGACGATTCTTTCTACTTGAACAAGGTCCAGGTAACATGTGTTACTACCAAGGTTAAACCCAGGTATGAAGTAACAACTTTACAACAATACTATTATGAATAAAGCAGACCACTCGAGTAGGATATCTACTCAGGGTAGCCTGATTTAGTCAAGGCAAAATCCAAGCTGAACGGAACAGACTAGTCGCGAATAGTCTGATCCAGTCATATTGGCATTGCAGGAGATAGAGCCATATGAGGAGACTTATAACTCCATTTCATTCCCTAACCAATATATATCTCGAAGTATTGCGACCAACTTGAGACAGGTTATATGTACATCCAAGAGTTGTCTCAACGACACAACCTATCTAGGGAACAACACTAAGGGGAGCTGTATGCAACACTCTCTGGAATTCTCTATCTATGAACATTCTACTTAGGCATTTAAGCCAAGTAACGGTCGCGTATATATCATTTGCATCATCACAACAAGTCTCCAAGTTAACTGTAACTTGCGACATCTCAGCGAGCATTCTACTCAAACATCAGCTCTTACCATGGAAACAACACCAAGTAACAATCTTGTATATACGTGTGCATCACGCTAAGGAAGCATCGACGCATATCGACTAAAGGACGAATGCAGCAATGCATAGTCACTGTTTATACATACATATCCACCAACACATTTAGAGGGGGATACTTGAAAAAGTTCAGCACCTAACGCGTCCGCACCTATCGCGTCCACACCTGTCGCGTCCGCACCTGACGCGTCCACACCTAACACGTCCACACCTAGGGAAGTTTCCCACACAACCAAGGAGTCCTCGTATCAGGCTCCTTTACTCTATCTATTACATTCATTACTTGAAGGAGATTCATAACTCCATATATTTGCAACTTTGTAATTGTAACAACTATCTAATGAAATCAATGTATTTTCATAGGTACATCTACATCATACACACTACTTTGGAATTACGCCAAGTAACAAACTACGCGCATATTACTCGCATCAACAATACAAGCTATCGCGCTATGCACAACAATCGACATATATTATACAATGTCGACATATCTACTATCAGCATCAACAATGAGCATATAAACGCTCTCTATCTATATCGACGACTACTCCAAATAGCGTCGATAACACACAACATCTTGAGTTCAAACCAAGGTTTATCTACAAGTGACATGCTGCGACATCCTCCTTGTGAGGGCAACCCCCATGTTCACAACTAAAAAATGGCATGCTGCGAAATCCTCTTGTTAGAGGCAAATCCTCATGTTCATAGCCATTCCCTGAGTTTAAAACAGGATGCAAAACATTCAAAGGGACTGATCACCCCGATATGGCGGACGTCCTCTTGTTAGACGACAACCCCATGCTACTACAAAATATGCTTCCCCAACGCGGGTTGATACGACATGGCGGACATCCTCTTGTTAGACGACAACCCCATGCTGCTACAAAGTATGATTTCCCAACGCAGGTTGATACAACATGGCAGACGTCCTCTTGTTAGACGACAACCCCATACTATTACAAAGTATGCTTCCCCAACGCGGGTTGATACATCATGGCGCGACATCCTCTCTATAGAGAGCAACCCCATGCTATTACAAAGTATGCTTCCCCATCGCGGGTTGATACACGCTAGCAAGAGAGCACCCTGTTTGAAAAACTCACCAAACTTACAAGTCGAGTCTCGTACAACGCTATTTTGCTCGTGAACATATAACAGAATAAAACACACCAAATGCAGCAAGTAGTGTCTTGCCACAACATCGCCTTGGAGTGGACCAAGAGACGGGAAAAACTGCAAGTCGTTCTAAAGCGGTCTTTTGCAGCCCTTCTGGACTAACCATGGAGAGGTGCAGTAGCATCGCAAAGTAAGTACGAGTCTAACCATGGAAAGATTTGCAACAACGTCACGCGGGGTGTGCCCAACTGACGGATGGAAAAACACATAGTATAGAAAAGTAGCATCTTGTCACAACGTCGCGTTAGAGTGGAACTAAAAGACGGTATAAACTAATGTCTTGCCTCGCCAAGACGACTCTACTACATGCCAAGTGCCAGTGCCATGTGCCAAGTGCCAGCGCTGAGTGCAATACTATCCCATGATCTTGCGCGTTATCATCTATAAACACGGCAAGTACTCAATACACTCATTACGCCATCCCTTGGATTTAAAACAAGATGGGCACTCATGACACTTAGCGACGTACGTCCTATGGTCACAACTACGGATGTTATATCCAGTACAATAAAGAGACTATGGTAACGCAAGGTATGAAATACTACTAACGAGTTATCATGCATTTCTACTATGATCATGACAGGTCTATTCGACAACATCAAACGTATATATAAAAGGTTCAGGGAACAACACCCGGCATAACATCAACCCAGACATGGGGAACAACAACTATGTACAAAGCTTGGTAGAGCGAACACAGTCAACCTAGTACAACATGCAAGTGGTATACTCCACACAACATCTACATAGCCTATACGGCCCTTACATATCCGCCTATGCGACATCTACATGCATAAACAACATGGCAATGCGCGACTATTCAGGGTAACATTACATATATAATTATGGTACTAACACCTATACATATATATTAGTCAATGCTTGCAGAACACACATGTCTATTCACACACTCTATGAAGAGTTTCAAGGTTCTACCATTGTCGCGAACAATTACACAATACCAAGCCTATATAAACAAGGGCTAACATCATACAAGTTGCGATTCAAACATCATTGTCAACAAACACAATATTAGCACGATGTGCAACCGCACCTTGAGTGTGCAAGGGTGCTACATGATCGGTAGCAGACTTAGCAAATATACCAAGTTGACCAAACGGAAGCACAGGGGCAAGAGTATACACACCTTGCATAAATCATACATCAAGACGACAACGCCTGTCTAGACGTCATCACAGAATAATTGCGCACCTCGCTATCATCAGCAAACTTCTTGCGAAGGATAGTCATCTCGGATTCAAGAGCAACAACTGAAGGCTATCAAACAAAGGCAGAAGTCTTCAATCCAATAACCTTAGCATCCAAGCAGCGAACTTTCTTGTTCGCTCCAGCTATTGCATAACAAAATACATCATGCTTCTTGGAGAAAAAAATACAAAGGTGAAGAGAGTGGTAATACCCACCACGATTTACAAATAGTTCCATTTTCAACAAGGAACGAGGACCGAAGAACGCGGGAACAACCTATAACAAGAGTAAAGAATGATACTCACAAGGGTAAAGCAAGCAAGACGCACGAGGGCAAAGCGAACATACATACGCGCGGCTCTTTCAACACGCGCGTGATCCCTCAACACGCGCGTGATCCCTCATCAATACTACCATCGAAGAAGCAAACAAGAAGGATAGATGCAACAAGTGCAATGGAAGATCAACAACATAAGCAATATTCTCGCTCCAAGCGGCTCCTCCCCCGAGATCCGGTCCCTCGACACGGGGGCAGATAAGGCAGACGGGCGAGTCCAAACCTCAACATCTTTCCCTTCGTTGTGGGTAAGAGCCTTCAACGACTCACCACTAGCAGTAAACTCAGATCACTCGGAGTTGCTCGAGGGACGAATCTCGAAGTCGGATCACTTTAATCCTGATCAAGTAAGAGTAGTGTTGACAATGACGACGCTAAGACGACCTCGACTCCGACTCGGACTCAGAAAAGCAAGAAGATCACTATCTAACCGGGATCTGAAAAAAGTATCACTTCCAAGTGCAGCGCGCATGCGTCAACACCCTAGGAGGAGGGCAACACATTGTTCACAAACTAAGTATGGAGTCGTCAAGCGAACACGCGTGCACCGAAGCATTGAGATAGGAGGCAACACCTCCCGTTCATAAACTAAAGATGGTAGCAACAAACATGGCATAGTGCGTTCATGCTTCGGCACGTCGACAGGAGGTGTAACAGCTCATCTCCAAATGCTAAGTGTAACTACCATGACTGTGAGGACGCGTATGCACGTGTCGACATACCAGTGTAAAATCTACTACAAGATTAAGCGGCTATCATGTCCGCACATCTTTAAGCGGCTATCATGTCCACACGTCTCCAAGCGGCTATCATATCCACGCGTCTAGAAGTGTCTATCACGTCTGTGTATCGCCAAACGTCCCGTATGTTTGTGCGACACCCTATGTCTGCAAAATCAGCTAACTCCGGATGTGTACTCTGGAACATACGCTTTGACAGCTCAACTTACAAGGAAACAACAACTTGATCAGCGCGTGTATACGCGACAGTCATTTATGCAAGCACCAAGCAACGAACACTCTCCTGATGGAGATAACTACATACATATAGACTTGTTAGTCTCTATACATCACATAGCGAATGTTGGATCACGGTGGAACTCCGGTACGGTCTGTTGGATCACGGTGGAACTCCGGTACGGTCTTGACGGCGATCCGAACTCCTTCGCTCCACGTAATCCTGCAAGAGGGTATAGATCGGGCGGTGACCCAGCATCCCTCTCCGATGCTTAAATGAGTATCTCGTATAAACTGGCAAGCAAGAGTCTCAGTATGTAATCGTATATGATCTGAGGTAACCTCTGCCCTTTTATAGGCGAAGAGGTACCTCAGTTACCTGGTGAACCGTTGGGGTGGTTAGCCCACGCTCCGCGTATCTCGGCCACGATCCCGCCTATCTAGGCCATGATCTCGCTTATCTCGGCCACGCTCCGCGTATCCCGGCCTCAACCTCTGATAGCAAGTCCCGACCAATATCGGGGACTCCAGAGTTATCTCATTGTGTCACCGCTCGGGGCCCCTCGTCATCGTGACAGGGCCAATCATTCTCAGGGATTCATCATCGGGGCCTACTTAAAGGCATCTCATCGGGAGCGTCCAGCTCGCCTATCGGGACCGACTCTGTCGGGACCTTTCATCATCGGGACTCCCTCTGTCGGGACCCTTCGCCTTGGTCTTCTTGACCTCCTTTTAGGGCCTAGTGGGCCTGTTCACCGTTTCCTCGCCGTTAAAGGGCCTAACAGTCATAGCGAAACCCATCATTTGCCCCCAAGACATGAGGGACTTACAGTTCGTCGTGTCTTTCAATTCCCGACCTCCCGACATCGGAGTCGGGGTCCTTTCCCTTGACACAATCACTTGATACAAATATTCTCGTTCACGTTTCCTCGATATCTTGAGGATAACCACCAAATCCGAGAAGACTCCTCGGTTCCCCAGTCATTAAATGCAGCAGATAACGAAGCGACGTCTTTGGCACCCGTGCCTGATTTTTCGCGTTTGCTTTTTCTGAAAAAGTGTTTTTCAAGCTGTTTCATCATTACACCCCGTTGCCATTCTGTACGTTTCATCTCAACGGCTCAGATTGAAACGCTTCGACTTCGACGATCCAGATTAGAACGTCCTTTCACCTGTCCTCTTCTCCTATAAAACCCTAACCCTGGGCACTGTTTCCTTTTTACCGTTTCCGAAATCTCAAAAGCTCTCTGCAACTCTGAGAACTCAAGGCTTTCTACTCCCCGATCATCTTTCCGGCGACTTTTCAGATCATTCCTTCCAATTCAAGTCATCATGTCTGGTAAGGATTTCTTCCCTGTTGCTTGTATATCCTTTCTTTCGTCTTTGCTTAGTTCGTTCATAATTTTCCGAAAAACCCAATGTGCCTTTCCTTGCCGTGGCTGATTTTCAGACAGTGGATCTAGTTTCGAGGGGAGAAAGCCCTTTAATTTCGACTACGCACCCAACGACATCTCCAGCACTGCCTACGAGGCCGCTCTCCGCGAGGGCTGCATCACTTCTACCTGGGAACCTCGCTTCCCATATCCTTGGCCTCGTCTCCCGAGTAACCTTGAGGTTACCCGTCCCCGGAAGGGGGAGGTATTTGTCTCTACGGGGCAAATATCGGTGGGGATTCGATTCCCCTTTTGCGGCACCCTGGTTGAGATGTGCCAACACTACAGGACGCATCCAACCACCTTCTCTCCCCACGCCATCCGCCTATGGAACGCCTTCCAGGTCCTCTGCTTCCGACAGAAGTGGGTTTACAGCCTCCAGCTCTTCAGAACCTTCTACGGGATGAAGTGCAACGAGGCGGGAGTCTGTGCCTTCTACCCCCGGATGCCCAAGTGGAACAAGACGCAACTCGCGTTGTGCAGCTGGACCAATGACACCTGGAAGGTTGTCAAGGGTCGGGGACTCCTGATCGACACGGGGTCCGATAACAGTGGGTGGAAGAGGAGCTACTTCTTCATCCAAAACTCTTCGATCCCGTGGCCTCGATGGGAGGTGGAAGCGGACTCTCCTCCCGCTTACCACACCTACTCTGATGAAGACTTCCAGACCCTTCATCTCATCCAGCTCTACCGATGGGGGGAGTCCTATACTCCCCTCGATGCCAATTCTCTCACGGAGTGGGACCTGGTGAATGCCGGGATCCGACTCCTCGACATAGTCTCCGGGGGTCAACTCTTCGACGGCCCCTCCAATATGGTTCCTTGGGTAACGTTTCTAATCCCTGTTTTTTACTGTTTGCAGCTAAGAAGGTATCCGTGCTGACCAATCTGATCCTTAAGCAGGGGGAGACCGACGCTGCCCGCCTTACGCGGAAGAGGAAGTCGGCCAAGAAGGCTGCTGCTCCGTCGGGATCTCCCTCCGCGGAGAGGACAAAGCGGAGCCGTGTGGAAGTGGACAAACTCTTCGATGTCCAGAATGCTGAAGAAGGTAAAAAGCTCCGCCTAGCTATTAAATCGTACAGGAAGCTAGTCCCTAAGGAGTTGGTCCCTTCGACCATGGAGGCCCGCATCGCAGATGTCAAACGTGTCCTCTGAGGGGAAACTCCTCGCGTCCTGAAGGCGGGCTACTACAACTACCGCGGGAAGGACCAATATGTTTCTCGGCGCGTCGTTTGGTGTAAGGGCCCTAACGAACTTCCTGATTATGTTTCTGAAGCCTCTCGTCCTCTAGGTGCAGGTCACTCGGGGACTCCGTCGGGTGCTGGAGCTTCAGCGGGGGCACCACCTTCAGCAGGGGCGCCTCCTTCAGCAGGGGCGCCTCCTTCAGCAGGGGCACCACTTTTTGGGGCTGGAGAGACCCCGACCGGCGATCAATTTCGTCGGGTGGAGAATCTGGACTCCTCCGAGGAGACGGATGAGGGTGGCTCCCTAATTCATCGTCGGAGGACGGGGCAGTCCCCACTGAAACCAACCTCTAAGGGGCTGCCCCCTTCACCTTCTTTACAACAGCGACAGCCGTCGACCATCCATAACTTCACTCCTTCTCCAACCCGGGGCGAGTCGGAGGCGCGTCCCTCCACGACTCGAGTCGGTCCTTCTCCTCTCCCCCTCGACGGGAGTTTTTACAAGGCCTTCGACCCCGCACAGAAGGAGGCTCCCTGGACCCCGATCCAAACGCTGCAAGGGGTCCAGCTCCGACAAGGGGACGCATACCCAGAGCTGGCTCCACATCTGCTAGCAGGCTCAATCCTGCCCACTCTGAGGTATTCGATTTCCTTGGATCGGGAGGACATCCGTCGGGATGTCCAAGAGATGTCCATCCGTCGGATAGAGGTAAAACTTCTACTTTTCGCTCCTTCGTCAATAAAACAGGTTGCTCATCTGCTAACACTTCTCTTCCTTCCTTCGCAGGAGATGGGGGACATCAACCGCTGCTTCGGGTACATCTTCGCCTTCGAGGAAGCCCTGGAGCAGGAGCGGGCAAAGGGGGCTCCCGCGGTCATAGCTAAGCTTGAGGAGGATCTCGCGGCCTCCGAGTCATCGTGGGGAAAACTGGCCAAGGAGCAGGCCATCCTCGACCGAAAGACTCGGGACCTCCAAAAGCAGGTTCGTGACTTCGAGGGTCTCCTGAAGCAGGAGCGGCAGGAGCGGCGGATTGCTGAGGACAAACTTGTCCTTGAAAAGAAGGCTCTGGAGGAGCAAATTGCTGAGGTTCCTTCAAAGCTGGTCGCGGCTGAGACCAAGGGCCGGGAAGATTATTGGGGGTCCGAAGAATTCCAAACGGATGCGGTGAAGTTCTGCAGCGCGGAGGTGGAGAACACCCTCTTCAACGCAGTCGAGGAACTCCACCTGGAGTATGGCGACGCCATCAATTTCGACAAGTCTCCGTCTCTCGCTCCCTTCGCGAAGAAATACTTTGCCCTCTCGGAGGAGAGTGATGAGGGGAGCACTCCCGCGGTTGTTGAAGACATGGCGGAGCCTCCAAGTGCCGACACCCCGATAATCGACCCTCCAGCAGCTGAACCTGTGGAGCCTTCTGCCACAGATCTTGTGGACCCTGCTCCCGCTGATGCCGCCGACAAGGACCAAGCCTAAATGCTTTATCTTTAGAGTCCTTGTATTTTCCCTCATTTTGTAATCCTCGGGCCTTTGAGCCCCCATTAATATCAGACTATCTCTCCGATTTTTCGTTACACTTCTTTCAAGCGACTTAACTATGCTTACTTAAGGCGAAACCTCGACACTTAAGACATTTTCACACAACACTTAAGACGATTTAATTCCGTGCACCACTTAAGGCGACTTAGTCTCGTGCACTACTTAAGGCGACTTAATCTCGTGCATCACTTAAGACGACTTAATCTCGTGTATCACTTAAGACGACTTAATCTCGTGCATCACTTAAGACGACTTAATCTCGTGCATCACTTAAGACGACTTAATCTCGTGCACCACTTAAGGCCACTTTTGAACAACACTTAGAATAAATCTAAGAATAATCTGATCGGAAGCAACCTCTTTATTCATTGATGGCACAAAATCTGCTTACATCGAATCAAACGATAAAGAACCTACACCACTTAAGGCGATTTTACATCGGGCACCACTTAAAGCGACTTTACATCGGGCACCACTTAAGGCGACTTTTCATCGGGCACCACTTAAGGCGACTTTTCATCAAGCATGACATTTCTTCAAGTGTTCGCCACTGAAAGAATGCTTCAATACTCTGCCATCGAGGTCTTCCAACTTGTACGCATTCGGAGCTGGCATCCCCACGACCTTGTAAGGTCCTTCCCATTTTGGTGACATCTTGTTGATCTGATCCAAAAGGGTAAACTCGTTTCGACGCCAAACCAACTCGCCGACGAAGAATTGTCGGGACTTAACTCGCCGATTGTAATAGCTGGCCGTCGCCAAACGTATTCGAGCCTGGACTTCATCGGCTTCCCACCTCTTCTCTTCAAGCAAGTCCAAATCCAAACGTCTCATTTCATCATTTGTCAAAGGCTCGTAATATCTCATCCGATGGGACGCCACAGCTACTTCCACGGGGGCAACAACCTCCGTGCCATAAACAAGGCCAAACGGAGTCTCCCCGGTTGATCGTTTGGGTGTCGTTCTAACAGCCCAAAGCACATTTTCCAGCTCGTTCAGCCATTTGCCCTTCAAGGCATAGACCCTTTTCTTCAGGCCATCCATCACGATTTTGTTGGCTGATTCCATCTGGCCATTAGTCTGAGCATGATTAACAGAGGATGTCCGATGCTCGATATTCAACTCCTCAAGATACTCCTTCACTTGAGCCCCATTAAACGGTGGACCATTATCGCTGATCACCACCTTAGGAATCCCGTATCTGGATACAATATGAGTCTGGAGAAACTTGACGATCTGGTTCCCCGTCGTCTTGGCCAACGCCTTAGCTTCTATCCATTTCGAAAAATAATCGATAGCCACAAGCAAATACTTACACTGACCTTGTGCCTGCGGTAGGGGTCCCACCAAGTCAATGCCCCACTGCGCGAAGGGCCAAGCACTCTGGATGGATGTCAGATTAGCGGCTGGAGCCACGATATTCGGGGCATACCTCTGGCACGCGTCACAGGATCGGACCAACGTCGTCGCCTCCTTGCTCATCGTAGGCCAATAATAGCCCAAATTCAGCACTTTCCTCATAATAGATCGGGCCCCTTCATGACAAGCCGCGACCCCTTCATGCACCTCCCTCAGGATTCGACTTGTGTCGGGCTCAGCCACACATTTCAAGTAAGGAGTCGAGAACCACCCCTTTTTGTATAGCTGATTGTCCAGCATCACGTAGTTAACCGCGATCCGACGTATCCTGTCAGCTACCACTTCATTATCGGGGACTGCCCCCGTAGTCAGGTACGCAACTATCGGGGTCATCCAAGTGGGCTCCTCCTCCGATCCTGCTTCAATAGCACACACCTGCGACGGGTCGGTGGTCGACAAGATCACCTTCTCCAAGAAGTGCACCTTCCGATTTTCCTCCAAGGGTGCCCCCAAGGCGAATTTGCTCAAGGCATCCGCTTCCACGTTTTCTTCCCTCGGGATTGCCTCAATATCGAAGCTTTTGAAGCTCTCCTTCAAGACTTGCACCTCACGAAGGTACTTTCGCATCATCGGGCTCTTCGCCTCATATCGCCCTTGGACTTGATTCACAATCAGGCCCGCGTCACACTTCACTCTCAAGTGAGAAACTCCCGTACCTTTGGCAATTTTCAGGCCTGTGATAAGAGCCTCATACTCAGCTTTGTTGTTCGTGGCCCTAAACGTTAAGGCCAAAGCATATCGAAGGAGCTCACCCCCGCCTGGTGGTATCAATACGAACCCTGCTCCTGATCCATCTGAACTCGAGGAGCCATCCGTGTACATTTCCCAAGTATTTTCCTCATTTGGCTGTTCTGATTGCTCTGCCATCTCTGGTTGCTCTGCTATCGGGACCTCCATGGTTGCCCCCTCTACAGGGCCCGCTTCTTCCAGATCGGGAGCTGTAGACTCTGCTATGAAATCTGCCAACGCCTGGCCCTTAATAGCCGTTCTCGGAGCAAAGTGTATGCGAAACTCACTAAGCTCGACTGCCCATTTCACTAATCTCCCCGACGCATCAGGTCGGTTCAAAAAATGCTTCAGAGGCTGATTCGTCAGCACAGTAATCTCATGCGCATGGAAGTAAGGCCTCAGCTTCCGAGCAGTAATAATCAACGCAAAGAGATACTTCTCAACGGCGGGATAATTCATTTCAGATTTGGCAAACACCTTGCTTACATAATAAACGGGGACTTGATTACCCTCGACAACCTTCACTAACACAGAGCTAATGGAAAATTCAGAAACAGCCAAATATAGATAGAGCGGCTCGCCTGGGATCGGTTTTGCCAACGGTGGGAGAGTGCGAAGGTGCTGCTTGAGTGCTTGGAACGCCTCTTCACACTTGGCAGTCCACTCAAACTTCTTGTTGGCTCTTAATACTTCAAAAAACGGCATGGATCGGTCACTTGCCTTGGACATGAAGCGATTCACTGCAGCCAGTCGGCCATTCAGCACTTGCACCTCCCGATGATTTATCGGAGACTGCATCTCCTCAATTGCCCTCAGCTTCTCGGGGTTCACCTCAATTCCTCTTTGGCTTACCATAAAGCCCAAAAACTTCCCCGAGTGGACTCGAAAGGCGCACTTGGTCGGGTTCAAGCGAACCTGATGAAGCCTCATCCGCTCAAACGCCGTGGCTAGGTTGTGCACATGATCCTCAGCTTGTCGGGACTTCACCAGCATATCGTCCACGTAAGCCTCCATGGTTTTCCCCAGCATATCCCCGAACAACTTGTTCACCATCCTCTGGTAGGTTGCTCCGGCATTGATCAATCCGAAAGGCATGACATCGTAATGATAGATGTCACTATCATCATAAAAGGCAGTGTGAGGGGCATCTTCCTTAGCCATCTTGATCTGATTATAGCCCGAGTAAGCATCCATGAAGCTCAGCAATTCATGCCCCGACGTGGCATCCACCAACTGGTCGATTCTCGGAAGCGGGTAACAGTCCTTCGGGCAAGCCTTATTCAGGTCGCGGAAATCAACACACATCCGCCACTTCCCATTGCTCTTCTTCACCAGCACCGGGTTAGAGACCCAAGTCTGGAATCGGAGCTCCTTGATAAACCGAGCGACAAGCAACCTGCCCACCTCCTGCTGCGATCCTCTTGTCTGCGCCCATTGGACGCCTCTTCTGCGCGATAGGCTTGATCGCGGGATCGATCTTCAACTCGTGCACGATCACATCGGGGCTGATTCCTGGCATGTCACTCGGGGACCAGGCAAACAGCTCCTTGAACTCCTTCAGCAGCTCAATTAATTCTCGGGCCCTCTCGTCTGACAGGGCGGACCCGATTTTCACCTTCCTCTGAGGTCCGTCAATCTCGACCTCCTTCAGATCCTCCATGGGGACGGGACGCCCAAACTCCTCTCTGGGATTGGCATCGGTCTGGAGGATAGTCATAGCCTCCCGTCTTTTCCTTCGGGTGGCATTAACATAGCACCTCCTGGAAGCCACCTTGTCGCCCTTGACCTCTCCGACTCCATGATCAGTCGGGAACTTCATCTTCTGGTGCACAATCGAGGCAACTGCCATCAGGGGGTTGATGGTGGTTCTCCCGATAATCGCATTGTAAGTCCCCGCGGACTCAACCACCACAAAGTCCACGTTTCTCCTCTCCACCTTCCACCCGCTACCAAACTCCACTGGTAAGGTGATCATTCCCAGCGGATAAGAGGTAATACCAGAGAACCCAACCATCGGGAAGGTCACCTCCTTCAGATCCTTCTTCGTTTTCCCCATGGCCTCCAGCGCGTCCATAAACAGAATGTCGGAGGAGCTCCCTCCGTCGATCAGAATTCGTTTCATCTCGTACCCATCCACGTCCAGGGTCACGACCAAAGCGTCATCATGTGGAGTCTCTACTCCTATCAGGTCCTCCGCGGAAAAGGAAATCAGCATCTCTTCCTTTGCGGTCCAGGATCGGGACCTCTTGCCTAGCACCACGGCAGTAGAAATTCTAGAGGCATAGACCTCCCGAGAGGCTGTGGTGTCACCTCCTGCGACAAATCCTCCGTGAATCACATTGATGGTGCCCCGCTTCTCCTTACGGGCACCAGAAGACTCTGGCTCAGACTTCTTCTTCTTCGGGGACTGATCGCGGGATCGGGAATGGGACCGCGATCGAGATCGAGAGCGGGAACGACACCGCCTTTCAGCCACAAACTCCTTGAGCTTCCCCTTCTGGATCAGCTTCTCGATCTCCTTCTTCAGCTCCCGACAATGGTTAGTGTCGTGACCGCTGGCGCGGTGGAACCGACAGTAACGATCGGTACGGGATCCCATGAACTCCCCTTCCTTCTTCGGGGGGTACCTAGAGATACCCTGTCGATCCATGACCGCTAGCACCTCCGTCATGGAGCTATTCAGAGGGATGCTATAGTCCTCCCGCTTATCCTTCCTCGGGGAACGCCTGTCCTCCCTTCGATCAGAACGACCTCGAGTCCGACTGCCCTCGGACTTATCCTTCCGCTTATGGTCGTCCACTAGCTTGAGCGACTGCTTCCCCCTATTCAACTTCGGAGGATCAAGCTCTCCGGCAGCTATTTTCGACTATTGCACGTCGATTTGCTGCTTCACCCTCTTCTGCAGTGCCTCCATGTTCCACACAGCCTTCTCAGCCACGCTGTGAATCAGGTCGGAACCATAGGGGGCTGTAAGGTTCCGAAGGAAGGTGCGAATGGTCTCTCCCTCCGATATCTCTTCATCAATCTCCGCCACACTGGCAGTATATCGCTGGTAATAGTGCGCCAGCGATTCGTCGGGCCTCTGCACCACCTGGGCCAGGGACCTTACACTTTTCAGGAGGTGCCGACGACCCTGATACTGCTGAATGAAACGATCATGCATATCAGCCCAGCAGGTGATGCACCCCGGGGGCAGGCTGAAAAACCAGGTCAGGGCCCTCTCACCCAATGTGTTCGGGAACAGCACACACACGATATCATCTTTCGGGGCTCTGCCCAGACAAGCCATGAGGTTCTTCTGGATATGACGAACCTGATCTCCCTCGCCATCATACTCCTTTACTGTGGGGATACCCAGCCCTGGCGGGGCGAGGGTGTCTATTAGTCGGGGAACGAAGGGATGAGTGAATCGATCCCTCAGTTCCGACATCATCGGCTTCTGCTCCCCCAGGCAGATGTTCACGATCTTCACCACCTGATCGGGGGTGATGGGACCATTGAGGGGAATGATCCTATGCTGCACTGGTCCTGGCCCGTCGACCACAAATCGCTCTGATTGAGTGGGCTCCTTACCCTTATCCTGGCTTCTGGGTTGGGCCTCCTGCACATTCTGAACCTCCGCTGGTGGAGGCACCTCCTCCTGCCTCCTGGCAGCCTCTCTTCGCTCTAAGAGAGCTTCCACAGCTGCCAAAAACATCGGCATGGCATCCGCCACGGCCTTCGTCAGTTCCGCGCTTGGAGGAGCCTCCTCCTCCCTATTCTCTTGGTGCTGAGCAGCATTTTCGGGGACTTCGTTAAACCCCCCTGTCCGGGAGACCTCAGCAGGAAGAGTCTGATCCTCAGCACGCTCCGGTGGCGAATTCAAAGTCGTCCCAGCAGGATGACGGGAACCACCAGATTGTCCTTGTCTTCTCTGCTTGCCAGCCTCCATTGAACGAGTAAAAGTCATACTGGCTTTTTGTCACGCTTCCCACAGACGGTGGAACTCCGGTACGGTCTGTTGGATCACGGTGGAACTCCGGTACGGTCTTGACGGCGATCCGAACTCCTTCGCTCCACGTAATCCTGCAAGAGGGGATACACCAGGCGGTGACCCAGAATCCCTCTCCGATGCTTAAATGAGTATCTCGTATAAACTGGCAAGCAAGAGTCTCAGTATGTAATCGTATATGATCTGAGGTAACCTCTGCCCTTTTATAGGCGAAGAGGTACCTCAGTTACCTGGTGAACCGTTGGGGTGGTTAGCCCACGCTCCGCGTATCTCGGCCACGATCCCGCCTATCTAGGCCATGATCTCGCTTATCTCGGCCACGCTCCGCGTATCCCGGCCTCAACCTCTGATAGCAAGTCCCGACCAATATCGGGGACTCCAGAATTATCTCATTGTGTCACCGCTCGGGGCCCCTCGTCATCGTGACAGGGCCAATCATTCTCAGGGATTCATCATCGGGGCCTACTTAAAGGCATCTCATCGGGAGCGTCCAGCTCGCCTATCGGGACCGACTCTGTCGGGACCTTTCATCATCGGGACTCCCTCTGTCGGGACCCTTCGCCTTGGTCTTCTTGACCTCCTTTTAGGGCCTAGTGGGCCTGTTCACCGTTTCCTCGCCGTTAAAGGGCCTAACGGCCATAGCGAAACCCATCAGCGAACATCCCCTCGGGGGGCAACTCTATGTCGACATGGGCCTCGTCCCGACACCTACGTACATTACGTGATCTACGCGCGTCTACATGATACTGTGCCTTTTCTTAAGGTAACAAGTGCGAATATGATTATGGCACTAACATTTATACTTGCATGTATCTTCTAATTAATGCAGGTCTACAACATGTATATTGGCATATAAGGAAAAATCTAAGTGTTCAAGTGGTTACAACACACGCGCTAACTGCGCGCGCATCAAGCACGTACATGAAAAGCGACGTACTTACATAATACTACACCATTGCTTAAAGACTACAATATATGCCTTAGCATGTTTGGGAAATTCGAAGTGTTCCACCATGTCAGCAGTCGACTGATAACAAGTGTTGACTATCAAGGAATATTTTCTAAGTGTTCCACCATGTCAGCGGTCGACTGATAACAAGCGTCGACTATTAAGGAATATTTTCTAAGTGTTCCACCATGTCAGCAGTCGACAGATAACAAGCGTCGACTACCAAGGAATATTTTCTAAGTGTTCCGCCAAGTCAGCAGTCGACTGAGAACAAGCGTCGACTATCAACGAATATTTTCTAAGTGTTCCACCATGTCAGCAGTCGACTGATAACAAGCGTCGACTATCAAGGAATATTTTCTAAGTGTTCCACCATGTCAGCAGTCGACTGATAACAAGCGTCGACTATCAAGGAATATTTTCTAAGAGTTCCACCATGTCAGCGTCGACAGATAACAAGCGTCGACTATCAAAGAATATTTTCTAAGTGTTCCACCATGTTAGCAGTCGATAGATAACAAGCGTCGACTATCAAGGAATATTTTCTAAGTGTTCCACCATGTCAGAAGTCGACTGATAGCAAGCGACAATTATCAAGAAATAATTTTTAAGTGTTTCACCATGATAGCAGACGACAGACGACATATGACAAGTAGTAAACATCAACCATCAAGAAATATTCTCTAAGTGTTTTATTATAAAAGAGATAACAATGATCAACTATCAACAATCAACATCAAGCATGTTCGAACGCTATCTAAATCATGGTGCAACATGTCGACAATGACCACCATACATGAAGGGAGTATTACTACTTACAATCATGTTTATAAATTTTCAGCACTTAGCCAAAATTTTGGCCGATTTGTGGAACTAACCTCTTGTAGGAATTTTATCAAACACCTTGTGGGCATGCTATTGTAAACAATTTCAAGAGACAATCAAGATCAAATTGGATCCAAGCAATGTTACAAATGGTTTAGCCATACCCGAAATAGAACTCACCACCTCAAGACGATCGAACCACCGCGAAAACCACCACTCAAGGGCCGTCGGAAAATCCACGCGCCACCCAGCCACCACGAGCTGCCCTTGTGCCGCCGTGACTCCTCACCATTATCCCGTCGCCGTGATGGTGATTAAATGTGGGCGACCAATGTGATTTAGCACCCAAGTTTGTTACACCAAGGCTTCTTCTCCTTCAAGAAATGAGAGTGATCCTAAAAACTACTAAGTGGGGAGACTTGACTAATGAATGCTCTCCCTCATTTCCGCTAATGGTGTTTGTACCTATGGGTAGCCCTTGATCCCTCTCTATTTTTTACAAGTCCCTAGTGGCATGACTAAGTGTTTTTCATCCTTGTTACAACACACGTCATTTTTTAGACTCGACATGTACAATCATGCTCGTATGCTATACATCCATGATTTATTTATCTTAATCCATGATCCATGTTTTCATCATCACATAGTCGATTGCATTATTTTAGTATCCATAACACGCCATTGCATCATGTACATCCTTATTACCGCACTCGTCACGCGTGTGTCGGGTACGTTTATTACTAACGCATTCGTGATTAGTACATTGTTATGCATGTCGACATCCATGAACATGATTACATTTATCTATAACTCTCCGCATATATCTATTGCATATACGTCCGCTACACTACCCTGTCAGCAGATATCAAAATACTCGCCAAGAAAATTAAAGTTAGGCGAAATCAAGGCCCGCGTGCCCGACTATTAATAAATCAACGCCTGAGGTCAGTATCGGACCCAAATTGGACATGTATTCTATCTTAAAATAGAGTCAAGCAAGGGTCAAGCCATTACTTGACTCGGGGGCAAGTGATGGATATATGCCCAATTCGGGTTCGTATATATATTTCGGACCTCGTAGACACGTCAAACCCACGAAAACGACCTCGAAACGCTAAAACCCGCGAGTTAACACGGTCCGGACGTGTAGCACGCGCGTTCGAACTGGACTCGTCCGGATTGTGTTGCACAATCCGGAGGTTTTAACACACTCCGGATTGTGCTAACACAATCTGGACCTCCGGATTGCCGCCCTCGACGCGCGTATTTTTCCAACGTGTTCTTACACTAAGTTAGAGTTTTCTAATAGCCAACATTGATCAAACCAGACGACGGTTCACACTTTCCTTTAAACCGGCGTCGAACCGCACAAAAACCGGGATCGGTTCTAAGGTTGCCTATAAATAGAGAACCTAGGCCATCCATTTTTACTTTACATTCACTTAAGATTGGCTTAAGAGCTCTGACTTCTCTCTAGCTTTCTCTCTCTAGAATTCTCATTTTAGCATCGGAGAGGGCTCAACCGGTACCACCCCCTTCGTGCTGGTTACTGCCCCTGTGTGCAGGTCCGGACGACAAGCATGAAGTTAGGAGCGTGAAGTTGAAGGTCCAAACACAGCGAACAAATTGAAGATTCGCCGAGTCCGTTACATCAAGCGGGTTCGGACGAAACCATACTCTCAGCAGCCTGTGACCGTGCCTCCTCTCAGGAATTACAACTTCTTAAGGCACTCATTCTCCACTTACACTTTTTAGACCAAAATTTGTACAAATGCTAAGTTTTGTAAATATACAATTAGATCTTTATAAATAATAAATATTAAGTTTCAAATAAGTCGTGTCTATCGTGGACCTACAGATCTGATCTACACGGACATGCCTAAAAACGTGTCTAGTCGTGTCACAGATCTATCTGACACGGTCAGATTTTCGTGTAGATCAAGACACGAAAAAAAGCAAGTCCGTGTTAGATTGTGTCGTGTCAGCAATTGCCACCCCTAAATCTGCGTCCTTAAGAGTTGAAATATTCTATTACACTTCCTTCTGTGAATGATTAGTATTATAATTAGACGTCTGGTGTTAGAAATTAGGACACTCCACTACACATGCTAAACTTTCTTGAAAGAATCCTACTAATGATAATAAATTAACGTTAACATTTAAAAAATAAAAACAGAAAAAACTTTGCTTATAGTTTGAGTACATAAATTATATTTCCATGTCCTAAGAACTAATACAACATTTCGATAATTCTATCAGAACAACGTAAATTAGAGCTAAATTCCCAAAAGAAAAACTTCACTTCAAATAATGGGAAGATATCGTCCTTACCAGTGTCGTAGCCTCCACGTCCTGGCTGGGTACCTATCGTAACCCCTAAAATGCCGACTTTTCTCACCGCATCGTTGTTTCAACTTTCAAATACTAAATTGTTACGAACAAAAGGTAGACGTGATCAAACTCAACCCATCAACTCGAACACACTTACTAAAATGATAGGATGGGATGCTAAGATTGCTTAAGTATATATGCAGGACATATACCATTACACAAAAGATGTCCTTCAAAGTCCCATTCTCTGGATTAAGGCCAGAGTTCATGCTTTGAGAGTTGAAAGATCGATCTGTATTGAGATATCTGCATAATTCCACTTTGTGAAGTTCCCATGAAAAATATATGTTTTATTTTTGCATGCGTAGAAAGAGTTACTAAAAGCACCGTTTCACTTACAAATTGGCCTTTCTTCTATTGTATAGCTAGTATTGTCGAATATATGGTGAATACTTGAGACTCCACACTCATGTTGTACAAGAATTAGCAGAATCTTTTTATTGTTTGTAATGGTGTGTGTCATTACCATCTCTATTTATTTAACTTCGTAAATGCAACCGCATGTTCTGTTCAAGATATCTTTACTTGTTGATTTGACTAAACTTCATCAACTTGACTTCAATTTAAACATACGTTACATAAGAAAAAAAAATTTCATTGGCCATGTATGGAGATATTGGTTTTCGAGTTGTACTGTGTGAGTTTGACCTGATGATATATATTGATTATACCATTACTAATTATTTCACAAATAAGGTGATTCTGCATGCATGATGGTTTTCTGTTACTAGGTCTATTGTAAATTTTGCTAATTTCTTTAATTTTGGTTGCCTCGGCTCTAGATGGAGGCCATTATTAACAACTCAAAAAAGCTTAGCAGCCTCTAAAATAGAAGCCCGACAAACATGGAGCAGTGAGCAATTATATGTTACAACCAATCAGCCATAAGCTCGAACTTGTGACTGAAGACTTTCGGTATACACTTAATCTCTTTTTAGTATTCTTTTTTTTATACCCAATATACCCTCCCTTAAACTGTGATGTTTGCAAACATCGGTTTACATCGGGACTCTGGGTTTTTACACCAGACTCCACTAGTCTGTAACATGGGTTTCCACTTGGCCACTCGGGCCCACTAGGAGGTTTTAATACCCTCCCTTCAACTAATGTAAACTGCAGTTTACACCGGACCTCTCACTAGGTCCTTACCCATGACTTCAACCCGGTCAACCCGACCGTACCCATGACAACAACCCGGCCCACACTGGCCCTTTTTTTTTCTCATTTTTTATGGGAGGTTTCCACATCTATTCCCTTCACTTCTTCATTTTTTTTTTTCACTTTTTTTCATTTTTAATGCCGCTATCGGGAATCAAACCCTCAGCTCTGATACCACTTGTTAGGGAAAATAAAACGTACGTATTAACCAATCAGGCCATAAGCTCGAACTTGTGAGTGAAGACTTTCGGTATACACTTAATTTCTTTTTAGGTATTTTTTTTTATACCCAACATTATATATCCCTTGAAGAAAAGTTGCTTCCTCTTAGGTATATATAATTAGCATATCTATAATTACTATATCCGTAAGAATATATATATATTCAATCGAATACAACAAAACAATGCGTGTATCACAATTCTTAATTATTAATATTTTCATTGATACTATTTTCTTGGTAACTGCCAATAATAATATGTAAAACAATTGCATGAGATGGTGTTAGATATAAAAATACCGTATATATTAATGAAAGGAAAGGAATCGATGAGGAAGCACAGTCATCAAAATCCCAGATCTCATATATATGCGTCTGACATCTCACATGACCAAACGACTAGTATGGCATCTTTTGTGCAACACCAAACACATTTTAAAAGTTTGGCAAAAAGAAACGACCTGGCCACTCATGCACAATACCAAAAAGTATATGTATATAGAGTATATTATGAATTAGAATAGCAGTTATTATTATTATAAGTCGAACGCAGAGCGTACATCTGAGCATCGTCTGAATGTAGAAAGGTGTTGGTGTGGTTGGTCCCATTCGGGGTCCGGTAGGAGGATCTGTCTAGCCGATGAATTTAGTTGGACACGATTATGGAACTGTGGTGAGGTAGGTGTGCAGAGCGCTACGTGAAAACCAACAATGTGTTGAGGGAAATTTTTAATAAGGGAAAACAATTTTTAGGATATATATATATAAGGATTTTTAAGGTCTTTAACTCGATGCGAATAAAATTACTCTATATCTAGAGCAAGTATATTACAAGTATTTTGGAGCCCCTATAATAATATTTTTATAACCTCTCTCTCTTAGGCGTTTGGGGAGGGTTGGCCATTGAGAGCAGGGGTAAAGGCGGCAATTTATATTGTGGATGATCTATGAAAATAATAACCAGGCACGAAACGACAATCGGATGGGTGAATAATTGGCCTTTCGCAATTTTTATTTTAAAAATTGTAATTATTATAATTTGATCCTTTAAAATATTATATTTATCCTCTAATTTTGTTTATATTAGTTTTTTTTTTTGGTAAAAATTTATATTAGTTATATATGTGTCTATGGATCAATTATTGCACGTAAACATAATTTCTGGTTTTGTCCGTGACTGTAACTATAGCCATAAAAATACGCGCTTAAATAACTCATTCATAAAGTTGTGACACCCCGCGCGTTAACCAAAAACAATAAAATACGCAGAAATCGCCGATTCTCACAAGGTAAGTAGTACAACTAACTAAGCAATGCATGCTTTGGCATTTTTATTCTACTAATTAACGAGACCAACCAACCAACAATATTCTTGTCTAGCTATTTGGATGGTAAATTAGATGAATAAATCACAGATTTAGGGAGTCTAGGTGTAGGAATTGCAACAAGAGGGGTCAACTTCTTCAGGCTTAAACCCAACCGATATGCAAAATCCACTTCTTCACCTTGTGGCACTTTCCAGTTGAATGAATGCACTAGTGAAGCCACCACATACTTTGCCAATTTCTCTGCCAGTGGAATCCCCGCACATATCCTCCGACCCGACCCGAACGGCATAAACTGAGTGTTATTTCCATAGAAATCACAATTTGTATCATCATCTTCTTCTAAAAATCTCTGTGGAATAAACTCCTCTGGCTTCTTCCATACATGAGGGTCTCTGTGAATAGCCCATATATTTAGATACACAGCGGCGCCTTTCGGAATCTTGTAACCGCACAAACTTGTATCCTCCCTACAAGCTTTAGGAACCAATAGGGGCAGTGTCGGATGCAACCGTAAACTCTCCTTCAACACAGCATCCAAGTACTTAAGATTAGGCAAGTGAAACTCTTCCACCATAATGTCCGTCCCTACAACTCGTGTTAATTCCTCAATCACCTTCTCCATCATGTCTTGATGGTGCAACAATCGTGCCATCGCCCATACTATCGTTGTTGTTGTTGAATCGATTCCCGCAGTCAAAATGTCCTATATGAAAAAAAAAAAAAAAAATGTACGTAAATCTCTAAGTATTGCATAAATAGTTATTATTCTCTAATTACGAAATTTAAGATTACACAATATTATATAGTAAATAAAATCAAACAAATATATTTATAAATATTAAAATTACTTAATATTATTTAGTGAATAATAAGGAGCTCCGGTCGGGTCGATCTCTATTCTATATAGATGGCACTTGGCAGTGAATTACTTACAGTGAGAATAGCCTTGAGTTCTGTATTGGTGAATGATGATTTGGGGTCCTCGTTATTCATCTGCAGATCCAAGAGAATCTGCAATATATCTGTCTTTTCACTTGATGACGCCCTTGTTGAAGTTTTATCAGCACCCCGTTCTGCAACCCCGTGCTGGATCACCGAATCAAAGAAGGAGTCCAACCATTGATGCACCTTTTTCGATAGTTTCCCTACTCCCTAGCACCATACAATCTTTAAATTTATTTTTTAAATAAATAAACAGTGTTCATGTTCGTCAGTCAAAAATTGTAACTTAATGGGTTAATTAATACATTATATAAGTTTTTTTTCCCACCACCACCAGAGCTAAGAGCTAACTGAAAAGCTAGCTAGCGTTTTAATGGTTGAGAGCGCTCATAACTATATACAGTTTCAGGAAAAGATGGAGGAGTGACCCCAAAGAACCGGACGGCTTCTTGACTATAGAATGTTAGTGGTGGTATGTACGTACCTGTATATCCAAGGCTGCGATAAATGGGATGTAGTCGGAAATATTAGGTAGACCAAGAACAAGCGAAAGTTGATCAACAACCTCCTTAAGTTGGGACTTGAAGCTCTCTCCTTGCCACTCTTCAACTGTGTTACCCCATAGCAGCGCTGCGGTTGTACTTATCATTGTATTAGATACAACTTGTACAATATCAACTCTCTTCCCTAGTTGGCTGCTGTTATACAAACTCCTCATACATTTCACAACCTCTACCCTCCTGAGCCCATAACAAGCCCCAAGGTTCGTATTGCTCATCATGTGCCGTACGAAAACCTTGTTACGTTCAAAATTTAATTAGTCAAACATGGACAAATAGCAAAGACGGCTACTAATTAACACATTTTTTTTTCAACAAACCTTACGCATCTTCCTCCAGTAGTCGCCGTAGTTAGAATACCCGACGTCAATCCCGCCATATGTGACCGTTAGGGAGGCAACGGTTGAATCTCGGTCGGCAAATACCGTATCTTGTTCCCGAACTACTTCTCTCGCAATGCTTGGAGAGGTAATGACGATGCAAAGCTTCTTCCCGAGCCAGAGTTTGTAGATCGGCCCGTATGTCTCGGACAGTTTGAAGAAATCATGGTGCAGGTCAGGCCCCAGAAATGGGAGGTACCCGAGTAATGGCAGCCCTCGAGGTCCTGGTGGCAGCTGTAGGCCGTCGCGGTTATTCTTCTTGCTCAGCGGGATTGAGAAAATAGTAAAGCAGCAGAGAGTGAGTAGGAAAAGCAAGATCACTGAAACAACTACTGCTGGCGTTGTTAGGTTGATGGAGTTGGAGTTCCAAAAACAGAACCATGACCACACATCATAGTTGTTTGCATCGGACATATTCAGTTTTCTGGGGGATTGTCAGGGAAAATGTAAGCTCAAACCTAGCTAGCTGACTGGAATGGATGGTTATGTTGTAGCACGCACAATGGAGATGGTATATGTATATCAGAGAAATGGACAATATATGTTTAGATAATATATTTTAGGGTTAAAATATATATTGGTCCAACGTGTCAACTAAAATTGGATTTTGGTACAAATTTTTTTTTAGACTTTTTGTGGAATATATTTGCAGTTATAAACTTTTAGTGTATTCATTAATATTGATCAAGTGATTAGCCCTTTAATTATTTTTTGTTAAGTCCTCCAATTTTTTTTTTAATTTACAAATTAGTCCCTAAAAGTTTCAATCAGACTCTAGGTTCAATTGATCTAGCCAGGGTCTGACACATAGCTAGGTCAGACCCTAGTTAGAGTCCCTAGACTTTGGTGACCTTAACTAGGGTCTGACATAGCCAGGATACCCGGACCTGGGATACCCTAACAGGGTCTGGCCCAGCCTTGGGTCGGACCCTAGTTAGGTCAATTGGACCTAGGGTCCGATTGTAATTGTTTAGGGGCTAATTTGTAAATTAAGAATAAAAACGAGGGACTAAACTGGAAAAAAAATGAAAACTAGGGCTAGCTAAATGATGCACCAAAATTATATAATCTGGAAACGCATTGCACCAAAAGTCTAAAAAAAATGTTGTGTCAAATTCTGGTCAAACATATTATATAAATGACTCTTTAACCCTATATTTTATCTTAATAATATAATGATTTAATATTATTTAGAAAAGTAATCACAATAATAACTTGATAAATGAACAAAATTGTATTATGGAATCTTGCTTATAGGATCAATATACTACCCGCGCACCAAAAAAAGAAGACAATAAAAATAACATTGATGAATATACGCTCAATTATATGATATTAACGGACTTGCTTGATAACGGAACAACTCAACTACGTATTAATCAAATAAAAAAATTGTATCACAAACTCAAGATAAATGTTCATTTAAAAATACCTACTTGCACACACGGCCCGAGTGGAATTATCCCATTCGGGCCCACCGTGAGAATCACTTCGATTCGTACGGTGTGAACCGTGCAGATAAGGGACAAGCCGTGCGGATTATTTTGATCCGCGCGGCCTCGGTCATGAGGATGAAGATCACTCGCACAACTCACACCGTACAAGCGTATTTCTACTTTGGTATTTTTACTTCCCAAAGACACAAACCCCCACGAGGGTACGGGAGAAGACAATTTATGTGAATCGACATCGACATCCACGAGAAGATCGACTCAAGCGACTACTACGGCATGTAAACCCCTATGTTTCTATACAAGCTTACCATAGCTTATCTATTAGGATACCACCTACCATAGATAGCAATTAGCAAATAAGATTTTCTTTATATCTCTTAGCCATCTTTAGTATCTTATTGAATTTACAATATTATGATTAGATACTTTACCTTATTTGCATTGTATCCTACTGTAGATAATCATGTACCTGATTCTCAATCAAATACAAGAAATCATTTACATAAAACATCATTATGGTATCAGAGCATGATAATTAAATATCGTTTTAGGTTTCCTGCGATTCCTTCTCCGCGTCTCATTTTCTGCAAATTTCGAGGCACCTTCTAGCTTCCATGGCTTCCCACAATTTACCCAACAACCTGGTTACAATTCAAGCCACAAAACTACCATACAAACTTACCAATGACAACTATTCTACATGGATAGCACATTTCAACACGTTGCTGGTAGGATATGATCTTGCTGGCTTTGTCATTGGAAGCGAATCCTGTCCCGAGGAAAAAATTACCTCTACTGATATAGTGGAGACTTTGAATTTAAAATTTTTCATGTGGAAACAACAGGATCAGCTACTGCTTAGTGAGATCATAGGCTCTGCAACTGATTATTCCATGGTCATCATTGTGACAACAACTTCCTCTTGAGAAGCTTGGCAAAAGCTGAATCGTGCTTATGAAAACAAGTTACGATCTCGAGTTCTTGCATCGAAAGAACAACTTATGGCCCTTCGCAAAGGAGAGAAACAATTGATGAATATCTGCAGATCATCTAGACCATTTCAGATGACTTGGCTATAATTCAATCTCCACTTGATGTGGTTGATATGACTATATATGCCTTGCAGGGACTTGGCTCAGATTATCGCAAAATTGCAGCAGCAATTGGAGCTCGTGACAATCCAATAACATTTGAAGAATTGCATGACAAATTGAATGACCATACTTTGTCTAAAGGTAGGAGTCATTGCTAGAAGCTCCTCCTCTCACGGCCAATTTAACCAGGAATGTTAGTCAAGCATCTCCTCGCTGGAATAACAGGTCTACCACCCATCCACAGGAGCAATCAGACCCAGATGTAGACATCAAGGCATCTCCTCGCTGGAATAACAGGTCTACCACCCATCCACAGGAGCAATCAGACCCAGACGTAGACGTCAAGGCATCTAAGTCGGAGGCCCTCAGGTACAAATTCTGTCTCCATGCAGAATTCAAATACTCATCGTTCCAGCAACCCGAGAATTGTTTGTCAGTATTGCGACAAACCTGGCCATCCCGCAAAACAGTGTTTCCAAATAACACGACCCTCAAATATTTATACAAATTATGTTTCTGTTGTGCATTCAGCAAATCTAGACTGGTTAATGGACACAAGGGCATCTCAACATGTCACTAATAATCGAGAGTATCTTTCTTTATCCACCGAATATGATGGGGAAGATGAGATTGCAGTGAGGGATGACAATCAACTGTTGATTACACATACCATTTCAGCTCTTATTCTTTCTAATATGAATACCTTTAAATTATCGAATGTTTTGTGTGTTCCTTCAATGAAATGAAACATGATTTTAGTTTCTAACTTTTGCATAACTAATTCAGTTTCCGTGAAATTTTTTCCTCGATATTGTTTTGGTGAATGATCCAAAGAGTGGTGGAATCTACAAGATACCTTTTCTTAAATCATCTTCCTTAGTGGCATTGACATCGATCTCGAGCAATAAGGCTGATTGGCACATGCGACTTGGCCATCCTTCATCAAAAGTTCTTTGCTTTATTTTACATAAGTAATATTTGTTGAATAAACAAGATATTAGCTCTCGTATGTGTAAAATCTGCAAAATTAATAAAAGTCATAAGATGCTGTTTTCAGACTCTAGTCTTCGTAACTCTCATCCGCTTGAATTGATTTACTCGGATGTTTGGGGTCATTCTCGTATTGTTTCATTGGATGGGTACAAGTATTATGTGATTTTCGTTGATCATCACACTCGATATTTTAGGATTTACCCGATTATTAATAAATCTGACATTCATGCGGTGTTTGTCATGTTCAAATCGGTGGTCGGAAAAAAAAAATTGGCCACTCTATTCGTGCACTATACACATATGGTGGAGGAGAGTATCTTAAATTATCTTTGGTGCTTCGTCTTCATGGTATCTCCCACCTCAAGACTCCTCCTCATACGCACAACATCGTCATAGATGATGGATATTCGCCCAATTCGGGTTCGTATTTATATTCCGGACTTCGTAAACACGTCAAATCACATAAACGGTTCGAAAACACGTCCCCGAGGTTCAAAACGGTCCGGACGCGTGACACACGCGCCCGTACCGGACCTCCGGATTGCCTTAGATAATCCGGAAAGGTTCGGATTGCTCAGGACGACCCGGAGTACGTCGGGATCGCCCGAACCCGACGTAACCCGAGTCGTCATTCACGAAACACATGTTCCCATTGTGTCATCACACTAAGTTAGAGTTTCCAATAGCCAACCTTGATCAAACCGGACGACGGTTCACATTTTCTCTAAAACTGTCGTCAAACCGCTCAAAAACCGGGATCGGTTCTAAGGTTGCCTATAAATAGGGGACCTAGGCCATTCATTTGAAACAATTCCACTGGAGATTGGCTTAGGAGCTCTGACTTCTCTCTAGCTTTCTCTCTCTAGAAATCTCATTCTAGCATCGGAGAGGGCTCAACCGGCACCACCCCCCCCTCTTCGTGGTGGTTATCGCCCTGTGTGCAGGTCCAGACGACTGGGTGTGAATAAGAGAGCACGAGAATGAAGGATCCGACACGACGATAACTCAGAGATTCGTCAAGGCCGTTGCATCCAGCGGTTCAGGACGAAACATTTGGCGTTGTCCGCGAGATTCGAACAAGAAGCTATATTGCACCACAAGTTATGACGAGCAATCCTCCTCCTCCTGATGGTGTCAACTTGCAGGAAAAGAAGAAAGGCCCAGGGCGCCCGAAGAAGACGCGTGCAAGGAGTCAGCCTGGACCTTCGAACATCCCACAAGCTACCTCGACAGCTTCCTCAGTACCCGCAAGAGGCGTGCCCCCAACACAGCACGAGCAAGGAGCACACAACCCAGTGCACAATACACCCCCTCCAGGGTTCGAGCATGAAGCGCACACAAATCAACAATTCCCCCGTGGGTAGGCCTGTCAACGGGTCAAAACCCGTGACCCGTGACCCGCGGGTCACGGACGACCCGACCCGTGATTGACCCGGGGGTCATCACGGGTCAGGATTATAAACCCGTACCCGGGACACGGGTCAACGGGTTGACCCGTGACCCGGGTCAAACATGCAATGCAAATTTAAATAAGTGATGTTTCGAACTCGTTCGAACACACAATACTAATATATGCACCCGAATTTGAGTGGACGTACGAAAGTAATTGGATATCAATTAATTATGAGATCAAATATTAATTAGTAGTTTAATTTATCGGTATATAGAAAAAAGTCTAAGATTGGAAGGAGTGACTAAAAGTGAGAGGACTAGCGCGCCTAGGGTTAGCAATTTAGCATTTAGATTTTAGCCATTATTTAGGGAAACGAAAAAAAAATGATTTAATCGGGTCACGGGCCGGGTACGGGTCCTAATCCCAAACCCGTACCCGGCCCGCTCTCAACGGGTTATTTACGGGTCAACCCGTAAATGACCCGTTAGCATACTTAGGGTCACCCATACCCGACCCGTGAGCGAGTCATTTGCGGGTCACCCGCGTGTCACGGGTAAAATTGACAGGCCTACCCGTGGGATGCCTGCTGAGAAGACACAACCTGGAAGAGGTGCAAACCCAGCTCCAGCAGTTACTCCTGCTATGATGGCTGCACTTGAAGAGCTGTTAGCTTTCAGAGAAATGCTAAGGAACCAAGGATTTGCACCACCTCCTCCCCCACCTCCACCAGTCAGGGGACATGCCATGCCAGCAGGGGCAGTGTCACACAACACTTCCCGCCAAAAGACTCCATTCCAAGGAGGGGAACAACATCTAGAAGAAGAATTCCAATTCCAACAAGCAAGAAGTGCACCAAGGCAAGAAGCAGTGTGTTCATTCAATCCTTATGAAAGAACGCAGGGTCTGGAAGAATCATGGAGACAACCACCGCCTCCACACTCACAACAATACTATAAGGAGAATTCCTACCAGGCAACCAGCCAAGAACATGCTGGGATGTATCGCAACGCTGGATGGAGAAAACCAATGAACAATGATGACGTCCCAATCACGGGACTCACTGCAAAAGACCTGGAAACAATAGTAGAGAAAAAGATGAACGAGGCCAAGATGAGGGGCATGCACGCATTAGCTGAGAATGCATTTCATCCCTTCGCAGACGAACTGGTATACAGCCGTGTACCAGACGCGCTCTATGGAATAACAATAGATAAGTACCGGGGAAAAGGCAGCCCAATAGAGCATGTACAATAGCACGAAGCCTCTCTGCTGGGAAGAACCGACAACCCACATCATGTAGCCATGACGTTTTCCCAAACTCTAGTAGGGACTGCAACGCATTGGTTCTTCTCACTTACATGCGGGAGTGTGACTTCTTGGCCCTATTTAAAGGCTAAATTCATCCAGCGTTATATAGGAGAACGCACGCTCCTAAAAAGAGCAAACGCATTGAATAACGTCCAGCAGCAGAACGATGAATCCTTAGCAGATTACTATGTCTGCTTCAACCAGAACGTCGCTGACATCTAAGTAAACTTGACTGAAGGGGAGATAGTGCGCGCTTTTATAAACAATTTAGGTCGTAAAGGATATGCGCTCGCTGAGAAGATGTCTAAACGACCTACCGAAACACTTGAAGAATTGGTTTCAAGAGTAAAGGAGTTTGTAGACCTGGAGAGATGCAGGGAGCAAAACAAAGCTAAAGTAAGCGCCGCCAGAGCAAAAGAAAACAACAGTCCAGCAAAGCCTCAGCAAGGTAGCCAACAAAACAGGCAGTGGCAACCACAGCCTAAGAGGCCATTTCAATCAGATTTCCAGAGGCCCAAGGAAATCAATCTTGCTGAATGCGTTCCTTTGAATGCGCCACTATCCGTTATTTTGAAGGAAATAAACATGTAGAAGGAGCCTGTCAACTTCCAAAAAGGTCCGTTGGGGAAGGAAGAGAACAAGTGGTGTGAAAACCACGAGGTTCATGGCCACGAAACGGACAAATGCGTGAGTCTCAGATTCCGCATCAACAATTTCATCCTGAAGGGCGAGTTAAAGAATTATGTCTACCAAAGCGATAAGCGTCCAAAGAGAGCCAGTGCAGAGTCATCTGGAAAGGGCAAAGGAAAACAGAAGGTTAATGATAACTCGCCTCCGCCAAAGCGAGGCATAATCAATGTCATCCATGGAGGCCCAGCTGCTGGCGGTCACATGTCAAACCTAAGAGATGTTTATGCCTCACAAGTGAAGACACTTCCTAAGTACAGGAAGCGACGTCAACTTGAAGAAGACGACGTCGTCATTCAATTCTCAAAAGAGGATATGAAACATATTATCTATCCTCATGACGACGCTCTTGTTATCACAATGGACATTGATGAGTATGATGTAAAGCACATCTTGGTTGACGGAGGCAGCTCTGCTGACATTCTACATGTCAGAGTTCTCGAACAATTGGAAAGACAGTAGGGATCTTTCACATTGGTCAGTTTTCCGGTGCCGCAACAAGTCCCTTAGGAAAAATCACACTGCTGGTCATTTTTTGTGAATGGTGGAAAACCCTTAGCGTCAATGTCACCTTTGTGGTGGTGGAAGCTCTAGGAGCTTATAACAGAATCTTAGGGAGAACGACTATAAACCCTTGTGTGATGGTTTCATCCACTGTTCACCAAAAGATGAAGTTCCCGACAAAAAACGGAATTGGGGAGGTATTGGGAGATCAGACGACAGCACGAAAGTGCTATGTTAATGCACTCAGGAGCAAACAACATGTCACCATACCAATGGTTGACACTTCTAAGAGGAGAAGGTTGGATATCGAACCCAATGATGAAGAAGCAAAGGAACAAGTTTTAACACTTGTAAGTCCGCCCGAGAGAACCTGCTTCCCAGCATGGCAAAGCGTGTGGGACGTCAAGCAGGGTCAAAATGAGCCAATAATGAGCTACTTCAGGAGATTTGCCTACAACGCTGCTCTGGTTAGAGCAACAAAGGGAGACGTGATCAATGCATTCTTCTTGCACATGAATGCTCCATCTTTCCTCCTTTTCGGAAAAGTATATGGATGGCAAACTACTGATACAATGGCGGACTTGAAGGACAAGATGGATACCGCAGTGGCATGCGAAAGAGAGCTAGGATGGGGTACACCTCCCAGCCAGGAAAGGGAAGAACAAGCCGACAAGCAACCAAATGGAGGAACAAACATCAACCACACATTTAAACACAGAGGTCGAAAAGATATTTGTCAACCTTCTAGAGAACAAGCTTCCCTTACCACTCGAGCCAAAATCTGCATCCTCGGCAAGGACACTGAAGAATGGTGCAAATACCATAGAACGTGGGGGCACAGCACCAATGATTGCTTGTCTCTACGAATTGAAATTGAGGAGATTATCTCGCTGGGAGCATTGAAAAGCTATGTGGCACACAGCTACTCCACTACTCCATCAAGCCTACCATGAAGACAACAAATACTTCATCCTTTCCTCCATATCTATCCATGCTTATTTACTTTAAGTATTTTTAGATTCATTATTACCTCAGTGTAATTTACGCTTAGTAGTTATACTACTTGATTGGAAGGAGAGATCAGTTGATGCATTCCCACAACTCATTGTATACACAACAAGAACCTAATGAAATTAATCTACTCTCGTAGGTACATTACTACATTATGCATACTACTTGGAATTACAACAAGTAGCAAACTACGCGCTTTTACTCGCATCAACAATGCAAGCTATCATGCAATATACAAACAATCGACTAAGTATAAACGTCGACATATCTATATGTCCAAGCCGCGACTGAACTCTGTCATAGCCTATATGTCCAAGCCGCGAATGCCATCTGGTTGCGTCAGTTTCGGCTTCTTTGGAAGACATTGCATACAAGCGATATTTACATTGCCATGTAGATCCATGATAAACAAACCATTATAAGAAAAGGCATATCCTAATAAAGTATTCCCTTTATTTATGCGAACAAAGGATCTCTCAAATGACAAAATAAAGTCTTTATCCATAAGAGCAGAAACATAAACAACGTTCCTACGGATTCTATGAGCGAAAATGACATTATTGTTAGGTTATAAGGTTTGAGTCAACGGATCGCTAACTTAGAGCTTATCTCCCACTAATGTGATGTCGGGTTATGTGCTCCTCGGGGTCTTTCGTACCGTTTCCTACTCTTCCGCTTCCTTGTCTCTCTGCTCCTTGCTACCCTCCAAGAGGGGCAGTATCAAGCACGGAGGGGGGGGGGGTGGTGCTTGATGAACCCTCTCCGATGCTTAAGTCAGAATACTTATAGAGAGATAAAATGTAGAGAGAAGCCAGAGCTAAAAATGTGCAAGTAATCAAGATGATCAAATGAATGGTGGAAGGGTTGTATTTATAGGCAACGGTGTCATTAAGGTGACTTAATGACATCGTTAACCTTTAAACACAATTAATTAGTCCTTGATCACATAATTAAAACCTTAAAGCATGGAGAGGTTGGCGGAAATAATCTAAGTGTGGGAGTCGGGAAACGGTGCCAGGGCCCTTGGGGGCGGAGAGAAAATCCGACCCCTAAGGGTAGGGGTTGGGTGTGGCCACCCAACCCCTCCCTAGGGGAGATGGGTTGGCCAACCCGATCTCACCTAGGTGAGTTCGACGCGTGGCCCGGACGAGTATTTTTGCCTCGTCCGGACCGTTGGTGTTTCGGCGGGGTGTTCGGGTCAAAGTTTCGATTTACAATCATTAACGGGGTGATAAAAATAAAATGATTCGGAAGTCAACGGGTTCAAATTGGGTGTATATCCATCACATGCCCCCGAGTCAACCAATGGTCTGACCCTTGATTGACTCTATTTTAGGATGGTATGACACGCACAATTTGAAGCCGGAATTTTACCTTTTGTCGGAATCCTTACTTACCCATGGGTGTGTGTCTCTGACTCTGCCCCCTGTCTTATAAAATAGAGGAATTGCAAACGTCAGAATAGCACGGTCACGTGTCCAAGCACGTGTCCCTCTGAGATGGAAATAATAAATCCAATACCGTCACGAGCTTATACTCGGAAAATATACGCATGTGTGGGGATGCAACATGAATATGGTTAAGTGAGTCCATGCTTCAATTTCATTACAGGGTAAGCCTATGTGGGGAAAAATTCTGAATTTGGTCCAAATTTTTTCTAAGTATGGGATACTAGAAAATATGCCTATATGATGTTACCTTGAGTGAACATGGATGTATCATGAACATGAAAGTGTGTACTAGCATACATGCAAGTAGGAACACAAGTATGGAAGTGGGTGTAGACATGCTGCGTTTTTAGTCATGAATGTATGCATGGATATATGGCGGCTATGTGCATGGACGTCTAAATGTTTGAACACACGGGAGTGTGCACGTGGGCATGCATGTGAGTGCAAGCGTAAACATGTATGTGTGTATGGATGGGTTGTGAGTATAAGCATGAGTGATGGCATTGGTGTACTTGTAGATGTAAATCATGAATATGAGCATAAGTGCAAGGGTGAGAGCATAGACCTCTCCTTTACTTGAGGGTGGGAACTCTGCCACTCAATGGGACACAACATTCCGCCTCCCTCGTACTAGCGCGAGCATTGTCTTTTAACCTCGACCTTCGACATGTGTAACATTTTTCCTTCATTCGCTGGAGTGTGTGTATAGCTCTTGACCCTTACCCTGCAATTTGTTCCCCATAAAAGTGAGGGTGAAAATGCTTACAAGCTTTCTTCTTACCCGCCGCGAGCGAAGGGATTTATTGACATGTGTTAAGGGTTGACCCTTCCTTCGGATGTGTCGGAGCGTTGCTCCATTTGGAGAAGCTAAAAGTTCGCCCTCTTTGTGACGCTCTGGGATTTGTTCCCTTGGATAGGTCTCTTGGGTTGTGGTTTTGTTTCCGTAACTTGATTGATGTTAAGGTTGCCCCCGTAGTAGGCGTATCTCGCCCCTCCATGAGTAAGGGTCGATCCTTGCGTCCGTCGCTCGTATAGATGACTCACTTTTGGGAAGCTTTCTTCTTCGGACAGGGATACCTTGAAGATCGTTTTCCAAGGCAGTCAGACCAAATCTGACTGTCCTGTGTCTTGGTTGTCCGAGGTGGACTCGTATGAGGCGGGGACTCGTATGACCCCTTGTAGGTTGGTTTCATGGAGAAACGTATAAGGTGTAGGCGGAGCGTTCCGAACGTACCGTTGAATCGAATGAGAGGGAAGAACCCTCTAGTTCTGCTCATCAGGCCAAGAAATCTTCTAAGTTAGGGAAAGCTGCAGAGGCTTCCGGCATGTTCTTTTTCCATTCTCTTTTCTTTGTGATATACTTATGATTGTTCTCATGTTGCTTCCTTCTTGTTGTTAGAGCTTTCGCCCCTGGTTACCGAATGGGTTCTTGCGGTGGGCGAGAGTTCAAGTCAATCTAAATCCAAGGCGCGGAAACATGACTCTGAGGTCGGGCCCTCGGCTTCCAAGGAGAAGGAAACCGCGAGAGGCTCTCTTCAAGTGCCCCCTTGCTGACTCCCTCTCATGACAAAGAGGTAGTGGTTGAAGAGGCGCCCTCTTTGCTTGACAAAGGGAAACAACCTGTGGATGGCGATGGGGGTGATCATAGGTCTTGATGTCTCTTCTCTATCCTCTGCCCCCCAGCCGAGGGGCCGAGTCTCAGGTTTATTTCATCTTCATGTAGATTTGACGACTTTTGAAGGTGTCTTTGGCTTTCCTATGGGTTATGTTATTAACCCTTGCGTTGAAGATTTTTCTTTTGGTGATGGGTGTGATCATCGTCTTTCATTGAGGTTCCTTTCTCTTGCCATGGCTCTGATTAAGATAGCAAATTCTTGCTTGGGAGTTTGGTGGAGACTGCTCTTGAGTTAGCCTCTACTAGTATCTTAGTTGTGATCGTTGTGGGGATCGTTTTGTTATATGCCCCCAATAGTGCTTGTCGTGATTCTTTGCTTTATGGTTGATTTCATGAGATGTGGAGGTTGTCTTCATAATGAGGACGTCTCCTACCTAGTATCATCCAGGGGGTTGAAATATAAGTGCATACCTTTGATGAGCGTATGAAGGGTGTTGTTTTTCCCTTTTTCTTGAATCTCCTTTTGAGGTTAGGTGTTGGCTCTTTAGGTTTGTGGTGGACTTGATGGTCTTTTTGTTTTGTGTCGATATGATAACCACCTCTTGGTGTGTGGACATGATAGCCACTTCAAGGTATGTGGACATGATAGCCACTTCAGGGTATGTGGACATGATAGCCACTTCAGGGTATGTGGACATGATAGCCACTTCAGGGTATGTGGACATGATAGCCACTTCAGGGTATGTGGACATGATAGCCACTTCAGGGTATGTGGACATGATAGCCACCTCGTGTTATGTGGACATGATAGCCACATCACGATGTATGGAGTTGTGCTTTAGTATTCCTTTCTCATTGGAGAGCCTTCATTGCTATAGTTGCCTTTTGTTTAGGCTATGTTTGTTGGGTTAGGTCCTGATGTCTCGTCTTGCCGGATGTTGTATCCTTCATGCTTTTTAGATGTCTCCTTCATGAGTTGTGCTTGACGATGTTCAAGTCTGATACGAGCATAGGTCACGCGAGGGCGACATGCAAGACAATAACGTTTGTCGGAGGTTGCTTTGTGCGACTTGTAAGGCAATTCCTCTTCTTGATGGGTCGAGATTATTTTGAGAGCCTTGAACTTTGGATTTCATGTCTTTACTATCCTTCTTGGTGGTGTTGGGTTCCTTTGAGATACTTCTCTTGACTTGTGATATGGATGGTAGGATAACTCGTTACTTTTCATAATAACCTATTGTGCTTCTGTATATGATCCTTTGGTCATGGACTTCTCCCTTGTATATGCTTTCCTTTACTTATCTTTCTTTTGTGTTTTCCTTCACTTCATACCTGCTATCTCATCAAGAACAAACATTATGTGTTCTTCATACAACTTTGCTTTGCAATTATTTTCTCATGGAATCCTTCTTAGTATGGTGCAATGATCTCTTCTGATACCCTTTAAATGGTATATATGGTACTGTTAGACCAAAGATACGCTCTTGGTGGACGTCGAATCTGTTCACGAGACAGGCTCTCGGAGGGCACCAGTAGTTAGACCAAAGATACGCTCTTGGGGGCGTCGAATCTGGTAGTTTGAAATCTACCTCAAGATACGCTCTTGGGGGCTTCGAATCTGGTAGTTTGAAATCTACCTCAAGATACGCTCAAGGGGGCGTCGAATCTGGTAGTTTGAAATCTACCTCAAGATACGCTCTTGGGGGCGTCGAATCTGGTAGTTTGAAATCTACCTCAAGATACGCTCTTGGGGGCGTCGACGGTCGTAGTTTTTGGAAACCACTCTCAAGATACGCTCTTGGGGGCATCGAAGGTCGTAGTTTTTGGAAGCTACTCTCAAGATACGCTCTAGGGGGCGTCGAAGGTCGTAGTATGAAAACTACTCTCAAGATACGCTCTTGGGGGCGTCGAATCTGTTCGCGGGATAGGCTCCCGGAGGGCACAGGGTTCGTAGTTTTAGAACTACTCTCAAGATACGCTCTTGGGGGCGTCGAATGTGTTCGCGGGATTGGCTCCCGGAGGGCTCAGAATATTACCTTACCTTGTGTCCCTTCTCATGTAGGGTGCGTTTTTTATATGCTTTTCGAGTCTTTACTTGACTTTTCCTTCTATGATATTGCATGTTACCACGCTTTTCTTAAGTGTGGGAGATCACCTTTGCAGGAGGATGGTAACCCTGTTGATATTGTTAGTTCAGGCTCTTCTTCTTCTTCCTCGAGCTCTATCAGTGGTTCATCTTTAGAGGGTCAGTATCATGAGGACTTCCCAATGGCATCTGGTTGGTTGCTTTAGTATCCTATCTTTGTATATATCTCTTTACTTTTCCTTCCCTTGATGGGTCGAGTGTTTGTGTGTTGCCGACTTAGGGCATGTTCGTACAGGGAGTTGAGGTTGTTTTCCCTCTTATATGACTTCTTATAGGAGAAGTGGTATTGCATGTTCTTGTGATCTTCTGCCTCTAATCTCTTCTTTTACACTTAGGTGGACTACCAAGCACTTATTCGTTTGGTGCCCCCCAAGTTGCTTGGTGGTCATACCGCCTTTCATATTTGGCCATTGAAGGCCCCTCGTTCATTTTCTTGGTTGGGTACCCCTTATGCTCGGGGCTCCCTTGTCTGCTTGTTTGAATGCGATGAGTGTCCCTTGTAGGATTTACTCTTTCTCATGCTTGCTTGTTTCAGTCAAAGGCATGGTTTGGATAATGCCTTTGTCGGATGTATCTTTAGAGGTTGGGTGGAGAACTTTTGCTTTGGGTGGGTGGGGGTGATTTTCATTCTCTTGATAACTAGGATGTGGCAGTGTTTGTATCCTAGGGGTGCTTGTGAATTCTTCCCCCCCCCCCCCCTTCCTTGTGTTTTGTAGAAAAAACACTTTTGCGGTGATAATAGAGTAGGAGTAACGTATCTTGGAAGGGATTGTATTTAGGTTGAAAAGCTTTCTCATAGAATGGTGTCTTGAGTTGTTAATCTCGAAGGTGTGTTTCAGACTAGTCAATCTGATCCATGCTCCTTGCTCGGGCATGGGGGGGTCTGACCGGGCTGTGATAATCTTCTTGAAGTGTTGTGGTACTTAGTGTGCTTTGCATTTTCCTTTACATTGGAGTATTCTTCAATGCCTTTGGGGAGTGTCACATTGGTCATGCTCCTCCCACCTTGAATCTTTATTATAGACTTCCTTTGAATTAGGACTTGAACCTAAAAAGGATGTTTTCCTTTAGGTTTGCAGGGGATGCTCCATGATTTTCCATGGGTTTGCCCCCGTATTGGCTATTCCTTGTTGGATAGCTTCATTAGAGGGGGTCCTTCGACGGACTTGGCCCTAGGATGCTTAGTGGAAGGTTATAGTAGGGGTAATCCTTTGTGACCTTCATGGTAGTTCCTCTATAGGATGTTGAGAGTGCTCAACTTATTTTTGTAAGTGAGCCTTCCATCTTGTGATCTTTCCCAGAATCTTGACCTTATAGGTGCCTTTTGAGATTGAGAAATCTGTTCCTTGTGCATCTCTTGGTTGGCGGCGGCGTTTTATGGACTCTTCTAGTAGTCCACCTGTGTATATATATACCACGGAGCCCGAAGGCGTCCGGTATGGTCTTTCTTGGAAAACATGTTGATATCAAGTATCAAAATCTACCCCTTTTAGGGAGTTGACTTGTTATGCAGTTAAATTAAATAAGAGGATATGGGAAGGATATGGGTGTGGGGGTGTTGATACCCCCTGCTTCCTTGGTAATGTAACTATCTTCCTCCATTAGTCTGTGTGTATTCCTTCCACTTGAGGAATATAAGGTCGCATCCTTGCAAGGCGGACTAGGTGGAGGTGTATCCTTCATGTATGCTATGTGTGATCTCACTCCACTACGTCTCTCCATGAGACTTCCCATTGTAGTAGCTATGTACTAACATGGTGTGGTACTCTATGAGTCCCCTGTTCAAATCCTTGTCTTTTCGACTTCTCCCCTGTCCTAGGGGGATGTGTACCAAGGGTTGTCATACACAAGAGGTTGGGACCTGTCGTGCTGTATCATGAGTAGGTGGTTGCCTTGTTGTGTTGTCGGGGCGATGTCCCTCCCTTTGAGCTTTCCTTGGAATGTCTCTTAGTCATGTCCGTGGTGATACGGACTGTATGTGTACCTTGCTGAGGTGGATGTTGGAACTCTTATATCCTTGGTGGTCTGACTTGCATGTCCTCCCTTAGTGGGGTGTATGTCCCAGCTCTTTGCTGTGTTTGTTATTGCCTTGGAAGCACAAATTGTTGCCTTCCCATTGGGGGTGGCAGTTGCTCCCTCATTCTTTGATTTTTACGATGCCACCTTTGGAGGGCTTGTGTGTTGTTCTTCCTGTGGGCACTTCTCTGCCTGCGGATGTCGCTTCACTTGCGTATATTGCCTCTCTTACCCCTTCCTTAATGCCTTTCTATAGGTTAACAATTCTTCTAATTCCTTCATCAAATCTGGAGTCACTCCTTGGGCTCCTTGCTAATACATAGAATTTGTATTGGTGGTTTGAGCCTGGTTGTTGTTTCCTGGCATGCCTTATGTTGGTATTCCATATGGATGCTTCTTAGGGTGTGTTCTATAATGGTACCCCTGTGGAGGTATTGTGTATTGGTATCCCTAGGATGACCCTCTCTGTTGCCCCCTTGCCCCTGTGGTCTCTAAGCCATGGGGGTCGTGGCAGGGGAAGACTCAGCTCTAGCTGGGCGTGAGGCTCCTCCCTGATTGTCAGGTTGGGGTGCTTCTGGGGCTACCTGAGGTTCCGGATGTGCAGTCCTTTTCTCTGGGTTAGGCTTTGCTGGAGGCATAGGTTGTCTCCCTTGCCTGTTGCCCCCAGGTGGGCGATTCTCTTTGGATGGTAGGCTATTCGCCATAGCTCTAGTTATTGCCAGGCTTCTTGTTCGAAAACCGCAGATGGCGCCAAGTGTTAGGTTATAAGGTCTGAGTCAACGGATCGCTAACTTAGAGCTTATCTCCCACTAATGTGATGTCGGCTTATGTGCTCCTCGGGGTCTTTCGTACCGTTTCCTACTCTTCCGCTTCCTTCTCTCTCTGCTCCTTGCTACCCTGCAAGAGGGGCAGTATCAAGCACTGAGGGGGGGGGGTGGTGCTTGATGAACCCTCTCCGATGCTTAAGTCAGAATACTTCTAGAGAGATAAAATGTAGAGAGAAGCCAGAGCTAAAAATGTGCAAGTAATCAAGATGATCAAATGAATGGTGGAAGGGTTGTATTTATAGGTAACGGTGTCATTAAGGTGACTTAATGACATCGTTAACCTTTAAACACAATTAATTAGTCCTTGATCACATAATTAAAACTTTAAAGCATGGAGAGGTTGGCGTAAATAATCTAAGTGTGGGAGTCAGGAAACGGTGTCAGGGCCCTTGGGGGCGGAGAGAAAATCCGACCCCTAAGGGTAGGGGTTGGGTGTGGCCACCCAACCCCTCCCTAGGGGAGATGGGTTGGCCAACCCGATCTCCCCTAAGGGAGATCGGGTTTGGCCACCCGATCTCACCTAGGTGAGTTCGACGTGTGGCCCGGACGAGTATTTTTGCCTCGTCCGGACCCTTGGTGTTTCGGCGGGGTGTTCGGGTCAAAGTTTCGATTTACAATCACTAACGGGGTGATAAAAATAAAATGATTCGGAATTCAACGGGTTCAAATTGGGCGTATATCCATCAATTATCTAGAAGTAAGAGTTTGCCATTGCCCATCGGCAATTTGCAAGTCCCTACCCCTATGACTTCAACTTGTGAGTTGTCGCCAATGTATATCCTTTTAGAATCCTTCGGCAATCGTCTAAACTTGGCAAATAGTTCTCGATCGTAGGCTATGTGGTCCGTTGCACCTGAATCAAGAATCCAAGACGGATTTGAGTCAGTTAACATGACAGTTGAGGAAACTAAAGCTTCCTCTACCAAATTCGCATACCTTTTCAGGATGCGATTTGCTGGAACCTGCACCATCGCTTATTCGACGTGGGCTGGAGTTCCCGCAAACTATCTCAGATTTTAATCTGGGACTGCCTTGTTTAGGTGAAGTCAACGTTTTACCGTCGACTGCCTGTTGTTTCTTTCCTTTGTTCCTGAATTTCCTTTTCTTGCGGCCAGCTTGTCCTGTGGATTTCGGTTCCTTCGACACCGATTTTAATCGAGCCTGTTCCATCTCGACTATTTTCAGGACAGATGCAATATCAATTACGGAACTGCTGACAGTCAATATGGCCTTTTTTGCTCTCCAAGACTTCGGGAGGATCCCTACTATGGCCTGAATTTTATCCCATTCAGTCATCTGACTGTCATCTTCCAGTGGCTCGATTAGGCGAAGGAGGTCGTATACTTTTTCAAGTACACTCTTACTGTTGTTGTTCAGACAGGTTTCTAATGTTGGTATAAGTGGGTGCAGTGTAACTACCATGCCACTTCCATATTTCAGAAAGAGGGCATCCCAGATGTACTTTGTCGTCGGATCATCCTTATAGCGGACATAGAAATTTTCTGACATTACCGACAGTATCAGCTCCTTTGCTTTCTTGTCATCTTGCTCCCACTTAAAGTGGGAAAATGCCAGATCTTTGGTGAGTCCGACATTTGGGTAATTCATGGTTATTTGTATGTGGTCACACAGACCTTGTGCTTCCAAAATCGTAATGACGCGTTTGCTCCACGAGTCATAATTCGTCTCAACTAATAGCTCAGATTCACATGATAATGCCATATATTCATCGATAACAATACTAGGTTGGGAAGATAACAACATTTTGACAGAATTGCATACGACGAATAGTGATTCTTCAGTCACTAAACCAAACCAACCTTCAGTAAGCCGAGAAAGGGGGTGTCGTGAAAGAATTCACACTATTGTCGTTTTCAATCTAATAGATCAGTCTTTTGAAAACGGTTATTCTATTGCAAATTACCGGAACGGGAATTTTCAAATAAGCATACCCGATCATGGCTTTCCCAAGGCCCTTATGATTTTGTAAAATTATCCGATAATTTACTCATGCATATTTATAATTATACTACATCTAGTAAATCATCATACCATGACATAAATATCGAACACAACATGCTTACGCGTCATGCGTCTAATGTTCCTAGCATATATAATTCTACGTAAAGTAAATTATCACATGCGTTCTATTGCGAACATCCTAGCATACGCGTCAAAACATGCAATATCCGCACACATCATGCATAATTGGCGACTGGAATTTTCGGTTTTATAAAATGCTTTGAAAATATTAGGGGCTGTTTTGCAATTCATGCTTACAATCAATCATGTGAATTTCTAGACATGGATTCTAGGCACTTTCAATCAGCATAGCATGTCTATCCTATTGCGCAAACCATATATTTAAATCCCAGAGCTCAATGCTCGCAATAAAAATATCCAGCTGGCTTGACTAAGTCAAGACGACAGTTCTAATTATATCAAAACATATGATGCAGAAAGTAAACAATTGCAAATCAGCCCATTAATTTAATCAAGTCCCAAAAACATGCAAGTCTGAGATCCATCCCCATAATCGAAACCAGGCATTAAGGTTTTGATTGAAACCGTGTATTAAAACACAAACCCTAAGAGCACTGTTTAGGCTAATTTTAAAGTTCGAAAAAATTTTGGATTTAAAATTTGACATCCTATTTTATTGAACAATTTAAAATTTCCCAAAATTTTGAAATTTGGTTCGGTCCAATTTAAAATCCGGTTCAAGTCGGTCAGATTTTAAAAATTCGGTTTGGTCCGAACTGGTTCAATAAAATAATATTGTGGTTCGGTTCCTCACTCGAAATCGGTCTGGTTAGGTTTAATTTAATTACTATGGTCCGTCTCGACCCGACTAGGTCAACCCGATTAAGAAAACCCGGATTGGTTTTACCCGCTCCGGTTTAGTAATTGGACCGGCCCATAAACCCTAGGGTTCGGCCGAATAATTCCTTGTGAGCTAAGTAGTGTTTTAAAATCCACAAAAAACTCAACTTAACCTCCAATAAATAATAATCATTATTAAAATAATTTCCAATATTGCTAATATATATATATATATATATATATATCATTTCGGCATAAATTTAAATATATATATAAATATTGTCAAGATTTTATCTATAAGATGTAAATCAATCAACAATATATATACACATATATAAAAATTTCGGCCACTATATATATATATATATATATATATATATATATATATATATATATATATATATATATATATATATATATATAATTATTATTGTCAAATATATCTTTAGGGATTAAAATATGTAGACAATATATTTTCTTAATCTTATATAGTAATTAATTCTATCAATATATATTAACCCTATCTTTAACTATATATATTGATAGTTAATATCTTTTACAATATTATATTATAAACCTATCCATATTTTCCAACTTGTAGATATATAGTTACCTATTAATAAAATTTAAAAATGGCAACATATATATTAAAATATTTGTGCCGAAATTTTAATAACTTGGTGACCAAGAAAATTTAAAAAATTACCTAAAATACCCCTAGGGTTTTCGGTACAAACACTAAAAGTTGGAAAAGTTGTCAAATTTTAAGATCAAATACTACCTTGATCAAGAATCCAAATTGTGTTCTTGATAAAACTCATGGTGTTCTTGAAGATTATGAACATCAAAATCAAATACATAACAAAATTTTCGGTTTTGATCCTCAAAAACACATAAATTTCAAAAAATTTAAGTTTTTAAAGATCAAACACATGATTTCATGTTGAAAAATTCGAAACATATATTGATGTTCATCAACCTAAAAATTTCGAATTTTTCATAGATTCAAGAACATCAGTTTATCAACAAAAATTAAGAACTCCTAACCTTGCTCTGATACCACTGTTGGATTACGGGGACGTAATACTACGGAATGCTAAACGTGTACTTTCAAGAAATCTAATCTACGCAGCGGAATTAGTACACATACCTTTTAGCTTTCCTGCCCAAGAACGAAGTGGAGGGAGTTCTAATCCTCTGGTCGGAACCACGTGCAAGTTCTTCGTTAGAAGAAGTCCCACGCGATGTAGCTCCACAACAAGACCTCTGATCGATTCTTCAACGGAGATGGACTTGATGTTGGTGGTGCCGAAATATTAGACTAGGGTGACAAGTTTTCTCAATGGAGATCCTTGTTATTAATTGTGTGTTTAAACCCTTAGGAGTCACCCCTATATATAGTATTGGGTGGAGTTGCCAAAAGGCAACTCCAACCAATGTGGTACTAGGGTTTCGGCCGAACCATGCATAATAAGGGGGGAGGCCCATTTTACGCCTCCCTTGTCAATTACTAATTGGATTTGGCCCAATTTGCCCAGATTGACAATTAGCTAATTAACTTAGGTAATTCCCTTAATTAACGGGCTCCTATTACGGCGCCACGTCACCATATGCTAACACTTGGGTAAATGTCACATTAGGGTAATTGGGCCAGACCCAAATCCCAATTGACAGGGGAGGCCCAAAATTGGGCCTCCCCAAATACATAGGCCGGGCGAATTATTAAGGTGGGGTAAAGTGGACTTTTGTCCACTTTACTCCTCCTATAAATAAGAGGTGTTAGGGAATATTTTAGGGTTAATCATAATTCCCTCACAATAGTGTTTTAGAGAGAAAACCCTCCTCCCACACCTACTAGTTTCGGCCGAACCATTGTCAACACCGAAGGTGTGCCAAATTGCTTTCGAGCAACTCTCCAAAGATCTGTCCCCGTGCCAAGAATTGATCAGAGGTTTTTCTGTGGAGCTAACACCACGTAGGGCTTCTTTCACAAGAACCTCTACGGGTTTCGTCCGGTGGATCGAGAACTCTCTCGTACAAAGGATCTTGGACTACGGTAACTGTTGAGGTATGTGTAACTCTTCCGCTGCGTAATTTCGATTACGTGCACGTACCATGTTTTGTGTTTCCGTAGTGATTACTCCCCGTAATCTAACACACATGTCCTGCGGTGTCAGCGCGAATGCCTCCTAACACCTGCACAAGGGGCGGTATCGCACACCATGTAGAGGGGAGGGGGTGGAGTGCGATGAGCCCTCTCTGATGCTTAATTCAGAGATCTTGAGAGAGAAAGCTAGAGAGAAGTCAGAGCTTCCTTTGTCAACTTAAGTTGTGAATCCCTTGAAATGGTTGGCCTAGTTTCCTATATATAGGAAAGCCTAAGAGCAAAACCGGTTTTTAACGGTCCGACGTCGGTTTAGTGTAAAACGTGAACCGGGCGTGGACAGGAGTAAAGTTGACATCAGGAAGGCTCGCACGTGCAGTGTGTACGTAAGGGTTTGCGCGTCACCCGGGGGGACAATCCGTACCCAGTCTGGAACGCGTACGCACGTTCCGAACCGTTTTAAGCTCACGGGTAAATAATTTGAAGCCGTTGGTGGGTTTGACGTGTAAACAAAATCCGAATATATAAAACGAACATGAATCTCACGTATACCCATCATTTTCCCCCGAGTCAAGTAGTGACGTGGCCCTTGCTCGCCTCTATTTTCGATAGAGTATACGTTCGATTCAAGCTCGGGTGTTACCTCGATGTGGAGTTACTGTCTGTTGGCGCGTGGGCCTTGATATAGCGTATCCCTCCTTTTATTTTAACGAGCGAGTATACATGTATAACAGGTATATGCATAGCAATGTATGTGTACGTACGTAACATGGACGTAAACGCTGACGTGTATGCAAACATGGTGTATGCACGTGTGTAAGTAAGCGTAGGACACACGATGATTGTGCAATCATTGATATAAATATAGAAATGCATATGTGATTATATACATAAAAGTATGTATTTAACGAGGTCATGACAATAAATATATGTCGTGTATGTATGTGTATGAACATTGCATACGCGCGTATGTGAGTAGACGCGCGACGTGTAGTGGCATGCGATCAATGATGTAAACATGGAAAGCAATGTACAATGACATGAGCACAAGTATATGATAGCAATGATGCAAGGGCATGTACGCATATATGCTAAAGACTCATAAAAAGAGTTAGAGAAATTAAGGAGAGATAAACTTTACCCTAACACTACATAGAGGAGTGTGTGTTACGGACGCGCAGGTCCTAAGACTGCGAGGCGCCATGCCTCCGCCGCGTCGTTGACGAACGCCTCATAATAGGAGTATGTTCGTAACATGTATGTCGAGAGACGAGGCCTTTATCAATATAGTATTGCCCTCGGAGTGGAGTGTTTGTAGTGACGTGGCCGGGTACGCGCATGTATGTGTCGTATAGACGCGTAGATCATATAGGTGTATGTAGGTGCCAGTTTGAACCATAGGCGCACTAGCCCCTTAGCTGCGAGGTGTTAGGCCTCCGACGTGTTGTCGATGAACGTCCCATGATAGACATGTGTTGGGTCGCGCTGACTCGCGTAGTGTTGGGCCGCGCAGACGCGCGTAGTGTCGGGTCAGGTAGACGCGCGTAGTACCGTATAGGCTGTATAAGTTTCGGGACGAGGCCCTTACTAACATAGAGTTGCCCCTGTAAAGAGGATGTTCGCTATGTAGTAGTTGTGAACTTATAAGTCCGTATGTATAGAGTTGCCCCCATGTCGGGGATGTTCGCCACGTTATAATTGAGTACTCAGCTCGTTCATGTGGAGTTGCACCCGTGTACCGACTGCTACTTGGGTTTTCCAAAGTAGGGTGCGTTCCACGACTGCTACTCGGTTTTTCCCAGGTAGGGTGCATTTGGCGACTGCTACTTGATGTTAACGGTAGGGCGTAGGTCAGAGGTCGACGAGGCGACGTGCCTTGTAGTGTAGGTCAGAGGTCAACGAGGCGACGTGCCTTGTAGTATAGGTCAGAGGTCGACGAGGCGACGTGCATTTCCATGGTATCAGTCAGAGGTCGACGAGGCGACGTGCCTTTCCATGTTGTTGCCGCTACCAGGTGTTTTCAAGATAGAGTGCTTCCTCCGACCGCTAATTATTTTTCCCCGAGGTAGAGTGTGTCTTGCGACCCGTATTTGTTTTTTCCCAAGGTAGAATGCCTTCTTGATACGTCTCATGAACATGTATATAACTCATTACTTGTGAACACGATAATCGTTGGACAACGCACGGACATGATAGCCGCCTAGAGAGAGGTGGATATGATAGTCACTTCTAGAGATGCACAACCATGATAGCCGCTCCGAGATGCGCGGACATGATAACCGCTCCGAGGTGCGCGGACATGATAGCCGCTCCGAGATGTGCGGACATGATAGCCGCTCCGAGATGCGCGGACATGATAGCCACTTAGTGAATCCGTTAGGTGCTCCGTATTTGAGGTGGTAGATCTCACATTGATATGTCGACACGCGTGTGCACACGCTGCGCTTATAATCTGGGAGTGAGGTATTACGCCTCATGTTTGTGTGTCGGCGCGTACACGCACTACACCTCGATGTGTAGTTCTTCGGAGTCTTGTAAAATGGTGATCTCTGGTGATCTAAGAATAACAGTGGTACGTTATGACTTTTTGTAGTGTTTCCCACAGACGGCGCCAAATGTTGGATCCTGACTCTTCGCGGGTCGTTGACTCGAAAGTCGTCGGGTCCTTGAAGTGTTGTGTAGCTATGTTGACGAGTTGTTAGAGCTAGCGGGTGTCCGACAGTCGGGGTGTCGGACACTCGGAGTGTCGGGGTGTCAGATTGTCAGAGACTTGCAAGCCCTTAAAATGACTAAGTGTTTGGATGTCTGTATGCGTAGTTTTCTGTACGTCGGGACGTTGATGTCTAGGAGTGTCGGCGCGTGCACATGTCCCGCGGTGTCAGCGCGAATGCCTCCTAACACCTGCACAAGGGGTCGTATCGCAAACCACGTAGAGGGGGGTGGGGGTGGAGTGCGATGAGCCCTCTTCGATGCTTAAATCAGAGATCTTGAGAGACAAAGCTAGAGAGAAGTCAGAGCTTCCTTTGTCAACTTAAGTTGTGAATTCCTTGAAATGGTTGGTCTAGTTTCCTATATATAGAGAAGCCTAGGAGCAAAACCGGTTTTGAACGGTCCGACGCCGGTTTAGTATAAACGTGAACCGGGCATGGACGGGAGTAAAGTTGACATCGGGAAGGCTCGCACGTGCAGTGTGTACGTGATTCAAAAAAGAATTGATCTGATTCAAGTAAAAATCCATATGGGATTCCCAAAGTTATTAATAGAAGATAGCACACGAAGAAACGAAGAATTACATATGATTAGGCTTTGCGCGTCACCGGGGGGGGGGGACAATCCGGACAACATCGAGGTATTACGACAATCCGGTGTGGTCCGGGTTGTCGCGACAATCCGAACGAGTCTTCGGTCCGGAACCCGTACGTGCGCGTTCCGAACCGTTTTAAGCTCGCGGGTAAATAATTTGAAGCCGTTGGTGGGTTTGACGTTTAAGAAAAATCCGAATATATAAAACGAACCCGAATCGGACGTATACCCATCCATAATAATTTTAAAAAAATATGTAATACCTATTATGTCATTTAAACATCATTTCTATAATAATGTCTTCATCTCCTTCCTTTACTAAGCCACTATTTTGGTATTTTCTTCAATCTGCTAACGTCTATCAATGCTTCAAAGGAAAATCCCTATTCTCTACTACTTCTTCACAATTTTTTAAAGTCGTTATGGCTCCACAATACTCCTCTACTTTAGCTTCTGCAACAAAATGCTACAATCATTTCTGCAGGATGCTGCTGTGTATATGCTGCAACGCTTTGTATCTCAGCTGATGTGTTTCTTATTAATGGACTTACCATCGAGACTAATTCATATACAAATTTTGTTGATTGGAGAAGTGGGTAGATTTATTCGAGATGTTAAGCTAGTATTTGTTTCTAAGTTAATGTTGAATGAATAAATAATTATAGATCAATCAAGAATGAATTGCTAGAAAATGAGCTAAATGAGTTGAGACAGAGAGGGAGGGACAAAAAAATTCTGACTTTACCTCTCCTTAAAGTATTATAATATGTTCTTCATTCACACAAATTCATGATAAATTTTTCTATTTTTCTCTTCTTAAAAGAAAATATGATAAATTTTGTACAGGTAGTTATGTGATAGACAATTAAAAATTCATGTCATGTAATATATATATATATATATATGAGTTGAGAAATACATTATATTATTGTTACAGATATTGAGGTGGCTGTTAATCACATCATCAGGTTATACACAATGTCTATTAAACTGCAGTCGGCCAACCCTCGTTGAGCTAACCACCTCCAAAATTATTGTTTGCATAGTTGTCTGATCTTTTCATCACAAAAAGAGCACAATGTTTCCATATATCCGTTCTAATATCTGATAAGGTATGGAAGAATAAAAAGGTGAAGTGAAATAGTTGAATATGAAGAGTCTCTGTCAGTGAAAATAGAGTAAGGGAAATTTGGTTTACACTTTACTTTTTTTTTCTTTTTTCTTTCACTTAAGTTGCATATGTTGTGCACATGTTATTTAATAGCAACTTTAACGGATAATTTGACTTTTCATTTTAAACAACTATTTGTAAACGTATTGCATATAAAACAATTCAACCTAAAACTTGTTATATCTTTTACCATAGAGTAAACATGTTACATTTTTTTCATAATTTTCCCTAAAATAGAAGGTGGATAGATTTTAGAACGGATAATATTAGATTAAAGAAATTAGATACAAAATATTGTAGAAATAGAGAGCAAAGCTCCTTAGTCATTCATATTCAATCCATAATTATCTTTATTAATTTCCCCTAACCTTAATATAAACCACTAACTCATAATTCCCTTATTTTCACCCTAAAATATCCGTTTTGTCTAACATTATTTTAAATTATTGGTGTTTTCATGTATTATTTTTACTTAGTAATTATTTTATTTATGGTTTAATCCTTCGATATTAAGAGCATTATACTTTGTCTCTTACTAATAATTATTTTATTTTCATTTTTGCTCCCGAAATATTTTTTTTTAAACAGTTATTTTTATTTTCTACGATGCAAACATTAACATTTAAATTCAAAAATAATATCTTAAAATCCACTTTTATAATCATTGTGATTATTCAATTTAATTTTACAAATTTTTGGGTAAAATTGTAAATAAAATATTTGTAAAAATAAATTTAAAGCATGAATACTTTCAAAGGATCCTAACAAATCCCAAAATATTACATCATATTAATTTATTTATTGTACTATTCTTACTACTCAATGACCTATATAGTAATAATACCATAACAATATTATATTATTTATTTGTTCTTATGTATTTGTAGTTTTTTTTAATGAACGAAAACTTCTATTAATGTTGAAAGAAATATTACAAGCATACAACATAGTTAAGACTTAAGAGTCAACCGAGCTATACATACATACAATAAAAACATACAAAAATAATTGATCCATGATGTCGTAGGTCCAACGGCACCTCCTGTCGGAGCCATGATCGAATGATCCAACTGCACCCCTAGTTAGCGCATTATATACGTATATTAGATTATCTAATATATAAATTTAATTAAATATTTATGTTTGATTTAATTCAAACGTACTAGTTATTACACATAGTCCAGCGCGCTAATCAACACATGGTCCAGCGCGCTAATCAACACATGGTCCAACTAATCAACACATGGTTTTAGCTATTTTTTTTTAATTATATCTAATATATATATACGAGATTTTCTTCGCTAGCACGGCGCCACCACGTGCTAGCCCTCACACACTCACAATGGGGTGTGGTGGGGGCCCATCTGATTGGGTCCTACCCTCATCCATATCTAGGGTCGGCAATGGTGCGGTGAAAATCAAATAATCATGGTTATTCGCACCATTTACCGCAATGGTTAACCGCACCATTATGGTGAGGGGCGGTTATGGTGATGAATCTTGTAACCGCAATGGTTGTGGTTATGGTATTCAGTCTATAACCGCGGTTATAACCATCACCTCTATATATATAACTACTAGAAAATAGGGTTTAAGCAACGCTAAAATTTGCTTTAGGCAACGCTTTTTGCGTCGCCTAAAGTTTGGCGACGCAATCCACGACGCAAATGGAAGCGTCGGCATGGGGGGAGTCGCCTAAAACTTTGCGACGTTTAGCTTTAAGCGTTGCCTAAAAAATAAGTAAATGCGACGTTTTTTTAACGTCGTCCTTATCTAAGGTTTAGATAACGCCAGAAAACGTTGTGTAATTTTTAAGTATAGAAAACGCTTTCGGCATTGCCTATACTTCTAGTATAGACAACGCATTTTGCGTTGCCTATACTTCTAGTATAGACAACGCATTTTGCGTTGCCTATACTTCAAGTATAGACAACGCATTGTGCGTTGCCTATACTTCTTGTATAGACAACGCTTTCTGCATCGCCTATACTTGAAGTATAGACAACGCATTTTGCATTGCCTATACTTCAAGTATAGACAACGCATTGTGCGTTGCCAATACTTCTTGTATAGACAACGCTTTCTGCGTTGCCTATACTTCAAGTATATACAACGTTTTTTGCGTTGTCTATACTTCTAGTATAGACAACGCATTTAGCATTGCCTATACTTCTAGTATAGACAACGCATTAAGCGTTGCCTATACTTCAAGTATAGACAACGCTTTATGCGTTACCTTTCCTTCTTGTATAAACAACGTTTTTTGCGTTGCTTTGCCTAAACCAGCAATGCAATATATTAAATTTTTAATTAGATACCAATTATACTCAAATTCATTAAATCCAAAGAGACTTAAAGTCATCATACATTCATTCTACCAAAAAAAATCATCATAAACAAAGTAGTTGATAGTTCTTACAAACATAATAGAAGTTCACAACTAAAATATTAGATAGTTGTCAAAATATAATAAATGACAAGTAGATAGTCATAAACATAATAAGAGTTCATATCTTAAGAAGGTTGGCTCGGTCCAAGCCCCTTAAGAATAGCGAACATCTCCGCTCGGGCATCCGCTCGTGCATCTGCTCGAACATGCTCTAGTGCCTCTGCTTGCTCAACCCTGACACGCTCAAATGCTTCCGCTCAACTCGTGCGCGCTCAAGTGCCTCTGCCTGCTCATTATAGTAACATTGATGTAATCAATAAGCACAGAAAAACTATGTTTTATGTGTTTAACCGAGTAGTCAATATGCGCACAAACCTCCTGTATACGGTCCAAGGATCGGATGTTGTCCAATGTATCCAAAGGTGGTGAGGGTTCACACAAACCATTTACTGCGACTGTTGAATAGATGAAAGTTTTAGTCCTTATTGGTGTGATGAATAAAAAAGCATAGGTACTTTAAAAGTCAAGAACGAAGAAATAGGCATTTCGGAGTTAAATAAGTTCAAGTTGATCCTCAATTTCTAACTTCCATAACTTACTTTAACTTCAATTTTTAATCAACGGTTCAACTAGCATAGAAGCAGAAACATGGATCCACACCATCTTCACGCCATCATTAATCAACATAGGACATTTGCTCTAAACTAAAACTAATCATATCATCTTAAAGGAACAGAGCAGCACCTGAAGCATCCATGGTGAAAAAGGCGGCAACTCCAAAAAGACAACACTTTTTGCCGCCGACAAGTTAAGACCAACACCTCTAGCCGTGATTCCAATTATTGCAATCTTAACTTGATTAAATAATACATCAATTCATTTCTAAAATTAGGTATTCAATTCGAGAACTGAAGGACCTAAAACACAACCCCAAGAGGATTAAACGACAAGTATGCAACCAAATCGAATGAGATTGTATAGATACAGACCTCAGATGATGTTTGAAAGGAGATCGCAGCAGATTGCCTATCTCTTGGAAGAGTATTTCCATCTATTCGAACAAATGTGACCCATTTCTCACATATATACTCCTGAGCCATAAGTAAGCGTATCAACAACTAGCTTCATTTAAGACAAATGACCAAAACAATGCATAACAACATATATAAGGTAACACGTCACCTGCATATGGGCTACATTAGAAGAGAAATATCATATGCATCAATCAGTTAACTTACATGCAGTCTGTTGAGCACTTTGTGATGGTGTGCGAAGATTATTGCTTGTTAATGTCTCGCATTTAGATGCTTTGACAGCATCTTTAGCTGAAGCAATATCTGATTTCTTTAGTAGAAGTCTTATTATTTACCTACGTTTGGGTGGTAAATACGCCATGACATGCTCCTTCAGGCGCCTTATCTGCAAGACATAAAATATGCCAAGTTAGAACTTCTCCTCAAGGAATTTAAGAGATAGAACCGTCTACTTCAATTTTAAAAGGGATAAATTGCATTGAGATGTTACCTATTACTTGGAAAATTAATGATTAAATAAAAATAATAATAGATTAAGCTGGCAGAATCATCTGCGGCAATAGCTATTAAACCTTACCAACTAAAGAATTGAACGTAAAATACCTGGAATTCACGATATCCACATTGAGGATATTATTAGATGATACAGTAGAAGAGGCTGAAATTGTTGTTATCCTTTGGCTTTTTTAGTTTTCTTTAAAGGAATATAGAGCTAAGGGTCAAATGGAAGACGAACCTGACTCTCAATAAGTGCAGTGAGAGGTAGATAATCAAATAGGTATGTCCTCATACTCACGAATCCCCAGACTCACGAATCCCCCTAACTTGCCCGATTTAAGACTTGCAGACTCATTATAGTTTCTGCAGCAATATCTCAGTATTAAATAACTCAAATTAGAATATTCCCGTATTTTCTTAATATGTTTACACTTGAAACTTAGAGGACACTTAATAATTTTCCTGTGATACTTCGCTTGTTTAGAGCACATTCAGAATCTAAATTTCTACAGATGTTGGGTGATAATCTAAACAAGACATGCTCTGCCACACTAGGACTTGATGGAACAAATTTATGGGCACCAAGAAGCTTCAGTCTCTGCAGTAGTTCTCCAAACTTCTCTGGCCTGCAGAAATAAAACATAAAGATTGGATCTACTATAAATGATAGATGCACATCTTCTACTAATCATGTGAACGATCACAACATATCTACAAGAGTAGAATCTATATGCACGAAATGAGGTTGCTGTTTCTAAGGCAGCAAAAGAGACTGAATCAAGCTGCAGTTTTATAATTCTACATCATAAGCACTTCAGAATCAGAATAATGATATTGTAGGCACTAATCGGTCTATGGTTGATGAATATGAACCTGAAATTGCCGAATTGATTCCAATTACCACAACTCAGGTGATATGCAATCCCTAGATCGGAACCCTAGCTGATATGCAATCAACAGTATTTTCTCTAATTTACACTCGAAATTAGAGATCTAAAGAAGGATCAACTTCACATCACTAAATCGAAGCTAAATTTAGAAATAGATGAAGAAACAAGACCTCACCGAAGCCTGGGGTCGCAGGGAAGAAGCCGGAGTCGGGCTAATGCAACTGGCGCAGTGAAGAAACAGTTGTGCCGGAGTCGGAGCTCAGCAAATCGGAGTCGCAGATCTTCAAGCCCGCCCCTGAGTCGCGAATCAGAGTCGCAGCGGTGAAGGAGTCGCGACTCGGAGTCGCAGCGGTGAAGGAGTCGCGACTCGGAGTCGCAGCAGTGAAGGAGTCGCGACTCGCAGTGGAGGAAGCATTCCGTCGTTTTCACAGAGCTCAGATTAAAATTGGCAAAAAAAAGATGCGTTAATGGAATAAAATATTATTTTAAATAAGCGTTGCCTACACCTGAACATTAGGCAACGCTTAATACGTTGCCTAAACCGAACTTTAAACAACGCTAAAAGCAGCTGTTGTTTAATATTCATGTTAAACCAACGTTTTACAAGACATTGTTTAAACCTAACCATTATACGACGCAATATTAAAACACATTGCCTAAACCTTAAACTTTAAACAACGTTAAGATCAAGCGTCGCTTATTATATATGTTAAGCCGACGTTTTATAAAGCGTTATTTAAACCTAATAATTAAGCAACGCACCAGTGAAAACAGTTGTCTAAACCAAATTTTAAACAACTTTAAAAGCAAACGTTGTTTTAATTTTTATGTTAAAGCGACGCTTCCCTAAACGTTGCCTAAACTCTGGGTGCCAAAAAATTTTGCGACGCTTTTAAAAGTGTCGCAACTTTCGCGTCGCTTAAAACCAGTTTTCTTGTAGTGATATACATATATTGTTATATATATATATACATTATTATTATACTTTAATTATTATTCAAATATTATAATTCTTATTCCGTTCCCTTTCCCACCTGCCATTTTTTTGTCTATATTTCTGATTATTAGGTAACCACGATTGTAAGTGATGGCTAATGAGGATCGATGATCGCATATGATAACCAATTGAAGATATGTTTTTTTAATTGAGTAAAACAATAAAGTTATGTTTAATTTGGATTTCGTGTATGAAACAATGAATGTGTATTTACTTTTCTTGTATGAACAATAATGTTGTATTAGTTTAAATGATTGTGGTTAAATGGTTTAATCGTGGTTAAAAACCATGGTTATGGTTATGGTTATGGTTATGGTTATGGTTATGGTTATGGTTATGGTATGAAGAATCATAACCGCAGTGGTTATGGTTATGGTTATGGTATGAGTTAAAAAAATATGATATGGTTATGGTATTAGTGCTATTCGCACCATACCCTCACCATCGCCAGCCCTATCCATATCCATTGTGAGTGGGATGAGGGCCAGCACGTGGTGACGACGCGGTATAGTATAATTTCTCATATGTATATGTACTAGTTATTAGCGCGTGCGTTGCACGCGCATAAGTCGTCTAAGTTTCAAAATACATAATTTATCTTCAGTTTTCTAATATGATAATATGTAACTAGTACATGGCCAAGTTTAGGGGTTGCGAGAAATGAATATGTGATCGAAAAGACCGACACAAAGTAATTCAAAACGGGAAAAATAGAAAAAGATAATTAAGTCAAAAATTAACTATTGTTTTAAATTACGATACTTATTTACTGTTATAACTAATAATGAGTTGGATTGAGTATGACGTGAGTTATTAACGACAAAGTTGTATCTAATTTATCAACTTGATGAGTGAAGAATGTAAGCCCGCAATTAACCACTTAGAGTCTTCGGTGGAGCAGTTTGACATATACAAACGTAACTATACACTTTTTATGCAATTTTATATCATAATACCAACAAAAATTGATTTAATGCTAAAGAAAATTTCAATTCATTAAAATCTAAAATTTATACTTGATTTTATGTCAATTACTTATTTAACTACTAATTAGGTTGTACACAATTTGATTTAATTGACAGTCGGAAGAACTAAATTAATGATTCAAGAACCTAAATGTTGGACGATGAGTACCAGGTTATCCGTAAAAGGTCAAAATTCAAGAACCGTGGTTGGCCCATATTTTGACAATTGATATGATTTGACAAGTGACTGATCTATGTGATACAAAAAAAATCTCAGCATGTACTTGAAGTTTGCACGAGTTGAGTACATATCATACTTTATGGTGGCTCAAATTTATAGGTATATTGTATTAATAAGTTAATGATAATTATGTAACATGTCAGTTAAGCGACCTTAACAAAAAAGTTAATGCAATTTATCTAATGAAATTTTTAGTAATACTCAAATATTGTAGGGACTAAATCATCAATTTTTTTAAAACACTAATGTCTAAAGTTTATACTTGAATTCAACTTAACTATTTATTCAACTACCATTTAGGAGATACCTAATATGTTTGAATTTACAAACGCAATAACTAAATCAATAGTTCGAGTCAATAAGTATTAAACATTGAGTAACATGTTATATGTAAATTCAAACTTCAAGAACAAAGTTTGATCCATATTTGATATGTTATTTGAGTTAGAAAGTGACTAATTTATTTGCTATAAAAATGTTAACAAGCGGAACATCCTCAAATCAGTGATATAGTGAATGGAAAAATGCATCTACTTGACATTTGCACCTATTAAATGCATGTTGACTCTAATTGATATATATTTGATGGAGAAATTAATAATAACTACGGTGACCTACCAATCAGGCGACCTAAAAAACTAAAAATAACAAAATGTAATTAAATGGTTTTTATAGTAATAAATAGTAAAGATAAATAGATGGGTCTCAAATATAAAAAGACTAAATCGCTATTTTATAAAAATATTGTAGGGATTAAATCATCAATTTTTTAAAACATTAATGTCTAAAGTTTATATTTGAATTCAACTTAACTATTATTCAACTAACATTTAGGAGATACCTAATATGATTGAATTTACAAACGCAATAACTAAATCGATAGTTCGAGTCAATAAGTATTAAACATTCAGTAACATGTTATATGTAAAGTCAAACTTCAAGAACCACGTTTGATCCATATTTGATATGTTATTTGAATTAGCAAGTGACTAATTTATTTGCTGCAAAACTGTTAACAAGCGGAACATCCTCGAATCAGTGATATAGTGAATGAAAAAATGCATCTACCTGACATTTGCACCTATTAAATGCATGGTTGACTCTAATTGATATATATTTGATGGAGAAATTAATAATAACTACGGTGACCTACCAATTAAGCGACCTAAAACTAAAAAAAACAAAATGTAATTAAATGGTTTTTTTAGTAATAAATAGATGGGTCTCAAAGATAAAAAGACTAAATCGCCATTTTATAAAAATAAGGGAACTAAATATAACACGTATATATATATATAATATAATAAAAAATATAGGAACTAAATATAACATATATATATATATATAATAATAATAATAATAAAATTAAAAAAAAATGTTCAAGAGGTACCTTTTGGGGGTGAGGACAACTCTCACATTTTATATTGGTATAAAGATGGTGGATTTTGTTTTTTCTTCTGACTCATCACATGATTGATGATTCACATCGACCCCTTCACTTGAGTTAGTACTTCTCTTTTTCTGGCCAAGCTTGAGTTAATTAGTCCTTAGGCGTGTTTGAATGGATGTAATGTGGGGTAAAATCTAAAATTACGTTCCACGTTATATCAACATTATGTAATGTGCATAGTAATCAAATGTCTATTATAATCTGAGATTACGTTCAAATTTCATTCAATATAATGTGAGATTACATCAAAAAACGAATATAATGTGAAATTACGACCAAAATTACAGAGTGTTATTATTTTATTATTATTTATTAAATAGATAAAATACTTTATATTATCTTTATATATTATTCTGATAATAATATTGTTATTATTATTAGTTTTTATTTTTTATTTTTATTTAATAACTCATTATTATACTAAATAATAGTGCACATGATGTTCGTATAAAATGAGTAAAGTCTTTTTCGTCTCATTTTTTATGAAAATTATCTTATAAAACTATATATAATTTTTTAACTAGTAGAATTTTAATAGCTATGCGTATTGAGTTTAAATATTTCGTTTTTAGAATTCATAAATGATTATAGTATTAGGGGTGGCAACGGGTCACGGGTAATCCGTGACCCGCGGGGCCCCGCCCCGATTTTGACCCGTTGACCCGCGATCCGTGACCCGTTGGGCGGGTATGATTTTGGGGTCGCCCCGCCCCGTTGACCCGCCCCGCTCTGTATGTGGATAATTTATATATATATTACACGTATTTATATAAAACTATATAGGTAATATAATACATAGTTAAAATAATTAAGATTTGTGACTTATATTTGGATTTGAAGTTAAATTTATTATTTGTGATTTAAATTTTAAATTGAATTTGTATATGGTAAATATAGAATTTAGGGTTTATATTGCTAATAATATATTATGTACCACTAATAGGTGACCCGCGGGTCGACCCGCCCCGCCCCGCGAACTGTGTGGGGCGGGTACAGGTCGACCAGCTCGTCCCGCGGGGCGGGTACGGGGCAAGCGATACCCGCCCCGCCCCGCCCCGTTGACAACCCTAAGTATTAATCATAAAACATAAAGTTTAAGAAATTAGTTGTTGTCAAAATATATATTCTTTTTATTTTTATCATATTAAAATATAATATACTCTCATATAAATTAATATAATAATAATAAAGTCATATTACAATGCACATTACAACACATACCAAACACTGTAATCTAACATTATATTATGTAGTTCACATTACTTTACTTGTAATCTCACATTACAAATAATCTCATATTACTTCCATCCAAACGCCCTCTTAGTTCATGCTGACAGCGTTGTTTACAATTTACGATAAAACTTGTAGCAGTATATGTATATAGTATGGTGTGGTGGTTCAACGCATCATCCATTAACCAAATGTCAGAGGTTCAATTCCCGTTAGTGATCAGACAGCCACGCGGGAAAATATATATATATATATATATATATATATAGGTATGATGTATTTCGTTTTTCCTTCTATGACACATCATATCATGATTCCCATCACTTGAGTCATTAAATTATTTTATTCTCTTGTAGCTTCTCTTATCAGACCTAATCTTTAAAAACATTTCAAAATAAAATATATACAAAATTAACACTAAAAAATTAATATTTCAAAAAATAACCTAAAATGCAGGTCGGACCTGCGTGTAATCTGCAGATTACTTTTTTAAAAAATTTCATCTTCTTCTCTTCATTCCATATCATGACAGCACATAGGGTCGGCAATGGTGCGGTGAAAATTAAATAACCATGATTCTTCACACCATTTACCGCAATGGTTAACCGCACTATTATGGTGAGGGGCGGTTATATTGATGAATCTTGTAACCGCAATGGTTATGGTTATGGTTTCAGTCCATAACCGCGGTTATAACCATCACCTCTATATATAATATTAATATATATATTACTAATACTTATATTGTTATATATATATATATATATATACATTATTATTATACTTTAATTATTATTCAAATATTATAATTTTTATTCTGTTCCCTTTTCCACCCACCATTTTTTGTCTATATTTCTTATTATTAGGTAACCATGATTGGAAGTGATGGCGAATGAGGGTCGATGATCGCAAGTGATAGGCAATTGAATATGTTTTTTTTTAATTAAGTGAAACAATTAAGTTATGTTTAATTTGGATTTCTTGTATGAAACAATGATGTTGTATTAGTTTGAATGATTGTGGTTAAATGGTTTAATCGTGGTTAAAAACCATGGTTATGGTTATGGTATATATGAAGAATATAACCGCAGTGGTTATGGTTATGATTTTGGTATGAGTGAAAATATTATGATATTAGTGTTATTCGCACCATACCCTCACCATCACCAGCCCTAACATCACATCCTTCCCTTTGTCCCTTGAGCGGTCAAGCTTTACCCTCAATTTTCTCTCTTGTTTGTATTTATTGGGAAAAAAAAAAGATACAAATGTCACGTGGTGATGTGCGTGAGTTTGATCATTTTTTTTAGAGAGAACTGATAGCAGTTTCAAAATTAAGACACGAGAAGTTTTGAAAGTAGAGAGAATGACTTGAGTATAACGAGTGTTGATAGACGTTCCGAAATGTCGGAACTTCGGAACACTAATTACACTCACAGTGGTATGCGTGTAATAAAGACCAACTTTTGTGGCATTTTGATGACTAGATCCAGTCGAAATTTCTCGGCACATTGATTTCGGAATTTGTATCTTTTAATTTCCATAATTTCTCCTTTTTTTTATAAATATATTTGACCATGTCCCCGTTTCCATACATCACAAATTGTGATGGGACGTGACCTAGGTCAAACACAGGGTCGGACCTGCTTTTGAAGTTGTTTTTGACAATTTTATTTTTTTTTTTGTTAATTCTGTATATATTTTATTTTAAAATTTAAGTCCTCTTAATAACTCTGACAATATTATGTATATATATACGTATAATATAATTTAGAGACAGAGTAGTAGGGTTTTAGGGTTACTGGTATTACGTTACTAAAGAATGACATCTAAAAGCATCCACAATGGTTTTACATAAATTGCATTCTTTAAAGTTGCCACGTAGATATTTATGTACACTTTAAGTAATATGTAAATTTAAGACACGTAAAAAATATTTTCTCTACAATCCTATTACTAAACATATTCCTTAAATATATTTTATTAATAAATTTTCCAACAACAACCAATAAGATATTAGCATTAATTATAAAATGAATTAATTTATAATAAAACATTGATTACGTAATACATAGTGCATTACTTATATTTAAGGAATGTTTTATGTAAAAACATAAATTTACGTGTGAGTCCCATCTTTAAGGAATGCTATGTAAAACCACTGTAGATAGTTTTTGTTGCTTTATTTAAATAAATATGTAGGACCCACGTTTACGTAATCTTTTCGTAATACCACTGTGGATGCTCTAACTACATGTACTCTTCTGATTCAACTTTTAAAAAATAAAATAAATAGGGTTAAGAACCTATGAAAGGTCTGAACTATCACCCATGTTAACGGGAGAGGTCTGAAATTTAAAAAGTTAATAACAGAGGTCTGAAATTTCAGTTTTGTTGATAACAGCGGTCTCCGTTAGTTTTTTCCGTTAAAACTAACGGAAGTTGGTCACATGCTTGGCATGTGACCGGAAATTAAATAAAATTCCAAAAATGCCCTTCTATCAAGTGTGCCCCTCACATGCATGGAGTGAAAAGACCAAAATGCCCTTGAAGCCACCACGGTACTCCGGCGACCACCAATCGTACTCCGGCGACCACCAATCGTACTCCGGCGACCACCACCGTACTCCGGAGACCACCACCGTACTCCGGCGACCACCACCGTACTCCGGCGACCACCACCGTACTCCGGCGACCACCACCAAGGCTCCGATTAGGCCAAAATCGGAGCCACCGGCCCCGATTGGGCTCCGATCGGAGCCACCGGCCCCGATTGAGCTCCGATCGGAGCCACCGGCCCCGATTGGACTCCGATCGGGGCCAAAAAAGCTCCGATCGGAGCCACAGAGCTCCAGATCGGAGCTCTGTGGCTCCGGCCGGGGCCACAGAGCTCCGATCTGGAGCTCTGTGGCCCCGACCGGAGCTCTGTGGCCCCGACCGGAGCTCTGTGGCCCCGACCGGAGCTCTGTGGCCCCGACCGGAGCTCTGTGGCTCCGATCTGGAGCTCACTCCGATCGGAGCTTTTTTGGCTCCGATCGGAGCTTTTTTGGCCCCGATCGGAGCTGTTTGGCTCCGATCGGAGCTTTTTGGCCCCGATCGGAGCTTTTTTGCCGAGGTGGTGGCAGGAGTAGGGTCGCCGGAGCCGAGGTGGTGGTCGTCGGAGTCGAGGTGGTGGTCGCCGGAGTCGGGTGGTGGTGGCCGGAGTCGGGTGGTGGTGGCCGGAGTTGGGTGGTTTTAATTTGACTTTAGGGGTAAAATTGTCATTTCACATTTCCTTAAATAAGATATTAAATAAAACAAAATATTAAAGGGGCAAAAATGTCATTTCACACAATTCTGTTAAATTTAACCCTAAAAATGGACGGAAAACCTCAAATCAACAAAATTGAAATTTCAGACCTCTGTTATTAACTTTTTAAATTTCAGACCTCTCCCGTTAACATGGGTGATAGTTCAGACCTTTCATAGGTTCTTAACCCAAATAAATAAGCATCATAATTATAATAATTATAATCCCTACTTCATATTCACATTTTCATAGCATTTTTATAGCGTAAATGATCAAAGATCTGACGGTCGGCGGTCACGTTCCGAAAAATCCCGACCATGAGTGGGTGGTAATTTACCCCAAAAAGTTGACAAACTTACATTCTCTGCCATCCCCTCACAATCGGAATGTGTCGGAACACCACAATCAGATTGTGTATCACTCCCTTTTTATAGATGGTCAACTAAGTAGTGTATCATAAAATAGAAACTTAAAAAAAATCATTTTCACAATAATTGTTCCTAGTTTTACGGATTCCACATATAATTCACCTTTTCCAAATAACTATATTATACTAGCCACTAATCCCGCGCACCGCGCGGGAAAAATTCCAAATAAAATTTAAACAAAATATAATAATAATTTATTTTAATTTATTGAATATGCAATATTATTTAAAAAAATTAATATGTTTTTTCTGATAGAATTTAATTACTAACAATGCGTATTTTAATAAAAATATTTTATAATAGTGGAACAATCAACATTATAAATCATTTTTATAATAATATAGCTAATATAATAAAAATCAAAGTAAGAAAAGTGTGTTTAGCATTAAAAATAAGTTTTAAAAATAAAATTCGTTCAAATTGGATTTGAGAAATAAAAAAACAAATTAAAGATTTTAATAGAAATAATATTTAAAATTTTAATTATTAACATAAAAGAAGGTGTGTGAAGTCGGTGTTTATAAGTACATATATAAAATTTTAATTTAATAATTTAAAAATATAATGATAATGTATGAAATAGATATAATAAAAGTTGCTGGTGACCCAACAGTCACTAGGTCTACTTTTTGCCGTTTCAATGGCTGCCCAACAGTTGCCATGCTTCATGCCTTCACCTATACAGTTTATTATTCGCATTGGTTATCCGTTCATTTAACACCAAAATACCAATACCAAAGTGAGATAGAAAATTTGGAGTAGCCCTCACTCCCAGTCGCTGCTTCCTTTCTCCAAACGATTTAATCCAAGTGGTTCTACTCTACTAATCGGTAGTTAAATTATTTACGCTTGGTTGGTTGCTCCATTCCAAACGGTGCTTAATTCAAACCTATACTTCATTCCAATTGCTGGTGTGGCTGCTGGTTCTGTTGCTGGCGATTCCAATCGGTGCTTCATTCCAATCTATACTTGAGTCTAATTGCTGGTGTGGCTGCTGATTCTGTCGCTAGGAATTGCCGGTTCAGCAAATAATTCGCTGCTTGCTTACTTGTGATGGGATAATCCAATTCTGGTAATTTGTTGCTTCATTCCAATTGCTTGTTCTGTTTGATTCCAGTCGGCTGATTCGTTGCTTGATTCCAATTTCTTAATTTGGTTATCCATTTTCGTTCCTTAATTGCTGCCTTGCTGTCGAATGGGTAGTAGCAATTTGCCTATCGTGAATCCTTACTGCTCTTTTTTACTCCTCATCGGTTGGGATCCTCAAGTTACACGTTTTGATTTGTAATTCAGGTCAATCATAAGTAAATCTTCAGGTAGTGCTATAAGAATGGAAGGCAGCAGCAATACTGTGCCCGGCATCATCGTCTACGTCACCATCCTAAACAAAGATGCAGGTCAGTAGATCACCGTTCGTTCAGTCAGGTGTTGCTGCAATGCTATCTTTTTCGATTCGTTTCGATTTCATTAATAGATGAATTGAAGTTTTGGTGTATTGTTAACTTCTCTGTTTTGCTGAAATATTACTATATTTGAAGTTTTCGTTTCGAATCAAAGCCATTTTAGTTCCTTGTTGTATTAGTTTAGTTTTGTGATTGAATCTAACTTCAGTTTGTTTACAGGGAAGAAGTAAGCTGAGAGCATTATTAAAGGAAGGCTTGCACCTTGTCTATATCGAGTGTCAGGTAAATTTGCGTTTCGAATGGATGTCTGTTGATTACTCAAATCTGTTATACATTCTGATTCAATCAAATTAAAGCTGTAGGAGTTGAATCCGTTTATCATTGGTAAGGAGAGGTATGAATTTGAAGTGCTACAAAACAATCATGAGTGTTAATGAACATCTATATTCGGTTTCCAACCGCAACTGACATTGTTGAATGATGCCACAAATTCAAACTGATTCAGAGGCACTGCTGATTATCAAGAAAATTGAGTCTTTGTTGGATCCTCTAAAGGAGCACGTGAAAGCGAATCACGAATACGAGTAAGAGATGTCCTAACTAACAGTTTTATCGAATGGATGGCGATTATAAATATTAATTTGAAGTTGGGGTCTACCATATAGTAAAGATTTTTTTTTATTTTTTTTATTTTATGAAGACCATATAGTAAAGATGGTGATAACTTTGGTAACACTTGCACTACAGTGTCCTGAAGTGATAGATTTGCCCTTTATTGGAGGCAACACTCAGTACCTGGAGTGGATTAAAAATAGCACCAGAGATTGAGACTGAATAAATATCAGAAACCGGAGTTCAGCATCTCTACTGCTTTACTATTGCCAAGATGAATCTTTGTTTAGTTATTCTCTCTGATTTTATCTTTGTTGATGATTGGTGTTTTTGAACGTACTTGTATTAGATGAATTATTGTCGGTTAACCTTTTCTAGGGAATCCACGCCAATGGTACTCAAGTCCAATATGAATTAGGGTGAGGTTCGAACCAGACTTGGAACAACAACATACTTTTTGATCAAGCAGCAACAAATTGATGTATCTCATTCATTAATTATAATACGTAAAGTTTATCTGACATTCAAAGTCTTTCTCCTATAAAAACAGTAAAACATTTTGGATAAGGTTTGTTGATTCAACCCTTCCAATTTTCATCATTTAGGATTCTCAAGTTTGTCCTTTTTGTTTGTTCATGCTCATGCTCATGCTCTGTGAACTTACTGCAAGAGAGTGGAGATGATGTGGTTAATGTAGCAGAGAAGATTTTGGCATTTTGCACTAGCATCCTAAGGGTACTTTTTTTCGGCTGAAAATTCCTAAGGGTACTTAAATATGCTTCAAGATGATGTTCATCTTTAGAGCCTCGACATATGTATTTTTCTGTATGCTGATTTTTCTCTTAACTAGCTTAACATAATTCCACGGAAATCCAATCCTTAATTATATCAAGAAAGTAGTGAAAAAATTATGTTGCCACTGATTAGATATTGTAATTATTTACACAAATCCTAATTTATCATGTCTGGTTTAGTTGATCTACTGGCATAACTTAGAATTTAGTTTATCTTGATTGGTTGTGGGTCTTTTGATAGATTATATTATATGAAAGTCTCAGCTGCTCGATTAAAACGGTTTTTTTTCTTGTACATGATCTGTTGGCTGAATAGCACTTTGAAGAATGATAATATATTGTGGTAGTTGTGCTTGTGTATGATGTGGAGGGCAAATTGCCATCTATTAATCAAATGGACATACTTAATTCAATTAAATTAATATGGACTGTAGTCTATTTACTACTGTGTTATATGTTTAGTTGTATAATTTATATGCGATTGTGGAGTAATTAAGATTATTAAAATTGGTGAGGTTTTGTATTTATACGTGTATGTATATATTTAGACGGAAGGATGATCTTATTTACCTAACCAAATACCAAATGAACAGTTCCATCTCAATTTCATCCGTTAACGTATCAATTAATTAATCAAATGAACATATACATCTCCTTTGCATCCGAGAATGTGTTCAAAATTATACATATCTATGTGAGAATAATACATACTAAAAAACACGTGTTGTACACTTGTAATGATAAACAGAAAACAGTTTATCACAACTTTCTTTTATGAGTGTTTTACCCTTATTAATTTGTTTTGTTTTCATTTCTTTTATTTTTTTTTTATTAATACAGATACTTATTGAGAAATTTTAATTAAAATGTAACATTCTCATAATAATTGTTCTATGGCATATGCCGTGCGCGTGCAATGCATGCGATTTTTTCTAGTATATATATATATTAAAATCTTGAATTCAAACCCATGTTCCTTCATTTTCGGGATCAATTCAACTTAGATCTGAAGGGTTTAATTAAATTCATATCTGGGAGTCAAACAACTCTGATTTTGGGAAAAAAAAAATGAAAGAAAAGAAGATGAAAGGATTGGAATGATGATGAAGATATTAAAATTAAGGATGATGGAAAAAGAAAGAAGATTAGTTTCCTTTCTGCCGAGAAAAAGGGTTTTATTGGGCAGTCGCACGCTAGTGGCGCGGCTTTAGCTAGTACCTTAAAATAGATGAAGTTTCATATTCGGTGTGAAGATGTTGGCCGCTGTGAAAGATATTGGCCGCTGTGAAAGATATATAGAAAGAAATTAGTAACACAAAAGAAGTGCATCATCTTGATTCTATACATTGAAATGCATCTGATTTATCATATTCTAATTTTAAATTGAAAATAAACATTTTTAGCGGATAACATACCGAATATGTCTAAAAAGTAAAATAGGTATGTAAAAGAATTACCGAGAACATGCTTAGCAACACTTATCGAGTTATCGTGATGAATAATATTATGATTTCCTGATTGATGATATTAAATTATGGAGAAGAAGAAAATCTAGATTCTTTCTATTGGTAGAAATCGATTATTATAATTATTTTATATATTATTATTTCCATGCAGATAATATGATTGCATTAGATTCAATTTTTTTTGGTAAGGTGATAACAACATAAATATAATATAGTATACATATATTTGTAGAATCCTATCTAACCTTTGATTTGCATTTTTTTTTTGTTGCCATGATTTAATTTGTATACTTATACTCTATAGTCTACATAAACAACAAATACTATAGACTAAGCCATCCAATTATTGATCGAAAGTGTTCAATCATAAAAGTTATCATTTTAAGATGTATATATAAATAAACTCAAAGACAAAAAAAAATAGAGAAATAAATGTACACGATTTATTGATACAACAATAATACATATTCATAAAGTCTAAACGGAGAACTAAGAAAGAAATATATATATATATATATATATATATATATATATATATATATATATATATATATAGTCAGGATTACTTAATAAAAACATGCATATATTACCTCTTAAGCATTTAAATATATTGTATTCAAGTACAGAAGGAGTCTTTTGACAAAATATAATAAAATTATAATCATCTTAATTAAAAAGCTAAAATATATTCAGTCAATTCTTATAAAAAAAAAAAAAATAGAATGAATCAAAGAAGACATGAAACTAATATGGAAAGACCAAACTCTTAAATTTTTAACATGTTCTAATAACTCAGAAAAGTATTGATCATATTTCTAGCTAAAAATTTCTGTCCTAAAACCAAATAATAATTAAGATATGATAACGTTAATGTGCATCAATTCTCAACAAAATAGTACATATTCATCACAATTAAAGCAGAATTAGGTGGGTACTCTCTTGCCCGTTTCAAAAAGATGGAGCAATCGCTGATGGCAATGTGTGCATGCGTCTCTAGGCCGAGATTATGTATCGTCCATGGCAGAATTTTGGACAAATGAATCGGGGTGTATCTGAATATGCTTGTGTAGACAGATGAGATCATTATAGGAGTTAGTCATATATATATTAGTGGAAGCAATATTTACTTTCCTTTATGGTAGGTAATATTACTATATTATTTTATAAGCCATAATATTTTAATTACTAAATTAATAAGCTTCGTTTAAATAGATTAACGTGAGATATTAGAATTGCTTAAATTACATTGAACAAAAAATAGTAAATATAATGATGTATATATATATATATATATATATATAGGAAAAAAGCCATGATTGGTCCCTATACTATGCATAATGGATCGATTTGATCCCTATACTATTTTTGGATTTGATTTAATCCCTATACTATTCAACTTGGGTCTTTTTTAGTCCTTCCGTTAACTTCCATGGAATTTTCCGTTAACTTTTGATGAGTTGTCATCTTATTTTCCACGTGTGTTGCCATGTCATCGATATCTCTCTTCCATGTAACATTCTCTCTCTTCTACAATATAAATATACTATATGTAACAAATATTAATTTATATTAAATATAAGCATATTTGGATATTTTGTCATACGTCTAAAAAGGTAAGTGTATATAATTCCATAATACCTAATATTTTTTAGTAAATCTAAAAGAACGATAAGCTTTCAAAATCAAAATCGTATTGCAAGTTCTACAAGAAGGAACATAATAATCTCAAAAGAACTAAGAAAAGGTACGTATGTGATTATTATTTTTTTTCTCTTGTCAATTTCAATATAAAATAACTTAATCTTTATATAATATATGTTATCGGTCTTTTGATAAAATTTGTACGATTGGCATATAAATGATTATATTTATAACTTCCCCTGTAATGATATGTTAATTTATGAAATTTTGATCGACATATATGTATTGTTAATTTTTTTTGAAGATTATGCTAGCAGTAAGATTTGGTTTTGGTTCTAGGTAATTAGGTGGTGATGGAAGTATTCTTAGAAAGTAAAATTAATCAATACAACTACAAGTATTATCATAGAGGCATTTTTTTTTTATTAGTTTTTTTCTTTCATTCGCTGTTTTTTTAGGAAGGATTGGATGTTGAATCTGAAATGTCAAATACTCGAGAGTGGGGCTCGAATAAGCAAAGATCTTATGAAGTTTATGACTATGTGAATACATTCGTTGTGAACTTGGAGATTCGAAATTGCACTTGTAGGAAATGGGATCTCACAGGCATCCCTTGTTCTCATGCTGCTTGTGTAATACGCTATAGAAAAGAGAATTTAGAGGACTATGTCTCTCATTGGTATAACATAGAAACATTTATTGATACATATCAGTACAATATTATGCCAGTGAAGGGGATGAGATTTTGGGACAGAACAAATCGAGCTCCCATTCAAGCTCCAGTCTTAATAAGGATGCCGGGTAGACCGAAAAATAGTCGAGTAAGAGAGGAGTGGGAGAACCCGGTCGGCACTAATATAAGTCGCAAAGGAAGAAAAATGACTTGCAAAACTTGTTTCAAAAGTGGTCATAATTCAAGGACATGTCCTGAGAAAGATAAGGTATGTTGAATAAATTAATCTAATGTCTAATAATTAATATTTTTATTTTATGAGAAATTATAGATATATTTGTCTGTACTTTAGGGTGGAGCCTATGATTCAAGGAAGGTAAGCAAATGAATGAGCAAAAGTCTACTTACGACGAATGTAAGCTTGGCATAAAAGTAACGGAAAATAACATGGAAGTTAACGGAAAATAAGATGACAACTCATCAAAAGGTAACGGAAAATTCCATGGAAGTTAACGGAAGGACTAAAAAAGACCCAAATTGAATAGTATAGGGATTAAATCAGTTCCAAAAATAGTATAGGGATCAAATCGATCCATTATGCATAGTATAGGGACCAATCATGGCTTTTTTCCATATATATATATATATATATATATATATATATATATATATATATATATATATAGGGTTAGGTTTAGGTTTCAACCGTCAATTATCTATATATATTATTTTTTATTTTAAATATATCTATTGCTTACGTGGCAGCCTACGGTCTTCCGGAATCAAACTGTATAAATATATTATTTAAATGGAAATTTTTAATTAATTTGTTTCTATAAATTGCTTAGAGACAAAAATAGGAAATAAAAATACTTCTTAATTTTCAATCAATCAATATTATGTATCTAAATTTAGAGAACTCCTATTAAATTCCGATTAAAATAGGAAACGATGACTGCGTGGACTGTCCACGTGTCGATCAGAGGGCTTCCGATACCGAATTAATATAATATAGTAGATATGATGCATTTTTAAATAATTAACATATAATAAAATATTTTATTATATTAAATTTTAATATATGAAAAATTAAATTATAATAAAAATAACATTCTAATTTTTCAAATTAAATATTTAAATTCAATAATAAAGTAAAAGAAAGTTATGAAAAAATCAGCATATAAGACCAAAAAAAATTAACATATAAAATAAACAAAATATGAGTTAATTAAATAAAATAAAATTAATTAATGTAAATAATTATATAAATATTGATTGATGTATTTAATTAACAAAATTATAATTTCATAGATTTTCATTTTTCAAATAGGATTTTTTTGTTCTTTCTAAAATATGAACGACTTCTCTCAATAGTGAGTACATAGTTTCTATCCTATATGACAATAGGGATTAGATACTGTTTCGACCAAGTTAACGCGGGCTGTCTGCTGAGTAACTTGTCGATGTCTTCGGGTTGGGTGCGAGCTTGTTAGGGCCAAGTCCGTCTCCTAGGGTCGTGCACGGGCCTTTGGCTTCGTGTTTCGAGCAAGTTAACGCGGGCTGTCTGCTGAGTAACTTGTCGATGTCTTCGGGTTGGGTGCGAGCTTGTTAGGGCCAAGTCCGTCTCCTAGGGTCGTGCACGGGCCTTTGGCTTCGTCTTCAAAATCGCACTAAGTCCTTCGGGCTCTCTCGCTGACTGTCCGTCCGTACCTGCAAGAGTAGCATTACCGAGCAACTCCCGTGGAGAGGGGGGAGGTGCTTGGTGCGCTCACTCCGACAGTCAACATTAGACAGTTCTAGAGAGAGAAAGTTAGAGAGAGGTCAGAGCTCTTCTCAATTCTCACCCAAAGTGACTTGAAAATGTTTACCCCCAAGGTGGCTATTTATAGGCAACCTTGGACCGTAAGCCGGTTTTGACCCGGTTCAATGTGGAAATGTGAACCGGGATGCAGGGGAGAGCTTTGGGAAGAGGACTCTGACGCGCGTCTCAGGCGGCTGTCACGAGCGGGACGCGCGCGCCTTGTAACGGGGGGTCCCCGACGTATAGGAGTTAGTTGAAAATCGGGTCTCCGTATACATCCAGGACAAAAAAGGGGGGTGTGCGCGACACCCCCGGGGTGCAAAGCTTACCCGGATTCCGGGTAAGCCCCCCTTGGGTGCCGGGCAAGTTTGCGACTTGCCCGGTTTCCCCGGGTTAGCTCGAAATCGGGTTTTTCGTGGGTTTCGTGCATGTACGAGGTCCGAATAATTTAAAACCGAGCCTGAATCATGCGTATATCCATCACTTACCCCCGAGTTAAATAATGGCTTGACCTTTATTTAACTCTATTTTAAGATAGGGTGTACGCGTGATTCGGGTCGTCTGCTCACCTTGGGTCTTGACTTACCAAGGGTGGATACGCGCGGCTCAGACGAGCTCCTTGCCTTAGTTTTTTGAGATGGTCATGCTTGATAACTGCGCAAAGGGTTAGTAGCACAACGGACTAAGAGTAATATGATAAATGTGATTTTGGAAGAAGTAAGGCGTGAGCGCACATGAAATTTTTCGGGTTTGTAAGATGATCAAATAAATATGGAACGTTCATGCCACGACTAATTGTATCAAAATGATAATAAATCATGAAAGTTTTGATAAAACGTTTTTCATGCAATATGATGGTTTTCGGGAGCCCGTCGTCCGAGATGGCCGTCTTGACGGCGAGACGACGTTTTTAGTAAATGAAATAATGCCGGGTTTGGAAAATCACATGTGATGGACTTGATACGAAAAATCATAAAAATAATGTTTTCAAGTAGTTGAGACCATTTGAAATAACTTAGTCAAATTTAGCTAAGTCACTTGATGGTGAAAATCCAAGTTATCAACAACTTTTAAAAAATGGAGGGTGGATGTGAGTGTACCTCTTGGATGTATGGTGCTTGTTAGGTTGTGTAGTCCCCTCTCTTTGTGATAGTTTATAAAACTATACACATTTGAATAGGTTGTTGAGAGGGTTTTGGGGAGGTTTTAGGGCAGTGATTTAGGAGAACCACCTTAGGGCCCTAGCACCACCCTATTCCGGCCGGCAACCACCAGGACCAGCACCGGCCAGAGCACGGCGGCCCAGCGGCGGCGCGGCGCGGCAGCAGCGGCGGCAGGAGCGGCGGCGACAGGCGGGGCGGCGGCTGCAGCTCGGCGGGCCGATTTCGGGCTCAATTCGACCCGTTTTCGGGTCCTTCTTGTCGGGTATTGATTGGTAATGTCCTCTCCTTCCTTTTCTTGATGTTAATTGGACCTTTAGGGCCTTTGTATTTTGATGCGGGTGACTTGATATGATGCCCCCGAGTGTGATAATGACTCCTCGATTATTTGTGAGTAGATAGTCATGCCCCCGGAGTTTAGGTGATCGCTCGGTAGCTCGTGCTTATCAGTGGCTTAGTTGACCCGAGTGCTCTTTGAATTGTTCGGGTAGGGGTAAGTTTCCCCGTGACATGTAATGGGCTTGCTTAAGTGTATTTGAGCTGCTTGTATGTGCCCCCGGAGCCTTGAGCCGTTTTGGGGATAAAATTTGATCGAAATGTGGCCGGAGGGCATTTTGGTAATTATGACCAATTTTGCATGCTTTAGATTTCCTTAGCTCCTGAGCTCGTCGTTTAGTTGAATGCTTGAATACCTGTGTTATATTGTATAAGTATATGGAAATTTTGTTAGTGGGTGGCCTAGGCCTTTGGTGAGCGTAGGGACTTTTGACTCCCGAGCGGGAGGGTCCCTAGCTGTTTGCTCGCGGACAGTTGGTACGTTGGGTTGGATGCCCTCGCAAAGGGCTTGGTGAATGGTGTTGATACGTGGCCCTGGTTTTTGATTGAGTTGTGTATGGTTTTTGCAGGGTTTGGTTGACGGGCTTGCAAGCGCGTGTCTTTGATACTTAGAGTGTTCCTGGTAGGCAACGGTTTCTGCTTCTTCACGCAATGAGTAAGTCTCATCACTCTGTTTCAGATAACATTGATGGGGAGGTTGATGAGGGCACCATGGATTCTGATTCCGGGTCTCGAAGCGGTGTGCTTTTGGGACCGTCGGGTAACCGCGTAATACTGGAGAAGACCCAAATGTTTTTTCCCAACAAGCTCCCACGTTCCAAGTTCGATCTCTACGTCTCGACCCGGGGCTGGTGTCCCGGCATAGAGGTCTCGTATCCTTGGGACGTCGTGAAGGGGGTCGAATTTGGTCGGCCCACCGTTCCTCCGGCTGAATACGAGGCTGTTTATCTTTCACAGTTCCGAGAAGGGCTGCGCTTTCCTTATTGTCAGGATCTGGCCCGCCTTTGTCGACATTACAGGATTTCTCCCGTCTCTATCACTCCACCGGGGTTTAGAGCTTGGACATGTTTCCGGGTGCAGTGTCATCTAAACTCTTGGGATTACTCGATAGTGCTTTTTCGAGCCTTCTATCGCCTGGGCAAGGCAGATGAGTCTGGGATGTGTACTTTCACCTTGCGTTGGCCTCACATGACCGAGAAGGGATTCTCCTCCCTTGGCTTGCGCAGGGCGGGGTGGAATACTGAGGCGCGGTTCTGCGAAAGATCGAACACTTCCCAGAACAAATGGAAGTGTCAGTACTTTTTTATAAAGGATGCGGGCACGACTTGGACGACTTCTCACATAGTGGATACCGACCCCGTTCCGCGTTTTCATGAGTTCTCCGATACAGACAAGGTTGCTTTGAAGAAGATTCACACGCGAATAGGGCGGGGGAGTACAGCCCCCTTTATCGTGCTTCCGACGCTGAGCTGCTCGCGGCGGGCATTCATGTACGTCCTTCGGGGGATGAGTTGGTATGTTTTGAAGTTTCGTAACATTTGTTCCTGTTTCCTTGTAGGTTGGTTTCTTAACAGACACCCCTGTTTACAAGGCGGAGTCGCAGGCGGATCTCCTCAGACTGTTTCCGGCCTCGGCGACACTCCTCCTGTTGGCCCGGGTATGGGACTTGTGCCTTTAAAGGTTTCGTTGAGATTTTTCCCCATGCTAACAAGCTAATGGTCTTTTTGTGGTTGTCTTTGCAGGCTTGGTACTCCCGACGGCGGGGGGGGGGGGGGGGGGGGGGGGGGGGGGGGGGGGTTGCACCTGTCCGAGAGAATGATGCTGACGTCCGTTCCCCGAGCGATCCTAAGAGGTCGACGTCTGCCGGCATGCCTCTTGCTCCTTCCAGCGACAAAGGGAAGGGGCCAATGTATGCGGATTCGACCATGCCTGCCCCCCGGTCGGGGAGCGGCCGTTCAGCGGAGGTGCCTTCCTTGGCAGGTGACTGTGGTTGACTTCTTGTTGTATTGGTATAGTTTGCCTTCTCCTAATGTGTTTGCTTTTGATGTGTAGTTGTTCCTACTCCTCCAGCTCTTCGCAAGTCTGATCTGATGTGTCAGCTTGATCGGGATGTGTCCGGGAACGAGTGGACTCCCTACTCTCAGTCTGCTATTCGCTTTCCCAAGGATGTTTCCTTGAGCACACCTGCTGTCGGTGTGCGTGGGGGGGGGGGGGTTGCACCTGTCCGAGAGAATGATGCTGACGTCCGTTCCCCGAGCGATCCTAAGAGGTCGACGTCTGCCGGCATGCCTCTTGCTCCTTCCAGCGACAAAGGGAAGGGGCCAATGTATGCGGATTCGACCATGCCTGCCCCCGGTCGGGGAGCGGCCGTTCAGCGGAGGTGCCTTCCTTGGCAGGTGACTGTGGTTGACTTCTTGTTGTATTGGTATAGTTTGCCTTCTCCTAATGTGTTTGCTTTTGATGTGTAGTTGTTCCTACTCCTCCAGCTCTTCGCAAGTCTGATCTGATGTGTCAGCTTGATCGGGATGTGTCCGGGAACGAGTGGACTCCCTACCCTCAGTCTGCTATTCGCTTTCCCAAGGATGTTTCCTTGAGCACACCTGCTGTCGGTGTGCGTGTGGTTCAGCGGTCTGTTCCGCCGGCTGACCGCAAGAAGTGCCCCCGTGACCCTGAGGCTGCTTTGAAGTGTGTTGAGGAGTCGCTCGCGCTCTTTGCTCCTGTACATTGTTTTCTTTTTATGTTGGATCTATCATGTTTGTCTGGCTTCTTTGTGTGTGATGTGCTTGTGTTGTTGTTGCAGGTGAATGCCGTGATGACCAACCTTTCCTCCTTTGTTGTTGAGCTTGTTGAGGAGACGAGGGGTCTGCAGGGTCGTCATGAGCGCTTGTCTCAGGATGTCGTTGTGTTGAGGGAGAAGGCGCGCGCACATTCAGATGCTTCTTCCAAGGCTTCCGCTGATCTCAAGGGAAGTCAGGATTGCGCGTCTCAGCTGGAGGCGGAGCTGTTTGCCTTATTGCGCCAGGAGAAGGTCGATGAGGAGGCACATGCTGTGGCGCTGAAGGAGACTAAGGAGTCTCATGTTGCCCTGGGTGATCAGCTTGGGATGATTGAGTTTCCTACTACAGCTGATTACTCCAAACTTCTCGAGAAGGCATGTGATGATCACATGGAGCCTTTCTCTGTGGATTACTTCAGGAGGATATACTCTCATGCCCCCAATTTTCCTTTCCAGAGTACTGGGCCATATACTGGCTATGCCCTCGGGGCTATTGCGGGGATCCGAGTGGGCGATGTGGGCGGAGCGAGTGGTTTGACGGGACAGGTGTCCGTCCCTGTTGGTGACGATCGCCGTGTTGTTTTCAGCAGCCCTGCGCATGATGTTTTTATGGCTGACGCCTTTGGCTCTGGTGCTCCTGACGTTGGGTCAGGTTGATCTTTCTTTGTTTTATATGACTCTCTTGTGTATATATGGTTGCTCCCCTTGCATGGGTGAGATTTTGGCGGGGTGTGTCCCGGGCTTGACTTTTTATGCTGGCTGGATGCCTTTACTTTTCAGACCTGCTATATTATATATATATATGCCTGACATGAGATGTTAGAAAGATATAATACTTAGTATTATTTTGCATCTTCCTTTATTGTTGTCTCTATAACTTGTTCTCTTTTGGAAGAGTGTAGCTCTGTTGACAGGTCGATTTCCTTAATCCGATGGTTTTCCTTAGGAAATTGCATCTCTATTGGTGGCGGGGTGCGGATGAATTAGTATTACCGGCACCTGTGGCTTTGTAAGGAGGAGGATCCATGTTGAACTGCTTGTCTTCCTTTACAAGGATGTGAATAGATTAGTACGTTCACATACTTGATATAGTTGTTTGTTTGCGAAGTGTGGATAGATTAGTACGTCCGACACTTGCAATTTTAAAGAGAAGGGGGAACTCTTAAGGAACCGCTTGTCCTTTTGATTTTCATAAGAAGATAGTTCCTTACGGAACCGTGGATCTTCATTATGATATTTTGACAAGATGGTGGTTTCCTGAAGAGCCGCACGCCTATCTTGTTTTTTGAGATGTGGATAGATTAGTACGTCCACATCGCTTGATGATGGCTAAGTGTGGATAGATTAGTACGTCCGACACTTGCATTTTTTTGCGAGGGAGGATTCCTAAGGAACCGCTTGTCCCCCGACTTTTGCAAGGATGTGAATAGATTAGTACGTCCACATCCTTGTACTGCGGCGAAGTGTGGATAGATTAGTACGTCCGACACTTGCATTTGTTTGCGAGGGAGGATTCCTAAGGAACCGCTTGTCCCCCGACTTTTTGCAAGGATGTGAATAGATTAGTACGTTCACATCCTTGTACTGCGGCGAAGTGTGGATAGATTAGTACGTCCGACACTTGCATTTGTTTGTGAGGGAGGATTCCTAAGGAACCGCTTGTCCCCCGACTTTTTGCAAGGATGTGAATAGATTAGTACGTTCACATCCTTGTATTGTGGCGAAGTATGGATAGATTAGTACATCCGACACTTGCATTTATTTGCGAGGAAGGATTCCTATGGAACCGCTTGTCCCCGACTTTTGGCAAGGATGTGGATAGATTAGTACGTCCACATCCTTGATGAAATTATTTTGTCTCCTTGCATGCGTCGCGCTCCCTCTGTTTTGAATACAGGCATGAGCTTTGCTTAGTCTTGCTTTGATATCTTTTTGATGGCTTTTCTTGTTTTTTGCCCTTTCTGCGTGTAGAGTTAGGGCCTTTGTTGATGATGTATGTGGCTTGTTCCTGGTTTTGGACTGGGGTAGCTTGCCATTACATAGTGATTTTTCCTACGCAAGGAGTGAACTTCATTAGTCTTCTTGTTTATTTATAAGGGATGTGCATGGATGGAGTCAACTGATCTCCCATCCTAAACGTTCTACTTAGTACTTGAAAAGTAAAGATAGAGTATGTGCATGTCATAGGGGAAGGATTATTCCCTTAGTGACGGTTTGATAAAGCTGGCTTCTTGCATGCAATGTAGGAGCGCAGAGCTCCTTGTTCGATCAGTTCCTCGATTCTGTTGCGTAGAGAGGGGCACCCATTCGTGCTGTGACCCCATCTGTTGTGGTAGTGGCACCACATTTCTGGATTCTTCCCGAGGAAGGCAATCCGGATCTCGCTTGGAGGAGGTAAAACATCCTTCAGGATGGTCTTGAACAACTCCCCCACCTCTATGTTCAGAGGTGTATATTCGCCATCTTGGTTGTTGTTCAAGTCTTGTCTTGCACGCTTGTGTTCGCGCGCCTCCTCTTGTTCTGCAGGTGGGCTGAACCACCCCAGCTCGTTTGCGACCTCGATTGCTGTCTCCATCTTCTCTTTTAAGTCAGCCATAGATTTGGTTGTTCTCCACCCTTGTGTTCGTCCAAATAGGAGGAATGTAGGTGAGTTCATGTTTAGGAAAAAGGCATTGATCACGGCTGACTTCTCTGCCAAACTTGAAGTTGCACTTATGGCGAATCGCTTGAAGTAACTCTGGATGGATTATGACTCCCCTTGCTTGATGTCCCATATGCTTGGGAGCATTGGGGTTTGAGGTGCTGGGAGTCTTTCTCCTCTGCTCATCATTTCGTCAAATCGCATCTCAACTTCAGACTTGGAACATTGTCCCCTTTCAATGACTGCTATGTCCAGACGGTTCTTGCATCTTAGGGCGTTGACATAGCACTTTTGTGCTGTCGTCTGATCGCCCAAGACTTCACCAACTCCTCCCCTTAAGCGGTACTTCAGCTTTTGGTGTGCCGTTGAAGGCACCATCTCGTAGGGGTTTATCGTTGTTCTTCCGAGAATTCCGTTGTAAGCGCCAAGGCTCTCGACGATCACGAAAGTGATGTCGACTTTCATTGCGTTCCATCCTTCTCCTATCACAGTGGGAAGGGTGATCATCCCCAGTGGATATGTAGCAGCTCCTACAAAGCTTACTAACGGGAAATTTCCCGGCTTCAGGTCCTCTCTCTTCATTCCAAGCTGTTCGAGGACATTGACATGGAGGATGTCTGTCGAGCTTCCTCCGTCGACCAGGATTCTTTTGACATCGAACCCGTTGATTTCCATTGCTATTACTAACGCGTCATCATGCGGGTAGACGATGTGTGCCATGTCCTTTCTCGAGAATCCTATCACGGGGTCCTCCTCTTCCGGTTTCTTTCTTTTGCCATACTTGGGGAGTGTGCTTGCCTGCGCAGCGTATACATCTCTTGTGTTGGAGACTTGTCCTCCTGCAGCTGGACCACCATGAATGACATTAATAACTCCCCTCTTTTTAGGAGGGGGGTTGTCATTGGTCTTCTCTTTTCCTTTCTCCTTTGGCGTGAATTTTCTTTTCACCTTCTCAATCTTTCCCCCCTGGTCGACGTAGTGCTTAAGTCCGCCTTCTTGTATGATTCGATTGATTTGGAACTTAAGGCTTCTACAGTCGTCAGTTTCATGGCCGTTGACTTCGTGGCTTTCACACCACTTGTCTTGCTCTTTCCCTAGCTGGCCCTTTCTGAAACCGAATGGCTCTTTCCAGAGGTTTTGCTCTTTCATTTCTTTCAGTATGATACTCAGGGGAGCGTTCAAAGGGATTAGCTCAATGGTGTTGACATCTGGATTCTTGTCTTCTTCAATGTTGAATGTTCTCTTCTGGGGCGGAGTCCACTGTTTTTGTTGGGGGGTTTGGTTCTGCTTCAGGGGGCCTGGCTTACTCTCATCTTTCTTGTTGCCGGGCTTAACCCACTTGTCCCGGGCTGTCATCTTGTAGTCCTCAGCATCAATGTACTCTTTTACTCTTGCCACGAGTTCTTCCATTGTTTCCACCGGCCTTGTAGAAAGCTTTTGGCCCAAGTCGTACCCGTGCCTACCCAAGTTTCTGACAAAGGCATGGATGATTTCTATCTCTGCGATGTTCGTTTGAATTTCCGAGATGTTTTGATTAAACCGGATGTAGTAGCTTGCGAGGGACTCATTCCACTCCTGCTTGACGTCATCCAAGGCATTTGATCCTTTGATGATCGAACGTTCTCCCATGTAACGGTGGATGAACTTTTCTTTGAGGGACTGCCATGAGTCTATGCTCTTCTTTGGCAGGGAGAAGAGCCAGTGTGCAGCTGGTCCGCCTAATGTTTGGGGGAATGTCATGGCTATGTGGTGAGGGTTGTCTGTCCTCCCCAAAAGCATTGCTTCATGCTGCTGCACATGCTCTATCGGGTCTCCCTTGCCTCGGTACTTTTCCGGCCTTAGATTATACAGTGCGTCTGGGACGCGACTGTACACCAGCTCGTCAGTGAAAGGGTGGGATGTGGTGTCCACCAATGTGTTCATCCCTCTCATTTTCCTTTGCTTTATCTTCTTTTCAATCAGCTTTTCAAGCATCTCCTCCGTCAACCCGGTAACTGGGTTACCCTGATTTGGGGGGCATGCTTCTTGTCCCATGCTTGCGCCTTGTTGGGGAAATTGCGCCTGCGTCGGGTTGTACTGAGAATATCCACCTTGATATCCCTGGAATGTCTGAGACGGCTGCCTCCAGGATCCTTCATTGAATGGCCCTGCTTGGTAGGGTGTTTGGGAGTGCGAGAGCTCCTGTCTTGTCCCTTGTTGGGGGAACTACCTGCTTTGCTGTGCATTCCCGTGAAAGGTCGGGGTTTTTGAGATTGTAGGGCCTCTCTGCTGAGGTGCATTCATTGGAGGCGCCTGCCTTGGTGGCGGGGGCATATTTGCTTGTTGCGCGGGAGGGGGCGGTGGCGCCCCGTATCCTTGGTTGCGCAGGGCCTCTCTCAGATGAAGCAGCTGTTCGAGTGCCGCCATCATTTCTGGGGTGACTGCAGGCGCAGCCTGTGCCCATGGTGCCTGATTGTATGCCCCAGCATTTGGCATTCCGTATGGTTGCTCCTGCGTGTTGAAGGTTTGATGGGCGAAGCCTGGAGGAGCGTCGGTTTGCTGTGTGCCCCCTTGCGCGTTACTCCGAGAGTGTACGCTTCTTGTTGGCATAGACGAGGCGACTGAGGCCTCGCTTTGGCTCTGCGGGGGGTCTCTCTGAGCTCTCTGCGGAGGAGGTCTCATGCTTGACTCCGGGGCCGGAGTTTTCCTTGGACGTCCTGGTCCTCTTTTCTTCGTCTTAGTCGGCGGTGGCTGCTCGTTGCTTGCCATGCTTTTGGTCTTGTGGGTGATCCACGGACGGCGCCAAGTGTTTCGACCAAGTTAACGCGGGCTGTCTGCTGAGTAACTTGTCGATGTCTTCGGGTTGGGTGCGAGCTTGTTAGGGCCAAGTCCGTCTCCTAGGGTCGTGCACGGGCCTTTGGCTTCGTCTTCAAAATCGCACTAAGTCCTTCGGGCTCTCTCGCTGACTGTCCGTCCGTACCTGCAAGAGGAGCATTACCGAGCAACTCCCGTGGAGAGGGGGGAGGTGCTTGGTGCGCTCACTCCGACGGTCAACATTAGACAGTTCTAGAGAGAGAAAGTTAGAGAGAGGTCAGAGCTTTTCTCAATTCTCACCCAAAGTGACTTGAAAATGTTTACCCCCAAGGTGGCTATTTATAGGCAACCTTGGACCGTAAGCCGGTTTTGACCCGGTTCAATGTGGAAATGTGAACCGGGATGCAGGGGAGAGCTTTGGGAAGAGGACTCTGACGCGCGTCTCAGGCGGCTGTCACGAGTGGGACGCGCGCGCCTTGTAACGGGGGGTCCCCGACGTATAGGAGTTAGTTGAAAATCGGGTCTCCGTATACATCCAGGACAAAAAAGGGGGGTGTGCGCGACACCCCCGGGGTGCAAAGCTTACCCGGAAATCCCCCGGGGGTGCCGGGCAAGTTTGCGACTTGCCCGGTTTCCCCGGGTTAGCTCGAAATCGGGTTTTTCGTGGGTTTCGTGCATGTACGAGGTCCGAATAATTTAAAACCGAGCCCGAATCATGCGTATATCCATCAGATACAATCATTCTGATGATATTTTATGGGGTGTTTGGATGGATGTAATGAGAGATGTAATCTCACATTACATCCCACATTACATCCACATTACGTTGTTTGGTTTGCCAAACGACGTAATGTGCATTGTAATGTAATGTGCATTATAATCTGAAATTACGTACAAACTCCAACCAACGTAATGTGAGATTACATCCAAAAATGGATGTAATGTGAGATTACGTCCAACATTTACGAAGTGTTATTATTTTATTATTATTTATTTAATAAATAAATCCTTAAAATTGTCTTTATATATTATGATAATAATAATAATAATAATAGATTTTTTACTTTTATTCTAATTCACAACTCATTATTATAATAAAGAATAATGCATACGATGTTTGTATAAAACGAGTATGTTTTTTTTGTTGTTGCGTTTTTTATAAAAATTAAAACTATAGAAAATGTTTTGATTAATATAATTTTAATAGTTATGCATATTGAGTTTAAACATTTAATTTTGGAGTTTATAAATGATTATGGTATTAACCACAAAACATAAAGTTTAAAAAGTTAATTGTTGTCAAAATATATATTCTTTTAAATTTTATCATATTAATATATAATATACTCTTATACATTAATATAATAATAATAAAGTCACATTAATGCACATTACAACACATACCAAAAACTGTAATCTAACATTACACTCCACATTACAGCTCGACCAAACACTGTAATATGACATTACATTACGTAGCTCCAAGGTTGTCAGGATCGCGATCCGGATCGTAGGATTGTACGATCCTAAGATCCTACAAGGCTAAATCGATCTGGATCGCTCCTAGAATCGTTAGCACTTATGATCGGAGTAGGATTGAGCGCTGGATCGTAGGATCGGTCAGGATCAGTTAGGATCGTGATCCTGCACGATCCTATCTAAAATGAGCTTTTTTAATTATGGGCACACTAATTAGTAATTATAAATTTATAGCCTAATGACCTATTGATTTGGATAATTGTAAATTGAATGTTTATTTACCCTCATCGAAAGATTTATTAGAATAAATGTATTAATATAAAATTTAATGGATATTGAGTGGGTAAAGGTAAACCAAACGTGACTCGTCTGTATTTTTTTTTCTTCTTTGCAAAAAAAAAAATATCAGTTCTTCTTCGCATATTCTATTCGTCTTCTTATTCAGTTCAAGTGTCCAACTTGATATTTCCTTTTTAACTTTCATTAGTTAAACTTTTTTATACTTGAATTCTATTTTTCAAATCATTTAGGTGAAAAAAACCACACAAGTACAAGTACGAGTATTAACTCAAATGATTAAGGTGGCTGGGACTTAAACTTAAATGATATTCAAGATATTACAGATGGTGATGATTTTGGAGCTAATGAAGACTTGAATATAGTTGATGACGTTGCTATAGATAATTATTATTAGTTAGAAGTTTGAACTTTGAAGTAATTTAATGTTATTCGGTACTTTATTTGTTGAACTTACATGTTTATTTAGAAATTTTGAACTTAATTTTAATGTTTAGAATACTTTAGAATACTATTTTGGTGATTTGATATTAGATTATGTTATTTCTTAACTAGAGAAGGGTATATTATTTTTACTGTGAAATTATTTGTAGGATCATACAATCCTCGATCTGATCCTACAAATGATCTCATCCTACAAATGATCTGATCCTACACTCCACCGATTCAAGTTAGGATCCCGATCCTGACAATCTTGCGTAGCTCTCATTACTTGTAATCTCACATTTCAAGTAATCTCACATTATGTCCATCCAAACGACCCCTTAAAGAACATTTAACACGCCGTAATATGAGATTAATTATTTGAAATGTGTGTACACAAATAATGTGAATTATTAAGTAATATATAATGTAAAATTATAATATTTTGTTATCTTGTAATAAGAAATAAACCATGATCCAACTGCACCCCTAGCAGAGTGTAGTTTATGGAACAAAAGGTCGTAGATCCAACGGTTCCGGAGCAATGACTAATGATCAAACTGCACCTCTAGTTCGCGCTTTAAATACGTATTAACTTAAATATTTACGTTTTATTTAAATATTCAAACGTATTAATTATTACATTTAGTCCAGCTAATCAACACATGGATTTAGCTAAAAAATATATTATACTTAATATTACATATAATATGTATGGTGGATTTTCTTTTTTCGTCTGACTCATCACATGATTCACATCGACCCCTTCACTAGAGTTAGCACTTTTCTTTTTATGGCCAAGCTATAGTTAATTAGTCCTTAATTCCAGTGTCATCAGATCCGGGTCGGACTAGCGGTCCCACCGTGTTCGAATTGGAATTTGCCGTAAACATCTAATTTTGGCCACCGCGTATCTTGTTTAAAATGTCGGGTATAACGCATTTAAAAAATAAAGTATTTGAATGAGGAAGGTCGCGAAATTTACAAAAATGGATCTGGCTTAAAATATGATAGTGTATCTTATTGTAAAATAATATTTAGAAAATATATTGTGTGTATTTATGGTAAAACACAAATATATATATATATATATATATTCGGAATATATATTTATAAATATTCTGTCAGATTTTTCTTTCCATGTTTGATAATTTTAATATTTAAGATTTCGTCTTAATTAGGAGTTATAGATTATAGTTAGTTTTTAGACTTAGATTTATATTTGATAATAATTTTGCATAGGAAGAAAATTTGATTAAATCTTGACATCGTTAGATTAATCTGATGTAACATATATTTAAATAATAAAGTTGGCAAATAAGTTAATTGAGTACCGAAAAAGCGTAATTAAAAATTGGTTTTTTTTATTCGTAACAGAACCCCCGAACTCAAATTTATGATCTTAGACCGATTTAATACCTAAGTGTCTAGTTTATTATTTACTTAGGTAATTTAGGATTCTAGTTAGCCTTAAAATTAACTAGTGGCAACTCTTTAAAAAATACATGCGTTTTCAAAATGTAATTGTCCTAGGTTAGATTTAGGTATGCAATTTGGCGACTCTGTTGGGGACTTATAGGGTTCGGGCTTAGTATGTTCACTTTTTTGCCATATTGAGTTTTTTTATTTTTATTTTATTTCACCACTTAACTTGTTTATTTTTTTTGTGATTTTAGGTGTGGAGTTTATTTTTTTTTTTATATTACGACTGACTCTTTTTCTTTGTTGTTTTATTTGAATTTACACAAACCACTTTAGAATAATCTTGAAAACGCCTAAAACCCAAGGCGACTAGGAACCCTTGAGGTTTAGTACGGTACGGCCGGAGCGGTTGGGCCGCCGGTACGACTCGGAAAAACTCCCTCGCTTGTGAAGGTCCTGTGATCCCTATGGTGGGGTGAGGAAATTGTAGGGAACCTATCAGTGGAACCTACCTTGTAGAGCAAACCACAATTTTTTTTAGACCCATTACATGTCATTTTTGTCCATGTTTTTTTTATTGTTAAAGCTTATCATGTAAATAGTAAGTTCTCAGTTTGTATAACTTTTATCCTCGAGCACGCATCTCATTGCATTTAAAAAAAAACCCGAAAAAAATCAGCTAAGTAATTAGTCATTTAGTTGTAGAAATTTAATTTTCAAACATACATTTCATATGCATTGTTTAAAAAAAAACTCTTACCTGAATTTTTAAACCTGCATTTCATACGCTTTTTTTTTCAAAAGTCTCTTCAGGTAAGTTGTAATTTTGGTTAGTGCATCATATATCCATTATTTAAAAAAAAAAAAAACATTTTAGGAAAATCTGCAATTCATATTTAGCTATTAGAGCTTCTAATTTCGAACATGCAGTCCATATGCATATTTTCCAAAAAAAATTACCTGAATTGTTTTATTTTTAATGATGTATCCAATATGTATTAATTAAAAAAAAATAGATAAATCATAAGTTGTCTTAGTTTTAGAGCTCTTATGTTTAAAAAATTATTTTACCTGATTTTTTTTTAATTAAAGGCATGCATCTCATACGCATTATTTTTGAAAAAAACATTTCAGGTAAATTGTAACTTTTCTTAGTTCTATAACTTTTATTTTTAAGTTTGCATCTTATATTTATTTTTATGCATCTTATATGCATTCTTTTCAAAAAAAAAACTTTTTGCCTTAATTTTTTAATTTTGAGCAACCAAGATGCATTGATTTTTTTCCTCTTTAAAAAAATAAAAATAAAAAAACTTTTCAAGTAACTTGTAAGTTTCCTTAGTTGTTGAACTTTCATTTTTAAGTGAATCTCAAGTTCATTATTTTCAAAAAAAAAAAAATTGCGCATCTCATATGCATTTTTTTAAAAAATATTTTTTTTAAGATTGTAAACACCTTTAGTTTTAGAGATTTAACTTCAAACGTGCATCGTATATGCATTCATTTTTTAAATAAAAGAGCTACCTAGTTTTTCTCAAACATGCATTCCATTTGCATTATTCAGGTAAACTTGTTGTAAGTTTCTTAGTGTTAGAACTTTAACTTTCGAGCATGCACGAGCATTTTAAAAAAAACTCAAAGTGTCATTCGTTTTTATCCAATGTGTATTAAAAAATTTCGGCAAGATCGTCATTTCAACCTTTACATGAGCTAACATATTAAAAAAAATGAGATTTGATTCTAATTTTTGAAAAAATAGTTTAATCGTTCAGTTGAGTGTGACTGTACAAGTCTAAACTAAGGACAAGAAAAGTTTTATTTTTAAAAAACATTTTTTTTAAGAACTTGTCCTACGTCCAGGCCAGACAGTAAGCACTCAGTGAGCTCGCTGAAAGCCTCTATGGTGCAAAATACCTTAGATCATAAAATTTGATTCTTTTATAAATGTAATCAAAATTGTGAAATGAATGACATTAGAGTTTTTTTTTTTCCAGAAAATCATGCATGACTTCTTTTATTCTTTATACTGATTATCATTCGGTCTTTCAGGTACCCTTGGTTAAATATACTGCACATACAAGTTGTGTCGGCTTGATGGGGAAACATAAAAAGAATATGCAGCCATGCAATTGCACGAAGAATAAGTTGCCCACTCGAGATATTTAATACCCAGGTACGATAAGCTGTAATCAGAATTTTCCTGGAAATTTGAGTGTCCCTGCTCTTTTTGCAGATAAGACGACCACTTCGACCAAGGTCGCAACCATGTGAAACGTGACTGCTCCAAAGGACTTCCATGCCAAAATTCCACCTACCATGTGTGGAATTTAGACGCGTCGCCAAACCAAACCATACATCCGTTTTGTGGCGAGGTCTAAACCGGTCAGTGGTAACCAATGGGCATCTCCCGTTAAGATCGAGCACGACCGTCGATGAGAAAATATCAAGAGATGAAGAGATCATTCAAAAGGATCGACAATCCCATGAAAATCGAATGTGCTAATAAAATAGCATTTGAGAAGTCGAGAGAAGAAATCATTATTGTCGACGTCTTCCATCATAGAGTACTCAACCCAAGATGTCGACACAATCAATTTTTTCTAACTCAAGTCTTCATCAAGAAAAAATGTCACGTGTATTCAAAAGTTTCATACTGCTATTAGGGACATGTAAATAATTATTGTTGTTGGTTATTATTTTTTTAAAACTTTCATTTCAAGTGATAAATAAATAAATTCCCGCTAGGTTGAAAACCTGTAAAGGTGACCTTGGCAAAAATTCAGTGATTGAGGGGCATTACTGAAAACTCGGAAGGTCAGTCATGGCAAAAGGTGAGCTTAAAAAAAAAACATTTTTAGTGTCACATCCACCATTTAATTGACTACCAAAAATAAAGAGAGCGTTCCTGCAAAAGGGTCACAATAATCCCTAAATCGATTACAAAAAGGGCCACAACCACCCTTATAATGGCTAATAATAAAGAGTGTTCCCGTGAATCATGTGAGGTCAGGAAAATATTTGAAAGGCCACAACCACCCTTAAAACGACTATATATAAAGAGTGTTCCCGTGAATCGTGTGAGGCTGGTAAAATAAGTGAAAGGGCCACAACCACCCTTAAAATGGCTACATACAAAGAGTTTTCTCCAAATCCCTAGATGAGGAGAAATTGTTGAAAAGATCACAACCACTTTTAAAATGGCTACATATTGTTGGGTTACGATTAAAAAGAAAAGTCGTCGACTATTCCTGTTCAGAACGACAATACGAAGAAAAATGGTCGACGACTATATATGAAGAAGTCGACTTCTGAAGAACGACTAGCAAAAGAAGGCGACTAAATCACTCAAGGCTCTCCTATTAAGGTACGAGTCGAGTCGATAGCCAAAACACTACTGTAGAAACCTTCCTGTTAAGGAAATGGACAGGTGGCGACCTGCTCTAGCCGCCATGAAGAAACCCTCCTCTTAAGGAAAGGGACAGGTGGCGACCTGCTTTCAACCGCCAAGGGGAAACCTTCCCAGCTAAGGAAAGATGAGGTGGAGACCTACTTGTCACCTGCTTAAACCGACTCTGGACAGAAACCCTCCCAAGAGGGTAGCTGCCATTTGAAGTCGGTAATCTCTCCCTATAGATAGGGGAACATTATATGTATTTTACAATCTTGATTCTCATATTTTACAATACTCTTTCTAAATTCATTACTGACTTAAGCTTCAGAGTGGAATCAGAGGACATCCCTACCCATTTTCAGGTCCTCGCCTAGCACAAAGCTCCTAAAGAAAACTAAGTACCCAAGAGGTCGAGAAAGATACCTAAAAGAGTTAGCTCCCGGCGAGACCTCGAATTCCACTACTAGAAGTTCAAGGCCACGTCATTTTGATCCCAACATTTGGCGCCGTCTGTAGGAACGGTGATCGAAAAGTCATGGCTCCCGAGAAGAATAAGATTCCAAATTCCGTGGTTGAAGAGATGGAAGAAACCCCAGCAAATCCCACCACTTCAAAACCAACGCCGGAAGAAGATCCATCCGTGCCTCAAACTAATTGCACTGGTGGAGAGGAGAATCCTAGTCACTCCAAGTCATTACCAAATCCAGAAGAGGCGAGAACAGTCCCCCCGGCTGTCCCTCAGGAGGTAATGGTGGCTTTCATAGCCTTTTGGAACCAAGCCCAGGCAGGAACTGTTCCCGACAAGAAGGAACCAACCCGAGAAGTCTCACAGAAGGAAGAAGTAGCCTCCAGTGTGAAGATTGTGGAGGAGAATCTCATGGAAAAAGAGATCCCTAAGGCTCCCGAAGTCGAGACGACGAGCAAAGGTCCTGTCCTATTCACTATAGGACATGTAGAAGAACTGTTGGAAAAGAAGAGAAGAGGGGCGAATGACCTGCTAATGGTTCGTGATCACACCTCTCACCCTTTTTCCAAAAGGCTGTTTGACACTCGAGTTCCCCCGCAAGTATTCGCGAGGAACATCGACGACTACACAGGCGAGGGAGATCCGGTTCGCCATATCAATGCCCACAACTCTTCCCTCCTAGGGAGAGGGGCAACGCCAGATCATTATGCAGCTCTCTTCCCAACAACTCTAAAAGTAGAAGCCTCCACTTGGTTCTATTGTCTTCCTAGCAGCTCGATAGACTCATGGGAATAGCTGAAGACCAAGTTCATAGAGGGTCACATAGGCCAAAGACAACGCCTCAAGAGCATGGACTTTCTAGATAAAATTGAGCAAGGTCCTGATGAGACCTTAGCCAATTATTATACTAGATACCACAAGATACTCCAGCAGCTGAATGAGGACGCCACTGATGGCGAGCTGATCAGGACCTTCTGGAGAGGCCTCAGAATTCAGAGCCAAGCTTTGAAGGATAGCTTGGTGATTAAGCCCGTGCGAAATATTGATGCCCTCGCCGTCAGAGTCAAGAAGTACATCGACCTAGAAAGGTCACACGAGAAATCGCCCATGGAGGCCAAGAAGCAGGTTATTCCTGCTAAAATCGAGGAAGGTTCCGCTTCTCGACCCCCGAAGAGAGATGAAGGCTCTCGACCCAAAAAATTTCAAAATCAGAAAAGAGACATCAACTCTTATCCATCAAGATACACCCCTCTCACACACAACGTGGCGGTAGTACTTCAACAGATGGAGAAACTCCGTCTAAACAAACCACCTCCAGCAAGGAAGAACATTATGGGTCATCAGATAAATGCCTATTGTCGATATCACCACGCTAGGGGGCACGATACATGAATGCGCTATCTTAAAGCAAGACATCGAGACTCTCATTCAAAGAGGTAAACTGTTAAAATTTGTGGAGAAATCTGCCAACACCCCCAAGAAACGAAATCGCAGCCCAAGAGGGAAATCCCGATCTCCTCCTCATGACCATCACGCCCCAAACCAGAGAGGGACAGTGAACGTCATCGCGGGAGGATTTGCGTCAGGAAGAGGAACGAATTCAGCTCGAGAAGTATATGCTGCCCAAATATGTACAACGGCTGTGATGGGGAAAAGACCTCGAGAACCCGAGCTCGAAACTATTAGCTTCACTGCCAGTGATCTTCTAAAAATGGATCAACCGCATCAAGACGCCCTGGTTGTTACTCTCCTTATATCCACATATAAAGTTAAAAGAGTCTTTATCAATAGCGGAAGGTCAACTGACATTCTCTTCTACCAAGCATTCTTACAATTGGGTTTGACGAGAAGAGATTTGAAGAAAGTCGACTTCCCTTTGATAGGCTTCGCAGGAGAAACCATCTATCCCATGGGAGCTATTCGAATAACCACCATTTTGGGAGAAGATGAGAAAATTCTACAAATCGATATACTCTTTGTAGTTGTCGACGCCGCCTCAGCATACAATGTTATTATCGGAAGAACTACTCACAATCCTTATCGGATCGTCCCGTCGACTGCTCATCAAGTAATGAAATTCTCAACGCCTAAAGGAATTGGTGAGGTCTGAGGAGATCAAGCCATGGCGCGACACTGCTACAACACGTCGATACGACGATACGACGCCCAGAGAAGTTATAAAAACTTCTAAAGTAGATGCCTCTTTGTTTTGACTAATAGTTCGAAATCTTTCTTTTGATATAATATACAGGAAACGATGAATACATATGGACCCTCGAGGTCCCTTTCTTTCTTACAAGAAATCGTCCAGATATTACCATCAAAGATCGACGTCAACAATCTCGATTGTCGACATTATGTGCCCAAGATAGCAATAAAGCCTAGGTACGTCGAAAACTCGATAGAAGATCGACATCAACAATATCGATTGTCGACATTATGTGCCCAAGATGACAATAAAGCCTAGGTAAGTCGACAACTCGATAGAAGAATGAAGTCTACAATCGATTGTCGACACTATGTGCCCAAGATGGCAATAAAGCCTAGGTACGACGACAACTCGATAGAAGACCGACATCAACAATCTTGATTGTCGACATTATGTGCCCAAGATGGCAATAAAGCCTAGGTACGTCGAAAAATCGATAGAAGAATGAAGTCTACAAATCGATTGTCGACACTATGTGCCCAAGATGGCAATAAAGTCTAGGTACGTCGACATTTCGATAGATGATCGACATTAACAATATCGATTGTCGACATTATGTGCCCAAGATGGCAATAAAGCCTAGGAATGTCGACAACTCGATAGAAGAATGAAGTCTACAAATCGATTGTCGACACTATGTGCCCAAGATGGTAATAAAGCCTAGGTACGTCGACAACTCGATAGAAGACCGAAATCAAAAATCTCGATTGTCGACATTATGTGCCGAAGATGGCAATAAAGCCTAGGTACATCGACAACTCGATAGAAGAATGAAGTCTAGAAATCGATTGTCGACACTATGTGCCCAAGATGGCAATAAAGCCTAGGTACGTCGACAACTCGATAGAAGATCGACATCAACAATCTCGATTGTCGACATTATGTGCCTAAGATGGCAATAAAGCCTAGGTACGTCGACAACTCGATAGAAGAATGAAGTCTACAAATCGATTGTCGACACTATGTGCCCAAGATGACAATAAAGCCTAGGTACGTTGACAACTCGATAGAAAGATAGCGTCTACGAATCGATCAACGACGCTAGTACCTAAAAAGGGCGACCAAGCCAAGACACGTCGACAATTCGATAAGAAGAGCGACGCCTATAAATCAAAAAGTTGCCCAAGGCGACATGTCTGAAATGGCGATAAAGCCTAGGTACTTCGACAACTTGATAGAAGATCGACGCCTACAATCTCGATCATCGACTTCTTCAAAAGTCGACTATTCGCCCAAAAGGTTAGTGTTTACACTTTTAAATTGATAAACACGGCACTGGCAGAATCTAAATAAAGATAGTAAATCCAGAAATTCTGGTAGAACTTTCATTATGGAAGATAGAATTCATTACACAAAGAATTAATCGAAAGAAAGCATCCTAGAAATCTAAAGAACGGCTACTTATAAAGCTTCTTTTCCTTTGGAGGAAGAAACAACAAAACTATCATCCTCCTCGATAGGAATCTCCAAATATTGTTGGAGAAGGGGGACTTGAGAAAAAGGAAAATCAGGTTGATACGCTCTTAAGTTAGCCACAATCTCCTTAAGGGAGGGGAATAATAGGTCAGAAGCAGCAACCTTAATGTCAGTCTGATAGGCAAGACTTGCATTGTAATCATTTACATCTCTAGCTGCTGAGCCCCTCAAGCTCGACATCTCATTCTGCAGCACGTCGACTTTCTCGCGAAGAATGATGTTTTCTACTTTGAAAGCCTCTCTTTCCTTGTCTTTCTTCCTCAGCAGATTACGGTATTCTTTGACCAGCAAAAGGGAACTTTGTTAAGATTCCTCCTTTTATGAAGCTCTCGTTCAAAAGCAGTAGATGTTTCAGCCGCCTGCTTAAGATCTTCCCTCAACTTGGCATTCTCCTCTCTAAGGATCCGAACCTCTCCTATATCTTCTGAAGACACTAAGTCCCTAAGTTTCGCTATGGTCGATTGTAATTCCTTAAGAAGATCGATCATCAGACGAGAATCCCTGGAAGCCTGTTGAGGAAGAAATTAGAAAAAGAAGATCAAATAATGAGTAAATTCGATGATCAAAAGGGGCAATGCTCACTTCAGCTTTTTTTAAAAGGAAAAGTTGAGTAGCCTCCTCTACTTCGTCCACACATGTCTCTAGACGCCGACGATCCTTGGGGGGAATTGAGGCATTTAATAAATGAAGAGCCAGATCGAGGTTAACGATGGAATGTCCCTCTTTAAGAGGGCACCCTTGCAAAAAGTTTAAATTATCCCAATCTTTGGAATCATCGACAGAAGAATTTAACAACATATCCCAGTTAAAAGAAGGACCCTCATAATCCGGAAGACCACTGGCAAAGTCTCAGCACGAGTAGGTGACGCTTGAGTCGATGAAGAAGAAGATGAATGTCCACATCGACTTCTCTTTAGCTAAGAGCCAGAATAATGGGTATTGCTATCTCGACTGGAATTATGAGTAGTATCCTTCGCCTCACCCTTGTCCTTGGAGGATCTCACAGGCGACTTCTTAGCGAAAGGGATAGCCTCGACATCGATAGGAGTATCGATAGACGACCCACTATTAGCTTCCTTCGACTTGGGGGCAGAAGAAGTTTCTGCCATAGCTTGACGATGAGTCCGAAGAATCATCTTGATAAAATCTAAGAGGAAAAAGAACATCGATCATCAATAGGCTGTTAAAAGGAAAGAAGTAGTGGCTCTGAAAAGAAAGAAGTAACCTCGAAATACCTGAAGAAGGACTGTCCGCCATAAATATTTGTTTTCCACTCAGAACGGCTCACTCTTGAAGGATCAAATCAGATTGAGAAAACGAGAGCAAAAGTGAAAAATGAAAGTGAAACAGTAGTATTTATACTAAAGTCTCCGCCGCTTGGATAACTTCCCAAGGAAGCCTTCCCTAGGTCATCATTCATTGGTGCATTCACCGACAACGTGACCGTTGTCTAGAGAACTGTTGTAAAATCACTGAGACGACTCTTGAGCTTCTCCAAAATCACCTAACGGTCGAAAAATTCATTAGCCAAGGGCCACGTCTCGACTAAAGACACCTGCCTCAACCTCAAAAATCAGAAGTTCGCAAACTGATGGCCAAATTGGATACCGAAGCTCGCCAATAGATCCTAGAGGTTATACTCGACTCAAGACTCTTCTTCATGAATGAAGTTGACGACTTAAGTCTCGGGGGCAAGTGTTGGGTTACGATCAAAAGGATAGAATAGTATACGTTTAAAGGCGAGACTAAAGAAATGTCGTCGACTATTTCTATTCAGAACGACAAGACAAAGACAAACAGTCGACGACTATATATGAAGAAGTCGACCTCTGAAGAACGACTAGCAAAAGAAGGCGACTAAATCACTCAAGGCTCTCCTATTAAGGTACGAGTCGAGTCAATAGCCAAAACACTACTGAAGAAACCTTCCTCTTAAGGAAATGGACAGGTGGCGACCTGCTCTAGCCGCCATGAATAAACCCTCCTCTTAAGGAAAGGGACAGGTGGCGACCTGCTTTCAACCGCCAAGGGGAAACCTTCCCAGCTAAGGAAGATGAGGTGGTGATCTACTTGTCACCTTCTTAAACTGACTCTGGACAGAAACCCTCCCAAGAGGGTAGCCGCCCTTTGAAGTCGGTAATCTCTCCCTATAAATAAGGGAACATTATATGCATTTTACAATCTTGATTCTCATACTTTACAATACTCTTTCTAAATCCATTACTGACTTAAGCTTCAGAGTGGAATCAGGGGACATCCCACCCCTTTTTAGGTCCTCGCCTAGCACAAAGCTCCTAAAGGAAACTAAGTACCCAAGAGGTCGAGAAATATACCTATAAGAGTTAGCTCCCGACGAGACCTCGAAGTCCACTACTAGAAGTTCAAGGCCACGTCATTTGATCCCAACATATATAACTAGCGAATTTCCACAAATTCGGTGAGCATGGGAAATATATGAAAGGGCCACATGTACCCTCCAAAAGGCTACAAATTAGAAGCACTTCCGTATCAAGGACGGGAAATAAAGGGCCACAACCACCCTCCAAATGGCTACAAATCAAAAGATCTCCCGCAACATTAATGACGAGGAGGAAAGGGTCTTAGCCACCCTCCAAACAGCTATAAATTAGAGTACTCCCGCATCGAGATGGGAAATAAAAAATGGGCCACAGTCGACCCGAAATTGACTACTGTAAAAGAATTTTTGCAATGATAATTGAGAGGGTCACAACCACCCTTTAATCGGCTACCAAATAAAGAGTGCTTCTGTTAGGTTGAAAACCCGAGAGGGCGGCCTAGGAAAAATTAGAAAACGAGGGGCACGATCGCAAATTCATAAAGTGCAATCATGACAAAATGAGAGAAAATAAAATCCCGATGTAATGAAAACATTAAGGGGCATTCGATGCAAAATTAGGGAAACCGAGGGGCACAAGAAAAAATCTCTCAAAGTCAACCGTGGAAAAAGGAGAGAATATGAGAGATAAAAAAAAAAAGGATCCCCTAAGTCGTCGTGTTATGCGCATTTTAGGCAAAAATTAGGGACACGAATTCAAGCCGCTACATGTTATTCTCCAACAAGCGCTGCTAGAGGCTCTTCTCCAACAGATGCCACTAGTGGCTCTTCTTCAACAGATGTTGCGCTGTCCTTGATATGCTAGTCATCACAATTATCCCTTCAACAGTGTTGCGCTGCCCCAGGTATGCTAGTCACCACAACCGGTGTTGCGCAGTCCCAGATATGCTAGTCACCACAACGATGTTGCGCAGTCCCAGATATGCTAGTCATCACAACTATCCTTTCAACGGTGTTGCGCTGCCCCAGGTATGCTACTCACCAAACACGGTGTTGCGCTGCCCCAGGTATTCTAATCACCACAACCGGTGTTGTGCTGTCCCAGATATGCTAGTCACCACAACGATGCTGCGCTGTCCCAGATATGCTAGTCATCGCATCTACTTTTCAACGATGTTGCACTGCCACATGTATGCTAGTCACCGACAATTGGGATCTGTAGTTGTTCAGAATTCTGAAAGTCATAACCCGATGAACGAAGCCTTAGTGTTCAGCCTTCGCAAGTCACGTCACTAGAGGCATAACTTCGACATATGCCACTAGAAGCTCTTCTCCAACGGAAGCCACTAGAGGCTCTTCTCTGATGAACTCCACTAGAGGCACTTCTCCAAAGGACGCCACTAGAGGCATTTCTCCGACATATGCCACTAGAGGCTCTTCCCCAACGGACGCCACTAGAGGCTCTTCTCCAACGGACGTCACTAAAGGGTCTTCTCTGAACAAACGCCGCTAGAGGCATTTCTCCGACATATGCCACTAGAGGCTCTTCTCCAACGTACGCCACTAGAGGCACGGTTGATTGAGTCTTTACTTTACTGTACGCCACTGGAGGCTTTTCCTCGTCGCTCGCCACTGGAGGCATCGTCGATTGGGGTTTTACTTTACTGTACGCCACATGAGGTTTTACTTGATTGCACGCCATTAGAGGCTTTACTTTATTGCACACCACTGGAGACTTTACTGCACGCCACTGGAGGCTTTACTTTATTGCACGCCGCTGGAGGCTTAACTTTACTGGACGCCACTAAAGGCTTTACTTTTCCACACTACCAACGGAGGCATCGCCAACAGGGGTACCGCCGACGGAGGTTCTACTTATCGCACCGCCAACAGGGGCACGCCAATGGAGGCACCACCAACAAAGTTTTTACTTTTTCGCACCGCCAACATAAGTATTACTTTTCCGCAACGCCACCGGAGGCACCGCCAACAGGGGCATCGCCGACAGAGGCTCTATTTTTTCACACCATCTGAAATAAGCCAAGAGCTCCTTTGAAAATTCGAAGACTCAGAAGAAGATATACTTCCTAAACATAATTAATGTTTACTCATCTTTGGACGAATCCCCTCGAACATGTTCTACAGGAATCCGCCCAAAGAGGGGCAAGCTGTAATCACCTAATTTTGGTCCGCGCATAGCACGTTCAAAATGTCGGGTATAACACATTTAAAATAGAAGTATCTGAATGAGGAAGGTCGCGAAGTTTCCAAAGATGGGTATGACTTAAAATAGGATAGTGTATATGCATATTTATTGTAATATATTCAGGAAATATATTGTGTGTATTTATGGTAAAAAAAAAGCACACACACACACACACATATATATATATATATATATATTCAGAATACATATTTATAAATATTATGTCAGATTTTTCTTCCCAATTTGGGGTCATAGTTTAGCTATAAATAGGGTTCTATTACATGTAAAGGGGGGGGGGGCAGCAGTAATAAACCAGTTGTCTCGGAACCTGTGCAATTTTGTCTTCTTGTGCAAGAAATTCATTTTTTGTCTATTGAATTGCTCCTCCTGTCGGTGACCACCTGTGGCCGCGTCGCTGCCGCTGCTCAGCCCAGACACACCGCGTTTGCTTCACTCAGCCCGCTCCGCCGACCGCCGTCCCCTTTCTCTGCTGCATCCAAGTTTTTTCGCCGGTGGCCATCCATTCTCTCCGTCCCTCGCCGTTGTCTCTTTGTCGGATCTCCAGGAGCCGTGCCTGCCACTTCTGTGATCTCACCATCCCGTTAATGCTGTTGGTGCCGTCACACCGCCATGCTCCGCTGTCTGCTACCGCACTGCTGTTGATCTCCTTCCCCCTGCTGCTGTTGTTCCTAGGTGAGTGTCCCGTCCCTTCCTTTTTTATTTTAAATTCAATTTTCTTTATTACTTTATTTTAGTATTTGTTGGGACCTGACTTGATCAGGGCGTTGGGTCCTGGTAAGGTTGCTTAGGATGTATGTCGGGCTGTCAGGTTGTCGCATGAGTTGCGTACGTGCGCTCCTCTTGATACCTGCACACGGGGCGGTATCGACACCACGAGGGGGGGGTGTGCGATGAGCCCTCTTCGATGCTAAAATGAGAAATCTTGAGAGAGAAAGCTAGAGAGAAGTGAGAGCTCCCTTGCCAACTTAGGTTATGAAATGGGTGACCAAGATTCCTATATATAGGGACCTTGGACTCAAACCCGATTTTAAACGGTCCGACCCCGGTTTAGTAGGATAACATGAACCGGGAATGGATTTGAGATAAATTGGCAAAGGGAAGACTCGCACATAGTGAAAACATGTGGGGAAAAGCGCGTCCCGGGATAATAATCCGGACCACACCGGATTGTTGAGACAATCCGGACGGGTCACGACCCGAATACGTGTGTGTCACATGTTCGTACTGTTCTAAACCGTGAATAAGCGTTTGTAAGTCGTTAGTGGGTTCGATTTTTTAACGAGGCCCGAATGTAAAGCGAACCCGAATCTGACGGATATCCATCATTTGCTCCCGAGTCAAGTAATGGCTTAACCCTTGCTTGACTCTATTTTACGATAGGATAGACGTAAGATTTAGGTTCGGGAGTTACATGATAGTGGACTTACTGTTTGTCGGCACGTGGGCCTCGACGTCGCGTTTTCCTTCCTTAATTTGACGAAGGGGATTGTAACTCCTGACATAGTTAGCGCAACGAGTATATGTGTACAACAAATGTATGTGAAACAGTGTATATGTATGTACATAACATAGACGTAAATGCTGACATGTGTGCAAACATAGCGTATGCGCGTATGTAAACAAACACGCGACATGTGATGAAATGAAATCAGTGATGCAATCATGGAAATAAATATGCGATGATATGCATACAAGTATATATTTAACGAGGTTATGATAATAAATATATGTCACGTATATGTAGGTATGTAAGTGTATGTAATGGTGTGTGAGCATGTATGTATGCTAACAACTCATACAAATGAGTTAGAAAAAATTAAGGAGAGGTAAACCATTACTCATACCTTATATAGAGGAGTGAGTGTATTCATCTTCCATACTTAGTCTCCTCACCAAGATTAGTCTCTTCCTCCTTTCTTGAAGAGTAAGCTACTTGGAGGACAAGTTATTTGACCCCTAAGAATTTCGGCCGGCCACCACTAACCAAGGCGACCCGACTCCCGGCGACATCTCTTCCGGCAATAGCAGCAAACGGAGAGGCGACGGGCGGCGCGGCGGTGACAGCGGCGGCGGACGGCGGAAACTTCTCCGGCGACGGCGACGGCTCCTTTTCGACGGTGAGGGTCCGGCCATCCATTTTACATCACCTTCGGGTATGATTGTGACTTTGGCTAACTCTATTTTGTCAATCTTTAGCTTGGATAAAACTTGATCTTTCATGCACACCAAGTGTTTGATGAAATTCCTAACACACATTGACATAGTGTAAAATGCATGAAAAATGGCTAAGTGTTTAGGAATGTTGTATGTATAGTAGAGAGTGTTACTCCCCTTGTTGATTGTGTGTATTGGCCAACCGAGACCTTGTCGTTTTTGAATCGTTTACTTAGCCATCTTTTGATCGAAATTGTTGATCGATGAAGCCCATGTAATGATTTGTGTTGTATTACACCTTGTACGTACGTGCCTGTTAACACGATAGTGTTTCTAGCTATAATCACATCTCTTATTCCGCTTGTTAAGGATATACGCATAAGCATGTATAACCTTTCATCATTGAACGATATACGCATGTAGGTGTTAGTGTCATAATTATGTTCACTCCATTACCATGAGTTGTCGTTTTAAGTCGGACAAGCGCTTGTGGGCTGGATAGGCTGTAGGAGTATCGGGACGAGGCTCTTACTAACATAGAGTTTCCCCCGTATATAGGATGTTTGCTATGTAGTAATTCGAACCCATGAGTTTGTAGATGTAGAGTTGCCCCCGTGTAGAGGATGTTTGCCACATAGTAGTTAGTAATGCGACTGTTACGCGCATACTTGCTGAGTAGATTGTTGCCTTGTCATTGCAGGACTTGTAGTTCGAGTGTCACATGGTTGCTTGTCGAGTAGTTATATCCTTGCTGGCGCGTCTCTCGTTAGGACTACCATCGCGGTTTACAGGCTGTACTAAAATAAGTAAGTTCTTTATTCCCACTCTTGGAGTTAGGTATTGTTCAGACTCTGATTCTGATTCCGAGTCGAATTATTTGGCCTCCCCTGATTCGGGATCTGAGGATAGTACAGACTCTTCTTCTGAGTCGGAGTTGGGCTCGGGATCGGAACACATGTTTCAGATCTTTTATGGTAACCAGTTGCAACGCAAAGAGTACCAGCGTTACGTAGAGCAGTCTGGAATTTGTTCACTTGTGGAGGCAGTCTTACCCTTTGATATAATCCCTGACGTTGTTCGGGGTAAGCCTACTGTGCCCCCACTGAGATGGCGGCGGTGTACAATGCTCAGATACTGTAAGGGTTGTGCTCCCCCTAATGTCGCGACTTGGTCAGATTGTGTCGCTATTATAGGATTTCTCCGCTTGATCTGAGCCTCCCGGGATACGGTATTGGGTCTGTTTTCTCGTGCTATGCCATCAGCAGTCATGGCGCTACTCGACTCTGCTTTTCTGGTGCTTTTTCCGTCTTCAGCGTCAGGACGCATCCGGATTATCCTCTATATCTATTCGTTGGCCTTCTTTGAGAGAGCGGGGCTTTGCAAGCCTCAGCTTGGGAGTGGTGAAGTGGGATGCCGCCCTTCGCTTTGTGACTGTCGCTGATCGTTCGGGAAGCCATTAGAAGAGTCATTATTTCTTCGACTATGATGTTGGGGTGACTTCGCTAGTCACCCTTGTTGTCGAGACTGATCCCGTGCCGACATATGCTGAATTTTCTGATTTTGACAAAGTAGCCATAAAGGCGATATATCGGGCTCACAAAGTGCGCGCCTATCGCGCCTTGTCACGCGTGTCGGAGCGGGAACTGCGCGAAGCTGGGATTCGCGTAACTCCTTCGAGAGGTCCTTTGGTATGTTATGAATCTCTTTAAATCCTATTAAGTTGTGATGTAGGTTGGTTTGGTGGCAGAAAATCGCACTTGCAGGCGAGTCTTCCGGGAATACTGTTGCCACCGAGCGAGGTGGTCCTCCTGCTCCCCCAGCTCCTTCTTATAACTTTGTTCTTCCTTATGGATATTAAGTATCATTGTTCTTATCTTTTTTTGCTATTGTTTCCAGGCTGCTCTCCCAACGTGACAGATCGTTTTGTCACTGTTGCAGACACTCTGCCTCGACCCTAAGAAAAAGAGGGCCGACTCCGAGGTGCGTCCCTCGAGCGATCCCAAGCGATCAAAGTCTGGCAGTGGCGAGGCGTTAAGGACTCCTTTTCAGGATAAAGGGAAGGGCGTTAAGGGTTAGGCTTGTGCACCTGCTATTTGTGCCCCCCGGTCGAGGGACCGGACCTTGGAGGAGGAATCTCCTCGTGAAAGTGTGTAACTCGCTTTTACTTTCTTGCTATACTTGTGCTACGTTGTCTTTCTTGTTTATCTCTTTGTGTGTTCATAGGTGTTGCGCCTCCTGCTGCGCTCACCCGTGCTGATTTGGTTAGTCTTATCGAGGACGCTATCGTTGGGGATGCGTGTGCACCCTTTGTTGTTGGGGGCCTCGATTTGCTAAGGAGGCTAGTTTGAGCACTCCTAAGGTGGGAGTGCGCGTGTTGCAGCGGGTTATCCCCCCTGGCGATCGGAGGGTTAGTCCCAAGGAGCCTGAGGACACGCATGCCTATTCTGAGGGTGCGCTAACACGCGTTGCTCCTATGAGTATTCATCCTTACTCTTTTATAGCTTGTATGCAAATATTCATTATTGTTACAACTTTTTCTTGTTGAATGTTGTATTGCGCTTTAGGTTGCTGTCGACGTGGTGAACCTTTCTTCCTTTGTGATTGAACTCACTAAGGAAAGGAAAGCTCTCTAGGAGAAGTGCGACATGGTCTGTCGCGAGTTAGCGAGCGCGAAAGAGAAGTCGCGCCTTTTGGACGCCAAGGTTGTTTATTTAGAGGCGGGTGCCTCTGTTCACCAGGCTCTAGTTGCTGCACAAGAGTCTGATATGGCTGTTATTCAGAAGAAAGTTGTCGAGGATGGCGAAGCGCATGCCATTGCCTTGCAGGCTGTGCAGGAGAGTGCATACAAGGAGGGGAAAGAGGTTTCCCTGGCGGAGTACAAGGCCTCGCCGTTATTTCATGCTGACGTTCGGGCAGGCGCTGATGATTTGATGTATGACTTCTCAGAGGTTTTCATCGAGATGGTATATACTCTTGCCCCCGTCTTTCCCTTTGATAAGCTGGGTATATATGCTGAGTTTGCCACTAGTCATGTGGCGGCGTTGCGCATCTGAGATACGACTTCACCCCATGTTGATGTGGTATTTGATGCTGACGGGGATGTCAGTGTTGTTGTGGAGTCCCTTGTTCTGGACGAAGTTGTGGGTATCCCGTCTGGGAGAGTTGATGTGCCTGACGTGGCGTCAGGTTGATTGTCTTTGGTATTTAAGACTTGTATATAGTTTTTCTCCCAATGTTGGGTTGAGGTTATGTTTGGGCGATGTCCCCTTGAACATTTTATTTTTATGCTTTTGGTTGACGTTATCATATAGACATGTCGTCGATGCTTTAGTAATGCATGATAACTTATTAGTAATTTTTCGTACCTTTGTTATCGTCGTTATCCATATGGTTTGGGATATAGAGTAGAGTTGAGACTCATCCTCCGCTTGGATGTAGTATCCGTAGTTGTAGTAAGGGGACGTAAGTCCCTGCGTTGCGTGCCCATCTTAGTTGTCCCAAGGCATGGCGTAATATATAGGTGTGAGTAGTATGCTTGCCGTATTTCATGGTTAGTAACGCGCAATAATTTTATCTTGGTACTTGGCATTTATGAGTAGTAATGCACAAGACCTTATCCCGGTACTTCACATTTATGAGTAGTAATGCGCAAGACCTTTGACTGCCGTCTCGACGAGGCGAGACTTTAGTTTTTACCGTCTCTTAGTCCACTCTAAGGCGACGCTGTAACAAGACGTTACTTGTTAATTTAGTGCCTTTTTTCATCTGTTAGTTGGGAACACCCCCGCGTAACGTTGTTGCAAGGCGTTCCGCTGGCTAATCCATGTACTTGCCCTGCGATGCTAGTGTGCCTCCACTTGGTTATTCTAAGGGGCAGAACAGAGGTCGTGTAATACGCCTTGTAGTTTTTACCGTCTTTTGGGCCATTCCAAAGCGACGTTATGGCAAGACACGACTTGCTAATTTGAACGTGTTTTATGTCCGCTACTTGGGCACCCCCGTTGTAGCGTTGAGGCAAGATGTTCCTTGGCTATTCTCTTACTTACCTTGCGATTCTACTACACCTCTACCTGGTTACTCCAAGGGGTTGTACAAGATCGTGTTGTGCGTCTTGCAGTTTTTACCGTCTCTTGGTCCATTTCAAGGTGACGTTGTGGCAAGACACGACTTGCTAATTTTGATGTTTTTTATTTCCGTTACTGGTTTACATTCAAGGTAACGTTTTACAAGACTCGACTTGTAGATTTGGCGAGTTTTTCGATGAATTGCATATAGCGATGATCTCAGGATACGCTCCTGTCGGCGTAGAAAGGTGCTTAGTAATGAACGCTACTTCTGTTTAGTAGTAGGTTCCCATGGGGTTGCCCTCGTATAGAGGATGTCGCGCCATGTATTTGGGGGTGAACTCACGCCCGGGTGTTTAGTAATCTCTACTGGGTTTCATAGTCCGCAATAAGATGACATGGGGTTGCCATCGTATAGAGGATGTCGCGCCATGTCTTCATGGGGTTACCTCGCATAGAGGATGTCGCACCATGTAGTGTGGGGTTTCTCTCGTATAGAGGATGTCGCACCACGTTGTTGTAACATTCCAAGGAATGTTCGTTGTAATCATGGGGTTGCCCTCGAGCTGGGGATGTCGCGCTATGTTAGTAAAGATTTGGAGAAATTTCCAGGATGTAATATGCTGTTGTTGTTGTTGTTTAGAATAGACATAATAGATGTCGAGAGAGACAGAGCGTATTGATTGGTCGTTGTTGACGTCGAATGCTGACGTGTTGGTGGCGTATAATATAGGTCGTTTGTTGTGTTTAGAGTAATAGCTTGTATTGTTGATGCGAATTATATGCATAGAGTCCACTACTTGGTGTCATTCCAGAGTAGGGATTGTTGTTGATGTATAAGTAAGGTTGTACCTACGAAAATACATTAACTTCATTACTACTGCGGAGTATTTACAATGTTTTGCGAATGGGGTCAACGGATCACCCATGTGTAAATGTCCTTTAACTGTTTTAAACTACTTAGATAAAAAAGCAGAAAGTATATGATTAAAGCTGTGAGTAACACAGTAGTGGGGAGGGATGTGTTTGCCGCCTCCCAAATCAGTCTGTTCATGCAGCGGGGTGGTTGCACGCCACGCAATCCTGCGGCGCTCCAAGATAGATATCATCTCTTCAATTTTGATCCTCAATGTGAGTCAGTCGTTGGTGTTGTGTCCCCAGGTACGGTGGAACTTGCACCAGTCAGTTATATTTGTTCCGAGAAACGCTTGCATTGTCTCGCCTAGGGGAGGTAACTTGTCTTGCAGGATGCTGTCGTATAATTCTTCAACTCCTATGTTCAAAGGAGTGAAAGTATAATTTGCGATGTTGCTTGCCACCCTGCTTGGGCTTGTATGCGCGAATACCTTTCCTTGGCTTGTGTGTGGTTTGCACCACCCCAGTTCTTGCTCACAGTCAATTGCCCTTTCAAGCTTGTCTTTGAGATCACCCATTGTCTGGGTTGTCCTCCAGCCATAAACTCTTCCGAAGAGGAGGAATGAACGAGCGTTCATGTTCATGATGCATTGATCACTGCCTCCTTGGTTTCCTTCACTAAGGCAGCATTCAGCGCGTAGCGCTTGAAGTAGTTCCAAGTTGACTCTCTATCTCCTTGTTTGACATCCCAGAAACTTTGAAGTGCTGAGACTAGCTTGTAATTTGCCATGTATCCGGGGGCGAAGACCTGTTTGAATCGCTCCTCCTCGACTTGTCGAGTGCCTTCTCCTTTAATTGTGCCTATCCTTATCATGGCAATAGAGAGTTGTTGTTTACGCCTTAGAGCGTTTACATAGAACTGATGTGTTGCGGTTTGGTCGCCCAACACTTCTCTAATTCCATTCCCGGTTGGGAACTTCATTTTTTGGTGTGCAGTTGAAGGCACTATCTCGTATGGGTTGATTATTTTCCTCCCCAATATTCCGTTGTATGCCCCCAGGGTCTCAACCACTATGAAGTTGACATTGATATCAAGCCTTTTCCATCATTCACCCAGTGTTACTGGGAGTGTAATTGTCCCCAAGGGGTATGTCGCTGGACGAGCGAAGCTTATCAGGGGGTAGTTTCCAGTACTTAAATCTGCTTTGGTTCGTCCAAGCTGCTCCAACACCTTAATGGTTAGGATATCTGCAGAACTTCCTCCATCAACGAGGATTCGCTTGACGTCGTAGTTTGCAATTGGCATGGTGATTACCAGTGCATCGTCGTGGGGGTAGACTATATGCTTCATGTCTTATTTGGAGAACATGATGAAAAGGTCTTGTTGTTCTCCCATTGGCCTCTTGCCATACTTAGGATGTGTTTCTGCCTGCGAAGCATAAACGTTCATTGCATGTGATCATTGCCCCCGGTAGCTTGTCCTCCGTGAATGACGTTGATCACACCTCGCTTGGGAGGACGTGGGTTATCATGCACCTTCTCCTTTCCTTTGTTTTAGCTAAGGATTCTCCTTGGATCCTTTTCGGGTTGTTGTCACCTTGGTCAACAAAGTGCTTAAACTCCCCTCTCTGAATCACATTGTTGATTTGCATTTTCAGGCTAAAGAAGCTATTGGCGTTGTAGGGATCAAAATGACGTGGCCTTGGAACTTCGAATATTGGACTTCTAAGTCTCGCCAGGAGCTAGCTCACTCAGGTATCTTTCTTGGTTTCGTGGACACTTAGTTTCCTTTGGTGGCTTGTGCTAGGCGAGGACCTGAAAAGAGGTGGGGATGGCTCCTGATTCCACTCTGAAGCTTAAGTCAGTAATGGATATCGAGAGAATAATATGGAGTAATTGATAGATCTTAGCTCTTAAATAATGAAAGTGAGCCCCTATTTATAGGGAGATCTTTACCGACTTTTTCAAGGAGGCGGCTACTATGCCTTGATTGGTTGTGTAAGGGCTGTGGCTGCCTTCACTTGATTGGTTGAGAAAGACGGTGCGAAAATCAGTGGGTGACTAGCAGGTTGCTAGCTGGTGCCACTTTCTTCAGATGAAGGTTTTCGTGGTATAGAGGGCGGCGAGCAGGTCGCCAGCTGGTGCCCTTCCTTCGGAAGGAAGTCTTCTCAGAGGCGGCGAGCAGGTCTTCACCTGTCCTTTCTTAAGAGGGAAGGTTTCTTCTAAGTATCTGATGGTCGACTCGACTTGACTAGTACTTTAGTAAGGAAGCTTTAATCCTCGACTTAAATTATACTTCAACAAAAAGAAGCCTTGAATGAGTTTCTCACCTTGTCCTTTGTTGTCTGGTGGGTCGACTTCTGTTTGTAGGGTAGTCGACCATTCATCTTTGTCTCCTTATTCCGAACTTGAATGGTCGATCATACGTTCTTTTGGTGGGTCGATCATAGTTGTAAGGCTTACGTCCCTTTCTTTCTGTTGATAGGGTGGCCCTGTGGGTTTTATGTCCCTTTATTGGAGGTTGAATTTCTTATACTTGTAAGGCTTACGTCCCTTCCTTTATGTTGATAGGGTGGCCATGTGGGTCTTATGTCCCTTTATCTTCACTCTTATGCTCTGAAAGAAATTCATTTCAGTAGTTCATAAGGCATTCGATGTTTACATTGCTTTTAAGGGAAAGTGGAGTCCATGGATCTCCTTTTGGTAATAATAAACATAGTGAATGAAATTGGATACTCTATTTTTCTACAAGTGTAAAATTTCTTCAAGTGTTCTCCACTGAAGGTGTTGGTTGATATTTTCCCTTATGCGTCTTCCAGGCGGTATGCATTGATTGCTGAGATGGATGCTATTTTATAAGGGCCTTCCCATTTTGTTGACATCTTGTGTATCTTGTCCAAATGTATGAACTCATTCCTCCTCAGGACCATCTCTCCCACATGGAACAGACGTACCTTTACTCGCCTGTTGTAGTAACGAGTTGTTGCCAATTGCATTTTTGCTTGTGCCTCTTCTGCCTTCCACCGCCTTTCTTCTGCTATGTCTAGCTCTAGGCGTCTTTCTTCGTTATTGAGTTCTTCATCATAGTGTTTCGTTCTATGAGAGGTAACAACTATCTCTATGGGTGCCACTGCCTCGGATCCATAGACCAAACTGAAGGTGTTTCCCCTGTCGTTCTCTTTGGGTTTGTGCGCAGTGCCCATAAAAAATTATCCAATTCATCCACCCAATTTCCCCCGAATGCCTCGATTCTTCTTTTTAGCCCTTCCAGGACTATTTTATTTGTGAACTCCACATGGTCGTTTGTTTGGGCGTGTCTCACTGACCTGAAACGGTGATCAATGACCAATGTTTTGCAATATGACGCCCCCTGACGCCCTTTGAACTGTGGTCCATTGTCGCTTATTAGCACTTTTGGAACTCCATATGTTGAGACTATTCTTATTTGGAGGATTTTGATCACTTGGAATTCTGTTGTTTTCACTAAGGCCTTGACTTTAATCCACTTCGAGAAGTAGTCTATAGCTACTAGAATGTACCTCATTTGGCTTTTCGACATTGGCAATGGGCCAATCAAATCAATGCCTTATTGGGGCGAAGGGTCATGCACTTGTAATTGACATGAGGTTGGATGCTGGTGCGGTTATATTATTCGAGTACCTTTGGCATGCATCACATTTTCATACCGCCTCAGTGGCCTCCTTGTTCATTGTTGGCAAGTAGTACCCCTGGTTGAGGGACGTCCTCACTATTGTCCTTGCCCCTTCAGGGCAGGCTGCCTGTCCTTCAGGTAATTCTCTTAGTATTCTACATGTACATGCTCTGCTACACATCTCATGTAGCGTGTGGAATATCCCCTTTTGCATAGTAGGCCATTAATGATGAGGTAGTTGACGGCTAGCCTTTCAACCCTTGCTGCCTCAATTGCCTCTTCTGGTAGTTCTCCTTTGCTCAGGTATTGAATGATCGGTGTTGTTGGGATCAAAATGACGTGGCCTGGAGCTCGTGGTAGCGGACTTCGAGGTCTCACATTTGTTTGACTCTTTTAGGTATCTTTGTCGACCTCGACGGGTATTTAGTTTCCTTTTGAGTGTTTGATGGGCGAGAACCTGAAAAAGGGGTGGGGATTTGCCCCTGATTCCACTCTGAAGCTTAAGTTAGTAAAGGAATATGAGAGAATAATTTAAGAAGTATGTCATAGAATATGTTAAATAATTAAAGTGTTCCCCTATTTATAGGGAGAGATTGTACCGACTTTAAGTGGCGGCATCTATGTTCTGATTGGCTGTCAAGTGGCGGTGGCCGCCTTTGTCTGATTGGTTGAGGGGGACGGTGAAATGTCAGTAGGTGACAAGCAGGTTGCCACCTTATCGTTCCTTAATGTCGAAGGTTCCTCTAACTTGGTGACAAGTAAGTTGCCACTTTAGCTTTACCTTGAGGGGAGGGTTTCCTTAAATCAGGAAGCGGCAAGCAGGTTGCCAGCTGGTGTGTCTTCCTTGGGAGGAAGGGCATTCTTGCTAGCACTGGGTCGTCGACTCGACTCATACTTTAAGAAGGAGAGTCTTCGAGTAGAGTCGTCGCCATTCTTCAGGCGTTTTGTCTTAGTTAGCGTCATCTCTTCGTATCGGTGTCGACCATTTATCTTTGTCTTGTCATTTGGGCCGTGAGTAGTCGTTGACTTATCTTAAGAGGTCCTGACGCAGACACTCCTGATTTTAACGTTCCCGATCCTTCTTAGGTTATGTCGAATCATATCCAAACACTTTCCCCCGAGACATAAGCCGTTAGTCTTATTTTAATAAAGGAAAATGGGTTATGTCGAGTACCTTCTTATGATGAGATACGAACTTCGTCCGTCTATCTTCTTCTCAGATGACCGTTGAGTCTTGATAGCATAGTCGCGTCTCATTGCCCTTGTTGAATTTCAGGAATCGATGAGTCAGTATTATTACTGATCTTCTTTGCATATGGCGAATTTTGGAAGTCGTGGAGTCAGTATTATTATTGATCTCATTGAGCATCGCCGACTATATGGATTCGAGGAGTTAGTGTTATGACTGATCTCCTTTGTAGATGGCGACTTTCGGAAGTCGGGGAGTCAGTATGATGACTGATCTTCTTGAGCGCCCGACTATATAGAGTCGAGGAGTCAGTGTTACGACTAATCTTTTTTGTAGATGGAGACTTTCGGAAGTCGGGGAGTCAGTATTATCACTGATCTCCTTGAGCGTCGCCGGCTATATAGAGTCGGGAGTCAGTGTTATGACTGATCTCCTTTGTAGATGGCAACTTTCAAAAATCGAGGAGTCAGTATTATGACTGATCTTCTTCAGCGTCGCCAACTATATAGAGTCGAGGATTCAGTGTTATGACTAATCTCCTTTGTAGATGGCGACCTTCGGAAGTCGGGGAGTCAGTATTATGACTGATCTCCTTGAGCATCGTCGACTATATGGAGTCGAGGAGTCAGTGTTATGACTGGTCACCTTTGTAGATGGCGACTTTCAGAAGTCGGGGATTCAGTATTATGACTGATCTCCTTGAGCGCCACCGACTATATAGAGTCGAGGAGTCAGTGTTATGACTGATAACCTTTGTAGATGGCGTCTTTCAGAAGTCGGGGAGTTAGTATTATGACTGATCTCCTTGAGCGTCGCCGACTATATAGTGTCGAGGAGTCAGTGTTATGACTGATTTCTTTTGTAGATGGCGACTATCGAAAGTAGGGGAGTCAATATTATGACTGATCTCTTTGAGCGTCGCCGGCTATATAGAGTCGAGGATTCAGTGTCATGACTGATCTCCTTTGTAGATGACGACTTTCGGGAGTCGATGAGTCAGTATTCTGACTGATCTCCTTGAGCGTCCCCGACTATATAGAGTCGGGGAGTCAGTGTTATGACTGATCTCCTTTGTAGATGGCGACTTTCAGAAGTCAGGGAGTCCTGTGGACACATCAAGAGGAAAAAAAATCATATCTTTATTTATTACTTTATCGTAATAGAAATACATGAAAGGATTTCTAGACGTAGAATTTCTTCAGGTGCTCCGGATTAAAAGTCTTGTTGAGGCGTTGTCCTTGAGGATCTTCTAATTTGTAGGCGTTAGGACATGGTATGTCAACAACGATATAAGGACTTAACCCATTTTGGCACCATTTTCCCTCTTTGATCGGCTGCTACAAACAGCACCTTCTCCCCTAGGAAGAACTGTTGACGTCCCACTTTTCGGTTAAAATACCTAGCGGTGGCGAGCATCATTCTTCCTTGAGTTTCTTCGGAAGCTCATATTTTCTCGTCAACCAGATCAAAATCGATCCTCCTTTGTTCCTCGTTTTGATTGACTCTATATGTGGCGACCCTTTGAGAGATATTAGCTACCTCTATGGGCGATACAGCCTCTGACTCGTAGACCATGTTGAAAGGGGTTTCGTCAGTGGCTCTTTTGGGTGTTGTTCTAAGCACCCAAAGTACTTGGTCCAGCTCCTCAACCCAATTTCCCTTAAGAGTGGCCACCCTCTTCTTTAATCCATTGAGGATCATTTTATTTTCCGCCTCGACTTGTCCATTTGTTTGTGCATGATGGACAGAGCTAAAACGATGATTGATAAGCATTTCTTCACAAAATTCGGCTAGTTCGCTACTGGAAAATTGGGGACTGTTATCGTAATGAGGATTTTTGGCACCCCATATCGGCATATGATTTGTTCACGGATGAACTTTATCATTTGGAAAGTAGTCGTTGACGCCAAGGATCTTGCTTCTATCCATTTAGAGAAATAGTTAATGGCGACCACGATATGTGTTCGCTGACCTGTCGATTTGGGTAAAGGCACTATGAGGTCGATTCCCCATTGTGCGAAGGGTCAAGCGCTCATCATAGTCGTGAGCTCCGCGGGCGGTCTTGTTATTCTTGGAGCGTAAACTTGACAGGCAGGGCAGGCTTGCACAAGCGTTATCGCATCTGTTAAGTCCTGCGTATCGGGTCGACGGGTCGTCAATCCAAATAGCCAACTTACGGGTAGATTTCCTTCCTTCGTGATCCGACAGTCTCTTTCCGTAATCCGCTTCCTCGCACTTTCTTCGCAGTCCGTCCTCTCGCGAACCTGCACGAGGGATAAGCCGGGGGTGGTACCGGCGAACCCTCTCCGATGCTTAAGTTAAAACAATGTAGAGAGAGAAAGTAGAGATAAGGGAGAGCTCAAATCTTTCAAGTGATATCAACTTAGTAAATGAAATGAGGTGGAGTTCTATATATAGGCTTAAAGAAGATTAAGGTGGTTAATGACACTGTTAACTCCTAAACGAGCTCAGTTAACAAGTGATAAAATGATTAAGCCTTTAGCAAGCATGGAAGGGTTCGTGATATTTTCTAATTGTCGGACGTGCAAAGTGAGATCGGTTCGTCACGAGGGACGGTTTGGATGACAGTGTTACGGACGTCGAGTACACCCCTTGGGCGGGAATACTACACGTCGGAAGGGTGTCGGGACCTTCGGGGTCGGATCCGTCCGACCCCGAAGGCTCGGGATTGGGCTAGCAGGTCAGATCCCTCCTAAGAGGGATCAGACCAGCAACGCGTCCGGGCGGGCGTTTTTTCTCGTCCGGACCGTTTTGCTATGGGTGACGTGTTCGGGTCAAAGTTTCGATTTACAATCGTTCGTGGGGTAATTAAAATAATACAATCCGAATGAAAACGGGTCTAAATTGAGTGTATATCCATCACGTGCCCCCGAGTCAACCAATGGCTTAACGCTTGATTGACTCTATTTTACGATAGGATAAAACGCTCAATTCAATCCTGTGATTTTACATCTTGATGGATTTGTCGCATTTCCATGATCTTATTGCTGCTTCTTATCCTCGTTTCTCGGGACAGGAAAATAAATATATTAGCACATACATGTATATATTCAGACATGTATCCAATAAATGCGGGTATAACGAGAACCATGTTTTTCCATCTCTATGTTCTAAAAACACGAGTTAGGAAAAGTGAGTAACAGAATCATGATAATGATAAAGGAAAAACTACCTCGTGTCAGTATGTATGTACAGGGTAATTCTATATGCAAAAAATATACTAATTATGTGTGAAAAAGTTCTAAGTATAGGATGGGTGATAAATGAACATGGAAATGCTAACATGGGTGGAGATGTAGTTAACTATAGGTAAGAAAGATTAAAGTTGTCATCTTTAATCCTAGCCTTTAGATTTTCTCAATTTGAATTAAAGGTGGATATTAGAGCATTTCTAGAAAACCCTACCATAGTTTAATATAAAGGAGAGAGCCACCATCTTCTTCTCCACTAAGCAACCTTTTCTTGAGGGGCAAGCTACTCACTTAGCTTGATTTTTGGGTGGCCGGCATTGACTCACCACGGCGGAAGGGGAGGGCTCATGACGCGGCGACGCAAGAGGGACGAGGTCGGTGACACGGCGGGCGGCGTGATTTCCGGCGAGGTGGTCGTCGCAGTGTGGGGAAGACAGCGAGGTGGGCCACGGCTGCATCTCCCGGTGGTGGAGACGAGGTGGTCGACGGCTTCAATCGATGGGAGGAGGGCAGGCCGAAGGCGATTCTGGCGGCAGTGACGGCGGGTGGAGGCGGCAGCGAGCTTGGTCTAGCGACGGTGTCCCTTTTCCGGCGACGACCAAATCCAAATTCCAAACCGACTATTCGGATTGGCTCGGGTTTTCCCAAGGTTCGACCTTTTTTTCCTTTTTGTACATGTATTGAACGCTCATATTTTGATTGCCCGTATTTGACTCGTGATAATTCCCGGATTGCTTGCATTGTTGTTACCGCCTTGATCGGATATCTATTTTGCTTGAAAATAGCCTTTGCATATGTATGTAGCTTTTATTTGCATGATCGTGTCGTTTTTTACTCGCACGTGTGCGGCCATCGTTGATGTGGTTGTAAGTATGTGGTTCCCTTTTTGGTGATAATCCCTTGATTGTTTCGTGATGTGACTGTCGATACATTGGTGTTGGGTAATTTTGAAATGTCTTGGGGCGTTGTTCTGCTCAGACCCTTGATTTGGTGTTGTAGGTGTTATACTTGTGGTGGTGTGATAGAACTCAAACTCTCCAAAGGCGGTATATCTTGAGGAGCATAAATAATTCTTCATTCCCTCTGTTCGTCGTCTTACTTTCTTTCCTGATGTTAGTTCAGAGTCAAGCATTGAATCGGATTCTGAGTCTGAGTATTCTTCCGAATCGGATTCCATCCTGAGTCTATAAACTATTTATGATTTTGAGTTAGGTTTTATGCCTGTGTTTGTGAATCAACTGAAGCGACCGGAGTATGATTAGCACGTTGAGTTAGGTGATATTTGTCCTCTAGATGGACCGTTGTACCCTTTCCGCCCATCCTTGGGCGATATTCGTGGAACTGTGACTGTGTCCCCAGATGGGATGGTTGCCGTATACGCAGCCTAAATTCGATACGGCCTGCGTTTCCAGTATTGTGATGAGCTCGTGGAGCTCTGCCGGTTTTTCGAAGTCTCTCCCGTCAATCTAGCCCCTACCGCTATTCGGGCTTGGGTCGGGTTTAAGGCGTTATGTCAGTGGTAATCTTGGAGGTACTTTCTTGTCTTGTTCCGGTGTTTCTACCGATTCTAGTATAGTAGTGCGTCTGGGATGGCGACCATGGTGACCCGTCACCATTTGTTGAAGGATTCCCGATTCGAGGAACTGGGATTAGGTGAGATTTCATGGGATAAGGATCTCTGTTTCGTGACTCTCGTGGACCGTTCGATGGGTCATTGGGGTAGTCATTACTTCTTTATCACGGATTGGTACGTCACTTGGGATATCGCCCGTACCAATCGTTCGGATGATTGACCTACTTTTAGTGAGTTTTCTTCCTCTTATGAGGAGACCATGAAGATCATTTATCAGAGTAACCGGACCAAGTCTTACTGCACCGTATCTTGGGTGTCAGATAGGGACTTGTAAGATGCGGGGATCCGATTGACCCCTCCTTCCAAGGATTTGGTATGTTATTGATTCCCTTGTTTTTATTCACTCTCTTTGTTTCGCCTTGTAGGCTGGTTTCACGGAAAATCGTATGATGTGCAGGTGAATCGTTCTAACTGCACTGTGGTCAGCAAGAAGAAAGCGTTCTCCGGCTCCGCACCTCAAGCAGTGAAATATTCTAAGTCTGGGAAAGCAGCTAAGGCTTCCCGTATGTTCCTTTTCTCATTTTTTTTCTATATAACATGCTTACGATTGTCTTGATATTGTTCCATTTGTGTTGTTAGTGCGATCTCCTCTAGTGACTGAGTGAGTCATTGCTGCAGATAAAGGCTCAAGCAAATCCAAGGCGTGAAATTTCAACTCTGAGGCCGGACCATCGATTGCGAAAAGGAAGAAGGATTCCCCCACTGTTGCTCACTTGCCAACTCCTTCTCGCGATAAAGGGAAGGTAGTTGAAGAGGCGTCCCCTTTACCTGATAAAGGGAAATGACCAGCAGAAGGTGGTGGGATGGCTATTGATGTCGATGCGTCTCATTTACCTCATGCCCCCCAATCGAGGGGACGAGCCTCTGCTGACGAGACTGGTCACTCAGGCATGTAATTCTCAAATGCCTTAATTTTGTATCTTATTTGTCTTTGTAAATTGCAGGGAAGACCCGGCTTCCTGCCTTGAGCCGCAAGGATCTAGGTCGTCTCACCAATGAAGACATCGTTGATGCTGAGTGGACTCCTTTTGTCTGGCTTGAAGAATTATCATTTTGATAGTCATTCATCTCTGCATACTCCTGAGGTTGGGGTTCGAGTGTTGCGTAGTGCTGTTGCTCCAAGCAATCGTCTTCCAACTCCAAAGTCTCTCAAAGAGACTCGGCGTTTTGTTCATGGGGTGTTATCTCGTTTTGCTCCCGTGAGTCTTTTGCCTTTTTCCTTGTCTTTGGCCTATGTGTTTTCGATATATGTTTTGACATTTTTCTGCTGTTTCAGGGTATGGCTGACATGGTCAACCTCTCCTCCCTTGCTATTGAGTTGTCTGAAGAGAAGAAGGCGCTTCAGGATGGTCAGATTTGCCTGAAGGCCGAGCTTGTTGATGCATTTGAGAAGACACGTCTTTCCGACGTGAAGGTTCAGGAACTTCGGGATCAAGTTACTTCTCTTGAGGGTAATCTTGCCGACATTCCCTGACAAGCTGAAGTTGATGCTTCACTCCATGCTGCGGAGCTGAAGAATGTTGAGGATAAGTGTCGTGAAGAGGAGAAGATTTCAGCCGTGGCCGAGTACAAGTCTTCCCCTTCTTATGCTGCTGAGTTTGATGTTCGGTGCAATACCGAGATGCGTCAGTTCGGGGAGTATCTTGTTGAGCGCATTCATAGCATCATGCTTGGCTTTCCTTTTGGTGAGTTAGGTGATTTCTCTACTTATGCCTTGGGATATGCTGTTGTTTTGAAAGGACAGGTCGCGGTAGCCGACAGTGAGGTTGTTACCCCTGTGCCTGAGAATTCCATTCATGTTGATGATGAGTTGAGTACCTCCTCATCGTATTCAAGTTCGATTGGCGGGTCATCCTCCAAACATCAAGATTGGGAGGATTCCCAAGTTGCATATGTTTGATCATTTGCCTACATTTCCGTTTGTATGTAACCCCTTGCTTTTACTCCCCGTGTTGGGTTGAGTCTATCTTTCTGATTTCGTACTTGGTTGTTTATGGTTTGCTACTTGACGTATGTGTCGTAGCTTCTCTATCTTTTTCTTTCTTGCACTGAATGCCTGGCATTGTTAAATTTGAGACTTCCTTTGCTTTGGTATCTAGGGAGATTGCATCTTTTCATATGGTTGTGTAGTTGTGTCATGACATGCTTGTCTTGTCATGGTATTGTTGATCGTTTTGTTCACAAGTTCAATCCTTGTAATTTTTGGTTGGAAGTCTCTTTGTGTCCTTCTTCTTCCTTGTCATACATGTATCATCATCATAGTTATTTATGCATATATCATATAGCCTTGCTTGTATGAAAGAAGGTCTGTTCAAGATGCGTTCTTTGGGAACGTTATGAGTATTTCCTTAGGATACGCTCCTAGGTGCGTCGAGTGTGTGCACGGGATATATTCCCGGGTGTACTTAAGATTGTTTTACATGGTAACCTTTTGAAAATGGTTGTGTGGTCACAAGATACGCTCTTGGGGGCGTTGAGAAGTGTTCTCGGGATTGACTCCTGGATGACTCGGTTTGCATGATAGGCTCCTAAAGAGCTCGGATTGTAATTGCAGTGTATTAACCGCTTTCAAGATACGCTCTTGTGGGCGTCGAAAACTATTCACAGGATAGGCTCCTGGATGGCACGGATCGCAGGATTGGCTCCTGGAAAGCGCATAGTGTGGTCGTAGTGTATGAACTGCTTTCAAGATACGCTTTTGTGGGCGTCGAAAATTTTTCACAGGATAGGCTCCTTGAAGGCACAAATCGCAGGATAGGCTCCTGGAAGGTGCAGAGTGTGGTCACAGTGTATGAACTGCTTTCAAGATACGCTCTTGTGGGCGTCAAAAACTGTTCGCAGGATAGGCTCCTGGAAGGCACAGATCGCAGGATAGGCTCCTGGAGGGCGTGGAGTGGGATCGCAGTGTATGAACTACTTTCATAATACACTCTTAGTGGCGTCAAAAGTTACATGCCCTTGGTTTTCATATCTGAGTAAGGTTTGCCCAGTGAGTGTGTCATCTGAACTTGTAAGTATTGGTATAAACCTTCATTTCTCTTGATGCATGCATGCGTTATTTACAAAAAAAAAAAAAAAAAAAAAAAAGCATGCGGATGGAGTCCTAAGACATCCTCTTGGAAAGAGTTTCTGAATGCATAATTGAAAAACTAGGATAAGTCTTTATGATAATCTAGAGAGATAGATATGCTTTTGATGAAAGATAAATCCAAGGATATGGTTTTTGTTGTTGGGGGTGGCATCTCAATTGCGCTTGTCTGTTTCAAGAGCTGTGTAGTCCTTGAGTTCTCCTTTGTGGATCATCTCTTCAATTTAAATCTTCAACACTAGGCAATTGTTTGTCGTATGCCCCCAAGTCCTCATGGTAGTCACACCATCCCTTGGTATCTTTTCCAACGAAAGCTCTTCTTTCTCCCTTGTATGGTGGTATCTCTTTGATCAACACTTCCTTGTACAGCTCGTCCACCTTGACATTGAGAGGCGTGAAATTAAAGTTCACTCCTCCTCCCATGATTTCCTCTTCTTTTCCTTCCATCTTCATGTCATTCTCCATGCTGCCTCCTTTCCTTGGCAAGTGCATCATCTAGCTTTTCTTTGAGGTCACTCATTTTATATGTTGTTACTACTCCATACGATCCTCCAAAAGCTTCTAGAGAGGTTGAGTTCATGTTCCTGAAGAATGCTCTTATTGCCTCCCTTTTGGTTGCCTACACAGTGGCTCTGTTTCTTACAAATCTTTCAAAGTAACTCAAAGTTGATTCTCCTGGCATTTGATGGATGTCGGTGATATACCTAAATCCCCATTCAATAGATTGCCTTGTCCTCATCCCTTGTTCAGTGTGGCTGCCAAGGTATGCTAGTAACCTTTACAACCTTTTCAGATCCCGCTTTCTTTGCAAACCTTCAGAAGATCTGTTTGCTCAGACGAAGTGCAATTCCAGCATTCATCTTCTTGGTAGCTTGTTTCTTTTTTCCCTTATCGAAAAGACATTACATTCTCCGCTTTACCCGTTATTACCATCGCAATGGTATCGGGTTGTTGTGTCTTACGCTTCATAGCATTTACGAAACATTGCCTTGCCATACGCTGATCACCCAGGACTTCACCTATCCCATTTTCAGCTATGAACTTCATTTTCTGGTGTACCGTTGACGGCACTATCTCATATGGATTGATTGTGGTTCTGCCAAGGATCCCATTGTAGTCTCCCAAGCTTTCCACGACCAAGATGCTCACGTTAATCTTTATTTGTGTCCAACCCTGCCCTAAAGTCACTGGCAAGGTGATCATTCCCAAGGGATAGCTTGTCGCTCCTGAAAAGCCAATAAGAGGGAAGTCCACTGGTCGGAGATCCATCTTTGTTTTCCCAATTTCTTTCAGCACTTGCATTTGCAGTAAGTCAGCCGAGCTACCTCCATCAACTAGTATTCTCTTTACATCGTAGCTGTCGATGTCTAGAGTTACTACCAAGGCATCATCACGTGGAAAGAAAATGTGGCTCTTATCTTTTTCAGAGAACTCGATTACCATCTCATCTTCTTCTCTTGGTATTTTCCTCCATTTCGGTGTAAAGTCGATTTTGGTGGAATACACCTTTCTTGCGTTTCCTGTTGAACCACCCGCTCCTTCTCCTCCATGAATCATGTTTATTGTTCCTTTCTTGTTAGGAGGAGCATTGTATTCAACCTTTTTTTTCCTTTATCTTTGGTCGTAAGCGGGTGTGCTATTGCCCCCATGATCGACGAATTGCTTCAGCTCTCCCCTTTGTATCGCATTGTTAATGCTTAACTTCAAACTAAAGCAATCGTTTGTGTCGTGACCGTGTGCCTCATGGTTATCACACCATTTATCCTTCTCATTCCCAACCATTGGGTTTCTCCACCTTGCTGGAAGTGTCCAGATCTTTAGGTATCCCATCTCTTTCAGAACGTATGCTGGCAGTGCATTTAGTGGCACAAACTTGATGACATTAACATCCCTTGCCCTTTGGAAGTCTCCTGGTTGATTTCTTCCTTGGGGAGGACGCCAATCATTTTGTCTGATGGGTAGCGCTTGGGGTGATTTACCCTGGCTTTGCTTTACATTCTCCTCCTTGGAGGCTTGAATCTTTGCATTTTTGTTCGTCCTATGCCTTTCCAAGTCTATGTGGGTTTTCACCCTTGCTGCCAGCTCTTCCAAATTGCTTGCAGGCTTTTTGGCCATCTTTTCAGCTAAAGTTGAACCAAAACGCCCTAGATTCCTTATGAAAGCTCTCACTATTTTGCCCTCAGTCATATCCCCTTGTTTGTCTGCCAAATTCTAATTGAATCTGGTATAATAGCTTTCCAGTGATTCATCGTTCTCCTGCTTGACATCATTGATCGAATTTGTCCCCCTTAGCAATTTTCGCTCTCCCAAGTATCTCTAGAGGAACTTTGATTTTATGTATGACCACGAGTGGACACTTTCGTTAGGCAGACCAAAGAACCAATGGGATACCATTCCTGACAGGGTGTTTGAGAACAAAACCGCGGTGTGTCAGTCATCACGTGTCCTTCCGAGGAGAGATGCCTCATTCTACTGTATGTGTTCAAGGGGATCACCATTTACATTGTATTTTGGGTTAAAGGTCCTTTTGGTACCACATGTTTGCAAAAATTACACTGTTCATACCACTAGTATTTTTTCGTACCGAATTGGTACCATATGTTTCCAAACCTTACTGTTTTGGTACCTCCGTTAGGGTTCTGTCAAAAACAGCCGTTAAATGGCATGTGCCATGCACGTGACCAGCCCAAAACTTTCAATTTTGTTACAATTTAGTCCATCTAATACATCCCTAACTTTTATTTTGTTCAATTTAGTCCTAAAACTTCAAAACCAAACCATTTTCCCAAATTGACCTAGCCGGACTTAGCCTAGGGCTAGGTCCGACCCTGGGTCATGGTCGCCGGACCCAGGCGACCCCGACCCAGGATCGGACCTAGCCCTAGGCTAGGTCAATTGGGACCTAGCCCCAATTGAGTTAAATTGGGGCTAGGTCCAATTGACCTAGCCGGACCTAGCTTAGGGCTAGGTCCGACCCTGGGTCAGGGTCCCCTGGGTCCGGTGACCCTGACCCAGTGTCGGACCTAGCCATGGCTAGGTCCGGCTAGGTCAATTTGGGGAAATAGTTTGATTTTGAAGTTTTAGGACTATATTGAACAAAATAAAAGTTAGGGATGTATTAGATGGACTAAATTGTAACAAAATTGAAAGTTTTTGGCTGGTCACGTGCATGGCACATGCCATTTAACGGCCGTTTTTGACGGAACCCTAACGGAGGTACCAAAACAGTAAGGTTTGGAAACATATGGTACCAATTCGGTACGAAAAAATACTAGTGGTATGAACAGTGTAATTTTTGCAAACATGTGGTACCAAAAGGACCTTTAACCCTTGTATTTTTCTATCTTTATCAGGTTCAACGAATCCAGGACTTTGTTGAGTATTATCTTCCTTGTGAAAGGGTGAGTGGCGTTGTCGCTCAGGGTGTGTATCACATTCGTCTTGGATTCATTCATCTTCCTTGTTATCATTGCCTCAACTTCCTCCTGAGTTAGGATCATTGGTGATATGCTATGATTCCTTTGCGGCATGTCATAACTGACAACAGGGTTTTGAGGGATTCCATGCCCTTGGTAGTACAGACTATAGGTGTGTGTAGTATATCCTTGATGGGGTGGTTGTTAGAATTCTTGTCTCCAGGGTTGCTGTGGCTGCGGGTGTTCTCTCGGGGTATATGCCCATGCACCTTGCGGCGCTTCGTTATGTTGTTGCCTTGGAATAGCGGATTGGTGCCTTCCCATTGGAGGTGGCACTTGTTCATTCCTTCTTTGATTTTACTGCTGTCCCATCGAAGCATGTGGGTATTGATCCGCTTGTGGCATCTGCCTCTCCTGTCTGTTCCTTACAGTCTCCCTGTTTGCCAATAGATCATCAAGTGCTGACATGAATCCCAGAGTCACTGTCTGTGCTCCTTGTGAATATATTGGTCTGGGATTGGTTGTGTGAGCACGTTGGTTGTATGTCGGCATGTTCTGAGATGGCATTCCATACGGGTATTCTTGCGATTGCATTCCGTAATGGTATCCCTGAGGAGGTGCAGTGTATTGGAACGCTTGGGGTGGCATTTCTTGTTGTGTTCTTTGTCTTTGTGGACGTTGGCCTGCCATTGGTGTTGACGCTGTGGAGGACTGAGCTCCAGTTGGGCGTGACGGTCCTCCTTGGTTTGTCTGCGGTGCCTGTGGCATTGGTTGTCGGACCGGAGGCACCGACACTCTTTCTCGGTTATTCTGTGGTGGAATGTCTTCAGGAAGGGGATCCTCCCTTGATTGCTAACTATTTTCCAACAATCTCGTGATAGCCAGGCTTGTTTGTTCAAAACCCACGGATGACGCCAAGTGTTAAGTCCTGCGTATCGGGTCGACAAGTCATCAATCCAAATAGCCAACTTACGGGTAGATTTCCTTCCTTCGTGATCAGATAGTCTCTTTCCGTAATCCGCTTCCTCACACTTTCTTCGCGGTCCGTCCTCACGCGAACCTGCACGAGGGGTAAGTCGGGGGTGGTACCGGCGAACCCTCTCTGATGCTTAAGTCAGAACAATGTAGAGAGAGAAAGTAGAGAGAAGGGAGAGCTCAAATCTTTCAAGTGACATCAACTTAGTAAATGAAAAGAGGTGGAGTTCTATATATAGGCTCAAAGGAGATTAAGGTGGTTAATGACACCGCTAACTCCTAAACGAGCTCAGTTAACAAGTGATAAAAGATTAAGCCCTTAGCAAGCATGGAATGGTTCGTAATATTTTCTAAGTGTCGGACGTGCAAAGTGAGGTCTGGTCGTCGCAAAGGACGGTTTGGATGACAGTGTTCCAGACGTCGAGTACACCCCTTGGGCGGGAATACTACACTTCGGAAGGGTGTCGAGAGCTTCGGGGTCGGCCGGTAGGTCTGACCCTGAAGGCTTGGGATTGGACTAGCGGGTCCGGTCCCTCCTAAGAGGGACCGGGTCCGATCTTTCCCTAGGAGAGATCTGACCTAGCTGGTCCAGTCTCACCCTTGGTGAGATTGGACCAGCAACGCGTCTGGGTGGCGTTTTTTCTCGTCCGGACCGTTTTGTTGTGTGTGACGTGTTCGGGTCAAAGTTTCAATTTACAATCGTTCGTGGGGTAATTAAAATAAACAATCTGAATGAAAACGGGTCTACATTGAGCGTATATCCATCAACATCTCTATGCATTGTTGGCCAGTAGTATCCCTGTCGTAGGGCTCTTAACACCAAGGTTTTGGCTCCTTCGTGACACCCGGCGTCGCCTTTATGTAAATATTCCATAATCTTCTCCATCCGAGGAGCGGCAATACATCAGAGATAAGGTGTGGAGTAACCTCTTTTACAGAGGTATCCGTCCAGGATTGCAAATCGTCCCGTCATTCTCTGAATTTTAGTCGCCTCCAACGGATCTTCTGGGAAATTTCCTCGTTCCAAGTAGTTCTCGATGGGAGTTATCCACGAATCAGGCGCTTGGGTATTAAGGACCTCTGCCCCTACCTCTACGGCTGAGTAGAGGGAGCACTCAACGAAGTGTACCGGTGCGGGGAGGGTGTTTCTCCAAGCAAATTTGCTGAGGGCGTCAGCTTCATGGTTACTTTCTCGAGGGATAGCCTCTAATTGGAAATGAGGCATGTCTTGCACGAGTCGTCGCACCTGTTCTGGGTACTTCTTCATATTATCTCCCTTGTCGATGTAAGTTTCGTTTTTCTGATTGACGGTCAATTCATAATCGCATCGTACTTTCAAATTTGCAATTCCCATAACTTTGGCTATGTGAAAACCTATGAGTAGGGCCTCATATTCTGCTTCTATTGGGATATTATATGTATGGGGACTAATATCTAATTATGCTAAGTTGTCATAGTTCTAGTATTTACATTCTAGTCCCTAATGTTTACTAGGGTTTTCATATTAGCCCATGAGGTCTCCTATATAAAGGAGCCTCCACTATTGTAATGGTTAAGCAAACCTTATCATTATGTTTAGTATATTGAAAGCTTTGCTCCTATCATTCTCTCCAACCATTCTACAATTATAAACGTTAATAGCTTCATTATTGGTAGCTCGAAAGGTTAGGGCCAACTCGTACCAGAGGGGCTCTCTATCGGGCGGTGTTAATATTAGACCTGCCCGACATCCCTAGAGGAAGAGGAGTCGTCGGTATATAATATCCATGGCATAGTATCTTTGGCTAAATTATCGGGCGTTGTCTTCACGTGCTCTTCTTGGGGGAGGATGACAGGTTTGGCGTCTGGTGTCGCCCTGTTTTCAGCGATGAAGTCGGCTAGTGCTTGGCCTTTGATCGCCTTTCGTGGCTCGAAGTGAATGCGAAACTCACTTAATTCTACTGCCCATTTGACCATTCTCCCTGAGATATCGGGCTTCTGCAAAAGCTGCTTTAGAGGTTGGTTGGTGAGCACTGTGATTTCGTGGGCATGAAAATAGGGCCCTAGCTTCCTCGCCGCTATCAGTAGTGCATACAAATATTTCTAGATTTCCATGTAGTTTACTTTGGCGACACCAAAGAGCTTACTAGCATATTAAACAGGAATTTGAATGTTGCACGTTTCTTTAATCAGTACTGAACTCACAGTTGCTGAGCTTACACTCAAGTAAAGGAATAGGGGGTATTCAGGTAGTGGCTTGGTTAGGGCGGGAAGCGAATGGAGGTGTCTTTTTAGTTGTTGGGAAGCCTCCTCACACTCGAGCGTCCACTCGAACTTCTTGTTCGCCCTTAATACTTTGGAGAAAGGAAGAGATTTATTACCTGATCTCGCCAGGAATCTTCCTAGTGATGCCAACCTTCCATCGAGACTTTGTACCTCCCTGTGACAGATAGGCAAGGACATCTCTTCTATGACAGAAAATTTTTCTGGGTTAGCTTCGATCCCTCTCTAGCTGACCATAAATCCCAATAATTTTCCTAATTGGATACCAAAAGCGCATTTGGTTGGATTTAATCATACTTGGTGGCGTCGCATGCAAGTGAACACCTTTTCCAAATATTGGACACGATCTTGGCCCCTTTTCGTTTTGACGAGCATATCGTCGACATAGGCTTCCATGTTTCTCCCCAACATCGACTTGAAGAGTTTTTTGACCATCTGTTGATAGGTGGCGCCAGCGTTTATCAATCCAAAGGGCATGACCTTATGGTGATAAATATCACTGTCGGCGTAGAAGGCGGTATGGGCTTCGTCGTCGGGATGCATTTGTATTTGGTTATATCCCGAGTATGCGTCCATGAAGCTTAAGAGCTCATGCCCTGACGTGGTGTCGACAAGTTGCTCGATTCTTGGCAATGGGTAGGAATCCTTGGGACACACTTTATTGAGATCTCGGAAGTCTACACACATCCTCCATCTTTCATTGGATTTCCTCACTAAGACAGGATTAGCGACCCAAGTTATCGTATTTCCTTGACAAAGCCGACGTCGACCAACTTTCCCACTTCATGGCCTACCGCTTTCTTTTTCTGCTCCCATAGATCTCCTTCTTTGGGCTATAGGCTTCACGGTCGGGTCTATTTTGAGCTCATGGGAAATGATGTCGGGACTTATCCCTAGCATATCATTAGGCTCCCAAGCGAACAATTCTTTATATTCTCTAAGGAGGAAAATTATCCTTTCTGCTAGCTCTGTTGGTAGAGCAGACCCGATTTTAACCTTCTTGTCTTCCCCATCGATGGCGATCTCTACTAGTTCTTCCATCGGGGCGGGTTGTCCACCCTCTTCTCGTGGGTCTTCGTCGGTGACGATAGATAGAGTCTCTTTTTGGTTGCGTCTCTGGAGGAGGTTGACGTAGCATTGTCGAGATGCCTTTTGGTCGTCCCATACCTCCCCCATTCCATGATGAGTGGGGAATCTCATAACTTGATGAGCGGTGGAGGGAACGATATAATTGGAATTAAGAGTCGTTTTTCCCAATATGGCGTTGTAAGTGTTGATCAGGTCGACGACTATAAAACGTACTTTTAAATGTAAGGCTTTCCATCCTTCGCCTAGGATTACAGGGAGTAGGATCGCTCCCAAGGGGTAAGTCATTCTCCCTGCAAATCCTATTAGCATGAAGGTTAGTTCCTGGAGATCCTTCTTCAGGTATCCCATCGCGACGATGACTTCGAAAGTGATTACTTGTGCTAAACTTCCTCCGTCGACAAGTATTCTCTTTACCTCGAAATCATCTATGCGAGTTGTGATCACCAGGGCGTCCACATGGGGTTATGTTTCCTTGGAAAAATCATCCATGCAAAAGGTGACCGCCACTGGTTCTAACTCCCTTAGCCACTTCTGTGTGCTTGGCGGCGAGATACTCTAAGCCGCGTAGAGGTCTCGCACCGCGCTTGATTCTCCTCCTGCTGTAATTCCTCCTGACAAGACGTTGATGTCATTGTCCGGAGGGATCCTCCACCTTTGTTGTTCATGGGAATGATGACAATGGTGATGTTGGATCTCTCTTTGCATAAATTCTAGTTCTATCCTGGCGAGGAGGCAATCTTCTGTGTCATGCCCCTCTTCTCGGTGACATTCACAATAGGAGAGGGGACGACGAATTCCCTCAGCCATTTGAACTCTTTCCAATCTCTGTTGGGCTTGCCGAAATTCTCTTGAGAGAGCTCCTCGTATGGACGAGCTATCACCTCGACCTCGGGGGGGGGGGGGGGGGGGGTCTCTTGTTGGGTTTGGAGATTTACCCGAGCTTGTTCTGCCCTAACATGGAGGGTCGCCATAAGGATTAGGTCCTCCCATCTTCCACGGGTTCCGTGTATTGGGTGATGGCTAAGGATTAGGATTGCAGTCCTAACCCTCTGAAGAAAGCGCGGATGGCTTCTCCCTCTGATAGTTCGCCTCCACTATAGGCTCCTTGGAAACGCCTGGAGTAGTTTTCCAAGGTTTCCGTCGATCCTTGGAAAACACCCTTAGGTCTCCGTGTTTGGTTTCGTCTCGAGTTAATCCTTGGTGGTGCCATGACTTTTTGATCGCCTTCCCACTGACGGCGCCAAATGTTGGGATCAAAATGGCGTGGCCTGGAGCTCCTGGTAGTGGACTTCGAGGTCTCGCCTTTGTTTGACTCTTTTAGGTATCTTTGTCGACCTTAACGGCTTAGTTTCCTTTTGAGTGTTTGGTGGGCGAAAACCTGAAAAGGGGGTGGGGATTTGCCTCTGATTCCACTCCGAAGCTTAAGTCAGTAATGGAATATAAGAGAACACCTTAAAAAGTATGTCATAGAATATGTTAAATAATTAAAGTGTTCCCCTATTTATAGGAAGAGATTGTACGGACTTTAAGTGGCGGCAGCTATGTTCTGATTGGCTGCCCAGTGGCAGTGGCCGCCTTTCTCTGATTGGTTGAGGGGGCGGTGGAATGTGAGTAGGTGACAAGCAGGTTGCCACCTCATCGTTCCTTAATGTCGAAGGTTCCTCTAACTTGGTGACAAGTAGGTTACCACCTCAGCTTTACCTTTAAGGGAGGGTTTCCTTAAATCAGGAAGCGGCAAGCAGGTTACCAGCTGGTGTGTCTTCCTTGGGAGGAAGGGCTTTCTTGCTAGCACTGGTTCGTCGACTCGACTCATACTTTAAGAGGGAGAGTCTTCGAGTAGAGTCTACGCCATTCTTCAGGCGTTTTTTCTTAATTAGCGACATCTCTTCGTATCGGCGTCGACCATTTATCTTTGTCTTGTCATTTAGGTCGTGAGTAGTCGTCGACTTATCTTAAGAGGTCCTGAATCAGACACTCCCGATTCTAAAGTTCCCGATCCTTCTTAGGTTATCTCGAATCATATCCCAACTAGTGTCATCCAACTGGGTGCCTCATCAATTGTCATTGCATCAATCGCCACTACTTCGTGCCTATCATAGGTTGGTAGTCGTATTTGTTCCGCAAAATGTACCTCTTTTTCTTGTGGGATTTCTACGCGAATTTGCATAATGAATCCCTGTCTCCATTTTCTTCTCTTGGTATGGTTGTGATTTTGAAGGTTTCAAAACCTCCTATCGTTGCTTGCACTTCTTGCAAGTATTGTTGCATCTTTGGAGATTTCACGTTGTAGTTTCCTTTTACTTAATTCACCACCAATTTGGAGTCACACTTTGCTTCTAAGTGTCTTACTCCTATGCCTCTCGCTATTCTCAGACTTGTAAGTAAGGCTTCATACTCTGCCTCATTATTTGTCGCACGAAATGTCAAAGCCATAGCATAATGCAACGGGGTTCCTTCTTGTGGTGGAATTATCACGAGCCCTTCCCCTGATCCCTCCTGTTTGGAGGATCCCTCCATGTACATTGTCCATACGTCTTCCTTGTTTCCATCCTCTTCTTTTCGCTCTGGTGGGTTTTCTTCTATTGTATCTGGTTGTGTGCCTGTGAATTCTGCGATGAAAACGGCTAAGGCATGACCCTTGATAGCAGTTCTTGGAGCAAAGTGTATTATGAACTCGCTCAGCTCTACTGCCCACTTGACCATCCTCCCTGTCACGTCCGATCTTTGGAGTAGGTGTTTCAAAGGCTGATTTGTGAGCACCACTATCTCATGTTCATGGAAGTATGGCCTGAGCTTTCTCGCTGTGACTATTAAGGCAAAGAGATATTTCTCTATTGGCACGTAGTTTGCCTCATACTTTGCGAGGGTCTTGCTTACAAAGTATATTGGCAATTATACACTATTCTCCTCCCTTATTAGTGCTGAGTTGACTGCCGTCTCGCTTATGGAGATGTATAAATATAGCTTCTCCCCTGGGACTGGATGTGCTAGAGGCTGCAGTGTTCTTATATGTTGTTTGAGTTGTTGGAACGCTTCTTCACATCTAGGCATCCACTCAAACCTCTTGTTTGCTCGCAATATTTCAAAAAAGGGTAACGCCTTGTCTCCTATCTTTGAGAGGAAACGATTTAAGGATGTCAGCCTCCCGTTGAGTTGTTGCACCTCCTTGGGCTTGGTGGGGGATTTCATTTCTTCAATTATAAGTAGCTTTTCCGGGTTTGCTTCAATTTCTCTTTGACTTACCATGAAGCCGATGAACTTTTCCGATTGTACTCCAAACACGCATTTTTGCGAGTTTAATCGGACCTAATGGATGCGCATCCTTTCAAATACCATTCGCAAGTTGGCCTCGTGACTTGCATTTCTTTTGGACTTGACGATCATGTCATCTACGTATACCTCCATCATTTTTCCTATCATATCCCCAAATAATTTGTTAACCTTCCTTTGGTATGTTGCTCCCGCATTTATTAAACCAAAAGGCATCAGCTGTGTGTGGTGCATCTTCTGGGCACATCTTAATTTTATTGTACCTTGAGTATGCATCCATGGGGCTTATTACTTCGTGTTCTGCTGTGGCGTCCACTAGCTGGTCTATCCGGGGAAGTGGGTACGCATCTTTCGGCCATGCGTTGTTCAAGTCGCGATAGTCAATGCACATTCGCCATCTTCCATTGGCATTTCTTACCAGTACTGGGTTTGCCACCCATGTCTGGAATCTTATTTCTTGTATGAACTCGGCCTCTAGCAGTTTTCCCACCTCCTCTCGGATTGCAATCTTTTTGGGTTCTCCTAGTGATCGTCTTTTTTGTGCTATTGGTCACACCGACTCACTAATATTTAGCTTGTGTGAGATTAACTCTTCACGTATCCATGGCATATTGCTTGGTGACCATGCAAATAGCTCCTTGTACTCCTTGAGGAGTGTTATTAATTCCCATTCATCTCTTTTGAAGAGTGTTGTTCCCAGTCGTATTTTCTTGTCTGGCTCTTCTATTAACACCTCTTTGATGTCCTCTGCAGGGGTTGGTCGTCCATACTCTTCCCTTGGATCTGTGCCAATCAAGAGAACATCTGGTGGTGGCTTGTTGATCTCCTCCTTCCATATGTTATTCACGCATATTCGTGCCACCTGACGGTCTCCTTTAACCTCCCCTACTCTTGTTCCTCCTGGGAACTTTAGTACTTGAAATGTTGTTGATGGGATCATACCATACTTGTTCATTGAGGTACTTCCTAGAATTCCATTGTAGCAGTGCAACTTTTCCACTACAACAAAGTTAGCGTCAAATGTGAGGTTTGTTTCCCCGTCCTCCAATGTTACTGACAATGTGTTTGTTCTTATTGGGTATGACGCTGCTCCTTGGAAATTTGTCAATGGGCTATATAGAGGCTTCAAATCTCTTTTCTTCATTCCAAGCTTTGTTATTGTATCAAATGGGAGGATATTCGTTGAACTCCCCTCATTAACTAATATCCTCCTCACTTGGTGGTCTTTGATGCCGATAGTCACTACTAGTGCCTCGTTATTGGGTAGGTTCAAATTCTCTATATCTTTTCCACCGAAATGGATTTTCCCCATGCGATGCTTCCCTTCATGTGAATTCAGCTTTTCCCATGATTAGGTTGCATACACATCTTTTGCATAGTCTGTTTCTCCTCCTGAGGCAAAACCTCCATGGATTGTATTATCGTTGCTCCGATTAGCAACTTGTCTGTCTTTGGGGGTGGGGGAGGTAGCCATTGGTTCACTACCAATTGTGGTGTTTTAGAGCTTGATGGAGTGTTATCCAGAGGTTGTTGATCTCTCTTAGGTGGCAGTTGCTCTACCATCTTTTCTTGTTGCCCCCAATGTTAGGCTGTTGAAGACCCGTAATTGGTGTTTGGCTACTACTACCCCCTTCGGTCTCTGTTTGTACTTTGTTTGTTGTTGTGCTTGTTGCTCGAATCCACAGACGGCGCCAATGTTTGCACACGGGTCTCTTTGTGGGCTTCTTCTTTCTTATTCTCGCTCTTCGTGGGCTTCCTCTTCTCGTATCCCGCTCCTTCTCCATTGGATACCTGCAAATGGGCACCGGGGGATTCCCGGTAAGCCCACTCCAATGCTTAAATGAGTATAAGCTTTAGAGAGATAAAGTGAGCTTAGAGAGAGATTGATTACCTTCAAATGATGAGAGGAGATGTCTATTTATAGAGTTCCTATTGAACCGCCCCGGTTCTAGTGCTTTTCTGGTCCAGTTGTGGCAGTTTTGTAATATAAATTGGTGTTGACTGTAAATATAGTGTATTTGACCTCGGTCGATCGTAGGTGAGCTTAATATGGTTAAGTGTTTGAGGACGGCCTCCAAGGGCGAGCCCCGGGCGAAATATCGTCCGGGGATAGAGGTCCGGACGAGTGAAACTCATCCAAAAAAAGGGGATACCCGATTGGGTATTCCCATGGCCTTGCTCGGGTTACCCGAGCAAGGGTGCCCTGCTCGGGTTACCTCCGGGGGGGGGGGGGGGGGGGGGGTTCCCCGGGGTCCTTCGAGTGGGTTTCGCCACTCAGGGTGTTTTTTGGCCTAAGTGTTGGGCATCGGGTGAGCGTTTTTCCAAATTTCGAATTATAATTGACTGTGGCCTAATTGTATGACCCAGTTTATGATAGCTTGGGCGTATATCCAACATAAAGTAAACTTATATTAACTGTTCTTTTCGAATTTTTAATACCTTCTTGGGCTACAATCCTGTTATGTTATTGCGGTAGGTCCGTTATGACGATAATTGAGCATATATCCATCAGTTGTTGTGTCTTGTCACGGTGGAGTGTGAAAGGTAGGAGACGAAAAGTGTCAATCAAAAAGTGGTTGGCTTGTGGAAACGACAGAGCTAGGGAGGGGTAAGTTAGAAGTTCAGTTTTAAGTTAGACGACTTTAACTTGGCAAGGGTATATTTATCAACAATAACTAATTTCTAACAGCAGAATAAGAGGCGTCTCTAAGAGCATCCACAATGCAACTAAAAATTGGAGGACAATTCCTTTAATTGGCAAATTGTCTTGTCATTTTGCATTGAAGAAGAGTCATTTTTTTCACTCTCTCATATCCCACCGAATAATTTTTCCTTTTGTATTTTATCTCTTATACTTTTTCTATCTTGTTTTTGTTTTGTTAAATCATTTTCATTAATTAGTTGTTAAAAGTGTAGACACAATTGTATTAATGAGAGACAACTCCTAAATACTTTTATTTTTATAATATATTCATTAGTTAGAATTGATGCGGCAGAAAATGGAATAGGAATTAGGGTTGTGCATTGGGATTCTCTAAACTCAGTTAGAGTAACAATTTTTGAAACAACACATATACCAACATCACAGTTTAACAGTCCAATCAAAGTTTCACCATTTGAATCTTCATTTAGATTCTGATATTCTAAGGGAAAATAAATCCAATGAAAAATGAGGATGAGCATTAAGTGAGTGCATCAAATCATTAGGAAGATCAAACTTTGCATATTTGGTGATGGACTCAAACAATTTCAGGTCAAACACAGGCAAATGTTGGATACAGCTCTGATCTCAAAAAACCCGAGCAGCAAAAGCACTGGAAATGAGGGGTTCATTTATTTTCCGAAGTAAAATGAGAAAAACTCTTCCAAAGTGATCAACTATTTTTACCCATCAAATGGCCAATTCCAATGTAGTTATATATTTTCACCTGTCACCAGAAGTTACTTCTTGTCTCGCTTTCCTTGCACATTCCGCATACATTTTCACAAGGGAAGCACATTTCAGCGGATCTTTTGCATGTTCCTTGTAGCAGTCCAAGCAAGCATTATTTTCAGTCAAACATGGCATTGGTTTCTGGTATGGAAGCTTGAATTCCTTCTCATGGAGATCCTTGGCTCGCTGAGTTACCTCCTGAACCATGTTCTTCTCTTGCTTTTCGAGCCTCTGAAGAACCTCTTCACTTTCTTTAAGTGTTGATCGGATCGCCTCTAGCTCTGCAAGTGCAGGGGCCACAGGAGGAGCAGTGGGGAGGAAGAGTGGGGACTGAATCGGCCATGGGGCCTTTGTTTTGTCAGAAGCATCAGATATAGGTCTTGGATGATCTTCCTTAACTTGAGGCTTTGCAGGTTGTGTGTGTAGCTTTGGTTTGACTTTCCTTGGTTTCTTATTTAGCTTCTCGTCATTTTTAAGGATCCGATCGACGAGGTCATTACTAATTTGAACTGTAAAGTCGCCCATGATATATATACAGCAACAATGGACTAGGGTACCTGAGAACTGAGAGACCGAACAGTCATATATCAGAACTTGATGTTCATCTATTTCTATTGATAGAGAAAACAAAGTAACCTATCTTCTTAGCCCAAGACTAGTAACAGCAGTAAAATATCTGGGGTGACCCAACAATACGAACTTAAACAAGAAATGAACCTACCTTTTCCTATAGTTGGAAACACATTAGTAGCAGACATACTGGTCCTAAGAAAAGTTGTCCGATCTCCACGAAGAAACTGAATCAGGGCAACTATAGGACTTCAGACTAGCAAACATACATGACAGCAATTCCCTTTTCAAGATAAACTGATAAAGTATTAATTATTGGACCAGCAAGCACAAACCAGTGTATCATGATCCATGAACGTTACAAAGCCGATGTCTATAACACATACAAGGAAAATGCTGGAGATATCAAGAACAAGTATCAGTTTGCTAAATTAAAACGAGATGACATAATTTTGTCACTCCAAAAAGTTCTCAAAATCACAAACACTGGTGTCCTGAAATCAACGAACTGAATTCTCTTAAAAGTTAAAAGCAAGCACAAACGCAGATACATTTATATTGAATAATAATAATCAACCCAAGCAAGTAAAAAGATTTCAGCACCAAGAAGGAGCTGAATTTAAACAAAATTCCAATCAAAAGTAGAGGACATAAGCAGCACCAGCATAGTAAACGGAGGATGTAATGATGGAAGGGAAGATGGACAAGGTTTCATGTGAGGCAGATAATGCAGTTTGGAACTGAAAACAAGGGGATGAAAGCAGTCACAGCTTACAAACAACAATGAGCTCGAATCGGAAAGAATGATCATAAATGAGCAAGTGCATACTACAAGACCGATTCAAAACCTAATGAAATTCAACCAGATGCTGAATTGAAGATTGCTCACAACCCACGAACTCATCTTGGTACACGAGGCGAATATAGAAGTGGAGCAGATCAGGTTACCTTGTGGGATAATTGAGCTTCTATTGGAGCTAGGGCTCCTTCCCGGTCACGACTGTAATCGCCGATTAGAAAGATTGAAGAAATTAGAGAGAAAGAAAGAGGGGAAGGAGAGCGAGGGAGGGAGACGAACGAACGAACCTGCCTGCAGAAGGACCAGACACCAAATAATAATAATAATAATAATTGAGTAAATCTACCCTCAACTCTGTTTATTAGACTAAATACGCCAACTTTATATCTCAGTGTCAAATTAGCCCTCGATCATATTTATATGTTAATTTTCTGATGTAGCATTAGCAAACAAAGGGTTTTCTACCTTACTTGTGAAGTATATTTTTTTTCTTTTTTTATTATTAGGGTGAACTTGATTGTAACATTTGTATAACTTTAAAAGTATGAAAAAGTATGAAATTTTTTAACTACACCTAATATTTGTATCATACTATTAATAATATCAATTTCCTTCTAGGGTTCATCTTTAGGGCAACACCACAAACAAATGAATCTGTTGTCAATATTACCACACACACAAAAGAGAATCGGTATTCAATGAAAATGGAGACACAAATTACCTAGACAACCTAGGTGGTATATAAGGCCGACAATGGTGCGGTGAAAATCAAATAACGATGGTTTTCGCACCATTTACCGCAATGGTTAACCGCACAATTATTGTGTGATGCGGTTATGGTGATGATTTTCTACTCATAATGGTTATGGTATTAAGTATATAACTGCGGTTATAACCATCAACGCTATATATATATTACTAATATTTATATAGATACATTATTATACTATAAGTATTAATCCAATCTTATAATTCTTATTCACAGTTCCTACCATTCATTCAGTATAAATCGTACAATCAACCTTGACCATTAATTTTTTAAATATATGGTATATTCATTCTATTCCCATTCTGAAAAACTTAATATTGTAAAACTCACAATCTCAGCTCACTTCATTTGTAATTAGTTGCGCCGCATTAGCCCTAGGTCAATAGACAACATATCATGCATTAGCTTCTGCACCGACAAGTCTCGCTGCCTCGCCGCCCTGCTGATGATCGCAAGTGATAGGCGTTTGAAGAAGTGTTGTTTAATTAAGTGAAATAATGAAATTATATTTAATTTAGATTTCGTGTATGAATAATGAAACAATGAATGTATGTTTTATTTTTATTTTTTGTATGAAACGGTGGTCTCTTATTAGTTTGAATGGTTACGGTTAAATGGTTTGATCGTGGTGAAAAACTATGGTTATGGTGATGGTACGAAGAACCATAACCGCAATGGTTATGGTTATAGTTATAGTATGCGTGAAAAAAAAAATATGGTATGATTATGATATTAGTGGTACCTTCATCATGCACTCACCATCGTCGCCCTAGTGGTACCTTCAGTATGGATCATTCTATCATGCTCCAAGAGCACCATGTTTTTAGTACTTTTTTTTGTATTTTTCTATTGCCCTAAAAGTGAACCATAAAGGGAAATTGATATTATTAATAGTATGATGCAAATATTAGGTGTGGTTCCTATTTTTTCATACTTTTAAAATTTTACATATGTTATAATTAAGTCCACCCTAATAATAAAAAAACCAAAAACATTGCATGTAAAAAAAAATCCGGTGTTATTATAGAATATGATATTTATAATACAAATAAATATTTGGGTGTATTTGACAAATGGTATAAAGATTAGGGTATAGCACTAGTTTTATAATCCGGTTCTTTGCTGCGTTGTCGGTTGTTGAGCCTAGGATGGGCCTTATATACGTTATCGGCCATAAGTGGGCCTTTGGCCTATAACTTAACAACAACATAGACCTCAAGAAGTCAATTGCACAAGCCCATGAATCTAAAGTCCATCTTGAGGTGTTTCAGAAGAATTCAGACTCAGTTTGTATGCTCTTAAGATTTGTTCTATTTACAATTAAGTCGCGACTAACGGATAAATATATATATTTTTTTTTCCATAATGAATGATTTACTAGTGCGACCTTAGTCACATCTTGCTACGTAATATTTAGGTTCTTCTATTTACAGTTTGAGATTTTTTTTTACCGTACTTAATGAACAACGGATGCATGTACTGACTCACGTCAACGTAGCACCACCAACAACCTATTACAATCAAGAGATCGGTTTGTTAAACTCAATTCTACTTGTCTCCTTTAATGCCTGACACGGTATATAGACTAGGTGGCACCTGAAATTTTAATCAGGTTATTGCGAGAATTGACTATTTGAGGCGTTTGAAATTTTAAACTAAAACCGCATAAATTTGAGACGGTTTACTATTACAGATTTTTAGATATTTTGTTGCAAATAATTTCTAGATATAAAACAAAGTTCCATTCTTTATTATTCAAATAATTATTTGTCTCCCTCCATATTGAGACTGATTTAAATCTAATCATCCATTTTGACACGCCGGACCTATCAATTCGCGAACTTATTAGCCTTTCCCTAGAAGATGGTACATCTACATCAACACAGAAAAACAAACCCAGCCAGTATCCTAATTTACAATCTCCATTTTACACAAAGCTTTCAGGCCAATTACGTAATGAAAGCTATTGAACATCTTATCTTATCTTAGACATGGACAGATTCTATTCATCCAACATCCTTTAAATTTGTTCATATGCCAAAGTCGTCCTCTAGTTAATGCTCGACAAAGCGATCTTCGCATAATTATTGGATTTAACTGTAATGTTGTACACCTCAACTGATACGGTGTTATTTGATATATATGATGATACCGATAGAAGGATATGGTCTCTATGATGACCTTGATGATACGAGAAGTAAAATGAATTATTAGTTTGTACTCATGAGGAAGGGAAAAAGAGAGTGAGGGAGATTGGCACTTAGATGAAAATGGTTCTTCCTTGTATTCTAAGCATGGGGTTGGAGCTAGCTTTGACTATGACATTAATTTATTGTATCAAATAACATAAGAGCTTAATTAAAGTCTTTAGAATAGGAGGCCACGAAGGTTGTGTGCTTTGTCTAGTCATAGAGAAATAACCATGAATTTATAATAAACCCTAGCTAGAACTACGTACATGAAATGAAATCATACTTATGATTACTTCATACGTACGGTCAGCTATATGATGATATATATACATGACATAAAACTAAAGTAGTTGGAGACATACTTGTGTTTCAGTAAGCTTGCAATGATCAGAATATTGGTCTTAACTATTATGATTAGGGGCCACTAAGGAAGTATATAATTAATGGCCACATATCTGCAGCTTAATTCGAAGAGATCATAATGGGGTTAGAGATGGATTTAGTTGCTGATGGGCCCTGGCGAAGGCCGTTAGGCCCCTTAACGATTGGCTAAACGGCGACTAGGCCTAGTGGGCTAGGAGCTGGGCTGCTGGAAGGCTAAGGGCTCCGACGGAAGGAGGCCCCGACATTGAATGGCCACGAGCAAGTATGGCTCCGACAGGGAAGAGCCTCGAAGATATCGGACCTGGACGTAGTCGGTCCCGATATGGGAGTTGACACCACTCCCCGAAACCGAATCCTCAAACGATGTAACTTGGGAGTCTCCGATAACGATCGAGACTCGCCAGTAAGAGCACAATCCCGGAAATCTCGCCACGATTATAGTGGTGGTATAATGGGCGAGATATGCGGGATACGAATAACTGTACGAGATACAGGGCAGAATATATGGCGAGATACGTGGAATAGCGGATGACAATCCAACCACCTAATCAGGTAACTGGGATAACCTCCCTCTATAAAAGGAGGGAAGTTATTCCAGATTAGGGTTACGTTTTACACACACTCACATTGCTTGCCTATTCTGTTGATCGCCATACTTACGTTAAGCATCGGAGAGGGATTCTGGGCCACTGCCCTCTATCCCCTTCTGCAGGATTACGAGGAGCTAAGGAATCCGTCACCGTAACCGGAGTTCCCGCCGTGATCCAACATTGGCGCCGTCTGTGGGAAACGCAACAAAAAGCCAAAAAGTAAGTTTGCTTTCCTTTGATTCCTTATCATGGCTGGCAACAGACCGCAGCGTTCAGGCAAGCAGGTGCCGGCCGCCAGCAATCCTCCTGAGGATGCTGCCCAGCATCAGGATCTGAGAGATGAGGGTGACAGCACTCGCCGAAACGAAGCACCTTCCCCGAATCCGGAGCTGGCCAGGGTAGTGGCAGAGGCCATGCCCCTATTCATGGAGGCCATGGAGGCCCTCCTAGACCGAAGAGAAGCTGCTAGAAGACAGGCTGATCTACCGCCGCTCCCTCCGCGGCGAGACAATCCCAGAAGGCAGGGGGACGACAACTTGCCTCCACCTCCTCCATTAAGGGAACAGCCTATTCCCCCCAATCCAGCACCGGCGGAGAATTTTGTGGTCGATGGACCGGGGCCAGTGCAACAAAGGACCATTCCCCTGAATGGTCCCCTCACTGCCGACCAGGTGGTGAGAATTGTGGGTATCTGCATGGGAGACCAGAAGCCCATGATGTCGGAGCTGGGAAGTCAGGAAACCCATCCCTTCGTGCCCAGGCTGATTCGTACCCTGGCCCCTCCAGGTTTGGGTATCCCGAAGATAGACGAGTACGACGGGGACGCGGACCCGGTTCGCCACGTACAAAAGCACTTGACAGCATGCATGGGCAGGACCCCAGATGAGGATGTTATCTGCGCTCTGTTCCCAAGCACCCTCGGGGAGAAGGCGATGACATGGTTCTACAGTCTGCCCACTGGATGTATCACCTGCTGGAAGGATATGCATCAGCGATTCATTGCCCAGTATCAAGGACGCCGACGGCTTCTGAAGAGCGTTCGGACCCTGCATGAGGTGGTCCAGAGGCCTGACGAGTCGCTGGCTCAATACTATCAGCGTTACACGGCTGGCATGACTGAGCTGGATGAGGAGATATCGGAGGGCGAGGCCATCCGTACCTTCCTGAAAAACCTTAAACCCCCTTACGGTTCCGACTTACTGCACAGCATCGCGGCCAAGAATGTCTGGAACATGGAGGCGCTCCAGGCAAGGGTGAAACAGCAAATCGACGTCCAGGAGTCGAAGATTGCCGCCGGAGAACTGGCTCCTCCCAAGGGGCATGAAGGAAAACACTTGTTCAAACCATTGGACAACCGGCACAAGAAGGATAACTCCGAGGGTAGTCGGAGTCGAGGGCGTTCCGATCGGAGGGAGGATAAGCGTCCGAACAGGAGGGACAGTCAGAAGGAAGAGTTTACCCCTCTCAACAGACCTTTAAAGGAGGTCTTAGCAGTGATGGAGAAGCAAGGCCTCGCCCGTTTCCCCAAGAAGAAGGAAGGAGAAAAATTGGGCTCCCGCACCGACCGTTACTGCCGATTTCATCGGGCCTCCGGTCACGACACTGACCAATGTCGAGAATTGAAGAAGGAAATAGAGAAGCTTATCCAGAGGGGTAAGTTGAAGGAGTTCGTGGGGGACTCACGCTGCAAGCCCCGCTCACGATCTCGGTCGAGGTCCAAATCTCGATCGAGGTCCCCCAGGAAGAGAAGGTCCGACGTAGAACCTTCGGAGGGCCCATCCGGGTCCCGACAGAAGAGAATTATTAATGTGATCCACGGAGGGTTCGCTGCAGGAGGAGACACATCATCCTCTCGGGAACGTTATGCCAACCAAGTACCAGTCGCAGTGGTTTTGGGGAAGAGATCGCGGTCGTGGACCCCGAAGGAAGAAATGGAGATCACCTTCTCGGCGAAGGATCTGGAGGGAGTAGAGACCCCCCACGAGGATGCCCTAGTAGTAACACTGGATGTAGGAGGATTTGAAGTGAAGAGGATCCTCATTGATGGAGGAAGCTCCTCCGACATCCTCTTCTCCGACGCCCTGGAACAGATGGGAAAGAAGAAGAAAGATTTGCGGGAGGTTACCTTCCCGATGGTAGGATTTTGTGGCACAACCTCTTATCCGTTAGGGGTTATCACACTGCCCGTGTGGTTCGGCAGTGGCTGGAAAATGGAGAAGCGAGATGTGGAGTTCGTGGTGGTCGAATCCACAGGAACGTACAATGCAATCATTGGAAGAACCACCATTAACCCTCTGATGGCGGTAGCCTCGACGGTCCACCAAAAACTGAAGTTCCCAACCGAGAATGGGGTAGGCGAGGTGAAAGGCGACCAGGTGGCGTCGAGACGGTGCTATGTCAACGCCACCAGGAGATCAAGGAAGGAGGCTATGACAGTGCTCCAGACAGACACTGACCCTCGAGAGGAGTTTGGGCGTCCCGCCCCCATGGAGGACCTAAAGGAAGTCGAGATAGATGGGCCCGAGAGGAAGGTAAAAATCGGATCTGCCTTATCCGACGAAAGGGCCCAGGAGTTGATTGCGCTCTTGCAAGAATTTAAGGAGCTGTTTGCCTGGTCCCCGAGTGATATGCCAGGAATCAGCCGGGACGTAATCGAGCACGAACTGAATATCGACCCTACGATCAAGCCGATCGCGCAGAAGAGACGTCCGATGGGGGCAGACAAGAGGATTGCAATCCAGCAGGAGGTCGGCAGGCTGCTCGACGCTGGATTCATTAGGGAGATCCGATTCCAGACGTGGGTAGCCAACCCAGTGCTGGTAAGGAAGAGCAACGGGAGGTGGCGGATGTGTGTCGACTTCCGCGACCTGAACAAGGCTTGTCCGAAGGACTGTTATCCGCTCCCGCGGATCGATCAACTAGTGGATGCTACATCGGGACATGAGCTGCTGAGCTTTATGGATGCTTATTCTGGTTATAATCAGATAAAAATGGCGGAGAAGGATGCCCAACACACCGCCTTTTACGCTGACAGCGAAGTCTTCCAGTACGATGTCATGCCTTTTGGCCTGGTAAATGCGGGGGCGACCTATCAGAGAATGGTGAACAAGCTGTTCGGGGATATGATCGGAGATACCATGGAAGCTTATGTAGATGACATGTTGGTGAAATCCCGACAAGCATCGGACCATGTCGGTAATTTGGCTATGGCCTTCGAGAGGATGAAGCTCCACCAGGTCCGACTGAATCCAGCTAAATGCGCTTTCGGAGTCCATTCCGGGAAGTTCTTAGGCTTCATGGTGAGCCAGAGGGGGATCGAGGTGAATCCCGAGAAGCTGAGGGCGATAGAAGAGATGCAGTCTCCGACCAACCATAGGGAGGTGCAAGTGTTAAACGGTCGACTGGCTTCCATAAATCGCTTCTTATCCAAGGCCAGTGACCGATCGATGCCATTTTTCAAGGTGTTAAGGGCCAACCGACAGTTCGAATGGACTACCGAATGTGAGAAGGCGTTCCAAACGCTCAAACAACACCTCCGCGACCTCCCGCCACTGGCGAAGCCAACTCCAGGCGAGCCGCTCTATCTTTATTTGGCCATTTCTGCATTTGCAATAAGCTCTGTTCTAGTTAAAGCTGTCAAAGGCAATCAGATTCCTGTCTATTATGTAAGCAAGGCGTTTGCCAAGAGTGAAATGAATTATCCTCCGATTGAGAAGTATCTCTTTGCGTTGATTATTACTGCTCGAAAGTTACGGCCCTACTTCCATGCGCATGAAATTACGGTGTTGACTGATCAGCCATTGAAACACTTCTTGAACCGACCCGACGCGTCGGGGAGACTAGTAAAGTGGGCCGTGGAACTTAGCGAGTTTCGAATTCATTTCGCTCCGAGAACAGCTATCAAAGGGCAGGCATTGGCTGACTTTATAGTTGAATCTACTATTCCCGATCCTGAAGTAACGGAAACAGTAGAGGGGGCAACCACCGGGAAGACTGACGAGGTCCCGATGGAAAGACAGTTGGAACAGCCAAATAAGAAGAACACCTGGGAGTTGTACACAGATGGCTCCTCAAGCTCAGACGGATCGGGTGCAGGATTCGTGTTGATTCCACCAGGTGGGGCGGAGCCGCTTCGATATGCATTGGCCCTGACATTTAAAGCCACCAATAACGAGGCAGAGTGTGAAGCTCTTATAACAGGACTGAAAATCGCCAGGGGTACTGGAATCGAGCATCTGAGAGTGAAGTGTGATGCAAGCCTGATTGTAAATCAGATTCGGGGACAGTATGGAGCAAAGAATCCAATCATGAAGAAATATCTTCAGGAGGCTCAAACATTAAAGGAGAGCTTCAAAAGTTTCGATATAGAGGCGATCCCAAGAGAAAAGAATGTGGAGGCCGATGCCTTGAGCAAGTTTGCCTTGGGGGCACCTTTGGAGGAGACTCGGAGGGTACACTTCTTGGAGAAGGTGATTCTATCGACGACCGATCCATCGGAAGTATGCACTATCGGGACAGGGTCAGAAGAGAAGCCCACGTGGATGACCCCGATAATTGTGTACCTAACCACGGGGGCACTGCCTGAAGACAAAGTGGCAGCAGAACGACTGCGACGAATGTCAATTAACTACGCGATGGTGGATAACCAGTTGTACAAGAAGGGTTTACTCTCGACACCTTTCTTGAAATGCGTAGCAGAACCTGACACGACCCGAATTCTGAGAGAACTACATGAAGGAGTCGCAGCCTGTCACGAGGGCGCTCGATCCATCCTGAGAAAGGCGTTGAACTTGGGATATTATTGGCCTACGATGAATAAGGAGGCAACAGCGCTTGTTCGATCCTGTGACGCGTGTCAGAGATACGCATCGAATATCACAACCCCCGCTGCTGATCTGACGCCCATTGGGAGTGCTTGGCCCTTCGCACAGTGGGGCATTGACCTGGTGGGACCCCTTCCGAAAGCAAAGAGCCAGTGCACACATCTGCTGGTTGCAATTGATTACTTCTCGAAGTGGATCGAGGCTAAGCCCTTAGCCAAGACAACAGCGGGACATATCATTAAGTTCCTCCAGACCCGAATCTTGTCAAGATATGGGGTGCCGAAGGTGATCATCAGTGACAACGGTCCTCCATTTAATGGGGCCCAGTTGGAGAGATTCCTAGACGAGTTCAATATCGAGCATCGGACGGCATCCGTTCGTCACGCCCAGACCAACGGGCAGGTGGAGGCTGCCAACAAAATCGTGATGGAGGGCTTGAAGAAGAGGGTCTACGCTTTGGACGGAAAATGGCTAGATGAGCTGGAGAACGTGTTATGGGCGGTCCGAACGACACCCAAGCGGTCAACAGGTGAAACCCCGTTTGCACTTGTTTATGGGACGGAGGCGGTCGCTCCTGTGGAAATCGCTGTGGCGTCCCATCGAACCAGAAGCTATGAGCCCTCGACGAGTCCAGGAAAAGCCAAGATAGGACCTTTGACGAAGGACGAAACCAGGCGCCTGGAGTTATCCTTGTTAGAGGAAAAACGGCTAGAGGCCGACATAACGCAAGCTCGGATGCGTCTGGCGACGGCCAGGTACTATAACCGGAAGGTCAGGTCGCGACAGTTCTATGCGGGGGAGCTGGTCCTACGTCGGAATGAGTTCGCTCTCCAGGATCGGATCAACAAGCTGTCTCCGAAATGGGAAGGGCCTTACAAGATCGTAGGCATGCCGGCCTCAAATGCTTACAAGTTAGAAGACCTCGACGGCAAAGTATTACGAAACACCTTTAGTGGCGAACATCTGAAGAAATGTCATGTTTGACAAATAAGTCGTCCGTAGAGGCGCAACGATGTAATCAAGTCGCCCTGAGTGGTGCATATCATGTTAAAGACATCAATCAATAAAGAGGTTACTTCTGATCAAAGTGTTCCTAAGTTATCCTTAAGTTATTAAGGTCCGATTAAAAAGCGTCATTGGACGTCCGAAAAATCCTTAAGTTATTAAGGTCCGATTAAAAAGCGTCATTGGACGTCCGAAAAATCCTTAAGTTATTAAGGTCCGATTAAAAAGCGTCATTGGACGTCCGAAAAATCCTTAAGTTATTAAGGTCCGATTAAAAAGCGTCATTGGACGTCCGAAAAATCCTTAAGTTATTAAGGTCCGATTAAAAAGCGTCATTGGACGTCCGAAAAATCCTTAAGTTATTAAGGTCCGATTAAAAAGCGTCATTGGACGTCCGAAAAATCCTTAAGTTATTAAGGTCCGATTAAAAAGCGTCATTGGACGTCCGAAAAATCCTTAAGTTATTAAGGTCCGATTAAAAAGCGTCATTGGACGTCCGAAAAATCCTTAAGTTATTAAGGTTCGATTAAAAAGCGTCATTGGACGTCCGAAATGTCCTTAAGCCTTTAAGGTTCGCTTTTAAAGCGTCGTAGGACAACCGAAAGCCTTAGGATCCGATAGAAGAGTTACGGGGAGCATAACCGAAAAAGAAAACATTCTTAGAAGGCTCGAGGGCCCAAAAGGTTCGGTACAAAAAGGATAATAAAAAGAAGTACAAGGACTTAAGATTTTAAACACCAGGGGCTGAATCTTCGGAAGGCTTTGGGGGGGCAGACTCATCGGCGTCTTCGGAGGAGCTTTCGGAAGGAAGGTTGAAATACGCTTCTGCGGCTGGGCCGAGAGTCTTGGACTTTCTCAAGTCGATGGAGTCCCCATAAGTCTCATTGAGCTCTTCAACAATATCGAGGATGGCGTTCTGTAGGTCTTCTTGACAATACTTCGCCGCATCCTCCTTAAAGTCCTCCGAGCTTCGGTACTCCTCGCGACCTTGGACCTTCGCGTTTGTTAATTGGGCGGAGTGATCCGCCCTCGCCTCTTCTAGCTCCGCCCTCGCCTCTTCTAGCCCCGCGACGGCCCTCTGCTTCTCGAGCTTCAGCCGCTCCGCAGTCTCCTGCAACGCCGCCTTCTCGAAAGCAAACTGGCCCCGATCCGCCATGGCCGCCTGCTGCTCCCGCTTGAGCGAGCTCTCAAGACTTAGAATCTGCCGCTGTTGGGATTGAGCCTCTTGAGTGAGCTTGGCTCGGAGCTCCTCAGCCCGCCTTTCGCCCTCCTCCGCTCGGAGCCTTGACGCCTCGGAGGCAGCTAGGTCCTCCTGGAGCTTGGTCAAGCTCTCGAGGTTGGAGTTGGCCCGCTCTCGCTCCAACGCCGCCCGCAAAGACAGGATGTAGCCGAAGCAACGATCCTGGTCCGCGATTTCCTGAAAAGAAAATGTAGCTTAGTACTCAAAAATCGGAACGCCCCCAGATGAACAAAAGAAAGATTCGCTTACCTCTATCCGACGGATAGCCATCTGCCGGATGTCAGCATCGATGTCTTCCCCTTCCAGAGAAAGGGGACGCCTCAAAGAGGGCGGGACCGAGCCCGACACCAAATGCAAGGCCAGGTTCTTCTCCTGGCACCCCCGATGCAGAGGGATTCCCTGAAGGGACTCCACCGGTCTCCAAGGCTCGGAGCCCTGGTCCGAAGAGAAGGCCCGATAGTAGTCCTCGTCCAAGGGGAGCGGAGGTACTACCAGGCGAGGCTCCTCAGCTTCCTCACTCACTCGAGCTTCGGGGGTCACACCCCTAACTGGCGAGGATGGTAGAGCAGAAGATGATGGCGGCGTGGTAGGAAGTGGAGATGCCTTCCCACCGGATGACTTCACGGGAGTCAACCTTGATTTCCCTCGGAGGATGAGGCCTTCCTCCTCAGCTCGATCATCGGAAGGGGAGTCCTCCAAGCTGGTCACCCGACCGAATTCGCCCCGGTCTTCCGTCGGGGCATCCTCCACCACCGGCTCCGCCGCAGGCGCAGAGTCCGAGCCAGCTGCAGCAGGGGCGACGTCCGCAGGACCTGCAGCGGGGCGAATAAGTCGAGGGATTAATTTGATATCAGTGTGCCAGATTAAACAACGCTCCATAAATCTTTCTCTGCCGAAAAAGTCATAATAGCCCGCCTCGAGAACATGTGGAGTTTCCCCTCGAAGGATATTCCCGACATCCCTAATTCGTCCTTCCATATCGGAGGCTTGAAGATCCCGAGGTACTAACTCCCTATATCTTTTAATAGCACGAAAGACTTCCTTACCTTCCTTTTCGGAGCGGACGTTGAAGGCGGACCGAACAACATCCACATTAGTCCGCCCCTCGGAGGTGGGGGCCTCAGAGGTCTTTGCCTTCTTCTTGGACGGCCCCGAAGTGGCAGAAGTCTTTCGGTGGGAAGGCTTCTTCTTGCGCTTCAGTGAGTGGGAGGCATCGGTATCCTCCTGAAACAGACGGACGGTCAGCGATGCTCGAGGGGCTGTAAGCAGTAAAAAAGAAACAATTAGAAGATTACCCAGAGAATTACATTGGAAACACCGTCACGAACTTTTCCCCCAGCCATGGGATCGATCAGCATAATCCCAATCTTGACCCGCTGTTGGTCAGTGACAGAGGTGGCCTCGAAGGGCTGGTAACCCTCCTCCCAGCGACGAGCCTGGATAAGCATCAAGGCTCTCCGAGTCTGTTCTGACCACGAACGGAAAGACACGGGAGGATCAGCCTCCACGATGGTCCTCGGCCACTCAATGGGACCAGGCTGGATGAAGAAATATTGCTCCTTCCAATTGGCATTATCGTTCCCTTTGTCGGAGATGATGGCCCGCTCCTTGCAGATCTTCCAGGACACCCTCCTGTCCCAACCCATCTCCTTGTACTGCTCGTCGGTCCCCTCAGGTTGACGGGGAGAAAAGGAGCAGATCCCATCCTTGTTGCAAGTCATCTTATAGAGGACCCGCCAAAGCTCCAGGCTATAACTCCAATCTTCTGCATTGATGTCGCACCACACCTGGAAGGCAATCCACGTACGAATCGCATGGGGGGAGAAGGTCGTGGGGTAGGTTTTGTAGTGATTGCACAACTCTACCCAGCTTGGACAAAAGGGGAGTCGAATCCCCGCACGAATTTGCCCCGGAGAGATAAACACTTCGTCTCCTTTGGGGAGCGTAACTTGAGTATTGCGAGAATTGAACTGGGACTCCTCGTAGGGATAACGAGCCCCAAAGGAAGATTCAAATATGCCACACTCGTTACAAGCCCTCTCATAATTAATAGGCGCGAGGGAGTTCTTCAAGTACTTGAAGACGAAGGGTGGTCCAGCAGTAGCAGATCCCTCGGCTGAAAATCGTCGAGGAAGGAGGAAGGGGAAAATTGAAACCTAGGAAAATCGAAGATGAAAAGGAAAGGAACAATAAGGAGAAGAATCTTACCAGACATAGTGACTGAGTCCTGATCGGAGAAGTCTGAAGTGCCTGAAACACTGGTAAAAATTCGAATCGCCGGTAAAAACTTGAAATCTGGAGAATTACGGCTCTTGGGATCACAAAGAGGAGGAAGTAAAAGGAAGGTAAAACAGTGCTTGGGGCTAGGGTTTTATAAGAGAAAAGGAAACTGAAGGGGTGGAAAATCTGAGCCACAGAATTCGAAACGATTCAATCACGATCGTCCAAGGGGAAACGTGCCAATTCGGAAAATAGGAACGGTTTTAATCTGAACCGTCAGAACAGATAAGACAAAAGTAATGACGCATTGGAACGGCTGAAAAGTGCTTTTTCAACAGGCGGGCCTGCAGAGCCCAAAACGTTCCCTCACCTCCTATCAGCATTTAATGCTGACCTTTTCAAAAAACCCCTTCGAATCCAAACAGGATCCCAGAAGATGTTGAAAAGATCCAAGGCAAAGGCCTCCGATGGAGACGCGGATGAGTCCGATGTCGGAAGACGCGATGCACTATAAGTCCCTCACGTCTTGGGGGCAGATGATGGGCCCTGGCGAAGGCCGTTAGGCCCCTTAACGATTGGCTAAACGGCGACTAGGCCTAGTGGGCTAGGAGCTGGGCTGCTGGAAGGCTAAGGGCTCCGACGGAAGGAGGCCCCGACATTGAATGGCCACGAGCAAGTATGGCTCCGACAGGGAAGAGCCTCGAAGATATCGGACCTGGACGTAGTCGGTCCCGATATGGGAGTTGACACCACTCCCCGAAACCGAATCCTCAAACGATGTAACTTGGGAGTCTCCGATAACGATCGAGACTCGCCAGTAAGAGCACAATCCCGGAAATCTCGCCACGATTATAGTGGTGGTATAATGGGCGAGATATGCGGGATACGAATAACTGTACGAGATACAGGGCAGAATATATGGCGAGATACGTGGAATAGCGGATGACAATCCAACCACCTAATCAGGTAACTGGGATAACCTCCCTCTATAAAAGGAGGGAAGTTATTCCAGATTAGGGTTACGTTTTACACACACTCACATTGCTTGCCTATTCTGTTGATCGCCATACTTACGTTAAGCATCGGAGAGGGATTCTGGGCCACTGCCCTCTATCCCCTTCTGCAGGATTACGAGGAGCTAAGGAATCCGTCACCGTAACCGGAGTTCCCGCCGTGATCCAACAGTTGCTTAATCTTCAATTTTGTTTAATTAGCTAGCTAGTGCATCAAGTGTCTGTCTCATACTCTGAATAATGCTGATATGTGGTGGAAAAAAACTCTGGCTGCATCTGCAGCTATCTACCTATATCTATGGGACAAGGCATGTGCAGAATGTTACATCACCTAAACTTAATTATGTTTTTAGAATTTGGCCTTTTTTTTTTTTTTATGTTTTTAGAAGGTAATTATGTTCCCTAAGAAAACTAGATAGAGTAGAAATCTCGAGAGTTCGGAAAATAAAGGATTACGGTTACTGTTTTTTTTAGCTAGAATATATATATATATATATATGTAAAATTAAGATGTTCATACGATAAATTCTTGCACGATCTAAGAACACACAACGAAACCAATCAGAATTCTATAAACATATCAGACTACACAAAAAAGACTAAATGAATCTCAAACCGTGATTGGATAGTAATATTATCGAACCATCTCGTTCTTTAAGTTCACTGAATATTTCACTGGTGCATTGCATAAGTGGTAATGGTATAAAAGTCATCTATGAAGTATGTGAACTATGACCTATCTACTTATGAATATAGAAATTGAAACCCTAAGTCCCTAACCCTAATCGAGCATTAGCCATTCGAAAGAATTCCTAATTTCTAACGGATGGAGGAACAGTTGCGAAAAATCGAACCAGAATGTACTCATTGATACCATACAAACTCGATGGTAGATATAATTATTTGAATATACTATTATTTTAGAGAGTTATGAAGATTTGATTTATATATCTCCTCATAATAGTAGCTATATATATATATATATATATATATATGCATTTGTATTGTATACATCGAGTTAATAATATTTCTCATATACTAGCTAGCTAGGTGGTTTTTAAACTATATATATAGAATGCATTTTATTATAATATAATTGACCAGTAAACCCTAAACCAAATTATATATATGATTATATCGTATAATAAAACATATATTGTATAATATTACAAATGATGATGATGTTTTGGTGTAGTGTCTTCTTGTCACGTAATGATACGAAAGAAGAACTTATTCTGCAAACTGATCAAAGCCTTGTTGTCCCTTTCACTTCACCTTCCACCAATATTTTACAGTTATTCGCAGATACCTTAACCTAACTTGATACCGACATCTTCTATAACTGTACGTATACATTATATATTTTTCCACACATACGTATGATCATATATGTGTATATACACGTAGTAATTTCTTCAACAACATGTGCATCTAGCATATATGACGCTTCATGTTCACGTAATCTCACGTTCTTCAGCTCGGATCTAAAATGGCCATCGACGATCGATTGTACAGTTTCTGATCACCGTGGTCCGATAGAGCCGATTAATTTGTGCAGCACTTCATCATTCCAACATATATATATATAAGTTAAAGTATCGTCCCATATATATGGGAAGCTATAGTTTCTCATTTATTTCTTGGTTGGCGATATATCAAAGTCGTCGAAACCGAAATCTTGAACACCGAAATCTTTGCAATCGATCAACAATGAACAGTTGTTAATCTCCTCCAATGAAGATTCTAAGAGAGTGTCAAAAAACGGATCCACTCCATCATGATCACCCCATAAACTGTTCATCAAGAGTTCATCTTCAAACATTTTGCTTTCCAGCAAGTTATTATTATTAGTAGAAGATGACTGATCATCAACGACACTGGGCAAGGTCGATGAATTCTGATGATCTTCACCGGTCATGGCACTTTCTGACGTCATCTCGTTATGATTGTTGCCTGCCTCATTATTGGTATCGATATCGGTTTGAGAAGAAGATTGATTATCTTGATCTTCCGGTGATTTTTTTTTGATGGGTTCGTGGGTGACTGGATCGATCCCCATCTTCACGAGCTTTTTCTTGATATGAGTGTTCCAGTGGTTCTTTATCTCGTTATCGGTTCTCCCAGGTAATCTACCAGCAATTTTTGACCACCTGAGGCAGAAGAAATAAACATCACAAAATGTCTATGTTCTCCGATGAAAAAAACAATTTGTATAAGTTGTCTCATGCATAATTTTAAAATTATATATATACCAAATATTAAAAAATGTTTTTCATTATAAAAGAATCAGTGGCCGAAATTTCATAGTTTAGAACTACACATTTTTTCTCATGATTATATATTTATTTTTTTTCGAAAAAAGAAAATAAAGGTAGAAACAAATGAATACTAACTTTTATTTTTATTTGACTTCATGAAATTAAAAATTTAAAGGATGAAAGATGATGAATGCATTTCCAAGAGAGATATATATAATAAAGTTAAGATGTTAATTAATGAATGAACCTATTGCCGAGTCGGGCATGGAGATGGATAACGAGCTGCTCTTCAGCATCAGTGAGGAGGCCTCTCTTGAGGTCAGGTCGGAGATAGTTGGTCCACCGGAGGCGGCAGCTCTTACCACAGCGGCGGAGGCCGGCCAACTTAGGGACAGCTCTCCAGCAACAGTGTCCGTTGGTGAGGAGGAAGTTGATGAGCTTCTTGTCTTCCTCCGCCGTCCACGGCCCTTTCTTCACTCCAACCTTGTCGCAGCAGGGTTGCCTCCCCATTATATATATATTTATATATTAATTTATTTACCCAGCTCACTCCTAGCTAGCTAGTCCTCACTATATATATATATATTTATTAGCTAGCTAGGTACTAATCGATCTTAAGAAGCAAGACTAGCTAGCTTAGCTACTTTGTGTGATAAAGATAAAGCCCCGTATCAACAAACCCCCCCCCCCCCCCTATCTACTCCCAACCTTATATACAAGTCGCAACACATCATTTGTCAATAGAGAGCATAATAGGATTCCAATGGGAGTTCCTACTTCCTAGTTACATGTTGTAAATTTGTCATTGTAGATAGTTCCTAGTTTTTAGTTTTATTTACTATTGGTTTCTACTTGTAATGATTAAATCAGAACTTTGTATTTCAATGGGAGTTTCTAGTTCCTAGATTTGTCACTGGATGCTGACTAGGCGCCACTAGGGGTGACTATGATTACTAATATTACCATTTTGCCATTATCAAGTGAATAGTGAAGTGAGACAATTCCTACTAGTAGGAACTCTCACGTTACTGTTCATGTCGGTTCCTACTTTTTAATATTATTTTATTCAATTATTTTGCTTCTTTTTTTTATTATATATATATATATATAATTATGCTACACTAAGTCGGACAATGACACGAGTCGTAATAGGTCGTTTTTAATATAAATAAGTTAAATAATGACACGAACCAAAATTACTACTTTTTAACTTCGAAACCAAAATTACTACTTTTTAACTTCGAATCAATTTTAGAGCTTTTCCAGACTTAATTTGTTTATATTTTACCATGTATCACAACCGTCAATTCTAAATTTTGAAAAATATTATAGTATTCCATATTATTAAACGTGAACTAACTTTTTTATTAAAAAATATTATATTATTTTAATGCATATATATTTATATATAATCTACTTATTATATTATTATTTATAAAAGGAATATTATTTTTTATTATGGTAAATTATATAAAAATAATATTTTTAGAATGATATACAATATATTTTTGTTTTATGTATATTAAAATTATTAGTAAAAACACGTGAGGGTTTCACCTTTAACCGATTTACTAATATGTATCTAATTAATGTGCATAAACGTGATTCTGCTAACGACGATGCATCAAGACATGTCAATCGATGAGTAACAGATATACACCGATATGATGAAATAATATTGATTCAATTAATTTAATTAATCACTATTTTTATATCAATAATTATATTTATCAATCATCATGCCCGTTGAGTAAAGACTGCACCTATTAGTAATATTACTATAGTAAAGTAACGTATAATATTATTGAAAAGATTCAACACTTCTAAAGTTATATTTGATTCTTCCATAGTGAATTATCAAATGAAACTGGCAAAAAAAAATTCAAGACGATTTGGTCGAACATCTCGGACGATTTAGTAATGTGTGTGACAATTCTATGTAGTCTTATATATATATATATATATATATATATATATATATATATATATATATATATATATATATATATATATATATATATATATATATTAATTTTTATTTTAATTGGCAACTTTAATGTATTATTTTTATATCTATTTGTAATGTTATTTTTAAATTATTGCAATCATTATTTTTAAAAAACTATGTGCTCATTTATATATTATATTTGTTTTTATACAATTTTTAAATACCAAAATAATCGTAATTACTTAATGTATAGTACGCAAATAATTGAACTAACTTAAAGACGCCGACTTTCAAATTTTTGGATAATTAACAACACACTTCGGTCAAAGTTGGAACCCAAATATTTGATATGAGATTGAAACTTTGACGAATTCATAAAAAATGTAAAATTTCGTTAAACAATCAGTTACATTTTTATGATTTTGTACATATTTTTTCCAAGTTTATTTTAATTAATTCAGTCTAACACTTGAATCTCATTCGGTAATATGATTTTTAAATTATGCCAATTATATTTAACAAAATTACATGCTTATTTATATATTATGTTCGTAACTTTTTATATAATTATTTTGTATTTATAAATATTTAATTTATCTATAGAGTTTTTTTTTTTTGTACAAAAAGTTATATTGTGAGTATAGAATTATGTGGGTCTCAATTTGGAAGTGGAACTAGACCTCCACCACTAGAGAGAGTTCATATTTTGCTATATCATTTACTGTAGCAGTTCCCACTTTGATGAATTGGCAGTGACATGGCAGGTGAGGTGGAGGAATTAGGAACTCAACATTGGAAGTGCAAGGTCACACTCGTATCCATCATTTTATAATTCACGCTTTACTACTAAAAAGTTCTTACCCAAAAGTTAAACAGGTTGTATATTTTGAAACTAAAGGATTCACATTTTATATCTATAAAATTGTTTTATATACATATATAATATATATATTCCATACTTAATATAATTGTTAAATAATATAGAGTTGTCCCATTGTTTAGTATGGATTCGGTTCATCTAATGATATTTTACACAAAAAAATGATATTTTACAATTATATATTATAGCTCAAAATATTTTAGATACATTATATGTTATAGCTCAAAATATTTTAGATATATACGTTGTTCCTAGTGTGGTTGTGAAATGTGAATAACTTGCTTGGAATAATGATCCATCAGGGGACCCAAACCGCTCATGTTCACTGTATGAATTATGACTGCATTTTTTTAAAAAAATTATCTTTCAAGTCCTTCAAATATTGGTATTGACTGTTTAGTACATCAATTATTTTTTTTTACTTTTAGGTGTCTCAATTATCTTAGGTGTGACTATTCACTAACATATGACTCGGTTCACAATTTAGGGAGCTCACATTGGCACAAGCATATCCTAGACACTATCACCTAGTTTGGGAGACCATGTCTAGTTCGGGTCAGGTCAAGCCCCTATCTCACATTGACTGGTCAAAACTCTGTATCAGTCATGACTCAATTAGATGTCTCACATTGACTAGATTGAGTTCGTGCTAGACATGGTCTCCCAAACTAGATGACCGTGATTGACATGAGCTTGGGCCAAGCCGAGCCCCTAACTAGATAAATTGAATCATGCGTTAATAAATAATTACACTTCGAATAGTTAAGATATCTAAAACTATAAATAAAAATAAAATACTACAAAATTACTAGTGGAAAATTGATATATTAAAAAAGGTAATTTTCTTTAATTTCACTAATAGATTATTGTGTTAATTTTAATATTATGTAACATTAGAAAATACTTTTAACTTTAAAATAATATGATATTACAGTTTTGACTGGTCTTATTATATCACTATTCACTACAATACCATTTGTCGTGTCGCCGTTTTTCTCATCATAATTATTATTATATAATAACATATATAAAACAAACATTAGTAAGTGTGTATACGAATAGATAGATGAGGGGGGCAAGAAAAGGACGGTGGAACTAATACGACGCTGTCGTTTGTGGAGGTAACGGATTCAATCTTCACTAGTGATTATGAGAATGAAAATTATTTATGGTTAGTATTTTATCCCTTACAAGCTGACCCGCTGCGAGTGGGGATTAGTATAAGTGTGGACCAAGCATGCTACGGGTGCTGACCTCCAGATGAGGGCCCCTAGGACTACCTCGCGGAAAAAAAAGGATAAATGGAAAGGTATTAAATAGATGGGAAGATAGCCGGCCCAATGGAGGGGTGACACGTGAGCTGTATCCTCACATTTCCGGTCTTACCATAATTCTACACAATCTCTCAATTCTCGTCGTATACACTCAACCATTTCCATCATCAATTTCGTCATCTCATCCCGAAGAAGGTGTGTATAAATCTCATCCCGAAGGTGTGTATATCATCTTTCTTCTTTGTATTCAACAATTGTTTCTTCTTTACATAACTTACCGTAAAGAGAGGAATATATATATATATATATATATATATATATGAGTTAAATGTACATTTGGAGCCACATATTTGACCAGTATAAGTTTTTGGTGTCATATGTTTAATTTTGTAGGTTTTTGGTGTCATATGTTTGAGAAATTATATGTTATTGTGCTTCCGTTAATCAACACTTATCTTGACCGTTAAATACTTTTATTTTGTTCAATTTAGTCCTAAAATTTATATTTCTAAAATTTAATATTTACAATTTAGTCCTTATTGTTTGCTCAAGTCACCGCCCAAGGCCGCCGGCCACCACCCACCACCTCCAAAGCCGTCGACCACCACGAAAAGGCCTGCCACCATCACCTGGGGGCGGAAACCACCCCAATTGGTGGTGGCTACAGCCCTAATCGGGTCGGCCACCACCAATTGGGGCCGACCACCACCAAAAACTAACTGTGACTAACGGAAGCACCAAAAACATACAACCTCTCAAACATATGGCACAAAATGCCTACAAAATTAAACATATGACACGAAAAGTCTACACTAGTCAAACATGTGGCACCAAAAGTATTTTTAACCCATATATATATATATATAGCAAACATAAATACATTAAGAAAAATATTTTCATCAAATATAAATAAAATTATTTTTTTTCTCGCGGGTGGTTCTAGGAGAGGCCCTCATCAGGAGGGCAACACCCGTAGCATGCTTGCTCTACACCTAAACTAATCACCACTCGTACCGGGTCAGCCCCTAAATGGTAAAGTGCTGGCCATGAATAATTTTTCATTTCTATGGTCACTAGTGAGGGTTGAACTTCTGACACCTGGTTAATGGATGAGGCGCTGAACCACCACACCATTATTACATGGTTATAAATAAACTTTACATACACAAAATGACTATTAATTTTACTAAAAGATTAGACATAGACTTTACATCGGTGGGAAAAACAAAATACAATATTGTTTTTACTTTTTAGTATATTTATAGTTTAAAGGTTTATCGGTAAAACATGTTTGATCAAATTTGACTTTTGGTATAATTTTTTTTTTACTGCAATAAGTTTGCACTTTATAGACTTTTGATGTATCTGTTAGTTGACTGTTAGGTTTGACCGTTAAGTTGCATATGTCTAATATATGATTAAACCTCTAATTTTTTTTCTTTAAGTTTAGTCCTCCTATTTAAATTCCTAATTTATAAATTAGTCTGTAAACATTTCAATCCGACTCTAGGTCCATTTGATCTAGTCACGGTCCAAGCCATGTCTGGGTTAGACCCCGGTTAGAGTCGGTCAGGTCCGGGGACCCTAACTAGGGTCTGACCGGTCGTGGGTATGATCTTGGCTAAGTCAATTTTGAATTACTCTATCTATGTCATTTGGACCTAGGGTCCGATTGAAATTGTTTAGGGAATAATTTGTAAATTAGAAATATAAATTGGGAACTAAATTTAAAAAAAAAAAAAAAAAATTAGAGGGCTAGTCAAATATAAGGCACGTGCTACTTAACGGTCAAATCTATTGATCTACTAACAAATGCACAAAAAATCTACAAAATACAAAAATATTACAACAAAAGTCTAAAAAAGATGTTCCACAAAAAGTAATTTTTTTTCAAATATATTTTAAAATAAACCATTTAACCACATATCTATATCTAAAAATCTATATATATATATATATATATATATATATATAATAAAACAAAACTATCTATAGTGAAAGGTGGGAGAGTGTTTAATTAATTAATTATATATATATATATATATATATAATTAATTAATTAATTAATAAAGAAAAATCTATATATATATATATATATATATATATATATATATATATATATATATATATATATAATAAAGCAAAATGAGAGAGACTAACAGTTTCATTCTCAGCGCAACACGTCATCACCTTAAAACCAATAATGATTGACACAAATTGCCAATAAGAATTTGACGTATCATATTTCTTCCATTGATAGATATTTATTCTTCAGCAACCCTCTTTACAAGTTACAACAAATATAACAACTAATCTATAGCTTTGTATCTCAACGTGCCTAAAGATATATATAATAAAGCAAAAGGAAAGATAAAGCATAAATTCTGAACGCAACACATCAGCGCCTCAGATGAATTTAAACGTGACCCTTACATTTCATCACGCGCAACTTACTACAGACTTTCTAATGTGGTCGCTGGGCCTAATGTGCATTGTAGGCCGAATGTTGTTGTATTTTAAGGGCCGAGATGTATTTTTTTTTCTTTGCCCAACATAGTCATTCCGCACAAATAGAGTCCGTTCAGATTATTATCTAAGAAAACACATGTTAAAAATTTATCATTAATCAAGCAAAAAATATAGCTGTCATCAATTCATCATTAATTAATAAATACAACCAAAATATTCAGCTTACCAATTCAACAGTAATTTTACTAATACATTATTAATTAAGAACTGCAACTCATAACCGAGCATTTCAGTAAATTAAATGCCCACTTTCTTAGTTAGGAAGACGAGCCTCATTCTTCTTGAAGGTCTCTCAAAACATCTGGAAGTTTCAAACAAACGGTTTAGGGAACTGAAGAAGCATATGTTACAAAATTGAATCGTTCAATTTGCCAGTGAATGAAGCTCCAAAAAACAAAGCGCAAATTAAATTCAGCTCAACTTATGATTGTGCTTCCAATCATATATAAACCATACCTGAGACATGCTTTGCTCTTCAGATATGATCCATGGGTCCATTCTGACGGTGGTGGAGCGACTCCATTTTGGCCAACGAGGACGTCTAAAAGATCTTGCGACGTGAATAGGACCCAGATACTCTGGAGTCTCTTCATATATATATTATAAAGGAAGAGGAAAGAGAATAGTGAAATGTGAATGTGCCACGTCAGCAATGAGGTGAAATATATGTGTGTCACGTCAGCACTTGATGGATATGAGTTGAGCTTACCATTTTTTATGGGTATGAGTTGGACTCACAATTTTTAATGGATATGAGTTGGGCTCACAATTTTGTTTATACTGCTGGGCTGTGCTAAAATGTTTTTTTTTTTTAATTATCAATAGTTGGTTGATCTTATTTAGTTATAGGAATTTATGAAGTATATTATAACAGTTTGGTCATTGTAATTCAATCAAAATATTATTATATTTATTTGCACAAATTCATTTATAGTTACCTCATGTGGAAATCGAGAACATATATACGGGTTAGGTATGTTGCTTGACTTTATTTCACTGCTATACTTGTCATATTTGCGTCTTTTGTCTATCCTTTGTGTATGTTCATAGGTGTTCCACCCCTTGCTGCACTCACCCGTGCTGACTTGGTTTGTCCTGAGAAGGACTCTACTGCTGGTGAGGAGTGGGCACCCTTTGCTGTTGGGGGACCCCGTTTTCCCAAGGAGGCCAGTCTGACTACTCCCGAGGTGGGGGTACGCGTTCTTCAGCGGATTATCCCTCCTGGGGATCGGAGGGTCCGTCCTAGCGAGCCTGAGGACGCGCAGGCATATGCTGAGGGGTGCGCTGGCATGTCTTGCGCTTGTGAGTATTTCTATTTACTCTTTTGTAACTTGTATGTATTTTTTTCATTGTTGTCATCACTTGTTTATTTTTTATCTTTGTGTTACTTTTGTAGGACGTTGCTCAGATGGCGAACCTTTCATCATTCGTGATTGAACTTGCGGAGGAGAAGAAGGCACTCCAGGATAAGTGCATGATCGCTTGTCATGAAGCGGAGAGCGCGAAAGAGAGAGCACGCTTCTTGGGTTCGAAGGTCGCTGATTTGAAGGCGGAGTTTTCTTTCCGTCAGGCTCGAGTTGCTGCACTCGAGTCTGATCTTACTGCCGGAGAGGCACATAGCCTTGCCTTGCAGGCTGTGAAGGAGGAGGTTTAGGAGGACAACAAGGCTGAAGGAGTTGCAGAGTATAAGGCCTCTGAGTCTTTTCTTGAGGATATCCGGGCAGGAGCCGATGAGTTGCTATATGACTCCATTGAGGGTCTTATTGAGCAGGTATATTCCTTGCCCCGATCTAAGCTTTGATCAATTGGGTCCGCATTCCACTTTTGCCGTTGGGCATGTGGCTGCTTTACGTCTTAGGGACGGGATCGTTCCTCCTGCTGCTGTGGTGGATGCCACCCCTATTGTTGAGGCGAGTGCCTCTGCTGGTGTTGAGGCTGATACTCGTGAATACGAATTAGTGTTCGATGATGATTGTGAGCCGCGTATAGTGGAGGGTACTTCTCATGGTGAGGTTGTCCTAGGGGCATGTGGAGGTTCCGTTGTTCCGGGTGTCCCTGCCGTGTCGTTGGGTTGATTGCTAGTTTTATCCAAACTTTGTATATAGTTTTAGCTCCCCGTGTTGGGTTGAGGTTGCTTTTTAGGTGTTATCCCTTTGAACCCTTTATGCTTATGCTTTTGTGTTTGACATTGTCGCATGGATCCTGTCATGAATGGTTTAGTAATGAATGATAATTTGGTAATAATATTACATACCTTTGTTTGTATGATTGTCCTGTTAGATTACAGGGAGTAATCACTACGGATACTATAAACAAGGTACATGCTAGTAATATCAATTACGCAGCGGAAGTTTCACACATACCTTTAAGGTGATCCGTAGACCCAAGATCTTTTCGATAGGGAGTTCACGATCCTCCGGTCGGGACCCGTAAAGGTTCTTGTTAGAGAAGCCCAACGTGGTGCAGCTCCACATCAAAGCATCTGATTGATTCTTGGCACAAGGAAAGATCTCTGGAGAGTTTGCTCGAAAGAAATTTGGCACACCTTCGGTGAGGTAAGGGTTCGGCCGAACTAGTGTGGTGTGGGAGTAGGTTTTTTCTCTCCAAAACTCTCTTGTGAGGGAATTATGATTAACCCTAAAATTTCTCTAACACCTCTTATTTATAGGAGGAGTAAAGTGGACAAAAGTCCACTTTACCCCAACCATAAATTCGGCCGGCCTATGTATTTGGAGAGGCCCAATTTTGGGCCTCCCATGTCAATTGAGATTTGGGTCTGGCCCAATTACCCTAATTTGACATTTACCCAAGTTCATTAGGTAAACTATACATATTATGGGCTACCAATTACGGCGCCCATCAATATATGCTTACAGCTCCCACTCGCCGGAATGGGAGGGTTCCTGTTAATGTATTGTTGTCTAAATCCGCATCAACATTTCTCCCCTTTGATCTGCTCCGTGCTTCCGAATAGTTCATACGAGGTTTGCCGTGCGACCGGCGAATACGACGGGCATCGCCCTACTCATCGGTTAGGAGTGTTGTAGCGCCCGCGAAACGTTGATTCCCCTTTCTCCAATCAACATGTTATAAACAACATTTATATATATTGTACCGCGCTGTATCCTAGGCAACTGATAATTCTTCATTTGCCTAGTTTCCACATAGGAACACTTCTCCAAGGCATCCGATGATTCTGGAGACTAATGAGACAATTAATTAAACCCTAGCAAACAAGCACCGACCGATCGAGAGGAAACGATATGTCCCACGTCTCTTCCAGTGCGGCCGAGCTCTCCGAGCAGACTTCCACAAGGCGGTCACCAAGAATCTTCTTTATGAAATCGGCATCACTTTTAGACAATGTTCTTCGATCCAGAGGTCCACCTGAAATTGCTACAGTGTCATAGTGAATATATAATATTATATACATCACATACAACTTCAAATCGTGAAGGCACACAACACACAATATATCAGATCTTGTGGACTCGACTATACGGTACGTGATATCATGTTTGTAAAAGATTTCATGTGAAATAATATTTTCATACATAAAGTTATATGTATTGATACGCTCCACTCCCTGAAGTGAGTGTAGATACAAGTGAGTAATCACATAAATATATATTTCGCTCCCTAAAGAGAGCATCGTAAGTTATGATTATAACGAAGATATACTCCACTCCCTAAAGCGAGTGTGGTAGTTTGAGATTAGAGTGATGATATCATCTCTAAATTGCTGATGTGAGTATTACAATGGTAATATATTCCACTCCCTTAAGTGAGTGTTGATATTTATGAACAATGAGGATATAGCGCACTCCCAGAAGTGAGTGTTGCAGTTTATAATTATAATAACTCGATAGAGTACATCTAACCGTTATAATTACCATGGTCGTGGACATGGATGACTTTAAAAGAGATGAAATGGTTAGCATCATCATGATATCAATAAGAAATATGATGCATCTTACAAATAAAGAATGCATGAAAATAATGCAAGTCCAATTGATTTGGAAGAATGATAATTTTGAGATGCGCGATGACGCTAGCGGAAAATTGATGATATTATGCAGCGCAAAATTTGATGATTTTATGAAGCGCAAAGACATTAGGCAATATTTGACTATTGATATAAAATAAAACATTTGCATATATTACTCGTTAATACCGAGATATTACGATTACAAAAGATGCATTCTTTATGAATATCCGATCCTGAAGATTCGATATTACGATCCTGAATATCAAATTTATAAATATTCGTATTTACTTTATTTTAAATTCCGCATTTACATTTATCTTTTATATTTCTTGCACTATATTTACATTTGAAGTTTATCTTTTATAATTCTTGCATTAAATTATATGTATTGCACTTTATTATAATATGATCCAGAAGATCAAGAGCTATTGCATATTAATATTTCAGAAGCTCAAGAATTACTAATTTTAGAATCCAGAAGATTCTGAATGTATGAGAAAGGATCTAGAGAATTCATTCCATGGATTAAAGATCTTCATATATAAGATCAAATCATGTATATCATGAATTATTATAAATAAAAGATCTGAAGATCCAAATAGATCATGGGTATTGAATAAAAGTTCATGAAGATCCTAGAAGATCTGGAAACTAATATTGGATCCCGAAGATCCTAAATATCTCGTAGTATGAATTAACGAGATTGAAAATCCATGAAGATCTTGAATTATGAACAGAGATCCTAAAGATCCTGAATTATTTCGAATGAACGATCTGAAAAGATGAAATCAGGATTCTAGAGATACTAAGAAATTTTGAGGTATGAACAAAAGATCTTGAGCTATAAATAAATGATCTTGAATATCATGAATTACAAATATTTATATGAATTTATATTTTACGCTTACGTTTTATGCATTTTTTTTTTTATATATCTTTCATATAATTTATTCATTTATTTATTATTATAAAGAAGTGATTACTCCGCAATCATCATTATGATGAAGATGAATAAAATAATATGCGGATTATGGCATATCTCTTACGGAAATATGAAAGTTATACATATCAGTTAAACCAGAAGTTTACTGATACATAGAGGTAAACCAGAAGTTTGACCCATATAATACAATATTTGGCGTGACCGGTTACAGACCATTCCGGATCACTTACGATGCGCAAAATATTAATTAGAAGAACCTGAAGATTCTCCATAAATCATTATGATACTTACTCTCAAGGATTCATTATGTGATCATCATCAACTAAGTTCGGGATAAAATCCCCTTGTTTATGGAAATTATAAAGGTGAATATGGGCCCGTTCACCCGCCATGTGGACCGCGATATTATTTTGAAAGATGCATCTACATTATGGTCACATGTGCGTTGATTATGAATTTGCAAGAACAAATTTCAGATTATGCAATAAAGAATGATGATTATGATATTAAAAGTTGATATTTCATATAAGAATCAGACAATTGCATGTCTATATTCGCAGTATAGCATAAAATTTACAAAGAGCCTCCAATTAAATAGTTAAACTGCTACCAATGAGAGCAAATTGAGTACAACCGCATGCCATTATGAAAACAGTGATATAATTACGCATCCAGCCAATGTTATATTACAATTCTCCCTATTACAACCAACTTTTGGTTAAGAGAAAAATTCTCATAAATTAATTTTATGATGTGCAATATATGTTTAAATTGCTCCACCGCAACGCACAAACATGGGTCTGGAATGTTGGGAAACATATTTTAATTTTGAGAACAATGACTGAAATATATTAAAGTAAGAGTTGCTGATTGTCATTGATGAACTGCGTTTTCCCAACATTAGGTGGAGAAAAGAAGCAGCTGGCAGAAAAGAGACTAAAAAAAGGTGTTATTATCTCATTTAGATCCTCGCACAATGATAATATGAACATGAAGTTCAAAGAGTTAAACATATTCAGTTACTGCCTATTAAGTGACTTTTTGAGACCCCGAAAGTCATAAGTATAGCACCAGCTGCAAATGCTCCAATTTTGAAATGTCCCGACATGACAAATTTTATAATGAAAAATAACTCAAGCCTGAAGCGTGCGATAATGGTTCCAAAGAAATTTTGAAAGAAGAATGGAGCATGGACATAAAAGAAAAGAAAAAAAAAAGATTAATATGGTCTTATTATAGAGGTGGTTTCCCAAAAATGTATGGAGACAAAACTAAATATGAAACCCCAGAAGTGGTTCAGGTACCTGAAAATAATTGTAATAAAGAGATCTCGATGAGTTATTTCGTTAATGGGAAAATAATGGAACCGAGAATATCAAGTTGTCGACAACAGTTTTGAATATTATTCATGATTGAAAACATAAAACAACATGAGGATCTTGAGCTCAATATGTCAAAGAATCATTATGATTGACCAAAGTTTGAAATGACGCATGTATTAGCATGAAAAATGCAGAAAGTGGAAGACAGTGGATACAAATTATTTCCCACATAAATAAATAGTGTCGTAAGATATATATGCACAGCCTGCGGTACAAATATTATATGCAGAATCATGACAATTATTATATGGATCTTGGTGGAGTAATCACCTTCAAATATACTATTACGTTGACAGTACATAAAAATTTTTAAATGTGTCTCACAAATGAATTATTTACAGCCTATTTGGGTGGCTAATTTGATAGTGGAAGCCAAGTGAAAATCCCGGAAGGATTTAAAATACTAGCATGGAAAATCTTCCAAAAATGTTGGATAATAAAGATATTTTACCATCTAAAAATAATGCAGCCTGATTATGGTATTCTCCACATTGTATAGCTCATTTGGGCTAATATATATCAGATGATATTATACGAATAAATTAAACTAATATTTGATAATTTGAACTGATCACGCTATAGCCGAGGATAGGCATCGCGTGAGGGGGAGAATTTGAAGATATTGAAACTCCTGAAGAGTTTTAAATACAACCAATTTATGATGATGTTAAAATTTAGACGAAATATATTGAAAGGACAAATGTTTGGCTCTGCCTGAAGATCGAGTACTTAAGAGATTGAAAATATTATTGTCCTATAAAAATGTCTTAAAGCTATTTTGCATAGCTAAACACATCTATTGAGTACGTCAGTGGTTGTAAGAATGATAGATTTGAATAAATATATTTTCCGTCATCGTGAGATTGATGAAGAACATATGGTCCAGGAGTACCTTATATAGTGCTACATTAGCGCTAATATATCTTGCTAATTACAAGGAACATGTTATATTATTGGTTATAAGCAAGATTTAATTCATCCATAATACTGTGAAATTGGAAAAATGTTAAGAAAATATTGCGGTATCTCCGAGGGATGAATAACGTGAACTTGTTATCATAAAGAGACAATACTTGAATTTATTAACTATATGTAGGTGAAGTTGTGCAATTTGATTATTAGAATAATGCAGCATGTGTCTCTTAGATGGAAGAAGACAATATCAAAGGAGACGAGACGAAACATATTTTCCCAAGTTATTTTTCATCCACGATGTTGAGAAGAAGGCAACATAACATCCAACAAGTCTGTGCGGATTTATTCCCGGAGGTTTACCGACTGCGAAATTTGAAGATTGGTGAAAAATGCGGAATTGCTTCGACTTAATGAAATTACGTGATGTCAACATCAGAGGGAGAATCTACACCGCTGTACTCTTTTTCCCTTAACCAAGGTTTTATCCTACTGGGTTTTCCTGGTAAGGTTTTTAACGAGACAGCTTACAAAAGGGATCCATAATTGTGTAATATTTTTCCTTCACTAGATTTTTATCCCGATGGGGTTTTTTCTAGTAAGGTTTTAACGAGGCACAATTCCCTTATGAACATCCAAGGGGGAGTGTTATGAATATACATGTATATATGTTCAATATTGTTTATATATCATCTTCCTTATTTAGACTTTCCTAGTATTGATTTTACTTCATTTCCAAGTCTATGTAATCACTATATAAGGGCCCCTATGTGTGATAATAAGATCATCCTCAAGTTCCCTCTTCTATTAGCTCTCTACTTTCGTAACATATATAGATTAAATGTAATGAGTTAAATAGTATATACATATACATAACATGCATATTTAATGTTACTCAACTTTCATTTTTAAATGCGAGGCGCAACATTTATTTTTTCATACAGTGAGGGATTGCAAATTTACATATACACTAATATATACACTAATTTCTATAAAATTGAGGGGTTGCAGTTGTAACCCCTCAACTGTACGTGGCTACGCCCCTGTCCATCCTAATATGAGGAGCATTCTAAAAATCACATTTTCTGTGAGAGTAATTCTACCATTTTAGATATAGTTCTATCATTTAAAAAAAAAAAATAAGTATCACTACATGACTAATTACGTCCAAATAAATATTTGATACAGTTAATAATTTATCCACAAACTAAAATTGGACTAATACATTATTAAAAAACAAAATCTAATTAATAATTTATATGACTTTCCAAATGTCAGGTTTTATTTGGGTTTTCCTTTTATGCAATAAGAAGTGGTTGTAACTTGTTACGAGGTTGCCACCAACAGTGTATGTCTAGTGGTTAAGAGCGTTTACTTCAACGTGGTTTAACTCCAATGTCCCAAGTTCGAAACTCCTCAGGGGCGTCATCTCGTAGTGATCTATTTAAAAAATATATGCTCCCGTCTAGCCCACACACCGCGTCAGGCATATGAGGAGGCCAGTAGAACTGGGCACATACCGGCTTCTTGACTATGCTATGTTGCTGGTGGGGCTACGTTGACGAGGTCAATGCATGCACTAGTTGCTCGCTAAGTCTGGTCGGAAAAAACTCAAACAATGAGCAGGAGAGCTTGAACACTACGTAGCGGGATCGACCTAAAGTTGTCACTATTGTCCATTACTTTGACTTGTCAAAGGGGTTCCGGACCTTCCAGATCTTAGTGTGGATTTAAAAAATGTGTATTAAAGAATTTTTTTTTTCCCTCTGGGTTGTATTAGGTGTCGCAGCCCTCGTAGCATGTCATGATTATTTTTTTCCATTATATGTCACTAGCGGAGATTAAACTCTTAGCCTCTTATTAAGGAATTAGATGCTGAACAACCACACAATATTACTTGGTTGTGTGTATTAAAGATTATACATATAGAAAATAAATATATATAGTTTTTTTTTTAAAGAAATGTGATTTAAACTTCATATTTTATATTACAAAACTAAAAAATTATAATTCTTCTTAGTTTTGCATGATTAAGTTAATAATAATATGTAACAGAATTTGTGAATTTAAGTTTTAACATGCACTTAAATTGATAATGTCTTATTAGTTATTACGTTATTAAATAATATTTTACAAAGATATGTTTTCTTTCAATTTATTTGAATATTATTTATTTTTAAATAATGTAATTAAATAGTGATAATTTTGTTAAAGTTTATAATTTACGAAAGTATTTTTTCTATGTAAATTTTATAAACAACATATATTGACATTATTTAAATTCATCAAACACCGACCTAATTAAACTTAAACACAACATTTACAGTTTTATTACTGTTATAACAATAAACTAAATCACAATTTATTGTCAGACTTTTTTTTGGCAACTAAGATTATTGGAAGACTAGTTTTTATTTACTGTAATCACTTTGAACTTTGATGATGATCGTTTAGTAATCACAATTTTTTTTTTTTATAAGTAAAAGAACAATTATTGCATTAGAGAAGGAGACGGATTGCACAGTGCCGCGGATATCCACTAAAGTGACGCTTTAGCAACTAATTATAGATTGATTATAGATTGATTAGACCAATTAGTAAAACGAGTTGTTGTTAGGTTATAAAGTCTAGGTCAACGGGTCGTCAATCTAGAATTTATCTCCCACTAATGAAATGTCGGGTTCAGTGTTCCTAGGGCTAGTCGTTCTGATCCATGCCCTTCTGCTCCCTTGGGGTAGTCGTTCTGATATATGTCCTTCTCTTCTTTCCTTCTGACCTCCTCTCCTTTCTCTCATTCTGACCTCCTCTCCTTCTCTCCTTCTGACCTCCTTTCCTTCTCTCCTTCTGACCTCCTTTCCTTCTCTCCTTCTGACCCCCTGAGGCTTGTACTTCTTACCCCTGGGGCTTTTCCTCATGCTCTATGCTCTTCTGCTTTCTTGGCTCTCTTCTCCTTGCCACCCTGCAAGAGGGGCAATACCAGGCACAAAGGGGGTGGTGCCTGATGAACCCTCTCCGATGCCTAAGTCAGTACGGTTTTTAGAGAGATAAAGCTAGAGAGATGTCAGAGCAAAATTATCCAAATTGCCAAGATGTCCAAATGAATTGTGAAGGTGGGGTATTTATAGGCAACGGTGTCATTAAGGTGACATAATGACATCGTTAACCTTTAAACACAGTTAATTAACCTTTAAACGCATAATCAAGACCTTAGGACACGGAGAAGGTAGGCGGAATAAACTGGGTGTGGGAGTCCAAGGGTGGTGCCGGGGCCCTTGGGGGGAGGGAAATCCGACCCCCAAGGGTAGAGGTTGGGTGAGGGCACCCAACCCCTCCTAGGGAGGATGGGGTTGGCCAACCCCATCCCCCCTAGGGGAGATCGGGTTGGCTGACCCGATCTCTCCTAGGAGAGATCGGGTTGGTCCACCCGATCTCCCCTAGGGGAGGTCGGGTGTGGCCACCCAACCTCACCTAGGTGAGTTTGACTCGGCCGGACGAGCGCTTCGGCCTCGTCCGAGCCGTTGGTGTTCTCGCGAAGTGTTCGGGTTGAAGTTTCGATTTACAATCATTAATGGGATGATAAAAATACAACGATTCGGAAGTCAACGGGTTCAAATTGGGCGTACATCCATCACATGCCCCCGAGTCAACCAATGGCTTGACCCTTGATTGACTCTATTTTAGGATGGTATGACACGCGCAATTTGAAACCGGGATTTTACCTTTTTGTCTGAATGCTTACTTACCCATGGATGTGTGCCTCTGACTCTGCCCCCCTGCCTTATAAGATAGAGGAATTGTAAACGTCAGAACAGTACGGACACGTGCCTAAGCACGCGTCCGTCTGAGGTGGGAATAATAAATCTTTCCTTGCTACGGACGTATATTCGAAAAATACACGCTCGCATAGGGATTCAATATGAATATGGCTAAGCGATTCATACTTCAATTTCATGTCGGGATTTGTCTAAGTGGAGAAAAATTTCAATTTTGGTCCGAAATTTTTCTAAGTATGGGATACTAGAAAATATGCCTATAGGATGTTAACTAGGAGTGAACATGGACACATCATGAACATGAGGACGTGTACTAGCATACATGCAAGTAGGAACATAAGGATGGGAGTGAGTATAGACATGCTGCGATTGTAGTCATGAATGTATGCATAAATATATGGCGGCCATGTGCATGGACGTCTAAATGTTTGAACACATGGGAGTGTGTACGTGGGCATGCATATGAGTGCAAGCATGAACATGTATGTATGTATGGACGGGTTGTGAGTATAAGCATGAGTGATGATATTGATGTACCTGTAGATGTTAATCATGAATATGAGCATAAGTGCAAAGGTGAGAGCATAAACCTCTCCTTTACCTGAGGGTAGGAACTCTGCCACTCGATGGGACATAACATTCCGCCTCCCTCGTACTAGCGTGAGCATTGTCCATTAACCTCGACCTTCGGCATGTGTAACATTTTTCCTTCATTCGTTGGAGCGTGTGTATAGCTCTTGACCTTTACCCTGCCATTTGTTCCCCATAAAAGTGAGGGTGAAAATGCTTACACGCTTTCTTCTTACCGCCGCGAGCGAAGGGGTCTATTGACATGTGTTAAGGGTTGACCCTTCCTTCGGATGTGTTGGAGCGTTGCTCCATTTGGGGAAACTAAAAGTTTGCCCTCTTCCCTTGGTGTTAAGGTTGCCCCCGTAGTAGGCGTATCTCGCCCCTCCATAAGTAAGGGTCGATCTTTGCGTTGGTTGCTCGTATAGATGACTCACTTTTGGGAAGCTTTCTTCTTCAGACAGGGAGACCTTGAAGATCGTTTTCCAAGGTAGTCAGACCAAATCTGACTGTCCGTTGAATCGGACGAGAGGGAAGAACCCTCTAGTTCTGCTTATCAAGCCAAGAAATTTTCTAAGTCAGGGATGGCTGCTAATGCTTCCAGTGTGTTCTTTTTCCCTTCTCTTTTCTTTGTGATATATTTATGATTGTTCTCATGCTGCTTCCTTCTTGTTGTTAGAGCGTTCTTCCCTGGTTACCGAATGGTTCTTGTGGTGGGTGAGAGTTCAAGTCAATCTAAATCCAAGGCACGGAAACCTGACTCTGAGGTCGGGCCCTCGGCTGCCAAGGAGAAGGAAACCGCGATAGGCTCTCCTTCAAGTGCCCCCTTGCTGACTCCCTCCCATGATAAAGAGGTAGTGGTTGAAGAGGCGCCCTCTTTGCTTGACAAAAGGAAACAACCTGTAGCTGGCGATGGGGTGATCATAGGTCTTGATGTCTCTTCTCTATCCTCTGCCCCCCAGCCGAGGGACCGAGACTCAGGTTCATTTCATCTTCATGTAGATTTGACGACTTTCGAAGGTGTCTTTGGCTTTCCTATGGGTTATGTTATTAACCCGTGCGTTGAAAATTTTTCTTTTGGTGATGGGTGTGATCATCGCCTTTCATTGAGGTTCCTTTCTCTTGCCGTGGCTCGGATTAAGATAGCGAATTCTTACTTGGGAGTTCGGTGGAGACTGTTCTTGAGTTAGCCTCTACTAGTATCGTAGTTGTGATCGTTGTGGGGATCGTTTTGTTATATGCCCTCAATAGTGTTTGTGGTGATTCTTTGCTTCATGGTTGATTTCATGAGATATGGAGGTTGTCTTCATAATGAGGACGTCTCCTACCTAGTATCCCCCAGTGGGTTGAAATATAAGTGCCTACCTTTGATGAGCGTATGAAGGGTGTTGTTTCTCCCTTTTTCTTGAACCTCCTCCTAAGGCTAGGCGTAGCCTTTTGATGTTCGTGGTCGGGATGGTGTCTTTACAATGCATGTCTTTGACAGATGTTTTATGATGTGCTGCCATGATAATCACTTCGGGGTATGTGGACGTGATAGCCACTTCGTGACGTGTCGGAGTGATAGCTCTTCTGTAGTGTGTGGACATGATAGCCAGTTCAGGGTATGTGGACATGATAGCCACTTCAAGGTATGTGGACATGATAGCCACTTCAAGATATGTGGACATGATAGCCACTTCAGTGTATGTGAACATGATAGCCACATCACGATGTATGGAGTTGTGCTTTAGTATTCCTTTCTCATTGGAGAGCCTTCATTGCTATAGTTGCCTTTTGTTTAGGCTATGTTTGTTGGGTTAGGTCCCGATGTCTCGTCTTGTCGGATGTTGTATCCTTTATGCTCTTTAGATGTCTCCTTCATGAGTTGTGCTTGACGATGTTCAAGTCTGATACGAGCATAGGTCACGCGAGGGCGACATGCAAGACAATAACGTTTGTCGGAGGTTGATTTGTGCGACTTATAAGGCAATTCTCTTTTTGATGGGTCGAGTTTATTTTGAGAGCCTTGAACTTTGGATTTCATGTCTTTGCTATCCTTCTTGGTGGTGTTGGGTTCCTTTGAGATACTTCTCTTGACTTGTGATATGGATGGTAGGATAAATTGTTACTTTTCATGATAACCTCTTGTGCTTCTGTGTATGATCCTTTGGTCATGGACTTCTCCTTTGTATATGCTTTCATTTCCTTATCTTTCTTTTGTGCTTTTCTTCACATCATACCTGCTATCTCATCAAGAAAAAACATTATGTGTTCTTTATACAACTTTACTTTGCAATTGTTTTCTCATGGAATCCTTCTCAGTATGGTGCGATGATCTCTTCTGATACCCTTTAAATGGTATATATGGTACTGTTAGACCAAAGATACGCTCTTGGTGGGCGTCGAATCTGTTCACGAGACAGGCTCTCGGAGGGCACTTAACGTTTCACAGGATAGGCTCCCGGAGGGCGCAAGTTAGACCAAAGATACGCTCCTGGTTGGCGTCGAAAACTGTTCACGAGACAGGCTCTCGGAGGGCACTTAACGTTTCACAGGATAGGCTCCCGGAGGGCACAAGTTAGACCAAAGATACGCTCCTGGTTGGCGTCGAAAACTGTTCACGAGACAGGCTCTCGGAGGGCACTTAACGTTTCACAGGATAGGCTCCCGGAGGGCACAAGTTAGACCAAAGATACGCTCCTGGTTGGCGTCGAAACTGGTAGTTTGAAATCTACCTCAAGATACGCTCTTGGGGGCGTCGAATCTGGTAGTGTTTTTTCTACCTCAAGATACGCTCTTGGGGGCGTCGAATCTGGTAGGTTGCAAATCTACCTCAAGATACGCTCCTGGAGGCGTCGAAATTCGTAGTTTTTGGAAACCACTCTCAAGATACGCTCTTGGTGCGTCGAAGGTCGCAGTATAGAAACTACTCTCAAGATACGCTCTTGGGGGCGTCGAAGGTCGTAGTATGAACACTACTCTCAAGATACGCTCCTGGGGGCGTCGAAGTTCGTAGTTTTTGGAACTACTCTCAAGATACGCTCTTGGGGGCGTCGAAGGTCGTAGTATGAACACTACTCTCAAGATACGCTCTTGGGGGCGTCGAAGGTCGTAGTATAAAAACTACTCTCAAGATACGCTCTTGGGGGCGTCAAAGTTCGTAGTATAAAAACTACTCTCAAGATACGCTCTTGGGGGCGTTGAATCTGTTCGCGGGATAGGCTCCCGGAGGGCACAAGGTTCGTAGTTTTAGAACTACTCTCAAGATACGCTCTTGGGGGCGTCGAATGTGTTCGCAGGATTGGCTCCAGAGGGCTCATAATATTACCTATCTTGTGTCCCTTCTCATGTATGGTGCGTTTTTGGTATGCTTTTCGAGTCTTGACTTTTCCTTCTATGATATTGCCTGCTACCACGCTTTTTCTTCAATGTGGGAGATCACCTTTCGAGGGCGATGTTTGTGTGTTGCCAACTTAGGACGAGTTCGTGCATGGGGTTGAGGATGTTTTCCTCTTATGTGACCTCTTCTAGGAGAAGTGGTATTGCATGTTGTTTTGATCTTCTGCCTCTAATCTCTTCTTTTACACTTAGGTGGACTACCAAGCACTTATTCGTTTGGTGCCCCCCAAGTTGCTTGGTGGTCATATCGCCTTTCATATTTGGCCGCTGAAGGCCCCTCGTTCATTTTCTTGGTTGGGTACCTCTTATGCTCGGGGCTCCCTTGTCTGCTTGTTTGAATGCGATGAGTGTCCCTTGTAGGATTTATTCTTTCTCGTGCTTGCTTGTTTCAGTCATAGGCGTGGTTTGGATAATGTCTTTGTCGGATGTATCTTTAGAGGTTGGGTGGAGAGCTTTTGCTTTGGGTGGGTGGGGGTGATTTTCATTCTCTTGATAACCAGGATGCGGCAGTGTTTGTATCCTAGGGGTGCTTGTAAATTCTTTCCCCCCCTTCTTTGTGTTTTAGGTTGAAAAGCTCTCTCATAGAATGGTGTCTTGAGTTGTGAATCTCGTAGGTGTGTTTCAGACTAGTCAATCTAATCCATGCTCTTTGCTCGTGCATGGGGGGGGTCTGACCGGGCTGTGATAATCTTCTTGGAGTGTTGTGGCACTTAGTGTGGTTTGCCTTTTCCTTCACATTGGAGTATTCTTCAATGCCTTTAGGGGGTGTCACATTGGTCATGCTCCTCCCACCTTGAATGTTGATTATAGTCTTCCTTTGAATTAGGGCTTGAATCTAAAAAGGGTGTTTTCCTTTAGGTTTGCAGGTGATGCTCCATGATTTTCCATGGGTTTGCCCCCGTATTGGCTATTCCGTGTTGGATAACTTCATTAGAGGCTGTATTTGTATGGCGTATGTATACGTGTTTGAGGTGTGTTGAGCTGACAAGTCCCTCCTTTTTTGTTTTGTCATAACCTTCATTCATCATGTATTCGGGGTATGGCCTTAAAGGCGGGATATTTTTCTAGTGCCCCTTTTATCGGGGTTCTCCTCTTGATGGGATGCCGGAGTCAAATGTCTTATCATTTGCAGGAAAGGTGGTTGATCGGGATGTGTGTCTAGTGTGAGGGTCGATCTTGAAACCTTACTCCCCAAGCTTTTGAGCTCTTCTTTGGTTGATCTTGTAGAACTATTTTCCTGCCCTAAGGCTCTTGATAGGAGATGTATCTCCTTTTTCATACTCTAGTTGTTGCACTATTTCTTTTTGCATCTTTAGAGTTTCTCTCTTGGTGCATGACTTCAATGACAGGATTTTCTACCGATGTTTATTCTCTTAGGACTTGTATCCTTTGTTGCCTTCCTTTCTTGTGAGATGGCGAAGGAGTGTTTACGAACACTCCAATGTGTTGTGCTTGGTAGAGGTATGCGCCTAATCTTTATGGCGCTGTCTTGAATCTTCGTGTACCTATCTTTGATGAACATGTTATTCATTGCATATATAACACGGAGTCCAAGGATCTCCGGGTTAGGATCATATTTTGAGAACAGAGACATAGTAATCTATTAGATAACCTTTTTATCTACGGAGTTTATTTTTGCAAGGATAAATGCAAGGATACTTGTAAGGATACTTGTAAGGATATGTGTTCCATCCTTATTCCTGGTTCATTTGCAGTGCCGTGTCCCTAATGGGTGTGTTGATGTTCTGACCACCTTTCCTAGTATGGGATCCTTTGACGGACTTGGCCCTAGGATGTTTAGTGGAAGGTTATAGTAGGGGTAATCCTTTGTGACCTTCATGGTAGTTCCTCTATAGGATGTTGGGAGTGCTCAACTTATTTTTGTAAGTGAGCTTTCCATCTTGTGATCTTTCTCGGAAACTTGACCTTATAGGTGTTCTTTGGGATTGAGGAATCTGTTGCTTGTGCATCTCTTGATTGGCGACGACCTTTTACGGATTCTTCTAGTGGTCCACCTGTGTATATATATACCACGGAGCCCGAAGGCGTCCGGTATGGTCTTTCTTGGAAAACATGTTGATATCAAGTATCAAAATATACCCCTTTTAGGGAGTTGACTTGTTATGCAGTTAAATTAAATAAGAGGATATGAGAAGGATATGAGTGTGGGGTGTTGATACCCCTTGCTTCCTTGGTAATGTAGCTGTCTTCCTCCAGTAGTCTGTGTGTATTCCTTGCACTTGAGGAATATAAGGTCGCACCCTTGCAAGGCGGACTAGGTGGAGGTGTATCCTTCATGTATGCTATGTGTGATCTCACTTCACTATGTCTCTCCATGAGACTTCCCATTGTAGTAGCTATGTACTAACATGGTGTGGTACTCTATGAGTCCCCTATTCAAATTCTTGTCTTTTTGACTGCTCCCCTGTCCTAGGTGGATGTGTGCCAAGGGTTGTACTGCATGAGGGGTTTGGACCTGTCGTGATGTATCATGGGTAGGTGGTTGCCTTGTTGTGTTGTTGGGACTATGTCCCTCCCTTTGAGCTTTCCTTGGTATGTCCCTTGGTCATGTTTGTGGTGATACGGACTGTATGTGTACATTGCCAGGGTAGATGTTGGAACTCCTATATCCTTGTTGGTCTGGCATGTATGTCCTCCCTTAGTGCGGTGTATGTCCCTGTTGGGGTACTTGGTTGAATTCATGCCTCCTTTGTGGTCTTGCCTGTCTATATGCCCCCAGAGGGGTGTATGCCCTGGCATCCTGTTGTGTCTGTTGCTGCTTTGGAGGCACAGATTGCTGCCTTCCCCCTGGGTGTGGCCTTTGGTTGTCTCTTCTTTGTTCTCCTCGCTGCCCTATTCGAGGGTGCGAGTGGCGTTCTTCCGTTGGGATTTGCTCCTCTTCATGAGCTTCTTCTCCTTCCTGTCGGTGTTGCCTTTCCTGCCTATTCCTTAGGGTCTCTCTGTAAGCTAGTAGCTCGTCTGAGGCGCTCCCTGTGTGTATGTTTTGTGGGCGCGGTTGTCATTTCTTTGGGTCAGTATTCCATATGGATATCCTTGAGGTTGCGCCTCATAGTAGTATCCCTTAGGAGGTGTTGCTCCCTCTCTCCCTGTGGCTTCCTAGTCAATGGAGTTGAAGCTGTGGAAGCCTCCCAGCCAGTTGGGCGTGAAGGTCCTCCTCCCTGCTTGTTAGGCTGGGGTGCCTGTGGGGCTACCTGAGGCTCTAGGTGTGCAGGCAGTTTCTCTGGGTTAGGCTGCCTTGCTGGAGGTATAGGCTGTCTCCTTCGCCTATTGCCCCCAGGTGGGCGGTGATGTCTAGATACTAAGCTGTTCGTCATCGCTCTTGTTATTGCCCGGCTTTCTGTTCGAAGCCCACAGACGGCGCCAAGTGTTAGGTTATAAAGTCTAGGTCAACGGGTCGTCAATCTAGAATTTATCTCCCACTAATGAAATGTCGGGTTCAGTGTTCCTAGGGCTAGTCGTTCTGATCCATGCCCTTCTGCTCCCTTGGGGTAGTCGTTCTGATATATGTCCTTCTCTTCTCTCCTTCTGACCTCCTCTCCTTCTCTCATTCTGACCTCCTCTCCTTCTCTCCTTCTGACCTCCTTTCCTTCTCTCCTTCTGACCTCCTTTCCTTCTCTCCTTCTGACCTCCTTTCCTTCTCTCCTTCTGACCCCCTGAGGCTTGTACTTCTTACCCCCTGGGGCTTTTCCTCATGCTCTATGCTCTTCTGCTTTCTTGGCTCTCTTCTCCTTGCCACCCTGCAAGAGGGGCAATACCAGGCACATAGGGGGGTGGTGCCTGATGAACCCTCTCCGATGCCTAAGTCAGTACGGTTTTTAGAGAGATAAAGCTAGAGAGATGTCAGAGCAAAATTATCCAAATTGCCAAGATGTCCAAATGAATTGTGAAGGTGGGGTATTTATAGGCAACGGTGTCATTAAGGTGACTTAATGACATCGTTAACCTTTAAACACAGTTAATTAACCTTTAAACGCATAATCAAGACCTTAGGACACGGAGAAGGTAGGCGGAATAAACTGGGTGTGGGAGTCCAAGGGTGGTGCCGGGGCCCTTGGGGGGAGGGAAATCCGACCCCCAAGGGTAGGGGTTGGGTGAGGGCACCCAACCCCTCCTAGGGAGGATGGGGTTGGCCAACCCCATCCCCCCTAGGGGAGATCGGGTTGGCTGACCCGATCTCTCCTAGGAGAGATCGGGTTGGTCCACCCGATCTCCCCTAGGGGAGGTCGGGTGTGGCCACCCAACCTCACCTAGGTGAGTTTGACTCGGCCGGACGAGCGCTTCGGCCTCGTCCGAGTCGTTGGTGTTCTCGCGAAGTGTTCGGGTTGAAGTTTCGATCTACAATCATTAATGGGATGATAAAAAATACAACGATTCGGAAGTCAACGGGTTCAAATTGGGCGTATATCCATCAGTTGTAATTTCCATGTGTAAATTAAGTAAGTTTGAATCTTACCGGAGAAACCTTCTGGATAGTGATTTTTAACTTTAATGTTCATAACCTGAAATTACCTAATAATATTTATTGTATAAATAAATAAATAAATAAACAGTCGACGAATTCTTTAATGATTGCGTAATTGTTGTGTAATATACTCGTCACTCCAACAATTGATGGATGGATGTAGATGATATAAGATTCTAATCCAATAAATAAAAATAGTTAGTTGAATTTTATTCAAAAAATGGAATCAGCTTGTTAATTTTTTTTTTAACAAAATTGTTAGTCAGATTTTCACGTGATGAGCAATTAGGTATTTAGTGTGATCAATAAGGTCTAAATTAATTGATTATTAATTAGTGAGTTCAACTGCGTTATTATTTGTTTAAATTTTAATTATAAATAAAAAAATGGGCTCGGGTTGTTATTTGTATAAGTATGATTAGGAGATGTGTTTGTATAGACGAATAACGGCTTAATACAGACGACGATCACACGAGGAGTGATTATACTTCAGCTATTTTTCATTTTTGAGCTGTTTAATTCTATTTTACACATATAAAAATAATAATATTTTATTGTCTTTAATCTAAATCAATAGCTATTATGAAATTATGATTTTTAATCATTTTCTTAAGATCTACTCAATTTGCTGCTGGCCTAACTCAGACAAATTCACGTGTTAAAAAGATTAACTTGTCTACCCTTCAAAGGGAAAGGTCTTTATTAACGATGATTGGTTAATTAATCCCAACATCTACGAAGAAACAAACACCGCTTCCAAGAAAATTACGCTTTACATATCTTGGTTATAAATAATTTTCAATTATAAATTTTTTTAGTAGGATTTAAAACATTTTATTTTGGGACAACGTACTTCAGCAATACTACATATGCCACCAAATGGTAGATTTAGCGGGCAATCCATTCTGTTTGAACTTGCAGTGGCCTCTTATAAATGTTTAGGCAATCCTTTCTATTTAATAAACTTAATAGTTATAAAAGATCATTACATGATTTACATCGAGTCCATTAGTTTTTTTTTTTTGCCAACATCATCGAATCAATTAGTTAGTAACCCGTAGTGGTTATAAAAATTTCAATGATAATAAATAATGTTTAATGAAATTAATTAATAGGGATAAAAAATTGTTAATTGCAAAAAGAAGGATGTACTTACATTTTGTCTCAAAGTTGACACAAAATTAAACGAACTGCACTAATTAAAACGCTTTATAAACTTATTGCAAAAATATCATACATTTTTAGGTTTTTTACACTATAGAGAATAGATTTTCCGTTAAGTAATAATGGATTCATACACACATAACATGAATCGTGAATACCAAGTAGACAGTCGTGTCTTCTATCAGTAAAAATGTGTATCTTAATATTTAATTAAAAACATACTTGTTCAAGTATTTATAAAATCTAAATATATAAACTAAAAAATTAGACTTAACGTAAACATTAATCTCATCTAAAAAAAAGTTCCAGACGAAACCCTCATTGGGTCAAATTTTATGAGGGAAAAAACCTGAATTGTGGATATCGTTGGATCCAAATAAATACAACAATGTAAGATAGGGCCCAGCAACTATAATATAGCCTCTAAACTTTTGAAACCCGCCTGCCATTCATCCTAAACTTTTTAAATTCAACAGTTCGTTTCGTTGCGTTGCCGAGGAAGGAAGGATACAATGTCCGATGTTCGTACAGTTACGACAAACCAACACAAAAACTTTCAAAACAACATACTTAATAAAATCTACCGAAAACTAAAGAAAAGAAGACGATACATACGACACTACATGGAGAGATCGAGTGAGTGACTAAAATAATGCCTTGGTCTTCTTCTTTCGAGTATCCTGTAGCAAGTTGCGCAGAGAAGTATCTACTGAGTAGCACGCAACTAATATTGTTATGTCGTCCAATTCAACAGAGGCAGTATCATCTAGCCGGTCCAAAGAAAAGTTACCATGCCCATTCATTTGATCATGCAGGTTGTTCATGTTTATGCTCAGTTCTTCGAACCCCAACAATCTCTCAGCGAAGCAGATGAAGTGGTGCGGGCCTCACCATCCGCGATGTTTACTTCCATTGAGAGAACCACCCCCACCCCACCCACCCACCCCCCACCAATCTCGTTCCTGAGAATAGAAATAAGATTATAAATGATTACTTTTATTTTTTTATGTGATAATTTGGTTATTTGCATTTCATAATGTGATTAAATAGTTCAAACTGTACGTTTAGTCACTTATTATGTTTGACCCAATGTGATTAATGGTTATAAATAACAATTTTACCCTTACCTTCAATTAATTAAAATATTATTTATCGTGTTCTTCGTCAATTTTTTTAAGTTTTTCATTAAAAAATCAATTTGTTAAATCGAACACCGAATTCAAATCCAATCTCAAATATGAACCTTAGGGCACGTTTGTTTGCCGGTATTGCGATATCCTAATACCGGTATTACCTAATACTTTGTTTGTTTACACTTGGTATTGGTATTAGCTAATACTCAATTATAGGAGGATTTTGGTATTAGATTATACCAAAGTGATGTACTAATTAATACCAAACTCGAAATTACTTATTTACCCTTAACTTTATTTAATATACAACAACTACCCCAACATCGGCTCATAATATCGGCCACCGGCGACCCCCGGCCGGACTCCGGCGACCCCCACCCGGCCTTCAATTATAATAATAATAATTAAAAACTGAATATATCTATTTAGGGGTATTTATGTCTTTTAGTCATTGTATTAGGATATCCTAATACAAAGTTCATTCAAACATTGTATTAGGATATCCTAATACATGACACAATCAAACATTGTATTAGCTAAGAATGTATTAGTTAAGCATGTATTAGTTAATACCGGTATTAGGATATCGCAATACCAGCAAACAGACGTGCCTTTAGGGCACGTTTGATTGCCGGTATTGCGATATCCTAATACCGGTATTAGCTAATACATGCTTAGCTAATACAATGTTTGATTGAGCCATGTATTAGGATATTCTAATACAATGACTAAAATACCTAAATACCCTTACTTGCATTTTCAATGAAGATATATTTTACATATGATTAATTTAACAAATATAAAATTTAACAAAAAAAAGTAACTTCAATTATTTAAAATAATATTTTTCATAAAAAAAATTAATCAAATTTATGTATAATTAGTAAAAATTATTTTTGTTAATGTATAAATATGTATATATATAAAGAAAATAGTACAAAACAATTGAAAAAGTAATTAGCCCGACCCGGCCCGTTCTAGCCGGCCCCAGCCCGAACTAAACCAAAGCAAGATAAAACAACCCGACCCGAACAACCCGAATTGCTCAGCCCGGCCCGAACCGCACAGCCCGACCCAAACTGACCAGCCCGACCCGAACCACCCAGCCTGGCCCGAACTGACCAGCCCATCCCGAATCACCCAGCCCGGCTCGAACTGACCAGCCCGGCCCGAGCCACCAAGCCCGGACCGAATCGCCCAGTCCGGCCCGGACATGACTCGGCCCGACCCGACACAATCCGAAGTTTCGATGTAAACGGGGTCCGGCCCGAAGTTACGATGTAAACGGTGAGAGTTTGCCATATATTACAAGGGTAAATTGGTAATTGAGAGATTGGTATTAGCTAATGCTTTACTTTTAGATGGTATTAATTAATACCAAATTCCTTCTATAATTGAGTATTAGCTAATACTGGTATTAGCTAATATCAATACCAAGTTGACACAAACACGGTATTAGCTAATACCGGTATTAGGATATCGCAATACCGGCAATCAAACGTGCCCTTAGTGTTCAGATTTGAACCCAGCAAAGCTGTGCTGGGTTCGATTGAACTCAACAGTTGCTGCTACTGAATCTGATGGCAGCAACAACTGCTCTAAACAAAACCATAGGAGGAACGGGAATTTTCTGAAGAAGTACCTGCTTTGCAAGGTTGCAAGTATAGTTAAGAGAGTTGAGGATCTCGTACAGTGGCGGCTTTAGAGTCAACAAAGGGGGACATTCCCACCCACCCCCCCTTTATTTTATATATATATATATATAACAATGTGAAAATAACTCAAAGTGGTTCATTATCAATTTGCTAGTTAAATTTCGGGTATTCACACAAATTGTTAACTCTGTCAAATATTACTTCTAATATGAATGAAATTGGTAACATGAATTGAACATTATTAAAATTACTGAGAAATTGAACTAAAATAACATAATTACCATCATCAGAATAGTAATATTTCATAAGCATTTACATAATCGAAATTAGAGCAATTAATTCTAACATGAGAAGCATTCTGATAATAGTATTTTTGTGAATAATCATTTAAGGTCAGTTTCTTATTTTTCTTTAATAACATGCGTTGGATCAAGAATCGTCTGACCTAGCTTCTGGGAATGGACTTCGAGGTCTCACCTTCGATAACTCTCTTTAGGTATCTATTTGACCTCAGACGGGTACTTAGTTTCCTTTAGGAGCCTTTGTGGCGAGGACCTGAAAAGGGGATGGGGATTTGCCTCTGATTCTACTCTGAAGCTTAAGTCAGTAATGGATGATGAGGGTAATAACAATTGTGAATATCAATGTACAGAAAATACTTGGCTATTTATAGGTTTAACTTTACCGACTTTGAGTGGCGGTTAGAGTAGGTGACAAGTAGGTCGCCACCTCACCATTCCTTAAGAGGAAGGTTTCTTCTGGCGGTGATGACAAGTAGGTTTCCACCTTGATGGATATCTGCCCAAATCGGGTTCGTATTTACGTTTCGGATTTCGGAAACACGTCAAAATCACATAAACGGATCAAAACAAATTCCCGATGGTCAAAACGGTCCAGACGCGCGACACACGCGTCCGGAACGGACCTCCGGATTTCCCTAGGCGACCCGGATCACGCCAGGATTTCCCAAATCCGACGTGATCTGAGTCGTCGTCTGCAGCATGCGTGTTCCATTTGTGTTCGTACACTAAGTTAGAGTTTTCCAATAGCCAACATTGATTAAACCAGACGATGGTTCACACTTTCTTTTAAGCCGGCGTCGAACCGCACAAAAACCGGGGTCGGTTCTAAGGTTGCCTATAAAAGGGACATAGGCCACTCATTTTATTCTTTATCTTCACTTGAGATTGGCTTAGGAGCTCTGACTTCTCTCTAAGCTTTCTCTCTCTAGAATTCTCATTTAAGCATCGGAGAGGGCTCAACCAGCACCACTCCCCTCTTCGTGCTGGTAACTACCCCGTGTGCAGGTTCGGACGACAAGCGTGAAGCAAGGAGCGCGAATAGAAGGACCTGACACGGCGATCAACCCGAAAATTCGTCAAGTCCGTTACTTCAAGCGGGTTTGGACGAAACATTTTTCATTGTCCGTGAGATTCGAACAAGAAGCTATATTTCACTACAAGCTATGACGAGCAATCACCCTCCTCCTGACAATGTCAACCCGCAGGAAAAAAAGAAAGGCCCAGGGCGCCCGAAGAAGACAACTGTCGAGCAGTCAAGTAAGCAGGCGCCAGCAAGGAGTCAGCATGGACCTTCTCACATCCCTGAGGCAACCTCGACTGCTTCCTCCGTGCCCGCAAGAAGCGTGCCTGCCGCACAGCACGAACCAGGAGTACACAACGTAGTGCACAACACACCTCCGTCTGGGTACGAGCACGGAGTGCACGCGAATCAACAGTTCCCCTACGGGATGCTTGCAGAGGAGACGCAACAACAAGAAAGAGGTGCAAACCCAGCACCAGCGGTCACTCCTGCCATGATGGCTGCAGTGGAAGAATTGCTAGCCTTCAGATAAACTTTGAGGAACCAAGGATATGTACCACATCCTCCACCACCTCCCCCACCGCCAGTCAATGGACAGGCCATGCCAGCAAGGGCAATGTCACGCGACACTACCCGCCAAGAGACCCCATTCCAGGGAGGAGAACAGTATTCAGAAGGTACATACCAATACCAACAGGCAAGGAACGAGCCAAAGCAAGAAGCGACGCGCACATATACTCCCTATGAAAAGGCGCATGGTCAAGAAGAGTCATTGAGGCAACCTCCGCCTCCACGCTCACAGCAATACTACAAGGAAAATTCCTACCAAGCAACAAGTCAAGAACATGCTGGGATGTACCGCAACACTGGGTGGAGAAGGCCAGTGGTCAATGATGACGTTCCAATCATGGGACTCACATCGAAAGTTCTGGAAGCCATAATCGAACAAAAGATTATGCAATCTAAGATGAAAGGCATGCATTCATTGGCTGAGAACACGTCTCACCCTTTCACAGACGAACTGGTACACAGTCGTGTGCCAGACGTGCTCTATGGAATCAGAATTGACAAGTATCGAGGAAAAGGAGATCCAATAGAGCACGTGCAGCAACACGAGGCCTCTCTACTCGGAAGAACAGACAACCCACATCACGTGGCCATAACGTTCCCCCAAACTTTGGCAGGAACATCAGCGCACTAGTTATTCTCGCTTCCATGCGGGAGTGTATATTATTGGCCATATTTGAAGGAAAAATTTATAAAACCATACATGGGAGAGGGCACGCTCCTAAAGGGATCGAACGCATTGAATGACATACAACAGCAAAACGAAGAATCGCTGGCGGATTACTACATCCGTTTCAACCAAAATGTTTCTGACATTCAAGGCAACTTAATAGAAGGAGAGATAGTTCGAGCTTTCATAAATAACTTGGGTCGTAAAGGATATGCACTCGCCGAGAAAATATCCAAACGCCCTTCTGAGACACTTGAAGAACTGGCATCAAGAGTAAAAAAAATCGTTGACCTGGAGAGGTTCAGGCAACAAAACAAGGCTAAGATGAGTGATGCCCGTGCAAAGGAAAACAACAAGCCAACGAGACCACCGCAAGGCAACCAACAAAATAGGCAGTGGCAACCACAACAGAAAAAACCATTTCAATCGGACTTCCAAAAGCCCAAAGAGATTAATCTTGTCGAATGCGTTCCTTTGAACGCGCCACTGTCTGTTATCTTGAAGGAGATGAAAGAAACCAAACTGTGGAAAGAGCCTTTTAACTTCCGCAAGGGTCCGTTGGGAAAAGAAGAAAACAAGTGGTGTGAAAAACATGAGGTATATGGCCATGAAACAGACAACTGTGTAAGTTTAAGATTCCGCATAAACAATTTCGTCCTGAAAGGAGAACTGAAGCATTACGTCGACCAATGTGACAAACGTCCAAAGAAGGCCAACGCGGAGTAGTCATCAGAAAAGGGCAAAGGAAAAGAAAAAGAAAATGATAACCCACCACCTGCCAAGCGAGGAGTAATCAACGTCATTCACGGAGGCCCAGCTGCCGGGGGTCACGTGACTAATTCAAGAGATGTCTACGCATCACAAGTAATGAATCCTCCTAAATTTGGGAAGCGACGCCAACCCGAAGAGGACGACGTCGTCATCCAATTTTCAAGAGAGGACATGAAGCACATTATCTACCCTCATGACGACGCCCTCGTCATTACAATGGACATCGCTGGATATGACGTGAAGCGCATTCTGGTAGACGGAGGCAGTTTGCCTACATATTGCATGTTGGAGTGGTTGAACAATTGGGAAAAACGATAGCAGACCTTACTCCCGGGACCTTAACTTTGGTAAGCTTTGCAGGTGCTACAACCTGTCCCCTGGGAACAATCACATTACCAGTCATCTTTGGCGAAGGGTGGAAAACGCTTAGCGTCAACGTCACCTTCGTGATGGTAGAAGCTCTAGGAGCATACAATGGAATCTTGGGAAGGACGACGATAAACCCTTACGAGATCGTTCCATCCACAGTTCACCAAAAATGAAGTTCCCAACAAGAAACGGGATTGGCGAAGTAGTCGGAGATCAGACGGCGGCACGAAAGTGTTATGTCAACGCATTGAGAAGAAAACAACACGTCGCCATAACAATGGTCGACACTTGCAAGAAGAGAAGATTGAACTCTGAGTCCGGTATTGAAGAAAGTAAAGAGAAAGTTTTAACCCTTGTAAGTCTGCCAAAGAGAGTTTGCTTCCCAGCATGGCAAAGTGTTTGGGACATAAAGCAAGAACAGAACGAGCCAATAATGAGTTATTTCAGAAGGTTCTCTTACAACGCCGCTTTGGTTAGAACAACGAAGAGAGATGTGATCAAAGCATTCTTCTTGAACATGAATGCTCCATCTTTCCTCCTTTTCGGAAAAATCTATGGATGGCGAACCACTGATACGATGGCAGACTAAAAAGACAAGCTGGAGACTGCAATTGCATGTGAACGAGAGCTGGGATGGGGTGCACCTCTTAGCCAGGAAGGGGAAGTTCAAGCTGACAAGCGACCAAACGGAGTCACAGGCGTACATTACGATTACATCTTCACTCCTCTAAGCACAGAGGTTGAGGAAATATACGTTAGCCTCCTAGAGAACAAGCTTCCCTCGCCATTCGAACCAAAGACAGCTTTCCTGGGCAAGGATATTGATGAGTGGTGCAAACACCACAAGACATGGGGGCACATCACTAATTATTGCCTATCTCTAAGATTGGAAATTGAAGAGATCATCGCGCTAGGCGCACTGAAGAGTTATGTGGCGCACAGCTACCCCGTTCCGCCATCAGGCCAACCATGAAGGCGGCACCCGTAGGGGTTCTTGTTAAGGAAGCCCCACGTTGTATATTCTCCACAACAAAGCCTCAGATCGATTCTTGACAAGAGACAGATCTCTGGAGTGTTTGCTCTAAAGCAAATTGGCACACCCTTGGTGTTAGGATGGTTCGGCCGAAGTATGGTGTTCTTGGGGGAAGGGTTTTCTCTCAAAACACCACTTAAAGGGAATTGTGATTAACCCTAATAAAACCCCTAACTCCCCATATATATAGGAGGAGTAAAGTGGACAAAAGTCCACTTTACCCTCATCCTAATTTCGGCCGGCCATGTTTGTATAGGGAGGCCCAATTTTGGGCCTCTCATGTCAATTGGGATTTGGGTCTGGCCCAATGTCCTAATGTGACATGTACCCAATTAACTTAGGTAACGTATACATATAATGGTCTTCCATTTACAGCGCCCATCACCATATGCTTATAGTGTCATCCCTCACCGTTAGCATATCGCTTTCTCTATTTCTTCTTTTCTCCAATAACTCTTCCACTTGTTCAAATGTGAACAGAGTTCGCTCCTCCACCGGGGCGTCGACTAACGATACTTTTTTTTTTATCACAACATGAGTGGATGCTTTGTGTTGGCATTTGGAGATTGGGCCGCCGTAGATAGGAGCGCATTAATATGAGACTGTTACTTCACTTAATTGGGTAACGTCACATTAGAGATTTTGGGCTAGGCCTAAAATTCCAGTTGACACGAAAGCCCAAAAATTAGGCCTCCCTTCTCATAAGTGACAGGCTGAAACTTGCATTAGGGTGAGGTGGATTTTGTCCCACCTCCTCTTATAAATAGGGAGTGTCAGGGATTAATTTAGGGTTAACCACCTAGTCATATTCTCATAAGTGTTGAGATAAAGAAATCCCTCATCCCTAGTGAAAGTTTCGGCCGAACCATATCCTAGCCAAGAAGGTGCCAAAATTTCTTCGAGCAATTACTCCGAAAATCCATCCCTGCTAAAGAATCGACAAGAGGCTTTGCTGTGGAGACCTATCCGCGTAGGTATTCCTTAACCAGAATCCTTACGGGAACCGTCCGGCGGATCGAGAACTCCCCTTGAAGATCTTGGGTCTACGAAAAGAATTGTAGGTATGTGCCCCTAATTCCGCTGGGTAATTCATTTACATAGCATGTACCTTTTTTTGTTTTCGTAGCATTTATCCCCTATATTCCTACACCTTTTCCCCGTTGTTTTAACACTCGAGACCTCTTCTTCGGAACTGAGTGTTTCTGGTGTTGGATTGTTAGGAAGCTGAACTGCCCCTACCTGAGCATGGTTCCAGAAAGCAGTAAAGACCGCTATACCTCTGGTGGGACAACCACCGGAGTTGGCATTATTTCCTCTTGACCTAACGGTGGCAGAGATTGCCGGTTCTTTTGTTTATCTGCCACGTCGTTGTCGTGCTGGGGCAACTCCTGTCTTGTTTTTCAACTTGTTAAGACCTTTCGGGGTCGACACTGGGTGTCGTCGTCTCTTTATTTCTTTCTGACAGGAATCTGATTCCATCCTTCGACGGAGCCATGACTTTTGAGCGCATTCTACAGACGGCGCAAATGTTGGATCAAGAATCGTCAGGTCTGGCTTCTGGGAAAGGACTTCGAGGTCTCGCCTTCGATAAATCTCTTTAGGTATCAATTTGACTTTAGGCAGGTATTTAGTTTCCTTTTGGAGCCTTTTTGGCGATGACCTGAAAAGGGGGTGGGGATTTGCCCATGATTCCACTCCGAAGCTTAAGTCAATAATGGATTATAAGAGTAATAATAATTGTGTATATTAATGTACAAAAAATACTTGGGTATTAATAGGTTTAACTTTACCGACTTTGAGTGGCGGTTAAAGTAGGTGACAGTATGTCGCCACCTCACCATTCCTTAAGAGGAAGGTTTCTTCTTACAGTGATGACAAGTAGCTCGCCACCTCACCATTCCTCAAGAGGAAGGTTTCTTCTGTCGGTGATGAAAAGTAGGTCGCCACCTCACAATTCCTTAAGATGAAGGATTCTTCTAGCGGTGATGACAAGTAGGTCGCCACCTCACCATTCCTTAAGATGAAGGTTTCTTCTGGCGGTGATGACAAGTAGGTCGCCGCCTCACCATTCCTTAAAATGAAGGTTTCTTCTAGTCGGTGGAGAGTAGTTCGCCGCCATTCTTCTTTCCTTTAGATTAGTATTCAGGGACGCCGCTCTTCTCACTTGCAGTCGTTGGCCTTAATTGGTATCGACCCCTTCGAAAGAGTTGCCGACCTTTTATATTCGTCTTTTCACGGTGAAATTTTTAGATCGTCGACTTTGGAGTCCCTACTTTTAAAGGATCTCTTCTTATTTGTCGTCGACCTTGCATTCTTCGGAATCGGGTCTAACAATGTGCAAGTTATGTTTTCAATTTTGCTTAAACTAGACGGAGTATTTGACATAGCTAGCAATTTTTCCTTTATCGAAACTCGTGTTAAATTGTAAAGAAAAAAAAAACTCCGGCGAGCAATTTGTTTGAGTGCCCAAACTTCAACAAGAAAATTTGGTAATTAACCATTACTAAAATTAACTTACTCCAAAACATAAAAGCTTACGCAAAATATGAAAAATGAGGGTAGCCAAGAAGTAAGAAGAAGCAAACATAGAATTCATATCTCATTTTTAATGGAACATCTTAGAAAATAATGATAGATATTAGTATTTGATTTATTTTTATTGTCAAATTATTTAATGCATATCTTACTTCAATTTAATTTATAGCGACTATGATTTTTTTTAGTGTCAATCATCATTTTTTACACAAACAAAAAATCTTTTTTTTTAGTAAAATATTAGATTTTTTTTAGAAAAAAATCTAATGTGAAAAAATATTCCCTATTATGAATTTTCTGAAGCCGCCCATTGATCTCATAGAAGAAAACAGAAAAATTAAGGGCCAATCCGAGCCTGATTGGGTGGATTGGAGCCAATTCGGCATTTGCAATATCCTACAAATGAAATTATGGTTTAATGAATAAAAAAATCAGCAAAAAGCAGCAGGAAGTTCATATCATTTTATAATTTATTATATAGTAGTAACTGGAATATGAGCAGATTTTGGAAATGATAACACTACATAATCAATAAAAAGAAATCAATAAATCAATTGCGAGTTTTAAACTCTATATACACAGTAGTTTAAAGAGCAATGTATTAACTGATGAATATAATGAAAAATGCGATGAAAAACATGTAGAATAAATATAGAAATGATGTTTTGGGCGTTTCATCAAAATATAATCAAGCAGTGATATTTGAAAACTTAGGTAACTAAAAAGTATGTGTTAGAACCAAATGGTCGCATAAGCAATGTGTAAGTAACCAAATTATGTATAAACTCTAGGTTCTATTATCTATGTGAGGTGGAAGTCTTCTCCTCAAGATTGGAAAAAGTTAAATACGGATAGTTTGGCCATTCGTAATCCTGGCTTTGCGGGAGTTAGTGGTATCTTAAGAAACAAACTTGCATGATGCTAAAGGTTTTCAAAGAAGATTGTGAATCACAAATAGTCGTGTAACATAGATTTAGGAAATTAGAAAAGTCCTAGTGGTCACAAAAGAAGTGAACAAGTATTTCATCTATGTTGAATTTGATGCCCATGAACCGTCCATCTAATTGATGAGGACTTGATGAGAAAATACCCTATAATATATTAATTATTGATTGAAGGATGCTATTAAACTCTTTTAGAAGATGCAAGTTTTATCATATTTACCAAGAGACGACTAACGTTGCAAACTTACTTGTAAATGATGCAGCTAATTTAAAGAAAAGTTGGTTATTTTGGAGGATCACTCCTAAGAATTTTGTACGATGCCTCAGACAAATTGGAGCATAAGTATAATCGTAAGTTTACCAAAAAAAAAAACACTAGAGGTGTTGGATCTAGTTTTCGTAGTATGATCACTGTTAGTCGAATGTTTTCCTTCCGTTAATTACATATGTTCGTCTCATAACATCTGTTTGCCTTATAACATCGTAGTATTTGTTCGTCATTGGACCAGACAACATCTAACATCCTAGGATGTTGTCCGACCCGGAACATGCTTAGGCCCCTCGCGCATGGTCCCAAATATTCGGGTGACCCTTACTCATGCACCCTACCCCACTTCATATAGGTGACCCTTACTCGGGTTCCCTACCCTGCTTCATATGTGTGACCCTAACTCGGACACCCTACCTCACTTCATATGTCATATATGGGACCCTTACTCGAGCACCATACCGCCCCTACTTCATATGCGTGACCCTTACTCGGGCAATCTACCCCATTTCATTTGGATGACCTTACTCGGGCACCCTACCCAGCTTCATACCCTTACAGGGGCACCCTACCCCGCTCATATGCGTGACTCGTACTCGAGTGGCCTACCCCACTTCATATGCGTACACCCTCATACACTTCTACTTAGGAGCATACAACTATACATCTCCAACACCAAGTCACCATAAGCATATCTCTGAATGATAAGTTCACAAACTTGGGATAAGATAACTTTATCCCAAATTAAGACTTATTACAGGTTAAAGAGCACGAGTCCCTATAAATACTCAATTATCTCCACCATATAGAGGTTAACCGCTCTCTCTACTCTTACACTACTACTTTATCTCATTACAATAGAGAACTGATTTGAGCGTCGGCAATAGTGGGTTTACTGGGTTACGGCCCGATTCACCCACATTTTTGTAGGATGACGAATAAATGCTGCGAGTTAAGCGAATGTTATAAGGCAAATAGACGTAATGAGACGAGCGGACGTAACTAATGGAAGGAAGACAACCGACTAACAGAAATCGAGCAAGATGTTCTAGTTGAGAAAAATATAAGTAACTCGATACGTGTTCTACTCTTTACACTTTAACTGCTAGATAGAAAATACAACCAATGTTCGTTGAGGTATTTATTATACATCAGCTAAAACCAGTGTAAAATAAACGCAGTTTTTTTTTGCCCGAAAACACCATTGTCTTATAAATCGACAATTCTTTAATAATATGATATTATTCACAACAACCACTGCAGGTCAAGAAAATAATTCCGAAAAATATAAAGCAAACAATGTACACAACCCACGTTTTTCAGTTTAGTGAAGAAGTATCAACGAAACTAAGACCAAGACGAGGCTCGCCAACCCAATGTCCATCATCCTGCCCGGAGTCGCACCGTTTCCGGGTGGAGGTGGCGTTGTTGCTGCATTTGAGTACATAAAGTAAAATATATCATATTTTCACACATATATATAATTGATAAAACTATTAATTTTGAAGGTTTAACATTTCATTCTGCAACTTCTAAGTCGAATCTATGATTTATCATTACTTGGCACTTTATATAATTATATATGAAGCTAAAGCTCACAACAAAAAATTACGAAATTAAGTAATATTATATCATTTTAGTGCTATTGTTGAATATGTTAAACACACAATATTGCTAATGCTAATTCACCAATAATTTCCATTTTCCATAAACTTGCTTAATGAAACCACTAATCAAATATAACTTGTGGGGAACTAACTTTATTAAACTTATTGGTTTATTTTGGCCATCATTAATTGTTAGTTCACTAATTCATTCATTTAAATAATATATAAGGATAATAAACTCTTAAACAACGTTAGATGCGTGTTAATGCCAATTAATTAGTGGGACTCAGTACTATATATAAGGACAGTTGGCGAGCATCATTATCAAATCATTCTTTTCTGATTCAAACAAATCAATCTCTCTAATTGTATTTTTATTGTTAGAACTAGAATAGAATAAATCAAACTTATCATAAAAAATAAGGTTGACCAATATAAATATATATATATACTAGTTATTAACGTGTGCGTTGCACATGCATAAATCGTATAAATTTCAATATACATAATTTATCTTCAGTTTTCTAATATGATAATATGTAATTAATACATGGCCAAGTTTAGGGGTTGCGAGAAATGAATCTGTGATCGAAAAGACCGACACAAAGTAATTCAAAACGGGAAAAATATAAGAGGATAATCAAGTCAAAAATTAACTATTGTTTTAAATTACGATACTAATTTACTGTTATAACTAATAATGAGTTGGAATGAGCATGACGTGAGTTATTAACGAGAAAGTTGTATCTAATTTATCAACTTGAGGAGTGAAGAGTGTAAGCCCGCAGTTAACCACTTAGAGACATCGGTGGAGCAGTTTGACCTATACAAACGTAACTATACACTTTTCATGCAATTTTAAATCATAATACCAACAAAAATTGATTTAATGCTAAAGGAAATTTCAATTCATTAAAATCTAAAGTTTATACTTGATTTTAGGTCAATTACTTATTTAACTACTAATTAGGTTGTACACAATTTGATTTAATTGACAGGCGGAAGAACTAAATTAATGATTCAAGAACCTAAATGTTGGACGATGAGTACCAGGTTATCCGTTAAATGTCAAAATTCAAGAACCGTGGTTGACCCATATTTTGACAATTGATATGATTTGACAAGTGACTGATCTGTGATACAAATAAAATCTCAACATGTACTCGAAGTTTGCACGAGTTGAGTACATATCATACTTTATGGGTGGCTTAAATTTATAGATATATTGTATTAATAAGTTAATGATAATTATGTAACATGTCAGTTAAGCGACCTTAACAAAAAAGTTAATGCAATTTATCTAATGAAATTTTTAGTAATACTCAAATATTGTAGGGACTAAATCATCAATTTTTTTTAAAATACTAATGTCTAAAGTTTATAATTGAATTCAACTTAACTATTTATTCAACTACCAATTAGGAGATACCTAATATGATTGAATTTACAAACGCAAGAACTAAATTGATAGTTCGAGTCAATAAGTATTAAACATTGAGTAACATGTTATATGTAAAGTCAAACTTCAAGAACCACGTTTGATCCATATTTGATATGTTATTTGAGTTAGCAAGTGACTAAATTATTTGATACAAAAATGTTAACAAGCGGAACATCCCCAAATCGGTGATATAGTGAATGGAAAAATGCATCTACCTGACATTTGCACATATTAAATGCATGTTGACACTACTTGATATGTATATTTGATGGAGAAATAAATAAATAACTACGGTGACCTACCAATTAAGCGACCTAAAAAACTAAAAATAACAAAATGTAATTAAATGGTTTTTTTTAGTAATAGTAAAGATAAATAGATGAGTCTCAAAGATAAAAAGACTAAATCGCCAATTTTACAAAAATAGGGGAACTAAATATAACACATATATATATATAATAAAATAAAAAAAATATGGGAACTAAATATAACATATAAATATATATAATAAAATAAAATAAAAATGTTCAAAATGTACCTTTTGGGGTGAGGACAACTCTCACATTTTATATTGGAATAAAGATATTCAGAGACGGAAACCTTAAAAAAATGAAATTCAGAATGTTCGACCAAAAAAAATTGAGAATATATACAATTTTTGTATATATAATATTATATAAAAAAAGAGCTTAAAAGAAGTAAGAAAACAAATTATGGAGGTGTAGTATTTTCCTTTACAAGTTTACAACTAAATTTTCATTATAATATATATATATATATATATATATATATATATATATATATATATATATAGATATATATATAGATAGTTATAATTAATGTCATAATAATAAGGGTTAACAAGTCTTTTGGTCATGATGTTTTTTTTATCTAGTTTTGGTACCATATGTTTGCAGATTTTTTCTAATTTTGGTCGAACCGTTACATTCCGTCCATTTTTTGACATGTTCAAGTCACATGATCCACTCTAAACTTTAAATTTAGTCCCTCTAATAATTTCTTAACCTTTTTTTTTTGTTCAATTTAGTCCCGAAGTTTCAAAATTGACCCCAATTGGACAATAGGTCCAATTGAAAATTTGAAACTTGAGGACTAAATTGAACAAAAAAAAGGTTAGAAAAGTATTAGAGGGACTAAATTGAACAAAATTGAAAGTTTATGGTGGATCACGTGACTTGTACATGTAAAAAAATGGACGGAATGTAACGGTCGGACCAAAACTAGAAAAAATATGCAAACATATGGTACCAAAACTAGGGAAAAAAAAAATCATGGACAAAAATCCAAAAATGGTCAAACATCATGGACCAAAAGACATGTTAACCCTAATAATAAATAAACAGAAAAATATACCTGCCGGGGTGGAGGCCGGAGAAGGAGCGCCGGCGGCTGCATTGAGAATAACAACAGAAAATGCGCGTAAATACAGATTTTTGCTAAACAAACTCTTACGAATTATAATCATCTGCTAGCTACCTGTAGTGCAGAGGGTGGTGGGATCGGCGTCAACGTCGCATGACTTGGCAAGATCGACGACCTGAGTGGAATTGGTTTTCAACGACTCCAGCAGCCCGGGGGTATTGAACAGGTTGCAGATGCAGTCCTTCTGGGTCGCCACCGCGTTCTTCAGAGGTTTGCAGCATGTCGGCGGCGGCGGCGGCGGCTTGCCGGTGGTGTTGAGGTAGTGGAGGCATGGGGCCAGGCTGCTCGTGCAGTCCCCTTGAGCCGCCGCCTGGTCGGCAAAGCTTGCGGCTACAACCACGGCCGCCACCAGCGCCAGTATCCTCAGGGAAGCCATGGTCGATTCTGTCTCCGGTGTTGTTTTTAGCGACGGTGCAGTTTCTTCGGCGACGCTTTGGTACTATCAGCTCTTTCCGGGCTTCTTCTAGTTATAGAATTAGCGAGCGGTGGTTGTTGTTGACTTGGATTGACCGAGTGTGATACTGCCTGCCCTCGTCGTGCTAGTGGACCGTTCCTTGGCTGCCACCTGTCCCCGCAGCTTACCAAAGCGGGACTTTGTCAGCATGGCAATCTAAGCCACTTTTTGAGTCGGTCGGTGTATCATCGAGTATTCAAGTAAGAAGAACTAAAGAGGACTAGTCTAAGACTCCAAGTAAGATGATAAACTCTATGCGGAAAAATACATACATTCGTAACAATTATATTTTGGTTTTGCGCTTCATTTTTAAAACCAGAGTTCGGATGTTTAAAATTCTGCTGACATTTTGAAAATGAAATAAGTAATCATAATTAGCATTGATATTGTGCGAGCGGAAATTAATCCATATATGAAGCAAGTATACTAAAGTAACCCACGGCAATAAATAGTATTATGTAATTATAATATAATTTTTTACTTATATTATTTAGTTTCAAATATCGTAATAAAAATCCATAATTTTTTATACAATACTCAAATTTATGTACCATTTTTTTTTATGAAAGTAGATGTGGAAACATTTTAAATAAATTTTAATGTCTCATATTAAAATATATATATATATTTCAGTCTTTTAATATATATATTAATTACGAAAATGAATTTTCACAAAAGTGTGATTCAACAACATTATTATATAACTAGATATTAACTCTGCGCACTGCGCGTGTAATAATAAAAAATATACGAACATAAATTAATATATTTAATTTATTATTATATAGTATTTTTTTTAATATGAATGTTATTCATTTTAATTTAGGCGTTCGCTCTTTCAATTACTAAAAAAATATCTTAGACAAATTAAAAGCACAAACTGGCAAAATATATATAAGTGAGGTTATTACACAAATTTATTTTAATAACTAAAGTTATGATTTTTTTTTAACGTGTTTGTATTTTAACTATTTAGAGAACTATCTAATTTCAACAACATCTTCTGCCTTAATATATAAGGTTAAAGTCAATATGGTTATTATTATCTGACATTTGTGTGTTGTTATTCAAAAATATTACTTGAGACCATACAATGTGTTTCACAATAACTTAATCAATTCAAAGAAATATAAATTTAGGATGTAGCTCAATAGTATATCACGCAAGAACTATAGAAAAAATATTTTTTAAAAGCCCACATCACAAAGATTGTGTACGTAGTCAAATATGTATGTTTTGAGAGCTAATATTGTTCATTATAAAAGTAGGTTGAATGCTCATAGTCTTCACCGGGATTTTGACATACGATTTCACCTACAAAATGGTAAGTACAATGTTATAAGTTAGAGTTAATAACCTATGAAAGGTCTGAATTATGACTCATGTTAACGGGAGATGTCTGAAATTTGAAATGTTGATTTGAGAGGTCTGAAATTTCAATTTTGTTGAAATTAGGTTTTCCATCCATTTTTAGGGTTAACTTTAACAGAATTGTGTGAAATGACATTTTTGCCCCTTTTATTATTTTGTTTTATTTAATATCTTATTTGAGGAAATGTGAAAAGACAAAATTACCTCTTAAGCCAAATTACTTCGGCCACCCGTCTCCGGCGACCACCACCCCAGCTCCGGGGACCACCACACAACTCCGGCGACCGCCACCACGGCTCCGATTGGGCCCAAATCGGAGCTTAGGTGGCGGTCGCCGGAGTTGCGTGGTGGTCGCCGGAGTTGCGTGGTGGTCGCCGGAGCTGGGGTGGTGGTCGCCGGAGACGGGTGGTGGTTGCCGGAGTCGGAGTGGTGGTTGCCAGAGCCGTGGTGGCTTTAAGGGCATTTTCGTCTTTTCCTTTCAAGCATGTGAGGGGCACACTTTGATAGAAGAGAATTTTTGGAATTTTATTTTATTTTTGGTTACATGCCAAACACATGACCAACTTCCACAAGTTTTAACGGAAAAAATTAACGGAGACATCTTATATCAACAAAGTTGAAACCTCAGACCTCTCAACTCAACATTTTAAATTTCAGACCTCTCCCGTTAACATGGGTCATAGTTCAGACCTTTCATAGGTTCTTAACCCTATAGGTTATCATCTTTAACTAAAGCTAAATAAAATTAATTAGCCTGCTAGATGGAAAGTACTGGACTCAGAGACCAGGGCAAGGGCCTAAAGTCTAGTCTCTCAAAGGCAAGGACTCCAAGAAGAAGCCTGAGGCGAAGAAGAGCGAGCTCAAGATCAGGAGAATGTCTATAACTATTGAAATGTTATTACGTATTATTCTTTTGATGCAAATAACGAAAATTATGGTTGTAGAGGCAATGAAACTATCAACACAATAGTTAGTAACGACCACCGTTAAAAGTTATATTGGTTTATATAAAAAAAAATTCAAAGTCAACTATATATGTATAATTCAATGAATAATATAAGATTAAATAATATGTTTAGATGAAGATATGGATGGTGATCTTCGAAATTTTTATGGTAGTATTTGGCATCTTGATGAGTTTAGACATCTTCTTTACAGTAATCTAGTAAATCTATATACTAATATATAATGTGAGGATTGTCCTCACCCCAAAAGACACCTCTAAAGGTACCATTTTTGGAGAAAAAAAAGTGAGAGTAAATTGTTTGAGTTGGGAATTGAAGACCAAACAACGTACTAAGCCGGGAACGGACGACCAAGACGTCCATAGCCGGGAACCGAAACAACACACCTCTGTTGGAAAAAAAAAACAAAAAACAAAACGACACCCCCTCTATAAGAACAAAATACCAATCATGACAGTTATCAATCGCAGACCTAAAGTGGAGCCATACCCACTTTATGATGTTGCCTTCCTCACTCCTACACCTGCCACTCGTCGGCGGCCCGTCGATCCCCGTTGTCAGCCGCTACACTCCCACCACGCCTCTGTTCGACCGGAAACCCATCTCTTCAACTTCAGGGATACAGACCCCTACTGGCGTTGCGTACCTCACTCTTTACGCCCACTCGCCCGCAGACCACTGCTCCCCGGACATCAGCCTCTACACTGCCACTACGACTCTTCCAATTTCATGGAATTTGTGCTCGATCGGTTCCTTTCCAATCGCTTTATATTCCGCAGTTCCTCCACCGACATTCTCTCAACTCATTATGTTCATTTGTTAATGACTCAATATTCATGCTTTTTATATAGTTGTTTCTCATGTCACTTTATTACAAATTTCTTTAAAACTTTTTTTTTTTTAATTGTGATTAGATTAATATTTAAACAAAATAATTTTATGCGACTAATGTATATATTCTTTTGTTACTTACGGTTATGACCAGTAATTGTTTGACTAAGCATGGTTACTGGAGTTTTTGGTGACCATATTACTATTTTTTAATGCACAAGTTATTTTTTTTTTAATTTCAAAAGAACATAATAGCATAAATGCTTTAAGAAAAAATGAATTTTTTTAATTAAAAAATTGGTTTAGAATATTATGATATTGATGGATTTATGGGATAGTTACTACGGATTAAACACATGTACATGCCAGGTAAACTAACTATGCTGCGGAAAGGAGCACATACCAGTTTATTCTCCGTAGTCCAAGATCGTCACAAAGAGAGTTCTCGATCTGCCGGACGGGTCCTGCAGGAACTCTGGTTAAGGAGCAATCTGCAGGCGACTGTCTGTCTCCACAACAAAGCCTCTTTCAATCCGGCGACAGATGGATCTCTAGGGTAAATTGTTGACACAATTTCGGCACCTCTTTGTGCTTTGAAAGCTTCAGCCGAACCTCTAGTATATTAGAGAGAGAAATTTCTTGTCAAGTCAACTAAAAGGGAGAAAGTGATTAACCCTACAAAATCCCCTAATACCTCCAATTTATAAGAGGAGGTGAGCAAAACTCACTAAGGGTTTAACCTATAGTTCGGCCGAAATACACACTAATTGGTCTTGACCCATTTTGGGCTAATTGTGGTTCATAAGGATTTTGGCCTGACCCAAAATCTCTTATTTGCCTAATCCCAATTGTGCTTAATATGTTGGGCTTATATTAATGGGCTCTCAATTACGACGACCCATATCACCAAATGCCAACAACTCCCACTCGCCAGAATGGGAGGGTTCCTATTAATATATTATTGACCAACACATCAATATCCATTCGTGATCAAATCATGTTCCCGTATTGTTCATACGAGGTTTGCCGTGCGATTAGCAAACACAACGGACATCGTGCTACTCATCGGTTAAGAGTGTTGCAGCGTCCGCGGAACGTTGATTCCCTGTCATGTTATCAACATGTTACTACTATGTGCTGCGCTATACCCCTGGGAAACTGTTATTCTCCAATTGCCTAGTTCCCACAAATGGATACTTCTCCAAGGCATCCGCACAAGTATTCACAACCTTCAACTAATATCCGGTTGGTGGCCGCCTAGTGAATACAAAAGTCGGAGAGTGACAGATGTGCATGACTATCCCCATCATTCATATCTTTAGTCATGCTCAACCGGTGCCAAAAACTTGGTCACTTGGCCTTTTTGTTCAGCGCTACGCCTGTACGTCTGGGAGCGACATTGAGCCCAACCTTAGATATGAATTCTAAGTGATAAGGGTACATCGTGTGCTGCTTCATTTAGCACCCGAGATCAGTCACACGCTCAAGGTGAAGAAGTTTGTGTCCTTCAGAATCTCGGAAGATTCCAGCTAACACAACTGAGCCTGACCCCATGGTCGAACATGGCACTCACAGTATTGAAGTACACGTCGACAGCATAACCTTAATTTATATCAGGAATGGGAATGTCATATACTATCGTAGATTCTCATCTAGCCCAGAATGTGGTAGTAGACGAACTGAATTCGTCACGGTGATCTGCAAAACTTTGATCATGTCGTGTTACCCCGAAACCAAATGATCGTTTTGCTTAACATGATTTATCTTTCGAAACACCATGGTTCTTAGCCGGTCTTGATATGGCCGAGGAATCTTTTCCATCAAGACGACCGAGTCCGTGTGACATGGCAAGGTCCACATTCGACATATTTTATTATGAGGTTTTACGCTCCAACGACTAGTTTATAGACCGTCTATCTGATGTAATAATGTCATTATGACGTCGTAAGTATCATAAACTCACTTAAAAATTCTTTTATTCAAATATCACTTCGAATTAGAAAATGTTACTTTCATATCACAAGCCTTCTAAACCCTTCGCAAGCCAAACATTTTTACGTGCTTTAAATATCCTTGTGTAATGGTTTAGTTAATGGATCCGCAACCATGTTTTCAAAAGGCGTGAATTCAACTATGATCAGCTTGTCCTCTACCACACTTTTCGCATAGTTACATTTTATATCAATGTGTTTAGTCCTACTATGGTACTTAGGATTTCTAATTCCCCCTATCGTTGCTTGACTGTCAGAGTAAACGCACAAATGCTTACTCCCGTCCTCGACGTCAAGCATGACAATCATCAGTCTCCTTAGCCATACAGCCTCCTGAGCATTCTTTGAGAGAGCTACGAATTCAGATTCCATAGTAGACAGCACGACACAGGATTGCTTCTTGCTCATCAAAGAGATTACAGCATTCGTAAGGAGAAACACTCCTCCTGAGGTGAATTTATGATCATTTAGATCAACACCGTCGTCGGCGTCACTATATTCTATCAATTCTAGCTTACTTCCCTCATAGCACAGTCTGTAGTCTTTCGTACCTTCCAAATATCTCATAATCTGTTTGACGGTTTTTAAATGTTAATAACCGGGGTCCGATTGGAAGCCGCTACCAAACCCACAGCGTAACAGATGTCAGGACGAGTGCATTGCATTGCGACATCAGGCTTCCTACTATACTGAAGTACTCTGCACTTTTCATCTGTTCACGCTCTGCCAGGTTCTTTGGCCCATCACGCTTCGACAACGCACACCCAAACACAACCGGGGTATCCACAGGTTTAGCATCAAAGAGATTGAACCTTCTCAACAACTTGTTGATATAGGCTTCCTGAGAAAGACATAATTTCCGAGCACCACGATCCGTAGCAATCTTAATGCCTAGGATATAAGTGGCCTCCCTCATGTCTTTCATCTCAAACACAGATGTTAACCAGGACTTTGATTCATTCAAGTAACTCACATCGTTCACGCATTCAGAATGTCATCGACGTACAACGTCAAGATAACATACTTTGACCATGATGTCTTTGTGTACACGCAGGCATCCTTGTGAAGATTCACGAATCTGTTACCGACGATTTCCTCGTGGAACCTGCGGTACCATTGTCGAGACGAATGTTTAAGACCATAGATCGATGTTTGGAGTTTAAAACTTTACGTTCGTTTCCAGGGGTGAGAAACCATCTGGTTGCTCCATGTAGATCTCCTCCTCCAAGTTCCCACGAAGGAAGGCAGTCTTAACATCCATCTGGTGCAGCTCGAGATCGAGGCTAGCAACCAAGGCCAAAATGGCCCGGACCGTGGTGTAACGCACAATCGGTGAGTAAGTCTCATCAAAGTCCACTCCGTGGAGTTGGGTATACCCTTTAGCGACAAGTCGAGCTTTATATCGCTCAACGTTTCCATCAGCAGCGAGTTTCAATTTTAAATCCCACTTAGCCCCTATTACTCTGCGTTTAGCAGGTTAATCAACTAATGTCCAAACATAATTGGCTTTCATAGAGTCGATCTCTTCCTCCATTTCTTTCCTCCATTCCTTTGATTGAGGACCATCAAAGCTTGTTTAACCGTTATCGGTTCATCAACCGAAGTCAGGGTGAAAAATTCACCTCTTTCGATGGGATACTTCTTGGGAGAAGTTCTTTGCATTAGACTATGTCTAGGCTCATTATTCCCATCTAGAACTATACTCCCACTGGGAACAATGCTCTCACTAGGAACAATGCTCCCACTAGGAACCATGGCGTTACTAGAACCTTTTCCTACAACTTTTCTTGGACGAACTCTTGGTCTCGAGATCCTACCTCCGAGATGAATTCCATGGTCTCTCGGATCAGGAACCAAGTTGGTTGTCCCACTCCCACTGGCCCCAGTATGTAGTTGAGGAATATAGGATTTTCATCCAACAGTTCATCAACTAGATGATCATGATTAGGTTCTACTTGATTCGCACCCGGAGCAACTATGATTTCTGTGGTTGGATTGCCTCCTCCCAGTGGATTTATTATGAAAATGTCCCCATTCTCATTTACCATATCATTTCTTGTTGTTGTCCCTCAAATCTCCCACTCGAAGTAAGTGGGACATGATCATTCTCATCATGTTCTAGTTCTATTAAGAGTTCATTCGTTTTGATGTCAACAAGCTTAGAAAATTCATCCTCAATAAAAGTAATATCTCTGGACTCATGTTCGACCACTGTACCATTTTCCTGAGCTGCCACAAATACGTATTTCTTAGAGTTTTATGGGTATCTAATAAAGATACGTTTAAATCCTTTAGGTCCCAACTTGCCGTATCGGCTGTCGGTGTGATGCGTGTATGTTGCCCAACCCCAAGGGCACAGCCTGGTAAGATCCACCTCTTTCCAGTCCGCAACTCATATGGTGTCATGTCCACCGATTTTGTTGGTACACGGTTTAGTACATTAGTGGCATTCAACAGCACATCACCCCAGTAGGAGATCAGAAGTTGAGCTTGTGACATCTGTAAACACTCGATTTTGACCCGGATGTAACGACGTTACACATGATACGTCAAATTCCGGACGCGTCAAGCCACAAAGTCTCCAAAAATGCTCAAGGGCACATTAGGGAAATTATTATAAAATATATTTTAAATTATTTCGAATTTATTTAATATTTTCGGAATATTTAAAAATATATATATAAGAATTAGTTTTTTTTTTATTTTAGAAAATTATCTGTAAGATATTTATCTCCATATATTATTTTTTATTCAAAAAAATAATTATCTGTAAAGATAAATATCCTTAGGAATATTCTCTAGAATAATTATCTGTTAGCAATTTTTTATTTAAATTTTATCTGTAATCTAGACTAGGTTTTTAGTATAAATAGGGGTCTAGGTTTACATTGGGACACAAAAAAACACCAAAAAGAAGCAATAATACATTATTTTCGGGTTCTGTGCGATTTTTGTCTTCTAGTGCTTTTTATTTTATTTTTAAAAAACACTTTTTTTTTCACGGCTGCAGCCCCAGCCCACCTACGCTGGTTTCGCCGTCGGTGGCCGTCCTGACGGCCCGCCCAGCACCGGACCATCGCCTGCTCACCACGCCGCCGCCACCGCTCCTCCGATTCCGGCCGGCCGCCCCCCCCCCCTCTCTCTCTCTCTCTCTCTCTCTCTCTCTCTCTCTCTCTCTCTCTCTCTCTCTCTCTCTCTCTCTCTCTCTCTCTCTCTCTCTCTCTCTCTCTCACGACGGTGATCCCCAGTCACCTGCCCGCCAGAAGCTCCGCCACCTCGCCGTGTCTGACCGATGTCCGCCCCACTATGTCGAAGTCCCCTGCTGCGCCGCCGCCGTCCACCCCTTTCCCGTGAAGACATCCCTCTTTTGCAGTTACAGATTTCCTCCAATCCGCCGGAGAAGGAGTTTTGTCCGCCGGCCGCCCTCGCCATCGCCGTGCTCGTCCTCGCCTGGTCCGCCGAAGCTCTGACACGCCTGAGCTGCTGTCGCGCCGGAGCTCGTCCCACCGCCCGTCGTCAGTCCCTGCTCCGGCGCCCCTGCATCTTCTTCCCAGGCGAGAGTTTCCAATTTTTTTTTTATTATTATTATTATTATTATTATTCTGTTATTATATTATTATTATTGTATTATATTTAATTAGATGTTTAAATGTAATTAGATGAATTTGATTAGGTAGAGTGTTAATTATTCAAGTTGTATGTATGATTGAATATGTATTAAGTTGTGTATGTATTTAAACATGTTAGATAATTTTTGGTTTTATATTTTTTCTTAATTAGGACTTGTAGGTTATAATTAACTTTTAGATTTAGGTTACTGATTGATAATATTTTTTGCATATCATAAATTTAATTAAATCATGACGTCGTTAGATTAGCCTGATATAGCATGTATTAAAAAATAAAATTGGCAATTAAGTGAACTGAGTACCGAAAGGGCGTAGTTAAAAATTTATATTTTTAATTCACAATAGAACCCCCGAACTTGAATTTCTAAACGTAGACGATTTGACGCCTAGGTGTTTAATTCGTTATTCGCTTAGGTAATTTAAGATTCTAGTTAACCTAATAATTAACTAGTGACGAGTCTTTTCAAAATCCAATGTTTTCAAAACGTAATTCGCTGTAGGTTAGATTTTAGGTCCGAAAATTTGGCGACTCTGCTAGGGATAATCGAGGGTTCGGGCTCTTTATATTTGCTTATTTGTCATTTTTTATTTTTTAATTCATATTTGACTTTGTTATTCTAACTTGATTATTTTTGTGTAATTTCAGGTGTGGAGTTAATTTTTTATGACTAACTATTTTTCTTTGTTGGATTATGCATTATTTGTATTTGCACACATCACTTTAGTGTAACGTCCAAAACGCCTAAAACCCAGGGCGACTAGGAACCCCGGAGGTTTAGTACGGTACGACCGGAGCGGCTGGGCCGCCGGTACGGCTCGGAAAAACTCTACTCGCTTGCGAAGGTCTTATGATCCCTATAATGGGGTGAGGAAACCACCTTGTCGGGAACCTATCAGTGGAACCTACCTTGTAGAGCAAAGCCACACATTTTTTTTACCCCCTAACATGATCTGTTTTTTGTTGTAAATGTTATCATGCGACTGTTTGTATAGCTTTTATTTCTCATGCATTCATCTCATTACATTTTAAAAAAAAAAATTCAGCTAAATAGTTAGTCATTTAGTTGTAAAAATTTCTTTCCAAACATGCATTTTGTATGCATTGTTTTTTTTTTCTTTAAAAGAAAAAAACTGTTACCTAAATTTTGTTCTAAAATATGTGTTTCATTCGCACTATTTAAAAAAAAAAAAAAACCAGGTAAGTTGTAATTCATAATTAACGCATCATTCGCGCATTATTTTCAAAAAAAATATTTTCATTTAACTCTCTTTTAGCTATTAGAGCTTCTAATTTTAAAATGCATTTTGTATACGTTATTTTCAGAAAAAACAAAAAAAAATTTAGCTAAGTAGTTAATCCCTTAGTTGTAGATTTTAATTTCTAAACATGTGTTTCAGATGCATTGTTTTTTTTTTTAAAAAAAAAACCCTTACCTAAATTTTTATTCTAAATATGCGTCTCATGCGCATTATTTAAAAAAAAAAATTCTCAGGTAAGTTGTAATTTTTGTTAGTGCGTTATGTATGCATTACTTAAAAACATTTCAGGAAAATTTATTTCTTTAGCTACTAGAGCTTTCTTTCGAACATGCATTTCATATGCATTTTATTTTTCTTTTCTAAAAAAACTTCTTACCTGAATTTTTATTTTTAACATGTGTTTTGTACGCATTATTTTTGAAAAAAACTTTTCAGGTAAGTTGTAATTTTGGTTAGTGTATTGTATATGCATTGCTAAAAAAAAAAAAAAATTTAGGAAAATTTGTAATTCCGCTTTAACTGTTAGAGTTTCTAATTTCAAACGTGCATTCCGTATGCATCACTTAAAAAAAAACTTTTTAACTGAATTGTTTTATTTTTAATAATGCATCCAATATGCATTAATTTAAAAAAAATTTTTAGATAAACCGTAAGCTCTCTTAGTTTTAGGGCTCTTTGTTTAAAAAACATTTTATCTGAATTTTTAATCAAAAAACGTGCATATCATATGCATTATTTTCGAAAAAAAAACTTTCAGGTAAAATGTAATTTTTCTCAGTTATAGAACTTTTATTTTTAAGTTTGCATATTGTATTTATTTTTGTGCATCTCATATGCATCCTTTTAAAAAAAAACTTTTCGCCTGTTTCTTAATTTTGAGCAACCAAGATGCATTGTTTTTTTTCCTCATTAAAAAAACAAAAAAAATCTTTTCAGATAACTTGTAAGTCATCTTGACTGTAGAACTTTCATCTCAAGTATGCATCTCATGTGCATCGCATGTGCATTGTTTTAGGAAAAATAATCTGTTGATAGACCGTACACATTCTTAGTCGTAGAACCTTTAGTTTCAAACATGTATTCCATGTGTTGTTTCAAGCATGTGTTTCAAACGCATTATTTTTTGAAAAAACCTTTTCATGTAAGTTGTAAAATTCTGTTAGTGCATTCAATGTGCATCATATTTTTAAAACATTAGGAAAATTTGTAATTCATTTTTGGCCCTTAGAGTTTTTTAAATTCAAACATGAATTGCATATGCATCATTTTCAAAAAACCTTTTTACCTGATTTTTTTAAAGCATGCATTCAATATGCTTTATTTTTTTTATTTTTTTAAAAAAATATTTCAGAAAAATTGTGAGTTTTTTTTAAGCTATAGAGCTTTCAAATTCACGCATGCATATCAATTGTATTATTTTAAAAAAAAATCCACATGAAATTTTCACTTTCAAAAATGCATTTCATATGCATCATTCAGGTAATATGTTGTAAGTTGTAAGTTTCTTAACATTAGAATTTTAACTTTCGAGCATGCACGAGCATTTAAAAAAAAAAACTCAAAGTGTCATTCGTTCTTATCCAATGTGTATTGCACTTTTTTGGCAAGATCGTCATTTCAACATTCGCATGAGCGAGCATTTAAAAAATGGGAGTTTTGATTCTTTTTTGAGAAAATAGTTTAACTGTGCAGTTGAGTGCTACTATTCGAGTTTAAACAAAGGACGATAAAACCTTTTTGAAAAAAAACTTTGTTTTGAGCATTTGTCCTGCGTTCGAGCCAGATAATGCACTCAGGAAACCCAGTAAACTCCATGATGGTGCAAAACACATTTGATCATAAATTTTGATTCTTTTTCAAAAAAGTAATCAAAATTATGAAATGAATGACATTAGAGTTTTTAAAAAAATCATGCATGATTTCTCATATTCTCTACACTGATTTTTCATTTACCATTTTCAGGTACCCTTGGTTAAGGTATCATGTACACATAAGTTATGCCGGCTAAATGGGGCAACAAAAAAGAACATGCAGTCATCCAGTTGCACAACGAACAAATTGCACACTCGAGATATCTAACGCTGAGGTGCGTTAAATTGCACTTAATTTTTTCATTGAGATTTGAGTGTCCCTACTCTTTTGCAGGTCGGATGACCACTTCAACCAATGCCGCAACCGTGTGAAACGTGAGCGCTTCAAAGAGTTTCTATGAAAAATTTCACCCACCATGTGTAAAATTCATACGCTTTCCAAGGCGAGGTATACAACCGTTATGTGGCCATGTTTAAACCATTCAGCGGTAACCGTGGGGCATCTCCCTTTGAGATTGGACATGTCAGGAGATGAGAAAATTTCAAGAGATCATCGAGAATCCCGTGAAGATTCAATGTGCCGATCAATGTAGCTTGACTCGATCAACCGAATCCTTTTCCGAAAAAAGTTCTGAAATTTTCAGTCTGCCACTAGGGGCATGTACTTTTCAGCTGGTGTACATACACAAGTTGTGGAGCAAGAGAATCAGGACATGCAGCAGGTCCAGTCGCATAGCGATCACATTGCCCACTGAAAGATCCAACTCCCAGGTAAGAGAAGTTGTGATCATTTTTATCCCCGAAATTTGAGTTTTTCCTTACTCATTGTGCAGCTTGGATAATCATCCAAATCAAAAATCCTGAAGAGCACACCTCATATACGGCCCTTCGCTCGCCGACCATTCTTATGCCAGCTATCGAATTTATCCCAGATACCTCGGACAATATCTATGCATAAGTTTACCATGTGCCAAACTCAACACCATCCATGTGTCAGGCCATTCGTCCAGCATGCGACGAATTATGAACCAGTCAGATATAGCCGTGGGGCATTCCTGTTAAGATCAAGCACGGTTGAAGATAGAAGACATCCAGATATCTTCCTATTAAAAAAGATCGAGATTCCATGAAGATCGACCGTGCTAATGAAGAGCATTTGAGAAGAAGAAAAAGAAGAAATTATTGTCGGTGTCGTCCACCCATTGAAAGGATCCTCCATTCAAGACATCGACATAATAAACTTATTTGACAAGTTTTCCTCCGGAGAAGTTCCGAGAAATTAAAAGGTTTAATCTGCTATTAGAGGCATGTAACATAGTTGTTGTTGATTAGTTTCTGTAGATTTTCTTTCCATTTGAAAAAAGAAGAAAGATAGAAAAAAATAAATTCCTGCTAGGTTGAAAACCTAGGCAAAAGTCAGGGAGATGGGCATGATTGAAAACCCGCAGGGGCAATCATGGCAAAAGGTGAGATGAAAAAAGTTATAAAAAAAAAAAAAAAAAACTCAGTTTTCTTTAGGGTCACAGTCACCCTTTAATCGGCTACAGTACAGGAAAATAAAGAGAGTGTTTGTGCTAATATTGTGAGAACAGTGAAGAAATAAAAGGGCCACAGTCGTCCCTAAAACGACTACAAAATAAAGGGCCACAACCACCCTCCAAACGGCTACAGATAAAAGAGTGACCCCGCGAATCTTATAAGGGCGGATAAATAAAAAAAGGCCACAGTCGTCCCTAAAACGACTACAAAATAAAGGGCCACAGCCACCCTCCAAATGGCTACAGATAAAAGAGTGACCCCGCGAATCCTGTGAGGGCGGGAAAATAAAAAGGGTCACAGTCGTCCCTAAAACGACTACAAAATAAAGGGCCACAGCCACCCTCCAAACGGCTACAGATAAAAGAGAGACCCTGCGAATCTTGTAAGGGCGGAAAAATAAAAAAGGGCCACAGTCGTCCCTAAAACGACTACAAAATGAAGGGCCACAGCCACCCTTCAAATGGCTACAGATAAAAGAGTGACCCCGTGAATCTTGTATGAGCGGGAAAATAAAAGGGCCACAGTCGTCCCTAAAACGACTACAAAATAAAGGGCCACAACCACCCTTCAAACGGCTACAAATATAGAACACTCTCGCAACATTGAAGGCGGGAAATGAGTGAAAGGGCCACAGCCACCCCTAAAATGGCTACCAACAAAGAGTGTTCCTCGAATCCTGAGAGGATGGAAGATTGTTGAAAGGGCCATAGCCACCCTCAAAATGGTTACATATAAAGAGTATTCTCGTGAATCTTGTGAGGCCGGGAAATCATTTGAAAGGGCTACAGCCACCCTTAAAACGGCTACAAATCGAAAGAGCACTCCCAGAACATCGACGATGGAAATAAATGAAAGGGCCACAGCCACCCTCCAAATGGCTACAAATCAAAAGAGCTCTCGCGACATTGAAGACTGTGAGGAAAGGGTCACAGCCACCCTCCAAATGAGGGGCAGCCTAGGCAAAATTAGGAAATGAGGGGCATGATAGCAAATTCAGAAATTGCAATCATGGCAAAAGGAGAGAAAATAAAATCCCGATGGAATGAAAACCCCAAGGGGCAATCCATGCAAAAATTAGGAAAACCAAGGGGCACGGTCTAAAATTCTGACCGTGACAAAAGGAGAGAATATGAGAGATTAAAAAAAAAATCCCGCTAAGTTGTCGCGTCATGCGCAATTTAGGCAAAAATTAGGGACATGCATTCAAGTCGTCAAGCCACTCGAGACCCTTATCCAACGGACGTCACTAGAGGCATTTCTCCGACATATGCCACTAGAGACTCTTCTCCGACGGACGCCACTAGAGGCTCTTCTCCAACGGACGCCACTAGAGGCATCGTCGATCGAGGTTTTTACTTTACTGTACGCCACTAGAGGCATCGTCGATCAAGGTTTTTCTTTTCTGCACGCCACTAGAGGCTTTATTTTTCCGCACGCCACTGGAGGCTTTACTTTTCCGCACGCCACTGGAGGCTTTACTTTTCTGCACGCCATTGGAGGCTTTACTTTCCCGCACGCCACTGGAGGCTTTACTTTCCCGCACGCCACTGGAGGCTTTACTTTTCGGCACGCCACTGGAGGCTTTACTTTCCCGCACGCCACTGGAGGCTTTACTTTTCTGCACGCCACTGGAGGCTTTACTTTCCCGCACGCCACTGGAGGCTTTACTTTCCCGCACGCCACTGGAGGCTTTACTTTCTGCACGCCACTGGAGGCTTTACTTTCCCGCACGCCACTGGAGGCTTTACTTTTCCGCACGCCACTAGAGGCTTTACTTTTCTGCACGCCACTGGAGGCTTTAGTTTCCCGCACACCACTGGAGGCTTTACTTTTCTGCACGCCACTGGAGGCTTTACTTTCCGCACCGCCACTGAGGCTTTTCTCTTTCGCACGCCACTGGAGGCTTTACTTTTCTGCACGCCACTGGAGGCTTTACTTTCCACACCGCCACTGGAGGCTTTTCCCTGTCGCACGCCACTGGAGGCATCGTCGATCGAGGTTTTTAATTTTCTGCACCACCAATGGAGGCATCGCCAACAGGTGTCCCGCCGACAGAGGTTTTATCGTTTCCGCACCAGAATAAGCGCATGAGCCACCTTGAAGACTTTGAATAATTGGGAGAGAATATACTTTCTGGTCAAAATCAGTGTTTCTTCGTCTTTGGACAAACCCCTTCGAACACGTTCTACGGGAGTCCGTCCAAAGAAGGGCAAACTGTAAACACTCGATTTTGACCCGGACGTAACGACGTTACACATGATACGTCAAATTCTGGACGCGTCAAGCCACAAAGTCTCCAAAAATGCTCAAGGGAACATTAGGGAATTATTATAAAATATATTTTAAATTATTTCGAATTTATTTAATATTTTCGGAATATTTAAAAATATATATATATAATAATTAGTTTTTTTTTATTTTAGAAAATTATATGTAAGATATTTATATCCAGATATTATTTTTTATTCAAAAAAATAATTATTTGTAAAGATAAATATCCTTAGGAATATTCTCTAGAATAATTATCTGTTAGCAATTTTTTATTTAAATTTTATCTGTAATCTAGACTAGGTTTTTAGTATAAATAGGGGTCTAGGTTTACATTGTAAAGGACACAAAAAAAAAACAACAAAAAGAAGCAATAATACATTATTTTCGGGTTCTGTGCGATTTTTGTCTTCTATTGCTTTTTTTTTCACGGCTGCAGCCCCAGCCCACCTGCGCTGGTTTCGCCGCCGGTGGCCGTCCTGACGGCTCGCCCAACACCGGGCCATCGCCTGCTCACCACGCCGCCGCTCCTCCGATTCCGGCCGGCCGCCCGTCCCTCTCTCTCTCTCTCTCTCTCTCTCTCTCTCTCTCTCTCTCTCTCTCTCTCTCTCTCTCTCTCTCTCTCTCTCTCTCTCTCTCTCTCTCTCTCTCTCTCTCTCTCTCTCACGACGGTGATCCCCAGTCACCTGCCCGCCAGAAGCTCCGCCACCTCGTCGTGTCTGACCGATGTCCGCCCCACTATGTCGAAGTCCCCTGCTGCGACCGTCGTCGTCCAGCCCTTTCCCGTGAAGACATCCCTCTTTTGCAGTTGCAGATTTCCTCCAATCCGCCGGAGAAGAAGGAGTTTTGCCCTCCGGCCGCCCTCGCCATCGCCGTGCTCGTCCTCGCCTGGTCTGCCGGAGCTCTGACACGCCTGAGCTGCTGTCGCGCCGGAGCTCGTCCCACAGCCCGTCGTCCGTCCCTGCTCCGGCGCCCCTGCATCTTCTTCCCAGGCGAGAGTTTCTATTATTATTATTATTATTATTATTATTATTATTATTATTATTATTATTATTATTATTATTATTATTATTATTAGTATTATTATTATTATTATTATTCTGTTATTATATTATTATTGTATTATATTTAATTAGATGAATTTGATTAGGTAGAGTGTTAATTATTCAAGTTGTATGTATGATTGGATATGTATTAAGTTGTGTATGTATTTAAACATGTTAGATAATTTTGGGTTTTATATTTTGTCTTAATTAGGACTTGTAGATTATAATTAACTTTTAGATTTAGGTTACTGATTGATAATATTTTTTGCATATCATAAATTTAATTAAATCATGACGTCGTTAGATTAGCCTGATATAGCATGTATTAAAAAATAAAATTGGCAATTAAGTGAACTGAGTACTGAAAGGGCGTAGTTAAAAATTTATATTTTTAATTCATAATAGAACCCCCGAACTCGAATTTCTAATCGTAAACCGATTTTACGCCTAGGTGTTTAATTCGTTATTCGCTTAGGTAATTTAGGATTCTAGTTAACCTAATAATTAACTAGTGGCAACTCTTTTCAAAATCCAACGTTTTCAAAACGTAATTCGCCGTAGGTTAGATTTTAGGTCCGACAACATCGTGGTTCTTACCATGTCCAGAAGTGTATGATTACGTCGCTCCGCCACACCGTTCTGTTGTGGCGTATAAGGGATCGTCGTTTGACGGACAGTACCCCTTTCATTGCATAACTTGTCAAACTCATTCGAGAGGTACTATCCACATCTGTCAGTGCGTAAGGTTTTCACCTTTCACTCCAACTGATTATCTACGAGATTGAGATAGCTCTTAAATCACTCAATGGCCTCAGATTTATGAGTAATCAGATGAGTGACCCCATATCGGGTATAGTCATCAATGAAAGTTACGAAGTAACGTTTACCACTCCTGGCAGTGACATTCATGGGTCCACATACGTCGGAATGGATTAAATGCAATGGGTACTTGGCTCGTAGTGCATCGCCGAATGGCTTTCGGCTGGACTTTCCAGCTAGACAGCCCTCACAAGTGGTTTTCACCACGTGAGTTGCACCAGGCAACAGATCTCTTTGAGCTAGTGTCTGAATTATGTCATAGCCTATATGTCCCAACCTCGCATGCCATCTGGCAGTCTCTGCTTCCTTGGATGATATTGAAAACATTATATTCGAATTCTCAGATTCATTCATATCCATAACAATGCGACCACAGGAATAATTTGCAAATCCATAAAAGACGCTGCCTTTATTGATTTTAACAAAGAAGTTCTCAAATGATAGAGTAAATCCAATATTCATAAGAGAAGTAACTTAAACAACATTCCTATGAATTTTAGGTGCAAAAAGGACATTTTCAAGGAGTAAGGTCTTGTTGTTGCGCATTGGCAACCTGCAGTTCCCTATTCCTTTGACTTCAACTTGGGAGTTGTCGCCTATATAAATCCTTTTTGAACCCTTCAGTATACATCTGAACGTGGCATACAACCCACTGTCATTGGTTATGTGGTCCGTTGCACCTTAATCAAGAATCCATGAAGGATTTGAGTCAGCTAACACGACACTAGAGGAAACGAAAGTTTCATTATCATATCTAATGGTGCGTACCTTGGTACGCTGGTTGTTAGAACTTCCGCCCTCACATAAGTGGCGAGGACCATAGTTCTTCCCCACTATCTCCAATTTTACCTGAAAATCGCCTTGTTCAGGCTTGGTTGACGTTTTACGGTCAACCGCCTGTTGTTTCCTACTCTTGTTCTTCCATTTCATTTTCTGTCCAGCAGGTTGTCCTGGCAATTTAGCCATAGGTTTGACAATTGTTAATCGAGCTTCTTCCATCTCAATTATTTTCAGGACAGATGCAAGGTCCAGTAGAGAAATACTGAACGGTCAAAAAAGTCCTGGTTGTTCTCCAAGACTTCAGGAGCATCCCGATTATTGCCAGAATTTTGTCCCATTCAGCCATTTGACCTTTAAACTCAAAAGGTTTCACCATGTTGAGGAAGTTGTATACCTTTTCAAGTACACTAATGTTATCGCTCTTTAGACTTTCATCTAAATAAGCTATCAGTGGGTGTAGTTCAGCTGCAATGCAGTTTCCACATTTCAGGAATAAAGCATCCCATATATCTTTCATTATCTGGATATCCCTGAACTGATTTTCAATGTCTGGAGACATTTCTGATAGAAAAATTTCTCTTGCTCTCTTGTCATCCTGCTCCCACTTGAAGTGAGTGTATGCTAGCCCCTTAGTCAGGACTGCATCTGGACAGCTCATTATTTTTCGAATGTGTTCAATCAAACCCTCATCATCTAGCAGGACATTGATGCGTTTGCACCACGAGTCTTAGTTCGCCTCATTTAGAAGCTTTTTGGCATTGGATGAATCCATTGATGTCAATACTAACACATTGATATCCATGCGACAATCAGGGAGGCAATTCAAAACATTTTGAAAAGAATCGTTTAGATCAGATATCTATGAGATAGAAGGCGAACAACAATGATTCCTCAGTCATCTAACCAACCCGACCACCAGTAAACCAATGGAAGGAGGTCGTGAAAAGATTTCACATCGTCGTCACCTCTTTTCTAATAAACAGTCTCTTTTGAAAACGGTTTAATCGGTTTAACCGGAACGAGGAGTTATTACATAAACCCGATATTGGTTTTCTAAAACCCCTTTTTAAAACGTTTCGAGGAATTTATGCAAGCATATATAATTTTACTTCACTAGTAAATTATCACACGCATCACATCCTCAAACAATCATGCATACGAATCATGCGTCAAAATGTCCCGAGGAACTCATGCAAGCATATATAATTCTACTTCACTAGTAAATTATCACATGCAGCCACATCTTCAAACAATCATGCATACGCATCATGCGTGATCCCTCAACATCCAACATACATATTTGATCACTGAATATCGATTTTAAAAAAATTGGGGCTGACTTGCAATTCATGTTATAACAGTCATGCGAAATTCTAGACATGGATCCTAATCAAGATCACTCAGCACAACATGTCTATCCTAGTGCGCAACTCATTAATTGACAACAAGGCTCTGCCGCCAACATGTAATATCCAGCTAGCTTGACATAGTCAAGACGCAATTCTAACATGCATTTATATCAATATATATATAAAAATTGCAATTCAGTCCACAAAATGATTCAGTCTCATAATCATGCATTTTCCGAGATCTATCCCCATAACCGGAACTAGGCATCAGGTTTGATTAAAATGTAAAAATAACAAACCATTTCGCGATGTGTAAGTAATTTTAAAGTTAAAAGATATTTGGATTTTGAATTTGATCTGACCTAATTTTTCGGTTGACCCAAACTCGGTCTGGTTCGGTCAACCCGGTCTGACCGGTCCGGTCCGCATGACCCAGTCCGACTGGTCCGGTCCGTTTGACCCAGTCCGATAGGTCTGATCCGGTTAGGTTAATTTGGTTAGGTTTAATTGATCCGGGTTGGGTTTGACCTGATCCATTTGACCACCTGGTCTGACCCGTCCCATTTGGGTTGAACCGATTGAGAAAACCCGGTTCGGTCGACCCGACCTGGTTGAACCGGTTCGGACCCCACGGTTTACCCGAGTCGGTTGTCCCGACCCGGTTTTGCATTTGGACCCGGCCCATTAACCCAATAGGGTCTGGCTGAGATTGTTACTTGTGGGCTAAGTAGGGTTTTACAATCCACAAAAAACTTAACTAATCCTCCAAGTAACAATAAATATAATAGGTATATTTTCCAAATATTTGCACATTATATATATATATATATATATATATATATATATACACACTTAATTGTCAAGATTCTATGTTAGGGATATAAATCTATCAACAATATATTTTATCAATCTTTAGGCAATTATCCTAAAATCATTCATAGAATATATCGGTAATTAATATCACAATTTTAATGACTAAAATACCCTAGCTGGCCGAAACTAGTGTTTCTTGGCGTCGAATAAATAAAAAAATTCACCACTAATGGTTCGGCCGAAACATGTAATTAGGGTTTGGTGGTCAAATTTCTAGATCAAATTTTACCTTAATCATAAATCCAAAGTTCATTTTTGATAAAAATCATGTTTTTGTAAGAATATCCATGATCACCAAATTTACTAAAAACATGAATATCAGATTTATCAAAAAATCATGAACATCAATTTTATAAAAAAAAAAAAAAATCAAGAACTTCCTACATAGGCTCTGATACCAATGATGGATTTCAGGGATAGTTATTACGGATCATATGTACATGTCAGGTAAACTAATTACGCAGCAGAAAGGAGCACATAACAGTTTATCTTCCCTAGCCCAGGATCGTCACAGAGGGAGTTCTCAATCTGTCGGACGGGTCCTGCAGGAACTCTAGTTAAGGAGCAATCTCCAGGAAATTGTCTCCACAACAAAGCCTATTTCAATCCGGTAACAGGATGGATCTCTGGGGTAAACTGTTGACACAATTTCGGCACCTCTTTGTGCTTTGAAAGCTTCAGCCGAACCTCTAATATATTAGGGAGAGCGATTTCTTGTATAGTCAACTAAAAGGGAGAAAGTGATAACCCTAAGAACTACCCTAACACCTCCTATTAATAAGAGATAAAAGGGAGAAAGTGATTAACCCTAAGAAATACCCTAACACCTCCTATTAATAAGAGGTGAGCAAAACCCACCAATGGTTTAACCTTATAGTTCGGTCGAAATACACACTAATTGGGTTTGGCCCAGTTTGGGCCACTTGTGGCTCATAAGGATTTTGACCTGACCCAAAATCTCTTATGTACCTAATCTCAGCTTAATCTATTGACCTTATATTAATGGACTCCCAATGGTGACCCATATATAACAAATGCAAACAAATATTAAATTAGTGATTCATTTGATATTAAAGGGTAGCAAAATGATGCGAATAGTCATTTTGAGTCTCCTAATATTTACATTCGTGTTAACGCAAGATGAGATGATGCCACAAAAACAACCACATGTTTCACTTTCATTTTTTATCTTATATTTTACTCTGCATATTTGCAAATTTTGGTAGTCTTAAAAAATTAATTATTAGGGCGATTAATGGTAAATATATGAATAACATAAATAAATAGATAAATTTTTAACTATTTTGCATATTTTAACTATTTTATATCGATACAGATATAAAAATTAATTATTTCTACATTGCAATTTAAAAGTTTACACTTGAAATTTTTATTTTAAAAAACTTTTATCCATTAGTTATTGAAACAATTCATAATTATAAGATAGACATATTCTAATGACAAGTCACATCCATATAATAATTATTTAAAAAAAAAATCATAAGCAGTGTAGAGAATTAATACATATGGATAGTGAGACTTTGTATTTTCATTCGAAATGACTTTCAACTATATATATCAACGGGTCTTTCTTTTTTGCTTCCTTTGTGATTAAGTAAAGACTTTTTTTTATTATTTTTTTGGGTGAAAAAATACTAATTATTTGGGTCGTTTTTAGGCCGAGAATGTTTTCGGTAATGGTCTCAATCTGGATACTTTTTGTTGGACTAGGCTGGTCAGTCAGTGAATGCGTTATTGGGGCGACCTACTTAAATTGTTTTCTATTCTAAAGATCGATCGAGGGGATTAATAGAGTAGGCTTCTTTTCCAGTAACCTAGAAATAGGAAAACTAAGCCGAGCCGAACATTCCAGAAGCCAAAGGCGGAGTCCTTCCTCTCTCTAATCTAATCTAATCACCAGAAGACAACGCTCTCGTCACTCCCTTCGTCTTCGTCCCCTCACCTTTATATGCTCTCTTATACCTAACCCCATACCTTGCAGTTTCACATCTCTAATTCTTGATTGATTTCCCTACAGTTAGTAATGGCCGACGAAGCCAAAGCCAAAGGTAATGCAGCCTTCTCAGCCGGAGACTTCGAAGCAGCCGCCGGCCACTTCTCCGACGCCATAGCTCTTGATCCGACCAACCATGTATTGTATTCCAACCGATCTGCGGCCTACGCTTCTATGAGTAAATACTCCGAGGCGTTGACGGATGCAAAGAAGACTGTGGAGCTCAAGCCCTATTGGGCCAAGGGCTACAGCCGACTTGGTGCGGCTTATCAGGGGCTTGGTCAGTACGGTTATGCTGTCGATTCTTACAAGAAGGGTCTCGATATAGATCCCACCAACGAAGCTCTCAAGTCTGGTCTTTCCGATGCTCAGGCTGCGGCCTCCAGGGGCCGATCTGAAGCCAGCAATCCTTTTGGTGATGTTTTTAAGGGGGCTGAGATGTGGGCGAAGCTCACTGCCGATCCCTCCACTAGGCTTTTTATGCAACAGCCAGATTTTGTGAAGATAATGCAGGATATCCAGAAAAACCCTAGCAATTTGAATATATACATGAAGGATCAGAGAGTGATGCAAGCTCTTGGGGTTTTATTGAACGTCAAGATGCATACTCCAGGTCAGGAGGATAGGGACATGCCCGAGGCTGAGACATCCTCACCACCTCCTCAGGAAAAGAAGCCAGAGCCTCAGCCTCAGCGTCAACCTGAGCCCGAACCAATGGAAATACCGGATGAGGAGAAAGAAGCTAAGGAGAGGAAGGCTCAAGCACAGAAGGAGAAGGAAGCAGGCAATGCTGCTTACAAGAAGAAGAATTTTGAGACTGCAATTCAGCATTACTCGAAAGCCATTGAGCTCGATGATGAAGACATCTCGTTCCTAACCAATAGGGCAGCTGTGTATTTGGAGATGGGCAAGGTAAAGTTTTGATCTTTTATGCTGCTGGTTTGCAAAAATGATTATCTCTTTAGTTCTTGCCCTTCATTAAGTAAACTGTGCTGCTCAATTGATTGATCTTGTTGGGTGGAGCTTATTTATGAGCTTGCAAGTTTCTGTAAACATGGAAAAATAGAAAGTCTGCTGCTCTATTTGCTAACTACATCAATTAATCCAAAATAGGCAACTTCATCTTTTGTGCAGAGTTAAATGATCAATTCAGTTGAAAGCTGATCCTCGACATGCTTCAGTACCCTAGTGTTAGTATATTGGAGTTAACAACTGAAAATATTAGTTTTTATTTATATAGTTGTGTGAAGTTGGATTCTGCCATTTAGTTAGCACTGTGACACTGATGGTTATCCATGTTTAGGTAAATCTTCTCCATAACTAGTCAACCTGGAATTGACATAAAGACGATATAAATTATGAAATTAGATAGTTAGCGGTAGTAGCTGCAAGCCTTTGCAAACTTCTAGACTGTTAGATGAACAGAAACTGTATAATGGTAGATCCCGCTGTTGCTTAATTTTATTTTTACCTCTCCATTGCTTCTTGAACCTGCGCTAATGAATTGAGTTTCTAGGAAGAAGGAAGGACAAGTTATTGTTTTCCTTGTTCCATCTTTCAGATTTTGGCTGCTAGCAGTCGTCTGAACTGTCATATGATTCTTTAGCGTTGTCTTCTTAGTTCTCCTTAGCTGTGAAATTTTGGTCTAGCTGCTGAAAAATTTGGTCCTTGATGCTTTCAGTATGAGGAATGCATGAAAGATTGTGACAAGGCTGTTGAAAGGGGAAGAGAACTTAGGTCCGACTACAAGATGGTTGCTAGAGCTCTAACTAGGAAGGGTACTGCCCTTGTGAAATTGGCTAAGACCTCAAAGGATTATGAACCTGCTATCGAGACATTCCAAAAAGCCCTTACTGAACATCGTAACCCTGACACACTAAAGAAGCTCAATGATGCTGAGAAGGCTAAGAAGGATCTGGAACAACAAGAGTACTTTGACCCAAAGCTTGCTGATGAGGAGCGCGAGAAAGGTATTGTATTCAATTTATTTTTTTATTTATTTTTTTCCTTTTCCATATGTGTGAATGGAATTGCTTTTTCCTCGGAACTGATCCCTTTTGTTTTTTTTTTGGTAAAAGAACTGATCCCTCATTTGGTTGTGTATGCTAATTGATATTTGCAGGAAACGAGTTCTTCAAGCAGCAAAAGTACCCAGAAGCTATTAAGCATTACACAGAATCTTTGAGAAGAAATCCCAAGGATCCCAAGGTAAATCATGCCCTCTCTTTGCCCATCTGCACAAATTTTAGATTAAATTAAGGGTTAAGAACCTATGAAAGGTCTGAACTATCACCCATGTTAACGGGAGAGGTCTGAAATTTAAAAAGTTAATAACAAAGGTCTGAAATTTCAATTTTGTTGATAACAGCGGCCTCCGTTAGTTTTTTCCGTTAAAACTAACGGAAATTGGTCACATGCCAAGCATGTGACCGGAAATAAAATAAATTTCCAAAAATGCTCTTCTATCAATTGTGCCCCTCACATGCTTGGAGTGAAAAGACCAAAATGCCCTTGAAGCCACCACGGTACTCCGGCGACCACCAATCGTACTCCGGCGACCACCACCGTACTCCGGCGACCACCACCGTACTCCGGCGACCACCACCAAGGCTCCGATTTGGCCAAAATCGGAGCCACCGGCCCCGATTGGGCTCCGATCGGAGCCACCGGCCCCGATTGGACTCCGATCGGAGCCAAAAAGCTCCGATCGGAGCTTTGTGGCTCCGGTCGGAGCGAGTTGGTGGCCGGAGTCGGGTCGCCGGAGCCGAGGTGGTGGTCGTCGGAGTCGAGGTGGTGGTCGCCGGAGTCGGGTGGTGGTGGCCGGAGTCGGGTGGCGGTGGCCGGAGTTGGGTGGTTTTAATTTGACTTTAGGGGTAAAATTGTCATTTCACATTTTCTTAAATAAGATATTAAATAAAACAAAATATTAAAGGGGCAAAAATGTCATTTCACACAATTCTGTTAAATTTAACCCTAAAAATGGACGGAAAACCTCAAATCAACAAAATTGAAATTTCAGACCTCTGTTATTAACTTTTTAAATTTCAGACCTCTCCCGTTAACATGGGTGATAGTTCAGACCTTTCATAGGTTCTTAACCCTTAAATTAAGCAATGCTATAAAGTATGGAGCTTAACCTGAAATTGCAATATTTTCCAGGCTTACAGTAACAGGGCAGCATGCTACACAAAACTTGGTGCACTGCCGGAGGGACTGAAAGATGCAGAGAAATGCATAGAGCTTGACCCAACCTTCACCAAGGGTTACACTAGAAAGGGTGCAGTCCAATTCTTCATGAAGGATCATGAGAAAGCTCTAGAGACATACCAAGAAGGGTTGAAGCATGACCCCAGCAATCAGGAATTGCTTGATGGTGTCAGAAGGTATTGATTTTCACAACCAAATCATCTAGAAATCTAGTTAGTTACACATTTATCTGCTTTATATTTATATTTGTATGTATGCAGATGTGTAGAACAAATCAACAAGGCAAGCCGTGGGGAAATGACCCCAGATGAAATGAAGGAGAGACAGGTAATGTCTCGACAACCATATATAGAAATGTCTTGTGAGCATTGGTGCAGTGCAGCTGCTTTATAATTGTGTCGATTCGGTTTTGCAGGCTAAAGCAATGCAGAATCCCGAGATCCAAAACATTTTGACCGATCCCGTGATGAGACAGGTAAGAGTTGATGTTGAAATTTGTATATTTTAAGTGGAAATTGTATCGCTGAGGGGGTGGGGTTGGCAGGTATTGACTGATTTCCAAGAGAACCCGAAGGCGGCTCAAGAACACACCAAGAACCCAATGGTGATGGCCAAGATTCAGAAGTTGGTGTCTGCAGGAATAGTGCAGCTTCGATGAAGAGAGTTGGCGGCCACAAAAATAGTTGCGTTTCTTTCCATTGCGTCGTAATTGTATGCTCAATGCTGTGAATTTGATTTGACAGTTGAGTTATAGTACATTTTGTTTCTTTTTTGCTTTACTGTAAGGACAAATTGCGTCACTCTTTTAGTGTTCGTTGGATTTTGGTTTTTAAGTGTCCATGGCTAGGCAATGGGTGCACGAATTAGACTGAAACATTGGAATCTGTTTCTTTAAAACCATCAGGAAGATATAATTTAGGGTTAATAACTAAAAAACTGTCCAAGGTTTACTCTATGTTAAAATTAGGTGTCTGAAGTTTGAAATGTTAAAATGGACTGTCCCAAGTTTCATTTTTGTTGAAATTTGGTGTCTTTGTGCGTCTTTTCATCTCCATTCAATCATTTTCATCAACCCACCAACCCAATCATAATCCATCACTCTTTACTTTTCACAAAATCGTCAAATTTCACCTAAAAATTGAATATTAAAAAAAAAAGTTTCTAGAAGAGTGTGGTTGAGCCATTTTCCAAGGACAATAGAGCGAGATTTACTTGCCCGGATGTGACCAACTTTTTAGGTGACGGTCTCGGCAAGATGACGAGAAGGGAATGTGTATGAGAGCTCGAATTTGACAAACGGTTTCGTCGGAATTGACTTCTCTAAAGTAATCACACCGAGACACCAAATTTCAACAAAAATGAAACTTGGGACACTCCATTTTAACATTTCAAACTTCAGACACCTAATTTTAACATAGGGTAAATCTTGGACAGTTTTTTAGTTATTAACCCTATAATTTACAAGACAATGAATCATATAAGGGAGAAACCGGAATATGTTTTCGGCATCATCTCACTGAACACCAGAATCTGTCAACCTAATAGCATGCATAAAGGACAAAGTTAATATCTGATTGAATATAAATTACAAAACAAATCACACTTCAAAAGATTCTCCATGTATATTACAGTTCAACCCATAACAATGGTCAAAACTTGGTAGTTGAAGGTTCTCCATGTATATTACAGTTCAACCCATAAAATGATCATAACTTGGTAGTTGAAGGTTTGTCCAGCTACACGAACAAGGATCTTGGATCCAAGATATGATTCTGCTTAGTGAACAATAGTTGTCGGTATGTCACAAATATTAATAAGCAATAGCAGGTACATAACTAATAGAGAAGAAAAAAATTTAACGTGGTTCTTTCAGTTCGACTTAGACCACAACTAATGGCGCTGACGATTTATTGTTTGTCTCTAGGGTTGCACTTTACAGAGAATACAACGTTATAGATAATTGCGGAGAATAAACACATAAACCCTAATAACTCGGGTCGGTCCAAAAAATTCGGCCCAACTGTTGAATCAGGATTCATAACTCAACAATTCTGCTACTTGGATACTGATTTAATCTTTCAACTAAACTTCATTCTCCCAAAAGAATTTCCCTTCAACTTCAGCATCTACGCTAGCCGCACGTCTTCTGAAACAACTACTGAAGACCAACCGAGATTTTGCATAACCTCAGTTTCCCAACATCGACATATTTTGTTAACATGCCTGTTGGATTATCCGCACCCTTTATTTTCTCCAAATACATATTGCCTTCTTCCACTGCCTTCCGAGTGAAATGATATCGTCTCCTGATGTGCTTTGTCCTTGAATGATGGATATGGTTCTTCACCAACTATATGACACTCTGGCTAGCTCTATAGAGAATATTCTCACGCTGCTTCAAATCTTACTCTTCCTGATAATCTGCCAATCATATCATCTCCTTCCCGACTTTTACAATTGCTACATATTTAGCTTCACAAGATGAAAGAGCAACACACTTCTGAAGTCTGGACATCCAACTCATTGTTGTTTCATCTATTGTAATTGTATAGATGTAACTATATGTGCTATGGCTCGAGTCCACATCTTCACTGAAATCAGAATCCACAAAACCCTGTAGTATCACCTTCTATTACCATAACAAAGTGAAGACTTGGACGTACCTCTCAGATATCTCAGAAGCTACTTCACAACTTCTCAATGTTCTTTTCCCGTGTTAGACATGAACATGCTAACAACCCCCACTGCATGTGTTGTATCAGGTCTTGTGCAGACCATAGAACTGCAGATGCATATGGAACAAGTTTCAAGAGAATTGCTAAATGAGTAGTCATGGGTTTAGAGTCACTCATCCTAAACCTGCTCAACACCTCTCAATGTACTGCTCATGTGATAGATTTAAGGTGTCTGCAGCTCTATCCCGAGAAATCATCATCCCAAGAATCTACTTCGCTGCACTCTAAGCCTTCATTTCAAACACTAAAGACATGCTTGCCATAAGATCATCAATATCCCCATGTTTGCTCCTGCAATCAACATATCATCAACATACATTAGTAGGAATAAAAAAGAATCAATATACTTCTTAAGTAACAACACATGTCTTTTTCACTCATGTGGAACCCTCTCTTGCGCATGAAGGAGTCAAACATATTGTACCACTTTCTAGGTGCTTGTTTAAATCCGTATAAGCTCCTGTTAAGTTTACGAACCATGTGTTCCTTGCCCGGAACGAAAAATTCTTCAGGTGGCTGCATATAGATCTCTTTATCAAGATCTCTATGTAAAAACGTTATTTTTACTTCCATCTGCTCAATGTGTAAATTCTCTGATGCAACAATACTCAACAACATCCGGATAAAAGATATTTTATAACAGGAAATAATATTTCAGCATAATCAACATCTTTCTTTTGCAAATAACCTTTAACAATTAACCTCGCCTTGAACCTTTTTCTGCCATCTGCTTCAGTATTTACTCTGAACATCCACTTGTTCAATAAAGCTTTGTTTTCTGCAGGCAGCTCTGTCAGCAACCACATATTGTTCTTCTCAAGTGAGTTCATCTCGTCATCCATTGGTTGCCCCACTTGATTGAATCATCCGCTTGTAGAGCCCCATCAAAGGACTCAAGCTCCCCTTCATCAGTCAAACACGTGTATTGTAACGAGGGTGAATACCTGTCTGGTGGCCTGATGGTCCTGGATGATCTCCTCAACACCTTCTTATGTTTTACTCGGTCTGCCTCTGACTCTACTACTGGATCGACCTCCGGTTCTTCATCGCCAGTGTCGGAGTTGATTAAGTTTCTTCTATCTCCAACTCAACCTCACCTCTCACTTGCCTCTGAGATCTTCTGATCTCTGTCTTTGTACAAGACGTCTTCATCAAAGGTCACGTCACAATGTCTCAGGATCTTTCTGTTCTTCTCGTCCCAAAACCTGTAGCTGAACTTGTAAGAATCATATCCTATGAAGTTTCCCTTCACAACCTTCCTTTCAAGATTTTCTCTTTTCTCTGGATCTACATGAACATAAATTGTGCACCTAAAAGTTCTCAGATGAGAAAGCCTGATTTCTTTTCACGTCCATACCTATTCAGGAATCTTGAACCCTAGATGATTTGAAGGTCCCATGTTGATCAATTATGCATATGTCTTAACAGTATCTGTCCAGAACATCTTGGGCACTCCACAATGGATTTTCATGCTCCGTGCACGTTCGTTCAATGTCATGTTCATCCTCTTAGCGATGTCATTCTAACTGTCTTCATCACTCTGATTCCCTCAGCTGCGCAGAATGCTATGAATTCCGACTTTTCATACTCCCCTTTGTTGTCAGACCTCAAGCATTTGATCTTCAGCCCGGTCTGATTCTCAAATTCAGCTTTCCACTTCTTGAATGTAGCAAACACGTATGAATTATACTTCAAGATGTACACGTATACCTTTCTACTGAAATCATCAATAAATGTAACATAGAACCTAGATCCGCCAAATGATGAAATTGGAGCTAGCCCCAAACATCTATATGAACAATTTCTAACTGCTCTTTCTTTGGCTACCTTGGGATCTTCGTGAAACTAATTCGTTTTCGCTTCCCCATAACATAGCTTTCACATAGTCCCATGTCAACACATTTCAGACCTTCTAAAGGTCATTTTCTCCACCAGCATCTTCATCCCTTTAACAGTCATGTGTCCAAGTCTGTTATGCCACATACATGAACTGTAAGCACTCTCCTGAACAGCAGCCGCGTTTATACACCCTCCAGTGGTGTATAAGGTTCCAGATTTAAGGCCACGTGCTACCACCATAGCATCCTTCTTGATCTTCCAAGAACCTTTCTCAAACTCTGCTGCATAACCTGTGCTATCCAACTGACCAACCGAGATCAGATTCTTGTTGAGACTAGGAATGTACCTGACATCTTCCAATGTCCACTTATTTCCTGATGGAGTGTGAATGCACACGTTCCCCTTTCCTTTAATCTCCAACGCTTTGTTATCTGCAAAATACAACTTTCCAAACTTTCCAGGCTTGAAATTTTGAAACAACTCTTTGCTAGGAGACGAGTGAAACGATGCACCAGAATCCAAGATCCAAGATTCACGTGAGCTGTCCACACTTAGGATTACATCATACCCAATGTCTTCTGTTGAGATCACATAATCAATATCATTACCAGATTTCTGATATTGGTTCTTTTTTTTTTTTTTTCGGTTTCGAGCAATCACTTTGAATGTGGCCTCTTTCACCATTCCAACATGATATTTGTGGTCTGCCTAGAGATTTTCTTATGTTCCTCGATTTTGAACGTCCGCGTTGATTTATTCCTCCCCCCCCTTTCTGTCAACACTAAGAGCACTCCCTGATGACTCACCAATTTCTCGTTTGTGAATACTTTCTATGAGAACAATATCTCGGATTTCATGAAATTTCAATTTCTCAGATCTACGAGAACTACTAATCGCGAAAACAATAGTATCCCACGACTCGGGAAGAGATGACAACATAATTAAAACTTTAACCTCATCCTCAAAGTTAATCTCAACAGAACTCAGTTGCGAAACAATCATATTAAAGACATTTATATGTTCAGCAACAAAACCACCTTCAACCATCTCTAAATTGAACAATCTACACATCAAGTATACCTTGTTCATCGCCGATGGTTTCTCGTACATGGTAGCCAACACCTTTAACACGCCTGTCATCGATGTTTCTTTGACGATGTTGAATGCATCGTTCCTGGACAGATACAATAGGATTAGCCTCAAGGCTTGTCGATCCTTGAGCTTCCATTGTTGCTCTGTCATGGACTCCGGCTTCTCCCCAAACAAGGGTTCGTATAGATCTTTCTGGTACAGATAACATTCAATCTTCATCTTTCAGGAACCGAAATCGTTTCCATCGAACTTCTCGATTCCAACCTTCAACATCTTTATCTTTAGTGGTCGTGTAGAATCTCCTTAACTCCGATACCAGTTGTTAGGATCGAATTCTCTCAATACTCACAGACGATTAGGAAAGAAAGCAATATATAAGACAAGATTTAACGTGGTTTGGTCAATTCGACATACTACATGCAATGGTGGCCGGTGAATTATTGATTGTCTCTAAGGTTACACTTTAATACAACGCTATAAATAGCTGCAGAGAATAAACTCATAAACGTTAATAACTCGTGTCATCCCAAACAATTCAGCCCAATTATTGAATCAGGATCAATAAGTCAACACAAAAAATACATTGTTTAAAGCTTAAGGTATTGGAATAACAATATAAATTCATAAAAAAAATAAAAAAAATAAAAAAAATTTACCATACTTCCATGAAGAGCCTAAGCAATGAAGTCATGAGTTTTAAGTATAATTATTTTGTACTTAGCTGAGCTTAGATCTGCAAAATAGGATAAGAGTTGTTATTAGATTTAGTTTATGCAATATGCAATTAATGATTCTTTCTTTATGTATACATTCCCTCGCTCAATCTTGTCTTGTTTTAGAACTTACACTTGCAGCAATGGAAATTATTTAAAAATAGCAAATAGGGGACTCAAATAATTAACTTATTTTGGAATGTTCTAATTGATTCCCCTTGTTAAATAACGAATTCAAATAACATGACCACTATTCTTATTCCAAATCGTATTCCAAATCGTGTCTCGTCGTTAAGATCTTAATACGTGTTCTCAGATTTAATATTTTTCTTATAGGTTCACCATTTTCAATAACAAACATAATTACACAAAGTACTCGTGTTAAAATCACAACAATAATGCATAATCTAAAATAGAAAGAGTGGGGCATGTAATGTGGATCCGTTAATAAATGAAAAAAAAGGTCTTGTTAATGTCAATAAATTTATTCTCATTTCTTAAGAAATTTAACATACCTTAAGTTACTAAAAAAATGTAGGTGCTTAATTGTTTAATTTAAGTACATATTATCATTGAAGATATACAGAGGACTATAAACTTAAGAGAGATAAACAAATAAACTAATATATAATAAATAAAGTATATACCGATTTTATGAAGATATTTATAGTGAATTATCTAAATTGTGATATTTTACAATATATGTTATAAAAATATTATTATAATCAAGTTCCCTAGCTTATTTTTTATATGCTATTTACTGGCATATTTCCGTTTGGAACTTATATTGCCACGTATTGACTATTGAAGCAAATGAACAAATTGACTACAAAATCTAGGGCTGGGCATGGTTCGGTTCTGAGCCGAACCGGTTAGGAACCGAACCGGAACCGATTTTTTGGTTCAGCCGGTTTCACGTATCTGGCAAGAACCGAACCGGATTTTAGGTCCTAGAACCGAACCTTAGCCAAACCGTTTTGAACCGGTTCATACCGGTTCGAACCTTTTTTTTTTTTCTGAAGGGTTATATCTTTCCTTCTATTAGGACAACATAAAAATCTACCCTATTGAAAACACTATTTCTGCCTAAAAGTTCAAGTACCCTTTATGTACAATAAACTACACTTGAAGACAACAAATGGAAATTACAGGAAAAAAAATAAAAAGAACACAAGACCGACAGACTTGCATGTTCCCTTTTGATTCTCCCCCTTCAACATTAAGCCACAACCCACCAACTACAAGAACAAAGTCAAGAGGAACATGCTTGCTTGGCTCGTGGTCGAGTTCCTTGACTACGTCGTCTCCTCCACTGAGGAGCTGCACAATCGTGGGTCTGCGAGCGGACGACGATCTGGTGGCCGGAAACATGTATTTGATGGTTCCCTTAAGTAAAATTAACTGCAAGGTCATGGCGGCGGAGATGACGGCTGGTACGGGGATATGGAGGGTGGTGGTCTAGACAAGGTAAGTATTTGGAGTAGAGAACTCAAAGAAGAGCACTTCTCGGCATTGGAGTCCTGCTTTGGAGCCAATTTCTTGAATAATAATAATGGATAGCTAGCTTACGACAATTTATACAACCAATTCTGCTGGCTAGGGAGTGGGGTGACTGCCGACTTGGCTGGTAGTGGGGACGGTCGCCGATGACCGGGGTGAAGGTCCGGCGTGGATGGAAGTCCGGTTGTTCTCTTGATTTGAACGAGATGTCTTGAGCGGCGGCTATTCTCTTCCCAATTAGGGTTTTATCGAAGACAAATCATTTTTAGAGAACCGGTTCAGAACTTGTTATGAACCGGTCAAGAACCGATCCATATGTTTGGGTTCAGAACCATAGAAGAACCGATTCAGTCCGAACCGGTTCGAAGCGGTTCGGTTCCGGTTTGGTTCGTCCGAACCGGTTTTTCTGCCCATAAGAGTTTATTCAACCAATCTCAGTCAATCAAACATAATGCCGTTAGGGGTGGGCAGAAAAACCGGTTCGGACGAACCAAACCGGAACCGAACCGCTTCGAACCGGTTCGGACTGAACTGGTTCTTCTATGGTTCAAATCTGAACCCAAACATATGGATCGGTTCTTGACCGGTTCATAACAAGTTCTGAACCAGTTCTCTAAAAAAGATTTGTCTTCGACAAAACCCTAATTGGGAAGAGAATAGCCGCCGCTCAAGACATCTCGTTCAAATCAAGAGAACAACCGGACTTCCATCCACGCCGGACCTTCACCCCGGTCATCGGCGACCGTCCCCACTACCAGCCAAGTCGGCAGTCACCCCACTCCCTAGCCAGCAGAATTGGTTGTATAAATTGTCGTAAGCTAGCTATCCATTATTATTATTCAAGAAATTGGCTCCAAAGCAGGACTCCAATGCCGAGAAGTGCTCTTCTTTGAGTTCTCTACTCCAAATACTTACCTTGTCTAGACCACCACCCTCCATATCCCCGTACCAGCCGTCATCTCCGCCGCCATGACCTTGCAGTTAATTTTACTTAAGGGAACCATCAAATACATGTTTCCGGCCACCAGATCGTCGTCCGCTCGCAGACCCACGATTGTGCAGCTCCTCAGTGGAGGAGACGACGTAGTCAAGGAACTCGACCACGAGCCAAGCAAGCATGTTCCTCTTGACTTTGTTCTTGTAGTTGGTGGGCTGTGGCTTAATGTTGAAGGGGGAGAATCAAAAGGGAACATGCAAGTCTGTCGGTCTTGTGTTCTTTTTATTTATTTTTTTTCCTGTAATCTCCATTTGTTGTCTTCAAGTGTAGTTTATTGTATATAAAGGGTACTTGAAGTTTTAGGCAGAAATAGTGTTTTCAATAGGGTAGATTTTTATGTTATCCTAATAGAAGGAAAGATATAACCCTTCAGTAAAAAAAAGGTTCGAACCGGTATGAACAGGTTCAAAACCGGTTTGGCTAAGGTTCGATTCTAGGACCTAAAATCCGGTTTGGTTCTTGCCAGGTACGTGAAACCGGCTGAACCAAAAAATCGGTTCCGGTTCGGTTCCGAACCGGTTCGGCTCAGAACCGAACCATGCCCAGCCCTAAATGCCGTGTTAATTTCAAACGAATTAATGTCTTCTTATTTTTTTGCCTAAACAACTAAACATTAGAAAACAAATAATTGTTGCAAACAAACTTGTTACAGTAATAAACAAAACACTGGATTGTGGAAGAATTTTTTAAGCAGGACAGAGCATACCAATGAATAGTAGCTAGGGCAACTTGAGTGTTGAGTGGTAGATAGATGTAATGTGGGATGTAATTACACATTACGTCCCACATTACATTAACATTACGTTGTTTGGTTTGTCAAACGACGTAATGTGCATTGTATTATCAAATAGATAAAATACTTTGTATTATCATTATAGCTTATTATGATAATAATTTTGTTATTATTAGTAGTTTTTTTTTTTTTTATCTATAACTCATTATTATAATAAATAATAATGCACATGATTTTCGTATAAAATGAGTAAAGTCTTTTCAGTGCATTTTTATGAAAATTATCTTATAAAACTACATATAATGTTTCAACTATTGAATTTTAATAGTTGTGCATACTGAGTTTACATATTTTGTTTTTAGAATTCATAATAACTATAGTATTAACCACAAAATAAGAACTTTAAGAAGTTAGTTGTTGATGGGTATGCGTCCGATTCGGGTTCGTTTTATATTATTCGGACTTCGTATACACGTCAAACCCACTAAACAGTTTCGAATTATTCACCCGCGGGTACAAAAAGGTCCGGGGTACGCGCGTACGCGCCCCGGACTTGTGTCGCGTCCGGATTGTCATTACAATCGGACCAGGTCCGAATTGGGGGACAATCCGACCCTCCGTATTGTCCCATCATCCCGGACCTCCCGGGATCCGTGCGATACCTCGGGACGGTCCGGATTCCTCCTATTATTGACATGTAAACCCCTACGTAAACATTGCACGTGCAAACCCTCCCGATGTCAGCTTTACTCCCGTCTACGCTCGGTTCATACTTTGCATTGAACCGACGTCGAACCGTTCAAAACCCGGTTTGATTCCAAGGTTTCCTACAAATAGGAGTCTTGATCATTCATTTCAAACCTAGTTGACAGCGGAAGCTCTGCCCTCTCTCTTACTTTCTCTCTCTAAAATATATGATTTAAGCTTCAGAGAGGGTTCATCGCACTCGACCCCCCTACGTGGTGTGCGATACTGCCCCTCTTGCAGGTACACGGAGATGCACGAGCACGACACGTGCGAAGACCTGAAGAGTGGGCGACCCGAGGCATTCTTCCAACATCATTACCAGGATCCGGCGCTCCGCCCGGAAAAGATCCAACATTTGGGCGCCGTCCGCGAGACTCGAATGAACAATCACTCTCTTACCAGAAAAGCTAAGTGCAAAGAGAAAGAACACTACAGGAGAGCCCAGCAGGGCGCAATCCAAGAGGAATCAGCCAAGTCCTGAGGAAATCCCAGAGGTGGTGTCCACAGCATCCTCAGAAGAAGCTCCCAATGCTCAGCCAGAGTATACATCTCAAACCAAGCCATACCCGGCCGAATCATGGAAGCAGCCAAGTAACCTGAATAAAAGAAAATGCTAACAAGGCCTCACAGGAAAAACAACCTCAAGGAAACCATCAACATAAGCAGTGGCAACCACAACCTAAACGCCATGTCCAGGTCGGTTTCCAAAAACCAAGGGAGGTCAACACCGCGAACCTCATTCCGCTAAACGCCCCTATGTCGACAATCTTGAAGGAGATGAAGGAAACGTATCTCTGGAGAGAACCAAACAATTGGCGAAAGGGCCCCTTGGGAAAGGAAGATGACAAGTGGTGTGAAAACCACGAGGTCAAGGGACACGACACGGACAACTGCTTCAGCCTAAAGATGCGCATAAACAACATCATTCTGCGGGGCGAGCTAAATCACTATGTCGATCAGGGGGAAAACACCCTCACAAAGACACAAGGAGAGACCTCCAAGAAAAACAAAGGTAAAGATAAGATGTATGACAACCCACCTCTTCCCAAGAGGGATGTAATAAATGTCATACATGGAGGACCAGCTGTTGGGGGCCAAGGCTCGCACTCAAGGAATGTCTACGCCTCGCAAGCAGAGACGCATCCTAAATACAGACAACGACCAAGAGGGGAGGAAGAGGATCTGGTTATCATGTTTTCTAAAGAAGACATGAGACACATCGTATAACCCCATGACGACACACTCGTCATCACCGTGCCTATAGCGAATTACGACGTAAAATGAATCCTCGTTGACGGAGGAAGTTCTGCTGACATCCTGACTATCAAGGTGATCGAACAACTTGGTCGTACAAATTCAGATTTGAGTCCCGGAACATCCCCTCTTATAAGCTTCGCAAGAGCTGCAACATACCCAATCGGTACGATCACACTCCCGGTAACACTAGGAGAAGGCTGGACAAAGCTTGACATTAATGTCAACTTTATTGTGGTCGAAACCTTTGGAGCCTAAAACGGGATTCTCGGAAGAACAACCATAAACCCCTTGGAGATAGTGTCATCCACGGCACATCAGAAGCTAAAATTCCCAACCAAGAATGGAACTGGAGAGATCCTAGGAGATCAAACCGCAGCATGACAGTGCTATGAGAACGCTCGAATGCATAAACAAAAACTCTCCATCGCCATGATAAGGCATGGTTTTCCCAAACAAGAAGAGGTACGACCTGAACAACTCTCTGCGCCTATACGGCCAACCAACTACCAACAAGCCCCAACACTGCAAAGTGTTTGGACATCAGGCAAGAAGAAAGGGAACCAACTCTCGAGTACTTCAAGCGGTTCACGCTGAATGCAGCTTGACTAAAGGCCACAAAGGAGGCAGTGATCAACACGTTCTTCATGAAATCGAATGCGCGATCCTTCCTTCTACTTAGAAGAGATTATGGTTGGAGGACCACTCAGTCAATGAGTGACCTCAAAGAGAAACTCGAAAGAGCAGTCGCTTGTGAACGGGAGATCGGGTGGAGCAAACCACTCGCAGGTGACAGAGGAGCACTCTTTCAACAACACGAAAGCAGGAGCACACTTGATGGCCCAGAATATGCATTCACGCCTCTGAACACAGAGGTCGAAGAGATATTTGTGAGCATCCTGCAGAACAAGCTGCCCTCCCCAAGGGAAAACCACATACCTTATTGGGAGCCTAAATCACGCATTAGTGTAAATTCCACAACACCTGGGGTCACCATACCAACGACTGCCTCACTCTGCTAGTTGAAATCGAAGAGATGATAGCCCTCGGGGCCTTGCAACACTGTGTGGCGTGTAGCCACCACACCATGTGAAAAGACAGCTTTCATCACAACATGTCGGGAGCGCGACAACCACATCCCTCCCACATCACTACGTTACGCACAACTTTATGCATCCATCTACTTTCAAGCTTTACTTTTTTAAGTGCTTATACTTCCAGTAGACTATTTACAAATGGGTGATCAGTTGACCCCATCTATCCAGCATTGTAAATATTGCATAACTAATGAAGTTAATGTATTTTCGTAGGTACATTACTCTCATACAATCCACACTCTGGAATAACGCCAAGTAGTGGACTCTATGCATTAACCTTGCAACAACACTTCAAGCTTAAACGCTTAATACAACAAGAGGCTTATATCATACGCCACCAACATGTCAATACACGATATCAACAACGAGCTCGCAATACGTTCTCTTCCACGACATCTATTATGGCTACTCTATACAACTACGTCCTTGATATTTTCCTAAGGATTATCTACAAGTAACATGGCGTGACATCCCCGCCCGGGGGCAACCCCATGATTACAACACTCATTCCATGGATTTTTTCAATCAAGAGGCTCTCATCCATTAAGTGGCGCGATATCCTCTATACGATGGCAACCCCACACAATTACATGGCGCGACATCCTCTATACGAGGGCAACCTCATGATATCTTACTGAGGAACGAGACACCCATTATAGATTACTAAACACTTGCATGGTGCGACATCATCTATACGAGGGAAACCCCATGACATCTTATTGAGGAACGAGACACCCAGTATAGATTACTAAACATATATATGGCGCGACATCCTCTATACGAGGGCAACCCCATGGGAACCTACTACTACCCACAAGTAGCGTTCATTATTACGTACCAACACTCTACGCCGGCAGGAGCGTAGACAACAATCGTCACGATACTCAACGCAGCGAACAACTCACCAAAAATACAAGTCGAGTCTTGTAAAACGTTATCTTGTCCGTGAAAAAATAACGGAAATACAACACTCCAATCAAGCAAGTAGTGTCTTGTCACAACGTCGCCTTGGAATGGCCCATGAGACGGAAAAAACTACAAGTTGTGCAATACAAACTTGTACAGCCCCCTGGAATAACCAGGAAAGGTGTAGTAGCATTGCAAGGTCAGTACAAGGACTAGCCAAGGAACACCTCGCCTTAAAGCTATAACGGGGGTACCCAAATAGCGGATCAAAACACATTCAAAAATTGGCAAGTCTTGTCTTGCTACAACGTCGCTTCGGAATGGTCCGAAAGACGGTATAAACTACAAGGCGTATCACACGATCTTCGTTACGTCCCTTTGACTAAAAAAGTGGAGGCGTACTAGTATTGCAAGGCAAGTAATTGGGTTAGCCAACAGAACGCCCTGCAACAATGTTACGTGGGGAGTTCCCAAATAACGGATGGAAAAACGCATCAAACTAACAAACAGCGTCTTGTAACAACGTCGCCTTAGAGAAGACTAAGAGACTGTAAAAACTAAGGTTTCGCCTCGTCGGAACGACATGCTTGCGTGTATACATGGGTCTTGTGCATTACTACTCATAAATGCCAAGTACCGGAAAAACGACCTTGTGCATTACTACCCATAAATGCCAACGATCACTCTAAGGACTTGCGCTTTACTACTCACAAATGCCAAGTGCCGGGACATTGGCCTTACGCATTACTACCCACAAATGCTAAGTGTCACTCTTAAGTATTGCACATTACTACTCATGGAATATAACAAGCATACAACATATGTGTCCATGACACATGCATCTCGCCATGCCTTGGTATATCCAAGAGGGGCACGCAATGCAGGGACGTATGTCTCCTAACAACAACTACGGATGCTACATCCAATAAGAGGACGAGTCTCAACTCTACTCTATAGTCAACAATACATGGACAATCACAAAACACAAAAGTATGAAATATTACTACCATATAACCATGTATTACTAACCCATTCATGACAGGTCTCATGTGACAACGTCAAAACATAGAAACATAAACATAAAAGGTTCAAAGGGATAACACCCCAACAAGCAACCTCAACCCAAACATGGGGAGCCAAAACTATATACAAAGAGTTTGTGAAAACAAACACTCAACCTGACGCCACATCAGGAGCACCACCATCAACGGCATCTCCGCATGCCCCGAGAACATCATCTCCAAACGTGGTACCCTTCACGATAATCGGATATCCAACATCATTGAACATAAACTTGTACTCATGGGTGTCAGCTTCGATATCCTCGGGGGCATTCCTAACAACCATGGCAGGGACATACTCCTCAACAACCAGGGGGCATCGATCACGACAGGCGGGGCAGCAATCCCGTCTCTAAGCCTCAAGGCAGCCACTTGCCCAGTGGCAAACTTGGAATACGAACCCAACTGATCAAAACGCAAGTTCTGAACAAGAGCATATACATGCTCGATAAGACCCTCAATAGAGTCATAAAGCACATCGTCCGCACCCGCCAGGACTTCAGCATGATAAGACTTGGAAGCCTTGTACTCCGCAACACCCATAACCTTGCCATCCGCAAGGGACTTCTCCTTCATGGCCCGCAAGGTGAGATCATGATCCGCGTTATCTGCAACGGCCTTCGCCCGAAGGGCAGCAATATCAGACTCGAGCGCAACGATCCGAGCCTGACGAGCGGAACTCTCCGCCTCTAGGTCAACAACCTTCATACCCAAGATGCGCGCCTTCTCCTTAGCACCCTCAGCCTCGAGACAGGCAATGTCACACTTCTCCATATATGTCTTCTTCTCCTCTGCGATTTCAATCACAAAGGAGGAGAGGTTGGCCATCTGAATGGCAACCTACAAGAGCAACACAAGAATCAACAACAAGTAAGAAGTGGCAACAAAGACAAGCATACACACAAGGCATGAAAGAGTAAAAATAGATACTCACAGGAGCAAGGCACGATAGTGCACCCTCAGCACATGCTTGCGCACCCTTAGGATCACTCAGACTATTCCTCTGATCCCCAGGAGGAATAACCTGCTGAAAAACACGAACTCCCACCTCAGGAGTGGTCAAGCTAACCTCCTTCGAAAAGCGAGGTCCTCCAGCAGAGAAGGGTACCAACTCATCACCAACAACAGAGTCCTTGGAAGGACAAACCAACTCGACCCGAGTAAGGGCAGCAACAGGCGGAACAACTATAAACATATGCAAAGATAAACAAGAAGATCCAAATACACCAAGTGTAGCAGCAATACAAGAACAACCAATATACCTATGCGGGGAGGCCCCTCCTCCGAAGTCCGGTCCCTCGACCGGGGGGCAGACATCACGGGTACGGCAGGTACGCGGGCCTCAACTCCTTTCCCCTTGCTAAGAGGAGTTCTCGAAGCCTCTCCACTACCAGACTTGGGACGCTTAGGATCGCTCGACGGACGCACCTCGGAGTCGGGACGTTTCGCCTTGGCTCGAGGCGGAGTGTTGACAGTCGTGACAACTCGTTCCGCCACGAGTGGGGATCGACCTACAAGCAAGAACAAAGCAAGATAAAAACAAAGGCATTGAACACGGACAAGTAAAGCAACCTCGCAAATATACAACTTACCCGCACTCCCTTTACCACGTCCAGGCTTCATGCCCTGGAGAACAACAGACACATCCGTGCGACCGCTCGGTGCAGCAGGAGCAGCACCACCCTAAGAGCCCGCCTGCAAGCGGGAAGTTTTTCCATGAAACCAGCCTACATCACAACACAAGGAAGTTATAAAGATTCATAACATACCGAAGTACCTCCCGAATGAGGAGTGCAAATCCCAGCTCTGCGCAAGTCTCACTCCTTCACACAAGACAAGGTCGTGTATGCACGCGCCTTGTGCGCCCGATACACCTTCTTCATCGCTTCTTTGTCAGACTCGGAGAATTCATGAAAGGCCGGCACGGGATCAGGTTTTGTAATCCGAATAATACGCCAAGTCATCCCGGGATCGTCAGTAAAGAAATAGTGTTTATGCCAATGACTCTTCAACAGGTCGACAACAGTAACAAAGCCAAGGGTACTATCCCACTTCACTTCGCCCAATCCAAGATCAGCGAACTCCTTCCCCCTCATCAAAGGCCAGCGGATAGAAACAGAACATAACCCAGACGCATCCGGACGCTGGAGCCGGAAGAAGCATCGAAAGAGTAAGGTCGAGTAACTCCAGGACTGTTGATGGCATAATACTCGAAAGCAAACCCAGTACCGTATCGCAGCAGGTGCGAGATCAAGAGGATAAATCCTATAATAACGACACAACTTCCGCAGGTCCGAACAGTAAGGGAAGCGCAGTCCCATTCGAATTTGGGAGGCGTAAATAGCCGAAAAATCATTCGGAGGCACAGTGGGCATTCCCGGACTAGCATCAGTGATAATATCAAACGGGAAGAACGCCTCTCCCAAAGGACAAAGCCCAGAACGAACGACGAGGCGTTGATACTCATCACGATCCAATTTGTTACCCGCAAAGGTTTGCACCAAGTCCCCTGACTCCACACGAGGCTCCAGCTCGGAGGAAGAAGGTGTATCGTCCATAGTTTCCGGTTCGGAAGAATCCATAAACTCCGAAGACTCCGACTGGGAATCAGAATCCGAATCAGAAATAAATATAATTGAAGGGGTAGGAATATGAGAATTACTCATGTTCACAAAGCCAGCAAGTCGAGAAGGTAATCTTAAGGATGGACGCCCCAGCTTCTCACAACACAACTCCTACAAGGATACAACTACAACCCGTTCAATACATGTGTGTACACCCAACGTGTTAACAACTACTATGCAACGAACGCCCCCCACTCGGGGGCAACATCATGCTCACAAATCTATAAAGTGTTCAACTATTACATAGTGAACATCCTCTATACGGGGGAAACTCTATGTTAGTAAGGGCCTCGTCCCAACACTCATATGATCTACATGTGCGTATGCAAACCTACGCATGTCTATGCACGCCTACGTATCCGCGAGTACCTACGTACACCCGCGCTCAACTATATGTGTTTGCATACACTAGTATGTGTTCATGCACCACTCTACATGCCTATGTGTAACTATATGTGCATACATGCACTTACATGTACCTATGAGTGCCAACATGTGCATACATGCACTTACACATGCTCATGTGTATTTACGAATGCTTACATGCATCTATGCTCACCTACGTGGCCTAAGGCAAATCCCCCAAGGTAACAAGTGCTAATATACTCATAGTACTAACACCTATATGCATATGCTTATCTAACATGTGTAGGGTATGGATACATACATACATACATACATACACCCCTTTGGGAATACAAAGCTTAGCTATAGCTACAAGCACTTCCATACAACCAAGTGTGTAGATACATGTCACAACAATTACTTTGGCAATCAAAGATGGCAATCAATAGGGAAGTATCACTCCTACTCTATACATACAAGTGGTAAAACGCTTAACCATTTTTATGTTTTTTTTTGCTATACTTAACTATCCTAGGCATTTCATCAAACAGTTGGTGGCATGGATGATCAAGTTCAAAATCAAGGCAAAGATTAACCAAATTGATGCAAGTAAAGACATTGGCATACCTGGAAATGGTCTAATCAACTCCAAAAAACCGAATCACCTCAAAAAATGAGGTTACATACCCGAGATCATCGCCGGAGTGCCGCCCGAAGCTCTGCCCGCCGTCCGACGATGCTGCCGCCGTCCGCCGCCCTGGCTGCCGCTGGACTCACCTCCACGAGCTGGGTCTTCCGGTGAGTGGTGGTTGGCCGGTGGTAGAATGGGTGTGGGTGGGTGAGTGGTTTGATTGCTAAGTCATTTACTCTCTAAGAAAGGGGGAAGACAATTCTAAAAAGGGAGAAGACAAAGTGTGGAATTATTTGAATTCACCCCTTTATATACACATATGGGTAACATATTTCCCCTTCCATATTTTTCTATCTTCTTTGGAGGAATTTCCTAACAACTATGCATGTTTACATATCTATGCATACACGCATACATCTACACACACACATTTACATGTCCATGTCACGTGTTTGCAATTACAACCCCGACGTGCATATACTATTATCCATATTATCGCATATATACATGCCCATACTTATATGATTTAATTTCATAACATTACTTATCGTATGTCGACTCTCGTACACATGCACGTCATAATCATATATGTGTCAGTATTCATATCCATGATCGTATACATGGACTAGGATTGTCATATACGTATAGGTCATATATGTATGCTTGTTACACTAATCATGTCGACAGATATGATCACTCCCGTCCAAGTCCAAGGAGGGATACGTTATAATAAGGTCCACGCACCGACGGATAAAAAGTCCATCACGAGGTAACACCCGAACTTTAATTGAACGTATACTCTATCGAAAATAGTGTCAAGACGGGGTCATGCCACCACTTGACTCGGGGGCAAATGATGGGTATACGTCCGATTCGGGTTCGTTTTATATTATTCGGACTTCGTATACACGTCAAACCCACTAAACGATTTCGAATTATTCACCCGCGGGTACAAAAAGATCCGTGGGTACGCGCGTACGTGCCCCGGACTTGTGCCGCGTCCGGATTGGGGGACAATCCGACCCTCCGGATTGTCCCATCACCCCGGACCTCCCGGGATCCGTGCGATACCTCGGAACGGTCCGGATTCCTCCTATTATTGACATGTAAACCCCTACGTAAACACTGCACGTGCAAACCCTCCTGATGTCAGCTTTACTCCCGTCTACGCTCGGTTCATACTTTGCATTGAACCGACGTCAGACCGTTCAAAACCCGATTTGATTCCAAGGTTTCCTATAAATAGGAGTCTTGATCATTCATTTCGAACTAAGTTGACAGCGGAAGCTCTGCCCTCTCTCTTACTTTCTCTCTCTAAAATACCTGATTTAAGCTTCGGAGAGGGTTCATCGCACTCCACCCCCCCTACGTGGTGTGCGATACTGCCTCTCTTGCAGGTACACGGAGACGCACGAGCACGACACATGGGAAGACCCGAAGAGTGAGCGACCTGAGGCATTCTTCCAACGTCATTACTAGGATCCGGCGCTCCACCCGGAAAGGATCCAACAGTTGTTGTCAAAATATATTCTCTTTTTTAAATCTTATCATATTAAGATATAATATACTCTCTATAAATTAATATAATAATAATAAAGTCACATTACAACACATACCGAACATTGTAATCTAACATTACACTCCAGATTACAGCACCCCCAAATTAACACTTTTATCTAACATTTCAAGTAATCTCACATTACAGCTCACATTATTTGTAATCTCACATTCAAGTAATCTCACATTACGTCCATCCAAACGCCCCATTAATGTTGATGGAGTTGTGATATTTAGAAGAGGAGGCGAGAGGCAACACGTTAAGGAGGCACAAATTGAAGAGCCGCGATTCTGAGAGAGTTGTGATTGTGAGGACAATTTTATTTATGATGACATAATTTAAATTTACGATAATAAGTCTTTTGGTGCAACATGTTTAGATTATGTTGTCTTTTTGACACAACATTCTTTTTTCATAGTTTTAGTTCATCATGTTTTCAAAATGTTATTTTTTGAGGTGATAATGACTGTTTTGCCCTAACATTGTTTTTTACAACACCATCACTTTATTAAGATTAATAAAAATAACTAACTTTTTTTCTTTTTAAAAAAATGTAATATAAATTTGAAGAAAAATATAAATTTATAAAAAAAAAATTAGAGAATAATTTTAAAATTTAATTTTTGTATTTTTAGTAAAAGATATATAAAAATTAATTAAATTATAAAAATTAAGAAAAATGGTAATATACCTTATAAAGGGGGAGAATCTATAATCATAAACAAAATCACTAATATTTCAAAAATAATTTTAAAAAATATTTGAAAGTAAAAATAAAAAGGTTGAGTCAAGATCGGGTGGACTTTCGCTCAATTAATTTTCAAAAATTAGTCTGGGAATATTCATAATTTTATTTTTATGAAATACATATTTTCCCATTTTTAAAGTATGTTTACCATTTTTAAATTTAATTTATTTGTAAATGTCAATTACTAAAAATAAAACCAAAATAATATTTTCTAAAATCATTCCCTAATTATGACATAAAAAAGGGTTAATAACTAAAAAACTGTCCAAGGTTTACCCTATGTTAAAATTAGGTGTCTAAAGTTTGAAATGTTAAAATGGACTGTCCCAAGTTTCATTTTTGTTGAAATTTGGTGTCTCGGTGTGATTACTTTAGAGAAGTCAATTCCGACGAAACCGTCTGTCAAATTCGAGCTCTCAAACACACTCCCTTCTCGTCATCTTGCCGGGATCATCACTTAAAAAGTTGGTCACATCCGGGAAAGTAAATCTCGCTCTATTGTCCTTGGAAAATGGCTCTACACCACTCTTCTAGAAACTTTTTTTAAAATGTTCAATTATTAGGTGAAATTTGACGATTTTGTGAAAAGTAAAGAGTGATGGATTATGAGTGGGTTGGTGGGTTGATGAAAATGATGGAATGGAGATGAAAAGACGCACAAAGACACCAAATTTCAACAAAAATGAAACTTGAGACAGTCCATTTTAACATTTCAAACTTCAGACACCTAATTTTAACATAGGGTAAACCTTGGACAGTTTTTTAGTTATTAACCCTATAAAAAATGACATTTTTTCAAATTTTATTTTACATATTAAAAAAAATAATTTTAGTCATATTAATAAGGGAAGTTTATTGAAAAAATATGAGGGTAAAATCGTCATTTAAAAAAATCAAAGCATTTTGAAAATATATTACACCAAAATTATGAAAAAAAAATAAAAATGAATTGTTATAAAGAAGCCTATTAATCCTTTAAATTTTCAGATTTTTTTTTTTAAGGAGGTTAAAATATAATCGTAAGTTAAGATAAGACAAGACGCGGTTGTGGAATGTGGAGTGGACTAAACACGCTGAATTGATCACGTGATTAATGTGGTTGTCTTGTCACTCCCTATAGCAATATAATGATTAAGAAGATTAAGTCTGAATTTCGACAATATGCTTCTTTGGACGTTTTGCTGCCGCGTGTCTCTGCGCATGCTTCAAAGTATTCGACGTCGCTGTATTATTATTGTTTTCGATTCATAACTGTCTATTACCGGTGTAAGCGAGTCAAGCTACACTCAAAATCGACTCGGTTACAATTCAATCTGAGAAAGTTCGAGGTTGGTTGAGTGGGACTTTTTGGTACGTCGAATCGAATTCGAAATAGTTTCTTATTATTATTCTTATTCACTAATTAATTATTATATAAGACAATTGAATTTGAGTTTAATCTAGTTGAATCGATCTCAAAAATTTAGTTATAAGAAATGTTAATTTATTGTGAGTCGAGTTCGAGTCGACTAACGTATCGAGTCGATCTGAGCTCAATTATCAATTTTGGATTCGAATCGAGTTCGAGTTTCAAATTAGAGCTTGACCAAATTTAAGTTCGTACTTGACAAAATAATAATTGAGTCAAACTTGATAGATATAGGTGTCAACTTGGCTCGTTTACGCTCCTACTTAGTATTATTAATTCAGTTTTAAAACTGGATTATAACCAACTCAGACAGAACACAACCAGGACCGAAGGGCACGTGAAAAATATTTATAATTAAAATGTAGATGGCCAGCGCTGCCCATCTACATTTTAATTATAAATATTTTATTATTAAAAAAATCCTTAATATTGGGCTCCAATATCCTTAAGGATTTTTTTAAGGGTTAATAACTAAAAAACTGTCTAAGGTTTACCCTATGTTAAAATTAGGTGTCTGAAGTTTGAAATGTTAAAATGAAGTGTCTCAAGTTTCATTTTTGTTGAAATTTGGTGTCTCGGCGTGATTACTTTAGAGAAGTCAATTCCGACGAAACCGTTTGTCAAATTCGAGCTCTCATACACATTCCATTCTCGTCATCTTTCCGGGACCGTCACCTAAAAAGTTGGTCATATCCGGACAAGTAAATCTCGCTCTATTGTCCTTGGAAAATGACTCCACACCACTCTTCTGGAAACTTTTTTTTTAATATTCAATTTTTAGGTGAAATTTGACGATTTTGTGAAAAGTAAAGAGTGATGGATTATGATTGGCTTGGTGGGTTGATGAAAATGATTGAATGGAGATGAAAAGACGCACAAAGACACCAAATTTTAACAAAAATGAAACTTGGGACAGTTCATTTTAACATTTCAATCTTCAGACACCTAATTTTAACATAGGGTAAACCTTGGACAGTTTTTTAGTTATTAACCCTTTTTTTAATAATAAAATATTTTCAAAACTGTTCTCCACTATTTAGCCAATAGATATGTTAAAATTGGGATATCATCTGGAGGATAAATTTAAAATTTCTGTTATTGTAGAGCTGTGTAGATAACAACTAAATAAATAAAAAATATTACTTTAAAAAATAAAGCGTTCAAACTCATTTTACATAATAATTTACTATATATATATATATACTGTAACCATATAATTTTACTATGGAAATAATGAGGAACAGCATTTCTCTCATTGCCACTCCGCCCCCGCTAATTTAAGAAAATAGCTCTATGACTAGCGGTAGTTCATATTTCATAACGCTAAAATTAGGTTGATACAAGTAACCTTAGGTGTATATATATATATTAGATTAGATTATCATTTACAAACCTAGCGGGTAAATCTATGTTAGATATTAAGAAATCAGTATTATTAAATTTAAACGTACCTGTTGAATTGAATTTAGTAATTAATTGTTTTTTTTTTTCGCCACTAGTAATTATTGTTAATTCGTATCATTGCACCATCAAACAGTTGGTTTGCTTATCGAACCGATTTAATATATCCGGTTCTAAACGAACCCGATTTACTTCAGTTTACAATACGGTTAGTCTGATAAAATTAGGGTTCAAATTCCTGCTTCCGAGCAAGAGGAGACAATTAATTAATGAGATGATTAATTTATATAGATTAATGTCAACCATGCTTTCCCATTGTAGCAATTAGTTGCATGATTAAAGAAGATTTACGTTAATAATTACGATAGTTGCATCTCCACAAGTGTCAGGTGTGGTCTCTTTTGTTTTGATTAGTTGCAACGTCACCATCTTATATTATGAGACGCAAATGCGTTGTGTTAATTTGATCCTTTTCACTTTCTCGATTAGTGTTATTAATTGGCATTATTATAATTAAGACAAGAAGATTATAATTGCTAATAAGTGCATGACAGTGTTAACATGATCATAACATAAGATTATACACATCAATAAATTATACATAATTAAGCTACGGATGGCTTCAGATGAATAAATCTACAATTTCTCATTAACTAAACTCCCGCAATCTCGGATCTATGATGTTCAACTCTTACAATGCCGAAAAAGCATTAAGAGGTGATAAAATTGATGCGTTAATACTTTGATTAATTAATGTTATTTAACTCAAATTATTAGCATAAATAGTAACTAATGAAGGGTAACTTTGTATAACATTAAAATATACTCAATTCCAGATTTTTTTTAATTATGAAACAGAAAATATCTGTAAATGACGTGATAGCAGAATAGCTAGGTAGAGCAAGTATGGCCTACAAGTAGTGATTTTGCTCTGCCTTCACTCAATACCCTTTTGTAGTTGTATTTTAGGTACATGTGTATGTATACTTCACATGTACGATACCTTTTCGAAGCTACTAAAGGCTAATAAGAAGAGGTGGTACCTCAGACATCGATGTTAACTTTTATATATATATATATATTAGAGCATCTCACACATCTTTCGATCATAAATTCGAGAGTTCATAAAAAACTTGTTTAAAATGTGTGTATTATTTCTCAATAATAATAAAAATATTAGAGTGTATATGTTCAAATTCTAAAAATATCATTAAATGTTAACACTACATATTAAAACAGTGATGTGATAAGACTGAACCACATAAAATGTTGACAAATAATTAGTTTACTATAAACCGTGTTTGCAAACACTAGTATGGTTAAAAGCTAAGGCTCATTGTTATGAGTTATGCGTAGCGCATGTTAAAAGTATTCATTCACAAATCTAATTAAATTTATCAAAGAGGTTGATAAGTTACCAACTTTGGGTCGTCTTATTTACCTCGATCCTCTATCGCATGAATCTCTCCTTATGCAGGGGGTTGCACATATATATATAACTTGACTCTAAATATATGTGCAGTATTTTCAATATGAATTGTGCGTACTACATATATCAAGCTTATAATTACTTATAAGCCGATCTGCAGCATGTGGCCGTGGAATATCATGAAACATTTGTATATAAATAATATATATATGCTATACATATACACATGATCATATATATTTATATATATATACAGAAGATCTCCGACAAAAAAATATCGAACAGCACAAAGACAAAACCTCTCGACGGGTATCATGTACTTCAAGGAAGGAAGATAAAAGTCTATTGTCTCAGGTCAACCCAAAATTTATATTTTTCTGGTTATAATAATAATAATTAATTAAACGTGGGGAACCTATAATGATGATTCAATATCTTTGCAATCATACTACGGACCAATTGCAAGCTGAAAATCTACCACTTCTCAATAGCAAATATTTGTTGATATTGATACACTAACCGATAATAATTATGAGCTGTGAATTGATGTTTCCTATAAACAGAAAACAATGTGTCTAAAATGTAATAAAGACCTAGCGTATATATATGAATGATGATGTTGTTTGACTATATATATCATATGCCTAGCCAGCCCTTAGCTAGGGATAGAGTTAATATATATATTTTCTTAACAAAATAAATTAAGGGTTAGAGCTTAAAAAATAGCCACAATTATTGGACACATGGTGTTGTTTGGTATATTAACTAGTTCCTTTTTTTTTTTTTTATAAATATTTTCTACCTCAAATAAACGAGTCATCAATAATTTGTCTTCTAGGGTTAAAATGAGGTAAAATGCTAACATAACACTCAACTATCATACTATCACTATAAAAAAAAAACAGGTGATTACCTACAGTCGAAATTGGTATTAAATCGGTATTAGATGGTCTGGTAATAACGAAATCTGACAAATATGACATGTATTTAATAGGTGGGTCAATATTCTGTATTAAAGTTGCTGACCGAAAAAACCGGTCATGAAATGTTACTTACCGACCAAACCGGTCAGGAAGCGGTATTTAAATTAGTTCGATATTAAATGTTCCAACCGATTTAGTACCCACGTATGGCTGTCCGGAGAATCTGGGAGGGTGTCTTGACGCGTGTAGAAGGGTCCGATGCTAAAGTTGGATTTTTAACATTCTGGTACAAATGTTTTGTGTTTACAACCTAACTTTTAGTTTCCACAAACGGTCTTCAAAATAGCATCTAGCAGACGAGAATTACACGGTTTTAGTCATCAATTTAGTTAGTACTGAAAGCTTGCTTTCTGTACGATAAATAATTGCTCTTTTTCATTTCCAGATATTCATATTTCGAGCTGAAATAATAGAGTTTATAGTATGTTGGATTCTTTGTTGACGACATTTAGCTTCCCAGTAGCTGACGCCAAATGTAATCTTGGGAGTCGCTAACAATTAAATACAAATTGTTGGGTTTAGAACCATCACGTGTGATTACAATGTAAGGATTTGGTCTTGGACAGTTAATTGATTATTTGAGCATTAGAAAACGTACTGCTATACTGTATTCACCATTATCTCTTTCAATGTTGAATGTTTAATTTAGTTTTGTAAGTACCAATTTCTAATAACGACTTGCTGACACAACATATAATGTTTCAACATGGCACATTTAGACTCGGGTCTATTCAAGACCAACGTAGAATTAACGTCTGAATAAAAGTTGATGTATGTTAACATCATTTGGGATTGTACGTACACTGGTTTGGACTGCAGTTAACAATTAAGACTTCAAATTTATTCCTTTTTAAGATGAATAAAACAAAAGATGATCGTCCGTTTAGTGAAAATGTATGCATATATTACAAAGCACTGTATGTAAACATATATAACACCGCAAAGCTACAACGTTTCAGGGAAATAAGATATGAAATATTTTTATATGGAATGGATGTAAACACCACAGCTACAAACAATAACGAACATGTAACTATTAGTGCCAATAAAGTTGATACTTTTAATGAAAGAAGGTGTTTACTGAAAACAATATGCAGGAGAAGAGTTCATTACCTGAAACAGAATAACATTCAACAAATTCGATGCAACAACCTTCATATTGACTGTATATAAACCTAGATCGTTGGTGTAATAACATATATTGTATATCCAGAACACTCTACAACAAGGTATGCCCCTGTAGATGCTCTCAAATAGATCTACACAACGTTTTTACGTCTATGCTGCAGTAGACACGACCTCAAGCGGTCCAGCTAATAAAACACGGGTAAACGTACAAAGCTGACGTAAAATTAGTACACACATGCAACATCAAAGTAGGCAGAATAAGATGATGAGTAGAGAATGAGGTTGCGTTTTCACCCGACTTTGCCGAAGCACCACTATCTTGATGGGGCTGCTTTAGCACTGGACATCGACACCACGGTGAGTGTTGGTGAAGATTGTGCCTGCAAGAAGATGGGACAGACAAAGACTTTGTCTCCAAAAACACTTTAATATAGCGTGGGAAAACTGCAGCGGGAAAAAGTAGGTTGAAAATTCAACAACAAAAAAATTGCCCCAAATTATTTCGATTTCCCCCACCCCATTTCGTTACCGCTCTTTTCTCTTTCCTTTTTGGCCAAGTTTTCTCCATCATTTTAATTAATAGTTTTTGTATTAAAAAAATATATATATATATATATATATATATATATATATATATATATATATCAAAATTCTAATTGTGTAAGTATGTATAAATTTTAGTACTAACAAATTAGTATTACAATTAGTATCTTTGAAAATAGTCTATTTCAACATTAAATTTTTTGAACTGGCATATATTGGTGTATGTATAAATGGTATTTCGAGATTGTTAAGTTGTTATACAAATAGGTTTGACATCCCTGAAGGTAATTTCCGCAGTAGCCATTGGTTCTTCGTTATGTTTACTGATGGAATACGTGTTAACGTGGACAAGGACCAGTCGGCATAACTAATATTGTTCTCAGTACAAGTTGACAGTTATGTTTGATAAAAATGAGATGATTTAACATGAAAGGATAAGATTTATCTGATCTTTTTTTAACAGTTTCAAAGTGATATATATAGATTACTAAAGGTAGGGATTAGGTGACTTTTACCCTGTTTGATTCCAGATGTGGGAATTAATGGGGAGCCTGTCAGTGGGTCTTAATACATATCGGGGGGGGGGGGGGGGGGGGGGGGGATGGGGCTACTTGATTGTTCGAGTTCGTTTTAAAGGTAAATGATAATACAACATAAATGGTCGATGAACACGTCATAATTAGTTTTATCTGCATAATGCATTGGATCTTATATGAGTATACATTGCCCAAGTTCTAAATCTTACTAATTTGGTCATGTTCATTTTCTTAATGTAGTAAGTACATACACATTCCTTTGTAAGTTATGTCGGCATAGCCGGAAAAAAAAAAAAAAAAAACATAAGTTATGTCGACACAATAAACAACTCAACTACTTTCCAAAAACATCAACCTTAGAAAAATACTGTCAATTGAAACCACCCAACACCCTAACAATACGACCATTACTATTTAAACCAAGTTACATCCCTAAAATAAAAATGAAAATAAACCAGGGAAAGAATGAGGAAAATCAAAAGAAAAACTGAGAGGAAACTGTTCCTCGTTTTTAGAGTATTGCTCGCAGTATCGCCCTCTCTACAAGGATGAAGGCGATACACGCATTTGTGAACAACACAAAAAGAAAAAACTCCCTCAGTGATTCTCAATCTTCCTCTTAAGTCTGATATAAATGGGAAGACATTAAGTTGGAAATTGATAATATCTCTTCAACTTGGGGAGACTAACCTACCTACGTAGTGGGAGTTCATAACGCCTCTTTGTAGATAGGAAAGGAGTTTATAATTCATCTTTTAGGGAATTTTCCTAAACTTTAAAAAAAAAACTATAATTGTCTCTTTTCAACTTCATATGTGACAATAGCTACACCAGGGCCACCGCTCAAAAGTACGAATGGATTTCCAATTTCGTCGATAGGACTGGACAACAGTATCAGTGAAGCCTTGTCGAACGCGGCAAACAGAAAGGCGTAAAGGAGCATTCGTTCCTAGCCCTGAGAGCACAAATAGAGCGTCAAGTGGAGATAAAAAAAAATGTAATCTTTCAAACATAGCTGGAAAAAATATATCGGAAAAGTAATTGGAAAGCTCACCGGACAACTCGACAGAGAAGACTGGCGACTTCAGTCGTTTGTCAACCCCTCTATCAGTTATGCCCAATATAATATTTTTGAAATATTTTTTCCATATTAATACGTAGTATATCAGTAAAACCTATACATTCTAACAAAATAATTGATGTCGACATAATTTACAAAGGAGTGTATATCTACATACTATATGTTGGGATCAAAATGACGTGGCCTCAAACTTCACGGAATGGACTTCTAGGCTTCGCCTTGGATGTAGCTCTCTCGAGGACTTGATTTCCTCCGGGAGACTTTTAAGGTCGAGCACCTAAAAATGGGTGGGGATGGCCCCTGATTCCACTCCGAAGCTTAAGTTAGTAATGTATTTGAGTGTAATATATAAGTATTCAGAGCAGATTATTTTTAATTGAAGGAGATAGCCCCCTATTTATAGGAAGAAGTTTACCGACTTTGTAGAGGCGACTACTGGCCTCTGATTGGTTGCCTAGGGGCGGCAATCAGCCCTTTGTGATTGGCTGATAGAAGCGGTTGTCAGTCAGCTGGTGACAAGCAGGTCGCCACCTCATGTTTACTTCGGAGGAAGGTTTTCCTTTTAAGCAGGTGACAAGCAGGTCACCACCTCATGTTTACTTCGGAGGAAGGTTTTCCTTTTAAGCAGGTGACAAGCAGGTCGCCACCTGTCTTTACTTAAGAGGGAAGGTTTCTTCTCGGAGATGGTTGGAAACAGGTCGCCGCCTATCTCAGAAGTTTTCCCTAAGTTTTTGTAGTCGACCTCGACCCGTCTCCTCGATTTAGAGCCCTCGTTTCTCCGGTTGAACTTATGTCGACTGATCTTCATAATGTAGTCGATTTCCTCGAATAGTGCTTGTCAACATTTTATCTCTACTTTATCAGCATGAACAAGAAAGGTCGTCGACTTATATTTAAATTGTGCTCGACTTTATAAGTTGCGATGTCAGGTTTATTCCTGATCCAACACTTGCCCCCGAGACATGAGTCATTTCTCTTTATTGAAAATAAAAGGGAAAGGAGTTAGGTCGAGTACCTTTTTCTCCTTGATTCAGTCATTCTTGGCCATCTATCTTTTCGCGAATCAATCTTTACCCGATGGATGGCCTTTTGGAAATTGAGGGAGGCAATGCATGACAGATCTCTTTGATCGTCGCCGACTGTAATAAGTCGAGGAGTCAATGTTATAATTGATCTCCTTTGTAGATGGCGATTTTCGGAAGTCGGGGGAGTCAGTGTATGACTGATCTCCTTGATCGTCGCCGACTGTAAGAACTCGAGGAGTCAATGTTATGATTGATCTCCTTTGTAGATGACGACTTTCGGAAGTCGGGGGAGTCAGTGTATGACTGATCTCCTTGATCTTCGCCGACTGTAAGAAGTCGAGGAGTCAATGTTATGATTGATCTCCTTTGTAGATGCGACTTTCGGAAGTCGGGGGAGTCAGTGTATGACTGATCTCCTTGATCGTCGTCGACTGTAAGAAGTCGAGGAGTCAATGTTATGATTGATCTCCTTTGTAGATGGCGACTTTCGGAAGTCGGGGGAGTCAGTGTATGACTGATCTCCTTGATCGTCGCCGACTGTAAGAAGTCGAGGAGTCAATGTTATGATTGATCTCCTTTGTAGATGACGACTTTCGGAAGTCGGGGGAGTCAGTGTATGACTGATCTCCTTGATCGTCGCCGACTGTAAGAAGTCGATGAGTCAATGTTATGATTGATCTCCTTTGTAGATGGCGACTTTCAGAAGTCGGGGGAGTCCTGTTCTCAATCATTTTTAAGAGGAAATAGATCTTTATTCATATCTTGCAAATATTGTCGAAATATAAAGGACCTGTTTTTCTAAGCCTAAAACTTCTTCAAATGTTCTGCATTAAAAGTTCTATTAAGGTGTTGGCCATGAGGATCCTCTAGCCTGTAGGCGTTGGCGTAAGGTATCCCAATGACTATATAAGGTCCTTCCCATTTCGGTACCATCTTTCCCCTTTGGTCGGCTACCAGAAATTCATTCTTTCTCAGGAATTTTTCCCCTAGGAAGAATTGTCGTCGTCCTACTTTCCGATTAAAATATCGTGCAGTGGCGAGCTTCATCCTTCCTTGGACTTCTTCTGACGCCCATCTTCTTTCGTCAGCCAGATCTAAATCAATCTTCCGTTGCTCATCATTTTGATCGACCTAATAGGTTGCGACCCTCTGGGAGATGTTAGCCACTTCGATAGGTGATACAACCTCCGATCCATATACCATGCTAAACGGGGTTTCACCAGTTGCCCTTTTAGGAGAGGTTCTAAGTGCCCACAACACTTGATCTAACTCCTCAACCCACTTTCCTTTTAAGGCAAAGATCCTTTTCTTCAATCCATTGAGGATAGTTTTATTGGCGGCCTCCACCTGTTCATTCGTCTGGGCGTGATGGACCGAGCCAAATCGATGATTAATTCCCATCTCCTCACAAAAGTCGGCGAGCTCGTCACTAGCAATCTGCGGACCGTTATCACTAATAAGGATCTTCGAGACTCCATATCGACATATGATATGTTCTCGTATGAACTTGATCATCTGGAAGGTGGTTGTGGAGGCTAGAGACCTGGCTTCGATCCATTTGGAGAAGTAATCAATGGCGACTACGATATGCGTACGTTGCCCCGTAGATTGAGGTAGAGCCCCGATTAGATCGATACCCCACTGGGCAAAGGGCCAGGCGCTCATCATAGGGGTGAGCTCTGCTGGCGGTTTAGTAATTCTGGGAGCATAGATTTGACAAGAAAAACAAGAGCGTACCAGTGACATCGCCTCTTTATGCATAGTCGGCCAGTAGAAACCTTGCCGCAGTGCTTTGAGGACTAAGGTTTTAGCCCCTTCGTGACATCCAGCGTCTCCCCCGTGTAGGTCTTCCATTATTCTTTCTGTTTGAGGAGCTGCTACACACCTGAGATAAGGAGTAGAATACCCGCTTTTGTAGAAATACCCGTCTAAGATCACAAATCGTCCAGTCACCCTTCGAATTTGAGTGGCCTCCGTTGTATCTTCTGGGAGAACCCCTTTTTCCAAGTAGTTTTGGATGGGGGTGATCCAAGAGTCGGGAGTTTGGACATTAAGAACTTCTGCTCCTGCCTCCACAGCGGAATAGAGAGAACTTTCGATAAAGTGTACAGTCACTGAGGGAGCTTTTCCCAACGCGAGTTTACTGAGGGCGTCGGCCTCTTGATTTTCTTCTCGTGGGATGGCTTCTATTTGGAAATGGGGCATGTCCCGAACGAGTTTTCGTACCTCCTCAGCATACTTCTTCATGTTTTCTCCTTTGGCGACGTAAGTCCCATTTGTTTGATTGACGATCAATTCAGAATCACATCGTACCTTTAGATTTGGGATGCCCATACCTTTGGCTATCCGAAGACCCATGAGCAAAGCCTCGTACTCAGCTTCATTGTTGGTCGCTCGAAAGGTTAAAGCTAGGGCATAGCGAAGTGGCTCTCCTTCTGGTGGCGTCAAGACCAGTCCAGCCCCACATCCTAGAGCAGAAGACGATCCATCAGTGTGCAATACCCACGGTAAGGTGTCGTTGGCCGTATTCTCTGGAGTAATCTTTACATGCTCTTCTTGAGGAAGGACGATAGGTGGGGCGTCTGGTGTTACCATATTTTCAGCTATGTAGTCGGCCAAAGCCTGGCCTTTGATCGCCTTCCGTGGTTCGAAGTGGATGCGAAACTCGCTTAATTCTACCGCCCACTTAACCATCCTTCCTGAAATATCGGGCTTTTGCAATAATTGTTTCAAGGGCTGATTAGTGAGTACCGTAATTTCATGAGCGTGGAAGTACGGTCGGAGCTTCCTTGCTGCTATCAATAGAGCATATAGATACTTCTCGATTTCCATGTAATTCGCCTCGGCTACTCCAAAAAGCTCATTAACATAGTACACAGGGATCTGAGCGCCATCGGTTTCTTTGATGAGAACTGAGTTTACTGCGGCTGAGCTGATACTCAAATATAGGAACAAGGGATCTTCAGGTAAGGGTTTTGCCAGGGCGGGGAGTGAGTGAAGATGCCTTTTTAACTGCTGAAAGGCTTCTTCGCACTCCTTTGTCCATTCGAACGTCTTATTAGCCCTTAGGATCTTAAAGAAGGGGAGGGATTTATCGCCTGACCTGGCCAGAAATCTTCCCAAAGAGGCCAGCCTTCCATTTAGACTCTGCACCTCCCTATGACAAGTGGGCGAGGACATCCTCTCTATGGCGGTTATCTTTTCAGGGTTAGCTTCTATTCCTCTCTGGCTGACCATAAATCCTAGGAATTTCCCTGATTGAACTCCGAAGGCGCAATTGGTAGGATTTAGCCTCACTTGGTGTAACCTCATACACGCAAATGCTTCTTCAAGGTCTTGAACGTGGTCGTGCCCCTTCTTGGTTTTTACCAACATGTCGTCGACGTAGGCTTCCATGTTTCTTCCTATCATGGATTTGAAAAGTTTATTTACCATTCGTTGATAGGTGGCCCCCGCATTTATCAAACCAAAGGGCATGACAGTGTAATGATAGATATCACTGTCTGCGTAGAAGGCGGTGTGAGTCTCATCTTTGGGATGCATTCGAATCTGGTTGTATCCGGAATAGGCGTCCATAAAGCTTAAGAGCTCATGTCCTGAAGTGGCGTCGACTAGCTGGTCGATCCTTGGGAGGGGATAGGAATCCTTTGGGCAAGCTTTATTAAGATCTCGAAAATCCACACACATCCTCCATTTATTACTAGGTTTTCTTACCAATACTGGGTTGGCGACCAATGTTTGGAATCGTATCTCTTTTACGAAACCTGCTTCCACCAATTTTCCCACCTCTTGACGGATCACGGCCTTCTTTTCTGCCCCCATAGATATTCTTTTCTGGGCGATGGGTTTTATGGCTGGGTCTATCCTTAACTCATGGTAGATAATATCGGGACTGATTCCTGGCATGTCGCTGGGTTCCCAGGCGAATAAATCTTTGTACTTTCTGAGGAGAGTCGTTATCCTCCTCGCCTGTTCCGGGTTTAAAGAGACCCCGATTTTTACTTTCCTTTCCGTTCCCTCCAAGACGACCTCTACCAACTCCTCCATAGGGGTTGGTCGTCCACTGTCTTCTCGCGGATCTTCTTCCGTGACTATAGAGAGGGTTTCTCTTTGATTTGATCTTTTGAGGAGGTCCTCATAACATTGTCGAGATATCTCCTGATCGCCCCAGACTTCTCCTAACCTGTGGTGAGTCGGGAACCTCATGACTTGGTGGAAATTCGATGGTACGATGTGGTTGGGGATGAGGGTGGTTCTCCCCAGTATCACGTTGTAAGCACCAATTTGGTCGACTACTACAAAACGAACCTGCAAATGGAGCGTTTTCCACCCTTGACCTAAAATCATGGGAAGCTGGATTGCTCCTAGAGGGTAAGTCGTCCTTCCCGCCAGTCCCACTAAAGGAGAAGTCATCTCTTTCAAGTCATCCTTCTTGTATCCCATACCAGTGAGAACTTTGAGAGTGATCACGTCGGCGGAACTTCCTCCATCTACAAGTATTCTTTTAATATCTGAATTATTTATTCGAGCAGTTATTACCAGGCCATCCTCGTGGAATGGCAAGACCTCTGAAATATCTTCTGTTGAAAAGGTGATCGCCATTGGCTCAATGTCTCTTGCCCTTTTCGAGGAGAGCTTTGGCGAGATGCACTGGGCGGCGTATTGATCCCTGGTCGAGCGTATTTCTCCCCAGCCGCGAATCCTCCTGATAAAATGTTGATGTCATTTCCCGGGGGCGTTCTCCATCTTCTCGACTCGTGTGCTCGATGTCGATGATGGCGTTGGATTTCCTCTTGCATAAATTCCAACTCTCTTCTTGCGAGGAGGCAATCCTCAGTGCTATGCCCCTCCTCTTGGTGATGTTCACAATAAGGCAAAGAACGGTTTTCTCCTTCTTCTTGAAGCCTTTCCAATCTTTGTTGCGTCCGACGATACTCTCTCGTCGATACCCCCAGCATTGACGAGCCTTCTCCTCGTCGCCGCCGGGCTTCTGGTGGTATACTGCGAGCTGCTCGACTTTGTTCCACCTCTACGTGGAGATTTATTCGTTCCATCAGTTCTTCTAAACTTCCCAGAGGTTCGGTATACAGGGTGATGGCTAAAGTGTGGGACTGGGGTCCCAGAACTCTGAAGAATATTCGAATGGCCTCTCTTTCAGTACACTCGCCTCCGGTGTATCCTGCTTCGAATCGTCTGGAATAACTTTCTAGAGTCTCATTTGACCCTTGAAATATCCCTTCCGCGAGGCGTCGCGAACCTTGCCTGATTCGACTTCTGGGTGGAGCCATGACTTTTTGATCTGTTTCCCACAGACGGCGCCAAATGTTGGGATCAAAATGACGTGGCCTCAAACTTCACGGAATGGACTTCTAGGCTTCGCCTTGGACGTAGCTCTCTCGAGGACTTGATTTCCTCTGGGAGACTTTTAAGGTCGAGCACCTAAAAAGGGGTGGGGATGGCCCCTGATTCCACTCCGAAGCTTAAGTTAGTAATGTATTTGAGTGTAATATATAAGTATTCAGAGCATATTATTTTTAATTGAAGGAGATAGCCCCCTATTTATAGGAAGAAGTTTACCGACTTTGTAGAGGCGGCTACTGGCCTCTGATTGGTTGCCTAGGGGCGGCAATCAGCCCTTTGTGATTGGCTGATAGAAGCGGTTGTCAGTCAGCTGGTGACAAGCAGGTCGCCACCTCATGTTTACTTCAGAGGAAGGTTTTCCTTTTAAACAGGTGACAAGCAGGTCACCACATCATGTTTACTTCGGATGAAGGTTTTCCTTTTAAGCAGGTGACAAGCAGGTCGCCACCTGTCTTTACTTAAGAGGGAAGGTTTCTTCTCGGAGATGGTTGGAAGCAGGTCGCCGCCTATCTCAGAAGTTTTCCCTAAGTTTTTGTAGTCGACCTCGACCCGTCTCCTCGATTTAGAGCCCTCGTTTCTCCGGTTGAACTTATGTCGACTGATCTTCGTGATGTAGTCGATTTCCTCGAATAGTGCTTGTCGACATTTTATCTCTACTTTATCAGCACGAACAAGAAAGGTCGTCGACTTATATTTAAAATGTGCTCGACTTTATAAGCTGCGATGTCAGGTTTATTCCTGATCCAACACTATATAAAAGAAATTCGGATGTGTTCATTGATCATTTAATTAAGTTGTATTTATCCCTGGATGCTGCAGGAAATGTAGTTCACATGCTTTGCAATTCATGTGTCGACATATCAATTTATTTATTTTTTTACTAGTTTTTTCCCTGAGTCGACATTACTAATATTGATTCTTGGTACAAGTCTGTAGTTATCATGAAAATGAGAAGATTTATCATAGTGATAAGGTTTAGCAGAAAAATGAGAAAATTTATCAACGAATGCTTTTTCATGAAAACGATAAGATTGAAGGTTTTTTTTTTTGTTTTGTTTATTTACAGTTTCAAAGTGATATATCGAGATTATTGAAGGTGTCCATGGGATTGGGTGACTTTTACCCTTCTTCGAATCTAGTGGTTGGGAGTTAATGTAGTCGGTTGGAATCAATAAATATCGGAAGGTTGGGGCTACATGAATTTTGGATTACTTTAATCCAACGATTGAACAAAGTGACATTTATGTTGCCAGGAGATCAACAGTCAAGATCTGTTGACGATTTTCTCCCGCCAGCTATAATAAAGGGTGTTGTTATTCAAGGTACATTCACTCATAACACTTATGCTTATTCTCTCATGAATGTTAGCCCTTATGACTAAGTTTTTTAGGATGACATCGCCTTCTGTCTTATGTGTTGATATTTCCAGTTAGTATTTTGCAATTCTTTTCTGATGTGTTGTTTCATTGATGTTTATGAGTTTACATTATGTTGTTATATACATGTAACCCTCCAAGAAATCCAGTCATACTTTTTGTTCGTTGGGGCGACTGTCGATTTTCGTTGATAGCATCGACAATAGACAACTCTTTTAGTAAAATGTTCTAAAAAGAGGCATTATGAACTCTCAGTCTTTCTAGAAAGATGCATTAAGAATTCCCGTAAGGTACGAAGATTGGCTACCCCCAAGGGGAGGCTAATGAGCACCAAACCCCAACTATGTATTCTCATCATCTCTCGATCTCGTTGGCAGAGTGATATTTGAGATACGATTGGGGGTCATATGCTCGTGCGGGTAAGTTGTTCTCTCTTAAGTTTTTCAAGAATGCAGGGTAGTCTTCCCATCACGCCAGGGTGACTCGACAAGTAATTCTTTGAGAAACCACTTACCTCGTCTTTTTCTTTCTATTTTCCTACTATATTTGATAAGGTTATTGAGTGGTTTGAATGGTTACAATGATAGTATTACTGTCTCGACATAACAACTTTGTTATTGTGTGTACAACACTTTGCATATGTAGACACTAATTATTTTGATTCTGTGTATAAGTCGGCTCTTATGTCGACATAATTTACAAAGTAATGTATACCTTCATACTACATGAATAAAAAAGAGTATGGCCATACTATTAAGATGAAGAACTTGGTGAATTTGTACTCTTATAACATCCACTACATTTTGTAGATAAATTAAATTCGTATGGGTTCATTGATCATTTATAGTGTATTAAAATTTACCAGTAACCCTAACAAAGAAACCACGGATATTTATACAAACGGTTTTATGTCATTTACAATACTTGCATTAGTAACTCAGTTAGTAACCAGTCAAAATGGTACCTGATTTTGACTCAATTAAAAATCGATACCCGATATTTGTCATTGACTGAGGCCCTTTTAGGTTAAAAAACAACATTATAGTGAAATAGATTAGTTCGTACGGTCATGCTGACATGACTTCAAAACTATGTCGACCTATATCTATTGGTCATTTGTTCGAAAATCTGTGTATGGGCCCATAAGTTCTTGGTTTGATTACTTACTTTTCTACGGGTGTTATTTGTGACATAACAAACTTATGCCCACATAAACCAGTAACATGATCCTACATGTTGGGTTACGATTAAAATGATCGAATAGTATGAAGGCGAGTACGTTTAAAGGCGAGACTAAAGAAAAGTCGTCGACCATTTCTGTTCAGGACGAAAAGGCAAAGAAAAATGGTCGACGACTATATATGAAGAAGTCGACTTTTGAAGAATGACTAGCAAAAGAAGGCAACTAAATCAGTCAAGGCTCTCCTATTAAGGTACGAGTCGAGTCGATAGCCAAAACACCACTGAAGAAACCCTCCTCTTAAGGAAAGGGACAGGTGGCGACCTACTCTAGCCGCCATGAAGAAACCCTCATCTTAAGGAAAGGGACATGTGGCGACCTGCTTTCAACCGCCAAAGGGAAACCTTCCCAGCTAAGGAAAGATGAGGTGGCGACATACTTGTCACCTGCTTAAACCGACTCTGGACAGAAACCCTCCCAAGAGGGTAGCCGCCATTTGAAGTCGGTAATCTCTCCCTATAAATAGGGAAACATTATATGTATTATACAATCTTGATTCTCATACTTGATAATACTCTTTCTAAATTCATTACTGACTTAAGCTTCAGAGTGGAATCAGGGGACATCCTCACCCCTTTTCAGGTCCTCGCCTAGCACAAAGCTCCTAAAGGAAACTAAGTACCCGAGAGGTCGAGAAAGATACCTAAAAGAGTTAGCTCCCGACGAGACATCGATGTCCACTACTAGAAGTTCAAAGCCACGTCATTTTGATCCCAATATTTGGCGCCGTCTGTAGGAACCGGTGATCAAAAAGTCATAGCTCCCGAGAAGAACAAGATGTCAAATTCCGTGGTTGAAGAGAAGGGAGAAACCCCAGCAAATCCCACCACTTCAAAACCAACACCGGAAAAAGATCCATCAGTGCCTCAAACTAATGGCACAATGAGGAAGAAAGACCTGGTCATTCCAAGTCATTACCAAATCCAGAAGAGGCGAGAACAGTCCCCCCGGCTGTCCCTCGGGAGGTAATGGCGACTTTCATAGCCTTTTGGAACCAAGCCCAGGCGGGAGCTATTCCCGACAAAAAGGAACCAACCCGAGAAGTCTCCCAGAAGGAAGAAGTATCCTCTAGTGTGAAGATTACGGAGGAGAATCTCTTGGAAAACGAGATCCCCAAGGCTCCCGAAATCGAGACGGCGAGCAAAGGTCCTGTCCTATTCACTATAGGACATGTAGAAGAACTGTTGGAGAAGAAGAGAAGAGGGGCAAATGATCTGCTAATTGTTCGTGACCACACTTCTCACCCTTTCTCCAAAAGGCTGTTTAATACTCGAGTTCCTCCGCAAGTTTTCGCAAGGAACATCGATGACTACACATGCGAGGGAGATCATGTTCGCCATATCAATGCCCACAACTCTTCCCTCCTAGGGAGAGGGGCGACGCCAGATCATTATGCAGCTCTCTTCCCAACAAGTCTAAAAGAAGAAGCCTCCACTTGGTTCTATGGTCTTCCTGACAACTCGATAGACTCATGGGAAGAGTTGAAGACCAAAGTTCATAGAAGGCCACATAGACCAAAGACAACACCTCAATAGCGTGGACTTTCTAGATAAAATTGAGTAAGGTCCTGATGAGACCTTAGCCAATTATTATACTAGATACCACAAGATACTCCAGCAACTGAATGAGGACGCCACTGATGGCGAGCTGATCAGGACCTTCTGGAGAGGCCTCAGAGTTCATAGCCAAGCTTTGAAGGATAGCATGGTGATGAAGACTGTGCGAAAAATTGATGCCCTCGCCATTAAGGTCAAGTAGTACATCGACTTGGAAAGGTCACACGAGAAGTCGCCCATGGAGACCAAGAAGCAGGCCATTCCTGCTAAGATCGAGGAGGGTTCTGCTTCTCGACCCCCAAAAAGAGATGAAAGGCGAGAAATGGCTTTCCGACATGGAAGTCGCCAAGGACCAAAAAGGGACATTAACCCTTATTTTGAAAAATTCACTCCTCTCACGCATAATATTTCTGTGGTACTCCAAGAGATGGAAAAACTCAGGCTGGACGAACCTCCTCCAGTCAAAAAGAGTCTGATGGGATCCCAGATAAACGACTACTGTCATTATCATCGAGTTCAGGGGCACGACACTAATGAATGCATCGCCTTAAAGCAAGATATCGAGACGTTGATACGAATAGGTAAACTATTAAAGTTTATTGAGAAACCTTTCAAAGCTCCTAGGAAACTAAGTCGCAGCCCGCGAAGGAATTCTCGATCTCCCATTCATGACAATCCCTCCCCAATCCAAAAAGGGAATGTGAACGTCATCGCAAGAAGATTCGCCTCATGAGGAGATACCAGCGTCGCCAGAGAAGTATACGCCACCCAAGTCTCAAAGACAGAAGATAAAGGAAAGGCACATCAAGTAATCGACCCAGTGGTCATAAGTTTCACAATCGACGATCTCATGATGGTGACTCAACCTCAGGATGACGCCTTAGTTATCACTGCCACCTTGGCAGAATATGAAGTCAAAAGGATCCTCATCGACAGTGGAAGCTCAACGGATATACTCTTCTACGAAGCCTTTCAAAACTTGGGGTTAACCAGAAGAGACCTAATTAAGGTCGACTTTCCTCTCATCGGCTTTTCTGGAAGAACCACCTATCCAATGGGTGCTATCAAACTACCAATGGTCTTAGGAAAAGAGAAGAAGACGACGTACTCTTCGTTGTCGTCGACGCCGCCTCAGCATACAATGCCATCATCGTAAGAACTACTCTTAACTCTCATTAGATAATTCCGTCAACTGCTCATCAAGTAATGAAGTTCTCGACGCCACATGGGATAGGTAAGGTAAGAGGAGATCAAACCGCATCTCGACGATGCTATGTCAGCTCGATGCGATGCCGCAATCAAAGAGAAGTCATAGAAACAACGCCTAATTAAGGAAATAACTTTGTTTATCTTTACGGCTACTGTTTGTTAATGATGTTTTTGTGAGAGATTCAGGAAGGATTTAAAAATATAGCCTTTTAAGGCCCTCTTTTCCAGATATCTGAGTTCTTCCCTTAAGGCGTCAAGCATTCAAAAATCAAAGAAGTCGACTATCAAAAATCTGATATCATCTAAATTACTCAGATTGGTCGACAGAGGCATGGCGTCGAAGAAAAACTTTTTCCGAATCAAGAGTCGACCATCAAAAATCTAATATCATCTAAATCACTCAGATTGGTCGAACTACTTGAAAGAGGTTAAGTATCGAAGACAAAAAAATTCTGAATCAAGAGTCGACCATAAAATTTTTTATATCATCTAAATCACTCAGATTGGTCAAACTATTTGAAAGAGGTTATGTATCGAAGACAAACTTTTTCCGAATCAAGAGTCGACCATCAAAAATCTGATATCATCTAAATCATCGGATTGGTCGAACTACTTGAAAGAGGTTAAGTATCGAAGATAAACTTTTTCCGAATCAAGAGTCGACCATCAAAAATCTGATATCATCTAAATCACTCAGATTGGTCGACTACTTGAAAGAGGTTAAGTATCGAAGACAAACTTTTTCCGAATCAAGAGTCGACCATAAAAAATCTGATATCATCCAAATCACTCAGATTAGTCGACTACTTGAAAGAGGTTAAGTATCGAAGAGGCAGATCTTCTCGAAGATTAATTATCGACCACCAGAAATCTGATATCATCCAAATCACTCAGAATGCTCGACAACTCAAAAAGAAGGTTAGCTCTTAAGGATAAAATCCTTCTCAACGTTAATTATATATCGAGTAGAAACCTGATATTTACTACAAAAGTCGTCAAAAGGTCTCCCTTTGATCATTGATAAACACGGCCTACATTAAGTCAGGGAAGATAAAAGAAAATCTATACAAGATTTTTTTCTACTATCCCTAGCCCTAGCCTCGGCGACGAAATATTCTCGAAGTGCCTCCACCTTCGAGAAATAAAAATTGGGATCTATAGCCCTGATGTCCTTAACCACTGAAGCGAAGGTCGAAAGAAGCATTTGACCACTGGCCATGGCAGCGTCAGTCTGAAAATCAGTACTGGCCTTATAACCAGCAATGTTCTCAGAGGCAGGTCCCTTGTACTTCTCGACCTCGGTCTCCATAGTGGCGACTTGCTTCTTACAGGAAACCACCATGGTACGAAGATTCTCTAGAACGGCGGTAGAGATGCGGCGCACAATGCTGTACTCCGCATTGAGAACCAAGGAGGTCTCCAGGGTGTCCTTGCAGATGGAAAGCTCCTCGGCAGAATTGGCGAGAGCTTCGTTCAATTAAAGGACCTCCCCTTTCAGTCGAGCAACCTCCTCTTGAAGACGCTGCGTCTCTCCTATCTCCGCCTCCACAATGGCGAGTTTCCCTTTCAAAGAGGAAACCTCCTCATCCAGGTCAAGGATCAGACGGCCAACTTGCAGAAAATCGCGAGTGGCCTAAGGAATACGACAAATTGGTAAGAAATCGACTTCAAAACTACATAGACAAAAATAAAGGAATACAGGGCCTTCCTTACTTTGGCCTGTCGGTGCAAGAACAAGCGAGCAGCCTCGCTATCTCTTTCGATGGGCAACCGAGGGCAATCCTGAGGAGGGATGGAGGCATTCAAAAGATGAAGGGCCAAATCTCGATTGGCGAGAGAGTGACCCTCCTTCAACTGGTACCCCTTCAAAGAGGTAAGGGGATCCTAGTCAACATTCCCGGACAAGGTCTCGGGAACAGAATGAAGCATCTTCCAATTGAAAGGAGGACCTTCAAACTTCAAGCCTATCATGGCTTGAGAAGTCGAGGATTCGGCAAGACCCTTACCCTTAGGGTCGACTTTTGTAAAAGAAAAATATTAGAGATACTTCAAGAAAGACGAAAGAAAGTGAAGTCGACAAAGTTCATACCTTTGGAGACTGGAGGGGAACTTAAAGTGGCAGGAGCAGCCAAGGAGGCGGCCTCCTGAAATTACGAGATAGGGGTGGCGATTATCACCTTCGCCTTCTTAAGGGGCTTGGCGCCGCCCTTGTTCGCTGACCTCTTAGTTCTCCCTCGAGGAGTCTTCTCTACCACCTCAGCAGCATCAATAGGAGTTCCCTCGAGAGTAGGTTTCTCAGGGGCGACCTCGGTATTGGTCACCGCAGGATCTTCAGTCATGGGCACCCCTGTTGCCGCCTGATCACGAGCATCAAAAAGCTTCGTAAAAATACCTACAGAAAGAAAAATAAGATTAAAAATGCGAATATGAAAAAAAGAAAGATTACCCAGTTAATTGGGGGATCTTCAAGGCGAAGTCGAATTGATGCTTGAATAAGAGCCTCATATGTCGTATCATCGACAGAGCGCCACGGCTGAAAACTCTCTGATGTAACGGCGGCATGGATCTCACCGACGGTGGCAAACTCCTCAGGAGTCAAGCCTTGTAGAGAGAGGGCACCATCGGTACTGATAAGAGGAGTCACAGGCCAAGAAACGCCTTCTCGACTGAAAAAATAGTAATGTTTCCAATTGGCGTTATAAGACTTAACCCCAATCACCAACTTCTTGGCCGACTACCAGGAAAAGTGATCCGTAGGAGGTCATCGACCTTTGAAGCCAAAAATCGATCCTTCGCTCTTTAACAACTGGAAGAAGCATCGAAAAAGTTGAAGAGTGTACGTCCAGCTGTAGGTATCACACAAACAACGCAAGCCCACCCAAAAATGGATGGCATTAACTGTGAGCTGACAGGGATGCACGCCATAGTGCTCACAAATTTCTTCCAGCTCTAAGCAAAAAGGGAATCAAAGCCCCGCCTCGATTTGGCCCGCGTAAACTGGGACTTCCCCAGCTCGAGCTTGGTGACATTCCCCGACGGGACCACCATATCGAGGCCTTTCGGCATCGCTCAGGTTAGCCAACATCACAGCTTTTATGAAAGCGGCACTCGATAATTTATTCTCCTTAAGAGGTTTGTTAAGAGAGGGAATAAAACCTTGAAACCTACCATCAGGAAATTGAGCGCCATTGGAGTTTTGGAGAGAGATTGGAGAAAGGAGGCTTCTCGATTAGGATCGGAAGGACCAGCAGTAGCGACTCCTATTAAAATCCTCTCTTCAGGAGCGCAAGAATGAGGCGAGTTTGGGTTGATGAAAAATGCACTATATTGGTTCGCCAGAGTGAACGAAGAACAAGAGCAAAAGTGAAAAATGAAAGTGAAACAGTAGTATTTATACTAAAGTCTCCGCCGCTTGGATAACTTCCCAGGGAAGCCTTCCCTAGTTCATCATTCATTGGTCCATTCACTGACAACGTGACCGTTGTCTAGAGAACTTTTGTAAATTTACTGAGACTAACTCTTGAGCTTCTCTGAAATCACCCAATGGTAAAAAATTCATTAGCCAAGGGCCACGTCTCGACTAAAGACACCTACCTCAACCTCAAAAATCAGAAGTTCGCAAACTGGTGGCCAAATTGGATATCGAATCTCGCCAATAGATCCTGGAGGTTATACTCGACTCAAGACCTCCTCTTCATGAATGAATTTGACGACTTAAGTCTCGGGGGCAAGTTTTGGGTTACGATTAAAAGGATAGAATAGTATGAAGGCGAGACTAAAGAAAAGCCGTCGACCATTTCTGTTCAGAACGACAAGGCAAAGACAAATGGTCAACGACTATATATGAAGAAGCCGACTTTTGAAGAATGACTAGCAAAAGAAGGCAACTAAATCAGTCAAGGCTCTCTTAATAAGGTACGAGTCGAGTCGATAGCCAAAACACCACTGAAGAAACCCTCCTCTTAAGGAAAGGGACAGGTGGCGACCTGCTCTAGCCGCCATGAAGAAAACCTCCTCTTAAGGAAGGGACAGGTGGCGACCTGCTTTCAACCGCCAAAGGGAAACCTTCCCAGCTAAGGAAATATGAGGTGGCGACCTACTTGTCACCTGCTTAAACCGACTTTGGACAGAAACCCTCCCAAGAGGGTAGCCGCCATTTGAGGTCGGTAATATCTCCCTATAAATAGGGAAACATTATATGTATTTTAGAATCTTGATTCTCATACTTGATAATACTCTTTCTAAATCCATTACTGACTTAAGCTTCGGAGTGGAATCAGGGGACATCCCCACCCCTCTTCAGGTCATCGCCTAGCACAAAGCTCCTAAAGGAAACTAAGTACCTGAGAGGTCAAGAAAGATACCTAAAAGATTTAGCTCCCGACTAAACCTCGAAGTCCACTACTAGAGGTTCAAAGCCACGTCATTTTGATCCCAACACTACATACCTAAAGTGTCCATACAACTAACAGAATGAACAACTATTAAAGACATTGCAGAAGGAGTCAAACACAAATTAAAGTACTACCACCTGTTTAACCAACAAAGTAAAACAACAGGAACAAACCATATATCAACAATGTATATGGTGGCTATCAAAGTTCCTTCACCCGAAACATCAAAGTGAATGAACTTGACCTTTTCCAGTTTGTTCGCAAGGTAAAACTTCCTTCATCCTTTTTTAAAATGATATCGCAGAGGACGTTGATGCTCCAATATATTATTGTACTTGTGATTAGCATGTCTTGAATACACCGCTACTTTCCAACTAATTCCGACAGGGTCTTCAATCTCCACTTCACTAAAGAAGTCTAGCCCATTGTAAACAACAAACCTCTCTGGAATATTCTGCACAATCCAACGAATGTGTCAATTTTAATACCTAGAAATACAGGGGAATAGAACAAACACTTCTTATTCTTCTAATAAAACACAAGAATAGTATAAAGATGTAACTTACGCAACTAGACTTGCTACATGTTAATGTGATGTTGCATTGACTCCCGCAGTTGTGTCCGCCAACAAAGTCACCTAAAAAACTTAGGTCATCGGATGAAACGTCTGCATCCTCTCTATATGAGCTGTCTTACACGTCCACATGTGGTTCTTTAAGAAAACCATGTTCATTAAACATTTCTACTGAGAACAAATCTTCTTCCGCCAATTTAAAGATGATCATATATAAAGTCGTTAGCACAATTCATGTGCAAACTGTCTCCAACTGTCATTGAAGCTGCAATAGGTATTGTGGAAGTCTCCTGTTTGATCCAATTTCACTACCCAAATATAACCACTGTGAAAATCTCCCACCCCATACTCCAAACACAGTTTGTATCGACCATCTCTGACCATCCAGTATATTTCTCTTGGCAATATCTACAATTGAACGCGTCTACATTTCTTTATGATCATGAATCTCCAAAATGATTTTAACAATGTATAAATGTATTAGAAAAACATTATAGTACATTCAATAAGTACTTATCAATTCATTCTTTTAGTCATCTCTAATGAACGTGCAGAACATGGGAAACTTAATACCCATTTGGCTGTGGAATAAGATTGCCAAAAACCTACGTAGGTTTCAGGGAATGAGTGGCTTAATTTGTACACGAGCCGTAGACAGCTGGTAGACAGGCCGACGACTCCACGTTGACGACACTGTGCAATGAGGTAAAGGAAAGTTCTGCTGGATGGTGTTCCTGGATTAGAACAAGGCAAATGCGGCTAATTGGTTAGGCTGTTGCACAACGTTTAGGTTATACTTAATCTTGAATAAACATAAATAATTATTGTTTTCTTCATTTTACTTTTACTATGTAGACAAACGTGGTAGATATGTCAGTATTAGCAGTAAACGCACACACATTGAACAATTCCTTTCTGTAAAAAAATTCAGTATGGAAGACGTTTCGAAGTGAATTAACATAACTTTACGGGTCGGGCGTACGAAATCAGTCAGAAAAAGGTCTAGGATTCTCTGACCGGACTCGGTAAGTCAATATTTGGTTGGTTACTAAAATTCAGACGAACCTCTACTTGATCGGCAAAGTCGAAAAGAAAAATCAGTCACAACATTCGGACAATTGAACCTTTTTTTTCATCAAATCGGACATACATCCGTCATAACACAAAATTTAATTTTTGACCGATGGGTCGGTAAAAAATCCCGCGGTAGGTATTCACAAGTTTTCTTGTAGTATATAATTTTGTCACGTGCGAATTTTTGGGATCAAGTTGACGTGCCCCTGGACTTCGGGAATGGACTTCAAGGTGGCAGCTCTCTTCACTCTCTTAGGTGTCTATCTCGACCTCAAAAGGTACTTACTTTCCTTTTGTGGAGTCTTGGAGGTATTAACCTGAAAAGGGGGTGGGGATTTGCCCCCGATTCCACTCCGAAACTTAAGTCAGTAATTGAATATGAGAGAGTAATACTTTTTTTTAAGTATATTGAGTGTGTACAAAATGAAAGTACTTAAGGGTATTTATAGGGAAGATTTACCGACTTTAAATGGCGTCTACCCTCTAGAGAGGGTATCTGTACCGGGTCGGCACAAGTAGGTGACAAGTAGGTTGCCACCTCACATTTTCTTAAAGAGGAAGGATTTTCCATGGAGGTAGAAGCAGGTGACAAGTAGGTTGCCACCTCACCATTCCTTACGAGGAAGGTTTCTTCATGAAGGCGGTGGAAGCAGGTCGTCACCTCACCATTCCTTAGGAGGAAAGTTTCTTCACAGAGACGGTGGAAGCAAGTCGCCACCTCACCATTCCTTAAGAGGAAGGGTTTACTCTATAGTTTTTGGCTGGCGACTCGACTCATGCCTTAAGAGGGGGAGACTTTGAGAGGGCTTGTCGCCATTTGTAGGATTTGCCTTGATCGTCGATATCTCTAAATACAGGTTTCGACCATTTATCTTTGTCTCCTCATTCTGAACATGAATGCCCGTCGACTCATATTTTGGAGTCTCGAGTTAGATGCTCCCGACTTGACTATCAATCAAATGTCTTCACATTTTCTATAATCGTAACCCAACACTTGCCCGCAAGACTGGAATCGTTGCTTTCATTATGATGAAGGATAGGGCTTAAATCGAGTATCGTTTTCAAGGTACTCCGAAAAGATTGATTTTCGCAATGTCGGGTTCCTCTTTCCTTGTTCTCTTCAAGAGTCGTAGGTGGAACTTTCATCATTTAGTCGAGGCGTTGGCCATTACTCTTTTCACTTCTTTTTTATTTTTACCGTTGGAGAGTCAGGACAAACTCAAAGGTCGTTTGTGAATTTGCAATGGTAACTTTTCTATAACGGTAACTTCTGCAGTTATTGCGCCAATGGGAAGTGACTTTGGAAGAGCTTCTTCGAGAAGATTTCTCTAGCAGTGTACCTCCAGTATAAATACTGTGAGTTCACTTCTTGATTTTCACTTTTTACTCATGCTCTTACTCTCACTCTGGCGAATCAATACAGTGCATTTTTTGTCAACCCTAAGTCGCCACATCCTTGTTCGCCTGAGGAGAGGATCTTGGTTGGAGTCGCCAGGTCTGGTCCTTCAGATCCCAATCGAGAGGCATCTTTTCTCAGATCTCTTTCTCAGACACCTATGGCGGCTCAAGTACCTGCAGGTAATATTTCTTGTTTCCTTCCTCCACCTCCTGTCAAACTTAAGAATAATAGGCTACCTGGTCATACCTTTATGGAAGCGGTGTCATTGGCTAACCTTACCGATGAGGACCGATTAGGCGGTGCTATTCATGAGCCACACTTTCCTCAGTCGGGGGAAGTTGTTGTTTACTCCCAACAGATTGAGGCGGGGCTTCGATTTCCTTTTTGCCTCGAGCTTGAGGAAGTTTGCGAGAATTACGGGATTAACCCATGCCAGCTCACAGTGAACGCCATCCGGTTTTGGGTGGGCTTCCGGTGTTTGTGTGACGCCCAGGGCTGGCGTTACAGCCTTCAAGTTTTTTTTATGCTTTATCGCCTGGAAGGAAACAATTAGAGGGCCTATTCCTTCAAATCTCGGTGGCCTAAGGGCGACTATTTTTCATGGAAGTCCAATAGACCCCATGTGGAGGGGAAATATCTCAACGACAGTTGGAAAGAGTATTATTTCTTTTGCTGGGTAGGCGTGTTTTGGCCTATTATTCCGCCCATTGGTACAGATCTCCCGCCTTTGCTAGAAGGGTTGACTGCTGAGGATTTTTCCACCGTTAATAAGATTCATGCAGATTTTACAAAGGAGGGATTCAATCCCTGGCATTCTGTCGATGACACCACCGAGAATGCTCTTATTGAGGCTGGCATTCGTACTCGTCGAGACGATATTCCTCTCAGCTGGGTAATTTTATTATTTCCCTGCTTGTTTCTTGTTTAAACTTCTTATTTTCTCTATGTATGCCTTTTTAAGAAGCTTTTGCATGCTCGTAAGGAGGCGGTGACCGGGGTCCCATTATCTCAAGAGACTCTAGCGACAGATATCGCCGAGGATATTCCAAAGTCGCCTTCGGAAGCTCCCATTGCTGAAGATACTTCGGCTTTAGAGAAGACGTCTAAAGTGGGGACAAAAAGGGCTGCCATTCGTGACCCTTCTTCTAAGAAGTGCGATGACAATAGTAGTCCCACCAAGAAGAACAAGCTAGCCCACAAAGCTTTCCAACTTCAGAGAGACACCAATGCGAGAACTGGAAGAGCCTCCGCCAGGCTTAGCTGGACTTTTATGATCCAACATTTGGCGCCATATATGGGAAGGCGATCAAAAAGTCATGGCCCCAGTAATGAATAACTCAGGGAAAGTAGCGGCTGTTGTATAAGATATCAAAAAATCTCAAACAAGCCCTAATAACCTTGAGCAAGCTAATGAAGAAGAAATGAGGGACCAACTCCACAATATAATGGTGACATTGTTGAGGAACAACTTCTTCAACATGAGCCACCAATATACCCGGTGGACCCAAGGGCGGAAACCAGGACAACTCCCGTCACTGTCCCGCAAGAAGTAATGGCGGCGTTCATAGCATTCTGGAACCAAGCCCAGGCGTGAAGTATCCCAAATGCTAAAGAACCGGTGCTTGAACCTTCCCAGAAGGAATATGTAGCTTCAAGCGGGAAGATTCCTGAGACAAAACCCCTGGAGTACAAAGAGGCACAAAAGACCACAATGGTCGATACCCTTACAAAAGGACCCGTGTTGTTTACACTGGGGCAAGTAGAAGAACTATTGAAAAATAAGAGAAGAGGAATGAGCGACATGTTAACTGTCAGAGACCACACCTCTCATCCTTTTTACAGAAGGCTCCTTGACACTCGAGTCCCACCTCAGGTATTCGTAAGGAACATCGACGACTACACTGGAGAAGGATATCTTGTCCGACATATCAACGCCCACAATTCCTCCCTGTTAGGAAGAGGAGCGAAACCAGATCATTACGCGGCGCTTTTCCTGACCACTCTTAAAGAAGAAGCCTCTACATGGTTCTATGGCCTTCCCGACAACTCGATAGACTCGTGGGAAGAGCTAAAGGACAAGTTTATAGAAGGGCATATAGGCCAAAGGCAACGCCTCAATAGTACGGACTTCTTGGATAAAATCGAGCAACGTCCCGATGAAACCCTGGCCGGTTATTATACCAGATACCATAAAATACTCCAACAGTTAAATGGGGACGCCACCGATGGCGAGCTCATCAGGACCTTCTGGAGAGAAATGAGGTCATATAGCCAAGCTCTGAAAGACAGCATGGTGATGAAGCCTGTCAGAAAAAACGATGCCCTCGCCACCAAAGTCGAGAAATATATTGATCTGGAAAGATCACACGAAAAGTCACCTATGGAATTGGGAAAGCACTCGACTCCAGCCAAAATGGAGGAGCAATCTCCATCTTGACCTCAAAAGAAGAAGGATAAACGAGATGGAAGCTTCCGACAAGGGAATCACCATGGTCAAAAGAGGGACGGTACTTACTTGGCACGTTATACCCCTCTCACATATAATATCTCAGTAGTGCTCCAGGAAATGGAGAAGCTCAGATTGGATGACCCACCTCAGGTAAGGAAATATCCAATGGGGCAACAAATAAAAGACTATTGTCGCTACTACCGCGTCAAAGTTCACGACACAAACAATTGTGTTGTCCTGAAGCAAGATATCGAGGCCCTTATCCAAAGGGGCAAGCTGCTGAAATTTGTTGAGAAGCCTTACAAGGCCCCAAGAACACGAAGCCGAAGCCCACGAAGACAATCTTGCTCTCCCCCGCACAACAATCCTGCCCCTGTTCAAATAGCAACTTTCAACATTATTGCAGGAGGATTTGCATCGGGAGGAGAAACCAGCTCAGCTCGTGAAGTATATGCCACCCAAATCTTCACAACAACCATGAAGGAAAAGAGACACCAAGATCTCGACCAAGGGATTACCAGTTTTACAACGGACGATCTCATGATTGTAACTCAACCTCATGAAGACGCCTTGGTAATCACCGCCACGATGGCTGAGTACGAAGTAAAAAGAGTTCTCATCGATAGTGGAAGCTCAACGGATATCTTTTTTTACGAAGCCTTCCTAAACTTAGGATTCACCAAGAAAGATTTGAAGAAAGTTGATTTCCCCCTAATAGGCTTTTCTAGAAAAACCACATATCCTATGGGTGTCATTCAATTGCCAATAATTTTAAGAAAGGAAAAGAAGACTTTAAGGATCGACATACTCTTTGTAGTCGTCGACGCTGCTTCCGCTTACAATGCTATCATTGGAAGGACTACCATCAACCCCTGCAAAATTATCTCCCCTAAGGCTCATCAAGTCATGAAGTTCTCAACTCCACATGGGATAGGGGAGGTTATAGGAGATCAGATTATGTCTCGACGTTGCTATGTTAGCTCAATGCGACGGCGAAACCAAAGAGAAATCATCGAGACAAAACCTAGCTAAATATTTTTATATTTCCTATGTGGCTAATGTCTTGAACTTTTCTTTTGATGTAAAACTCAGGAGTGTCGAATATATATAGCCCCTCGAGGCCTTTTTCATACGAACATCCGAGTCTACTATCATTTAAGGCGCCGCCATGAAGTCCTTTACTAAACGATTGTCGACAAATAAAAATACGATATCAGTCATATCACTCAGATTAGTCGGCAATTCGAAAGAGGTTAGGCGTCAAAGATAAAGTCATTTACCAAATCGATTGTCGACAATTAAAAATCTGATATCAGTCATATCACTCAGATTAGTCGGAAATTTGAAAGAGGTTAGGCGTCGAAGATGAATCCTTTACCAAATCGATTGTCGACAATTCGAAAGAGGTTAGGCCTTGAAGATAAATTCCTTTACCAAATCGATTGTCGAAAAATAAAAATCTGATATCAGTCATATCACTTAGATTCGTCGGCAATTCGAAAGAAGTTAGACATCGAAGAAAAGACCTATACGGAATCGATTGTCGGCGACAATGAATCTAATATCAGTCGTATCACTTAGATTCATCGGCAATTCGAAAGAAGTTAGGCATCAAATAAAAGACCTTTATGGAATCGATTGTCGACGACAATAAATCTAATATCAGTCATATCTCTTAGATTCGTCGACAATTCGAAAGAAGAAAGTCATCAGCATTGAAATCTTCCACTGAATCAATTGCCGCCATTATGAACCCAAGATGGTCATAACACCAAGGTTCCTCGACATCTCGAAAAAAGTTAGGCATTGACATTCCAGTCCTGGTAAGAATCAGTCATTCGATGGGAAAAAGCGAAAGGTTAAAACCTAAGCCCCACGACGATCTGAAAGAAATTGGTCATCGACAACATTTGGGGGCCAAAAATTGATCAGTCATCAAACTAACCCTTAGCCTAAAAAAGTCGTTGACTCCGAAAATTCAGCGACAAGGACAAGAGGTTCCAGTCATAAAACTGACCCTTAGCATAAGAAAGTCGCCGCCTCGGAAAAATTCGTCGACTCCGAAAAGTTGGCGACAAGGCCAAAAGGGATTAGTCATAAAACCGACCCTTAGCCTGAGAAAGTTGTCGCCTCGGAAAATTCGTCGACTCCAAAAGGTCGGCAACAAGGCCAAAAGGGGTCAGTCATAAAACCGACATTTAGCCTGATAAAGTTGTCGCCTCGGAAAAAGTCGACAACTCTGAAAATTCAGCGACAAGGCCAAAAGGGATCAGTCATAAAAACGACTCTTAGCCTGATAAATTTGTCACCTCGGAAAAAAGTCGTCGACTCCGAAAATTCGCCGACAAGGCCAAAAGGGACCAGTCATAAAACCGACCCTTAGCCTAAGAAAGTTTTCGCTTCAGAAAAAATTCGTCGACTCCAAAAATTCGGCGACAATGTCAAAAGGTATCAGTCATAAAACTGACCCTTAGCCTAAGAAAGTCGCTGAATCGGAAAAAGTCGTCGACTCTGAAAAGTCGGCGACAAGGCCACAGGGGATCGTCATAAAACCACCCCTTAGCATAAGAAAGTCGCCACCTCGAAAAAAATCATCGACTCCGAAAAGTCGGCGACAAGGCCAAAATGGATCAGTCATAAAACTGACCCTTAACCTAAGAAAGTTGTCGCCTCGAAAAAAGTCGTCGACTCTGAAAAAGTCGGCGACAACAAAATGCCAAAAAAGGACCAGGCATAAAACTGACCCTTAGCCTCAAAAAGTCATCGAATCCGAATGAGTCGTCTCGTCTGAAAAAGTGACGCCAATGAAACAAAGACCAAAATGGATCGGTCATAAAAAAGACCCTTAGCGTCAAAAGTTATCACCTCTGGTTGCCACTACAAATGGCAAGTGTTGGGTCTTTTCTTTTATCTCGACTCAGATAATGCCGAAACGACATCACCCAAGTCTCGTGGGCCAGTGTTGGATCGTGATTTATTAAATACGACCACACCTAGAGCATACTATTTTTGCGGCAACCTCTAAAATAGTAAAGTCGGGACCCTCAGACTGTAAAATCAGGACCTCCCAGAACTAGAAGAGTTGAACTGGCGGCTCCCCATAGAGGATTCGTCATGGTGTCAACCTGAAATTTCATCAAGGCGTCAAGGTATCAACCTGAAATGTCATCAAGGCGTTAAGGTGTCAACATGAAATGTCAATAAGGCGTTAATGTGTCAACCTGAAATATCATCAAGGCGTTAATGTTCCAACCTGAAATTTCATCAAGGCGTTAAAGTGTCAACCTGAAATATCATCAAGGCGTTAATGTGCCAACCTAAAATTTCATCAAGGCGTTAAGGCGTCATCCTGAAACGTCATCAAGGCGTTAAGGTATCAACCTGAAATATCATCAAGGTGTTAAGGCGTTAACCCGAAATGTCATCGAGGTGTTAAGGTGCCAAGTCTTCAGGTCGTCAAGTCATCATGGCGTTAAGGCGGGACCATCAAAGTCGTCATCGACTATCGTCAACACCAGGTGGCAACCTTCCTGTCACCTACTTAGAAGAAAACCCTTCATCTAAGGAAGAAGAGGTGGCAACCTGTTTGTCACCTACTTAGAAGAAAACCCTTCTTCCTAAGGAATAAGATGTGGCAATCTGCTTGCACCTGCTTAGAAGAAAACCTTCCTCCTAAGGAATAGAGGGAGGTGACCTTCTTGTCACCTACTGACACAGTGCCTCCCATCTCCACCAATGAGAGAAAGACGGCCACCACCTTTCTCCACCAATGAGAGAAAGGCGGCCACCACCCTTGTCAACCAATGAAAAATGTCACATGTGACCACCCTTGTAGGTTGGATTGACACCTCTATAAATAGTAAGCTCTCTATATTCATTCATTAAGATTTCTCACTACCAGAATGCTATACTAACTTAAGCTTCGGAGTGGAATCAGGGAAATAACCCCGCATTTTTCAGGTCTCGCCTAGAGTAGTCCCACCAGGAAGAACAAGCTAGCCCACAAAACTTTCCAACTTAGAGAGACATCTAGGCGAGAACCAAAAGAGCCTCCGCCAGGCTTAGCCGGACTTTTATGATTGAACATAAACTAATTAATAATTTGTATATTTGAAGTACCAATATTAACAAATAAAATAGTTGATGTACTAACATGAACATGATCGATAAAACCGGCAAGGGTGAAGCAACTGAAAAAGATGTTTTAAAAAAAAAAAAAAACATAAAATGAGATTTCAGGACACAGTGAGCCTTAAAATGAAAATGTATATTTCGTCAAAAGGTGAGAGAGGTGTCAATTGCCAAGTGACCATGAGAGGTGGGACAAAGAGATGATACTAGGATAACGTATGAATCTTTTGCTTCACTTCTATACTTGTTTCTTTCCACAAATATATAATATCATATCCATTATTATTCATTCACTATATAATAGATAATATATATATATATCTTTATTTATCTTTACTAACAAAATACGATTGGTGGTAACCTTGGTTCCTAAGGCCCAGCAGCTCAGGGAGTGGCGGTGAAACGGCCGAATCGCCGGACAAAAGGTAAACTGATCAGGTACACGTGTCAAATGGAGAACGTACCAAACACGCACATGATCCAATGGCACGAGCTTGCCCTTGCCTAATGATAGTACGGCTAGCCCACGCCAGACCAGCAGCCGCCATGCTGAGGGAGGACCCCACCCCACCACCATTTATATACTAGCTAGCTGGCTCAGCTGAGCAATGGGAGGAGCCGACCAAACATCGAGTCGTGTTGTGGCTGGTCTGGGATATTTGGAGGGATGTCGCTGTTCTGTTTGCGAATAGTCGGTTTGTGGGGACCCACGGAATTTATTTACGAACTTTATGAATCGAATTTTTGTTTCATTATAAAAAGAAAATTAACTTTACAAATTTTAGAAAACTGAAAATTATGTTGATATTTATATTTAACAGTTACGGAAACTAATATTAGGAAATAAAACATATTAGTAAAATATATTTTATTATCTTCTAATAAAGTTATATTAGGATTAGAATATTTTCAATATATTATCATTTCTTATTATATAGTTATAAATTAAGTCTTGTATCTATATATATAGGTACATGTATTCAACTCTACACAAGATCAATAATACAATTCTCATTTTTCTATAACTAATACTATTTTGGTCCGTGAAATAGAGAATAAGAAATACGGTACATAAGTATGGAATATTAGTATGATATTGTTTAGTTGATATTAGAATTATGGAATGAGAATTCTAAATCTAATGTTTGGTTGATAAAATGTTATAGATAAATGAATGGAATAAGTCTAAATTGACAGATATACATTTTATTTATATCTATATTAATAAAATTAACAATATTAAATATGAAAAAAAATCGGAATGAGAGGCGGGCGAACGAGCGGCGACGGCGGACGAGCGACGACTGCAGCGACCGACGAGAACAGAACCAGCAAGAGCGGTTGCGGAATGAATAGGCACCGCGGTAGTGGAAACAGCAGGCGAAACGAGACGGTGTGGCGGCAAACGCAACAGCTTGTCGGTGGGAAGTCAATAATCATGTTTGGAGGTTGGCATTCAACATGGAGAATGAAGAGTCTGCCACGTGATTAATAAATTAGGTATAATTTTTAATTTCACTAAAAGTGTAAGATTAAAATTTTATTTTTATTTTTATTCCTAATTACAGCAGAAATTGGAACGGTCAAAGATTAGATATTCCCCCCCAAAATTAGGAATTGAAAATCTTTATTCCACACACTTAAGTAAACATCATCATACTGATTCTTCATTCCCTATTCATATTCCTATTCCTATTCCACGAACCAAAAATGTCTTAAATAATAAGAATCGGATCATGCTCGTTTATGTGACACATGATGGGCAAATCAACATAGTTTCTGTTAAAATATATTATGTGAATATTACTTGTTTATTTTTCATCACTTAAATAATATAGTTTACATTTTACTATGTTTTATAAAGTTGTGTTTATTTTTATATAAAATAAAAGTTCAATTTATTTTTTACAAAACACATAAAATTGATTTTACCTTTTGATAATTAACCATTCTTTATAAGCATATGTTTTTTTTTTATATTAGAAATTAGAAATATAATGTTGGGGGAAAGTATGGGAATGAAATTGGTGAACGACCAACCAGAGGCCGCGTGCTGTTTCTGGTGGGGAGTGTTAGAAGAATAGACTGGGAATAGTTTTATATATTGGCTTTTTGACAACTCTTTCTGGAAGAAACCCTAGAATCACTTTTCAATAGTTATTATTATTATTATTATTATCACGCCCTAGCTAGCTAGCTACGTGGCTGGGAAAGTATGGAACATTATATTAAGTTTGCATTTATATATATCTGTAAAATTCCTCTAAATCATGTTCATCAGTTCAGTACCACCAATTAATATAGATGAGACTAATTTAAAAGATGATCTCTCTTTAGTGCATAATCATCACGATTTATTAAATATGATCAATAACCGGTCATTTTCATGTTTTATATATCTGCACTTTTTGGCCGTGAGTCCTGAAGAAGCTCGATCAGCTCATAATTAGTGCTCACATACTCTCTCTCTCTCTATTACATCCTCTAGTCTTATTTATATGGTCTACATCAGTTGCTGGTAGCCTGTAAAATCTCTTCTCTCTATAAGATAAGGAGAGAGAATGAATGATAAAGATTATTAGGGCATCTATATATATATATATGTATTACTTTCTTCTTACTTTTCTTCTTATATTATATATATATAAGCTCATCTCTTCTCAATTTCACCATTCCTCTACTCTCCCTCTCCTTGGGATCCTCTCTTTCTCTCTCTACACAAATTAAAGAACATCATTCTTCTTCTTCTTCTTTTGTCCTGCAGTAGCAGCAGCAGGGTGGTGGGATTTTACCTCGTCAGTTGATCAATTCCCGAGGAGAGAGCTATATTACTTATTAGGGTTTGTAGATGCTACTACACTTGCTGCTGTTCTATCTATCTGCCTTCAAGTATATATCTTGAACATCCTTTTTTGAGAGCCACGTGACTTGATTCTGCTATCTGGATCTGAATCAAGTGAAGAAACAAGACAACGGAATCTGTCTGGTTTTTAATTTTGTCCATCCAAGCTGTAAGTGATGAAATTATTCTTCTGCATGCTTCTTTCTTGATCCTCTAGTTCTTCACCATAGCTATTGCTTCACTTTCACGCCACCAGAAATCACTCATTTATTTATTTGGATCAAGATCACAGATTTCTTTTATATAGTGCTTAGGAATACTAATTACCATACAATTAATCTATAGAATGCAGTCCACTTCTCTTAGGGGTATGCCATCTTTATAGATATTTACTGATGATGTACATATTAATTTACTCCTCATATGATAATAATAATAAAAATCCTCCGTTATCATGGTCCTTCTAGATGTTGCGCTTACTGCAAATTAAGGCTATTCTTTTATTATTGTTGAAGTATAAATGTCAAAGAATGCTGTTTGAACTTTTAGGACCAGTAGTCAACGAGTCTATAAGTTTGTGCTTTTAGGACCGGTTGTCAACTAGTCATTCGAGTGAGGTAGCGTGAACCTAGTCCTAAATGCATTGAACATATGCTGCGATCTTGTTAATTATAGCTAATCCTCACATAAACACCGAGTTCACCTAATTAAGCCGGTGTGCATGGATCATAATTTAATGATCATATAATGAGAATGAAATCGTGGAAGACATTCTCTATCGGTAAATAATATATGATTGTTTAATTGTTAAAACCAGTGTGAATATAATGCTCTAGTGATACCAATGCATTAAACTTTTTACTGGAAGTCAAACCACATTTTTATATTATATATATATATATATGAAGCTGCATAGCGATATGACCATTGAATTTTGTTTCCCCTCTTGGATGTATATATAATGCATTCTCTTTTAGCGGAACAATGCTTTTGTATATATATATAGCCAGCAAGCATATATATTCTGAAGACATTATCAACAGGAAGAGAGACAAAAGAAAAAAGAAGGAAGCTACATGATGATGATATTGCTTTTGTATAGCTAGCTAGCTCAGTCATGACACAAACATGCATAAATAAGTTAATAAAACACTATTCCTAAGAAATAATACTTTTGACCAGCTTCACTATAATTTTTAGCTTTGTTGGGACAACATTCCTAAGTTATACATTTTGTGCAACATTGCTTTTAGTAATTAATTAATTAATGGGAAACCAAATGATAGTTTTGAAGAAAGATCTGCGCTTTCAGCATACATGCTTCACTTCTTCATGCTTTGTCAACCCTAGCTAATAAAATGTTGAATTGACTCTCAGACGACTAAATTTAGGATTGCTTTTTTTTTTTTATTATTATTATTGTTTCTTCATCATAATTAAGTTGATATGTGAAATTAAATATCAAGAGTTTTACTGACAGCTAGTCTTGTGAACAGGGATATCAGCTAATTAATTAACTTTGTTATGTGGTTTACAGGGAAGACATGAACTCCTTCACGGATGTTCCCCCTGGTTTCAGATTTCATCCAACAGATGAAGAGTTGGTTGATTACTATTTGAGAAAGAAAGTAGCCTCCAAAAGAATAGATTTGGATGTCATTAGAGACGTGGATCTTTACAAGATTGAGCCATGGGATCTTCAAGGTAAATATATCTAACAATATCTACTATATGATCATACTTGCTCAATAATGTAGCTGTATTTCGTTTGGTTTTTCCAACTAATCATTTACTTTGGCAACCTTATAGAGCTATGCAAAATAGGAAGTGATCAAGAGGTGGATGAATGGTACTTTTTCAGCCATAAGGATAAGAAATACCCGACCGGCACACGCACTAATAGAGCCACAAAAGCGGGATTTTGGAAGGCGACGGGTCGTGACAAAGCAATTTATGCGAAACATAGTCTCATTGGGATGAGAAAGACATTGGTGTTTTACAAAGGGCGAGCGCCTAATGGGATGAAGTCCGACTGGATCATGCATGAATACCGGTTAGAGACAAATGAGAATGCAATCACCACTCAGGCAAGAACTAGCTAGCTTTGTTTTCTTAGCATTCGTACACTTCATATAGTTTTATAAACGTAGCTACACTTTCATGTAGGTTTGAACAACATACATAACATGACCATCTCTAAATAAACCTATAAGGGAGGTTGCATATAGTAATTTGAAAAAGGCAACAAAATACAAGAAAATTTTATTATTGTGGTATATTACTTTGTGATGGATGTTCACCTTATGCAAATTTTCTTTTTCCTATGAGATTAACATCACTAAATGCTACTATCGATACGTTCAATCTAACTTTTTCCTTAGAAACAACATATATAAACTTCACTTGTAAGTCATCATGAATTCATGAATAGAATGTATAGCTTATCTTCTTTACAATTTAGAGGCTGATTTCATTGTGTTTTTTATGTTTCCTCAGGAAGAAGGATGGGTTGTGTGTCGAGTATTCAAGAAGCGAATGCCTGTAATGCAGAAATCATATCAATCACCATGCTACTTTGAAAATCAAGTCACCTTCATGCCAGAGCTCGACTCGCCAAACCAAATCATCTCACAAACAACCCTTTTGCCTAATTACCGCCATCACCAATACTCATGCAAGCAAGAAGTTGAGCTTCACTTCAACAACATGCCTCATCATGAAGCTAATAATTTTCTTCAATTACCTCAACTTGAGAGCCCCAATAATGCAATAGTTCCTTATCTTCACGGTACGAGCAACGAGCATGAGAGCTCTTTTCCATCTTCTTCAACTCTCACACAACAAGGTCCGAATGAACAGGCAGTATTAGTGGATGATCAAGTAACGGATTGGCGAGTTCTCGATAAGTTTGTGGCGTCTCAACTTAGCCATGACAACGCGGTTCTGAAGAACAGCTACTCAAATTCAGGAGTGAGCTCATCAGATACAAAGAATCATGAAGTAGCCTCCCAAGAATTTCCATCGATGTCCAGCTCCAGTTGTCCAGTTGAGTTGTGGAAGTAACCGCGACACATCATATATAGCTAACCGATCTAGAATGTGTCGTTATCTTATCCGTTATATTGGCTATGTTCAATGTTTATTGTACATAATAAACCTAGACAATGGGCTAGATTACAATATGAACTCATAACAAAAAATTATAACTACGTCAATTTGTTGCTGAGTGATATTGGGAATGACTCGGTAGCTATTTGTATTTTCATTTGACATATATGGAATATCTCTCTAGCTAGGGGGATACCATATCCCCCAAATCTTGTGGTGATCTAATTTGTATGTTAAAGTAATTTTGTACTTAATAAAAAAATTATTTCTGTTTTTTTTTTTCAGCAATGATTTTCGATTATAAGATGCCGAAGTGCTTTGATGTTAATGAAATTGGCTGGCTATCTAGCTAGTTTCAGAAAGCATAATTTATTCAGCTATTTATGGGTTCCTCTTCCTTATTACTTCAGAATGAATTGATTGTAAAACAAGCAATCTGTTGCACTACCCTTGTTTGCTCATGATTTGGTGAATGAGAGTAAATTAGATCTCTTTTTGTGATGGAAGAAAGTGACATTAAATGTATAATTTTTTTTCCTGAATTTTAATGTATCTAACTTTTTAAATTAATTTCAGAATAACGAGTGTTCTTACATTTTCCAGTAGGGAGCATATACAGTGATTGTTGATATAACATCTAATGTTAAGCAAGATATCTGGACCAAATATATATATAATGAACAGCTTGTAAAATATTTGGCCCAAAAAAAAACAGCTTGTAAAATACAAAACTAGATAGGTTTAACATATTTGGCTTAAAAATCAAGTATCTGCAAAAGGAGTTCAGGTCCAGGAAGAAGCATGCATGTATTCATACAACTAGCTAGGGAGGGCTGGTATATACATGAGTCACACTTAGGTTGAAGGAAATGCATTGTGAATTCTGCTGAATTGCAGAACCTAAATATACTTGGCCTGCATGCTGCTAAATTAATGAGATTAGTATATATATGTTGAGATATAAGAGTGTAGCTGACGCCTTACCCATAAGTTCGGACTTATGTGACAATTGGTTAAGGCGCACGTCTTATTTTCTACATGGTATCAGAGCGTGCAGGTTCGAGTCTCCGCAGTGCCGTTTTAAAAAGAAAATTAAAAACCTCCTACTAAAAATGGTGAAGCCCATTGTATTTGACCCAGAGAGTGTTGGTCGAGGCTGGGAGAAACGTCTTATTTTCTACAATATATATATATATATATATATATGCACCGGTACCTCTTTGTGGGTGTCTGAGCAAAATGTAAAACAAAACCAAGAGAGATGTATACAGACTAGTAGAACACTGTAGAAGTTAGGTGGTTTTGTTGGACATGCAAGATCAAGATGAGATATATATATGCTAGAGATCTGAGCGCTCCGGCCAACAAATGTGTGTCACAAAAAGCTCATATTTGTAAACAGTATTGTCTCTTTTTGGCTCTGTTATACGCAGACGCACTATTTCAGACAATATGTTTGAAGTCAAGCATGTGAAAGCGAACAAGAACGAGACATAATCATTGGGCGTGCTCTCCTCCCTCTTCACACAGAAAATAAATAATCTACTACTTATAATATAAATAATAGGTTAACTCTTAAATTTCACATTGTCCGAGTCAAATTCAACGGGCCAATATAGAGCATCTATTTTTACAAATAGGGTTTCATCTTAAAATTAATTGATAATAAGAGGAGGTAACTCACTTGCTTATATAGTTGTTCTAACCGTTTAAACCACAGGGTGTGAGACTAATCACAGTGTATATTCAACACTCCCCCGCACTGTGATGACTCTTTCAACTAAGACACCGGTTTTCAAATCCGAACGGGTTTGGACTAATTTTAAGAAACCCCACTCTCACACCCAGGCTCAATCCAGACCCAAATATGGTAGGTGGAGCCAACAAGGGGACACAAACCCAACACCGTTAATAATCGGAACCGGGCTCTGGCTCTGATACCATCTTAACTAATAGGACGTGTGTCTTAACCAACTTTTTCAAAAGTACGAACTTATGGGTGAAGGCATTTAGCACACTCTTATACTTCAACATCCTCACGGCCACCTCGGCCTTGACCAACTCTGGGTCAAACTATGGATATTAGTCCTGTAACCTCAGCCTTGACCATCTCTGGTCAAATATAATGGACTTCACCATTTTTAATAGGAGGTTTATTTTTTCTTTAAAATAAATAATCTACTACTTATAATAAATAATAGGGTTAACATGTCTTTTGATCCAACTTTACTGACAACTTTTTGACTTTGGTCCAACATTTTTTTTGCCTAGTTTTGGTACCATATGTTTAACAACTTTTGATTTTTTTCCATCTGTTAGTTGACCGTAAGTTTGACCGTTAAATAGTCACGTGACTTGCACATGCCTAGCCCCAATTTTTTTTTTGTTCAGTTTAGTCCTCAAATTTACTCTCCTACCTTTTTATGTTTGCAATTTATCCCTTAAACATTATCAAACCGCACCCTAAGACTAAATTAACCTAGGGTCGGACCATGGTTAGGGTTGCAAGGGTCCGACGACCCTAACCATGGACCGACCTAGTCATGGGCCGGACCATTACTAGGTCAATTTAGCATTGGAGTCTAATTGGTTAATTGGACCCTAGGGCTAAATTGACCTAACCATGGTCCGACCCATGCCTAGGTCGGACCATGGTTAGGATCGCTCAGGTCCGACGACTCTAGCCATGGTCCGACTTAGCCATGGGTCGGACCATGGGTAGGTCAATTCAGTCCTAGAGTGTGGCTGATAATGTTTAACGGCTAAATTGTAAAAATAAAAAGTTAGGACAATAAATTTGAGGACTAAACTTAACAAAAAGAAAATTTGGGCCTAGACATGTGCAAGTCACGTGACTATTTAACAGTCAAACTGACGGTTAACTAACGGATGGACTGAAAGCCAAAAGTTGTCAAACATATGGTACCAAAACTATGGGAAAAAAAATGTAGGATCAAAACTCAAAGTTGTCAAAAATGTTGGACCAAAACACCTATTTACCTTAAATAATATGATTAATCCCATCCCACCACAAAAAAATACCAATTACATTGAAAAATAATACTAACTAATTACACCCTTTTGTGACATAAAAAAAAAACAAATTATTTTTTACATTAACTACACCCCTTCACCGAGTCTTATGTCTTACCAAAGAATTAATAACTTATCGCCTAGCGATATCAATTTTCCATTTATTTCCGTTTCTCCGTCCAGCCACCAATTCATCAGCATTTTGTTCCATTCCACTTCTAGTTCCATCTTGTTCATTTACAATACTAATTTGGTTATCCACATACGTTCTTAAATGTTTGTCTCACAATCATTTTTTAGATTTCACACAGTTCTCTCTCAATATCTCTGAAATTGAGTTGAAGATCCGAAGAACGGTGCGGCAGTCCTAGTTTTTCGTCAGTTATTGGCTAGTCCTGGTTTGTTGAGCGTATCAAGCTTCCTAGACAGCAGTGCCCGTGCGACTTGACGATGTTCCACATTTGACATAATTTTCAGAGTCTATTACTACTCTTAACGAATTAATTTACATACAGTAATGTCCATACATTATCCATGATCATTACCATTCATAAATACAAGAACCAATTCAATTAATAAATTAAAAATATTACTAATACATTATCCAATGTCTAAATCTTCAAAAGTACTCAAACAACTTTAGAAAATCCTAACGGCTTAAAATGTTCTTATAACGCATTCATACGTAACAGTTTCGTCAAAAGATCTGTGATCATGTTGTTTGCTGGAATATACTCCATTGTCATCAGTTTGTCCTTGACCACGGTTTTGTCATGATTGTATTTTAAATCAATGTGTTTAGTTCTCTGATGGTATTTAGGATTTTTTGTTGTGGCTATCGCAACTTGACTGTCAAAATAGTCGTTGATCGGTGTAGACTTATCTCGACTATCAAGCAATCCCTCAAAGAGTCTTTTAAGCTGGATAAATTATTGTGCAGTCGTAGCCATAGCAACAAATTCTAATTCTAAAGTGGACAACACGACACAAGTTTGTTTCTTAATGTCAGTGTCACTATCCAACCAAATTCAAATCTCTGTTATCGTAATAACACAACTTGTACTCTGTCGCACATTTCAAATATCTCATTATTCGTTTCATTTCTAGCCATGTTTTCAGTGCGGATCTGATTGGTATCTGCGACGGATTCTACCGCGCGACAGATGTCAGGTATTGTACAAACCATGCCATACATGAGGCTCCCCACAACACATAGGTGCTTTACATTTTTCAACTTTTTACATTTTCGTTGGTTCTTTGCGTACATTTTTGTTACTTAACACACTCTCAACTATCATTGGTTTTTCTAATAGATTTAAATCTTTCATAAAGAACTTCTCCAACATACTTTTTTCTACCGATAAAGCCATAGACATCGAGAGCACTGATCCCTCACAAATTTAATCCTTGGGATGTACGTGACATCCACTATGGCTATTATCTCAAAGATCAAAGACCATGAATATTTAATCTCATTTAGATAAATCATGTTATTATATATCAACATACATCGCGTTAAGATCACTATATTCGATATGGATCATTTATTCATTCCAACAATCCAGCAATAGTATCCGGTTCATCTACTGTGATAAGAGTAAAAGTATCATCTCATTCTATGAGATATTTTTTGGACGATTTTCTCTGTCATTGACTACATCATAACAGATTTGGTGGAAATGCAAAGGAAAGGCTAACCCTAATTTCAGAGAGGAGAAGAGTAAAAGACACCAGACTCAGGGTTCGTCAGTCTGTAGTTCCTTCATCTGGCCAGACCTCCCCCCAATCCTAATACAACCTATATAAATGTTTTACAAGTTTGAGAATCACACAAACACCACAAAACAATCAAGAAGGAACTAAAGGTCCACGAACTAAAACACAATATTACAAATAAGCCCAAAAAAAAAACAATACTGGGCTGAAATAAAAGAGAACAAATAACCAAGCCCAAAGAAATGAGCAGGCCAGCTTGCAAGAAGAACATGGGCCTCACAGGTTTTAACACTCCCCCTCAAGCTGACTACTCTTCCACCTGCATTTCCTCCTCAAGCTCCCCCTGCCTCCTGAAGGGGTTGACCATCCCAAGCTTGTTGGAAAGCAAAAAATGTTGTTGTCTTGGCAAAACTTTGGTGAAGATGTCTGCCAGCTGCTCATTAGTCATGATGTTACCTAGCTGCACAATACCACGTAAAACCTTTTCTCTAACGAGATGACAATCAATCTCGATATGTTTAGTACGCTCGTGAAAAACAGGATTAGTGGCAATCTTAACAGCAGCCTCATTATCACAGTATAAAATAGTGGCAGATTTTTGAACAAAACCCAACTCAGCAAAAAGACCACGTAGCCAAATGATTTCTTTCAAGAGATCAGATATGCTTCTATATTCAGACTCGGCGGAGGATTTAGAAACAGTATTTTGCTTCTTAACCTTCCACGAAATAAGAGAATTACCCATCTTAACACAATACCCTGTTATAGACCGTCTCGTTTCAACACAAGTTGCCCAGTCAGAGTCACAGAACCCAATAAGCTGACAAGCAGAGTCTGAGACCAGATGTATCCCCTTCCCTGGTTCCAACTTGACAAATCTAATGATTCTAAGGACAGCATCCCAATGGGATTGCTTGGGATCCTGCATAAACTGACTTAGGTGTCTCACAGCATAAGAAAGATCAGGACGAGTAATAGTGAGATAAAGCAATTTCCCTATCAGCTTTCTATAAGATGTAGCATCACTTAGGGGAGAATCATCTGCATTTAATTGCAGATGTTTATCATAGAAACGACTGGTCAATTTGACCCCCAATTCCATAGGTGTCTTAGCAGTCTTAGCACCAGCCAAACCAACAGAAGAAATCAGTTCTAAAGCATATTTTCTCTGGCATAATAGAATCCCTTGATCAGATCTGATTATCTCAATCCCTAAAAAATACTTCATATCTCCTAAGTCCTTGATTTTGAAATTTGATTCCAAAACTTGTTTCAATTCAGTAATCAAAAAAGCACTGTTTCCAGTGATCAAAATGTCATCAACATACACCAACATGACCACAATTTCACTATCAATGGACTTAGTAAACAGAGAATAATCATATTTGGATTGAGTATAACCAGCTAGGACAAGAGAATCTGAAAGTTTTATGTTCCATTTTCTGCTGGCTTGCTTAAGTCCATAGAGGGATTTGCGCAGTCTGCAGACTAAGCCTTCACCCCCCTGACTAGCAAATCCATCAGGTAATGTCATAAAGACTTCCTCATCTAGATCACCTTGTAAAAAGGCATTGAAAACGTCCATTTGATATAAAGGCCATTTATGAACAGATGCTAAAGAGAGAATGGCACGAACAGTGTTCATTTTAACCACGGGAGAAAAAGTCTCGAAATAATCTATGCCATATTTTTGTTTAAAACCTTTAGCAACTAATCTGGCTTTATAGCGTTCCAATGTGCCATCTGAATTATACTTTAGTTTATAGACCCACTTACAACCAATAGGGTTCTTACCTTTGGGTAATGGGACCAAATCCCATGTTCCATTCTCCTCAAGTGCAGCAATTTCTTCATTCATTGCTTGTACCCAGTTAGGGTCCTGTGCTGCAACTGCATATGAATCTGGCTCAACCAACTTAGAGTAAGACGTTAGAGAATATTTATAATCATGAGACAGTCTATCATAAGAGATGAAATTGCAAATAGGATAGGCAGAAGATGCATTCCCCATATCATAATCAACAGTCCAAATGGGGGGCTTCACAGCTCTACCTGTCCTAGTGGTTTGAGCAGGAACATGTAATGGGACATCATCAGAACCAGTAATAGGTTCATCACTTGGTAAAGGAGCATGAATAATTCCATCAGAGTCACTAGAAGGCTCATCATTTGGATATGAGCTATTAGGTAAATCTTCAGAATCTTCTTTTAAAACAGATCCAACATCACTAGTAGTGTACTCATCATCATTATCATAGCCATCAGATTGAGGAAGCAGAAAAAAATCATCATCATTTGAACTATGCCCATCCTCAGTTAAACTAGTCCCAGGCATCTGATCAAGTCCGCTAGATCCAAAAGGGAATATAGACTCTCTAAAGATAACATCTCTACTAACAAAAAAGGATTCTTTTAAAGGATCATATAGTCTATATCCTTTTTGGGATTCAGAATACCCCATAAAAACAGAAGGGATAGCCATGGATGCAAACTTGTCAGTCACCAATAGGTTTTTAGCATAACATAAACAGCCGAAAACCTTTAAATGAGAAATGTTGGGGACTTTTCCACTGAAAACTTCCAAAGGACTTTTTCCATTTAAAACCTTTGTGGGCATATGATTGATCAGATAACAAGAGGTAAGAATGCATTCTCCCCAAAAACGAGTGGGGATGGAAGCCTGCAACTTAATGGACCTTGCAACCTCTAAGAGGTGCCTGTGCTTTCTCTCAACTCTGCCATTCTGCTGAGGAGTATAAGCACAGGAACTCTGGTGAAGAATACCTTTTGAGAGAAAAAGTTCTTTGATTTGGTCATTGAAAAATTCTCCACCATTGTCAGTAAGAAAACATTTTATTTTCTTTTCAAACTGGTTCTCAACCATAGTAATAAAGGACTTGAGGATCAATGAAACATCTGATTTGAATTGCATAAGATGAACCCAGCAAATTCTAGAGTGATCATCTACAATAGTCATAAAGAATCTTTTTCCATCATAAGTGGGAGTATTGTAGGGCCCCCAGACATCACAATGCAATAAATCAAATGAGGAAGCAGCTCTGGATATGGAAATAGGGAAAGAGTTCCTTGTAATCTTTGCTTTAGGACAAATGTCACAGAAATCAATTACAGCTGATTTATTTTTGGATATATCTAAAGATTCAATGTTTTGCAAGGTTTTTATCGGAACATGTCCAAATCTTTGGTGCCAAAGTGTCACCTTATTCACAGTGAAAGAATGAGCATCAGAATTTATGTGTTGATGGAGAGGCTTGAAAAAATACAATCCTGAGTGCTCACTTCCATTCCCCAAGACCCTCCCATTTGAGGGGTCCTGTAAGATGAAAAAGTTTTGGTGAAAACAGGCAACACATTGTAGATCAGCTGTAATTCAAGATACTGATAAGAGATTAAATTTGAAATCAGGCACATACAAAACATTGTGTAAGCTCTTATCAGAAGTTAAAACATGAGTCCCAATTCCACAGACATTAGAAAAATTTCCATTTGGGAGGTTGACTTTGGTTCCAGAAACTGCTTCAAAATTGATCAACCAATCCTTTTTGAAAGTCATATGGTTGGTAGCCCCGGTATCCAAAATCCAAGAGTCATTAACATCATAACTTTGAGATAACAGAGATATACCTGCAGTATTTGCTTTTGGCTCAATGACACCAGTAGCACCTGCCAAGTTGGCAGTCCTTCCATGATGATTGAAGTTCTGCATCAACTGCTCAAATTGCTGAGATGTGAAGGTGATCATGCCTTCGAAAGAGGAACTCTCATGTGAAGGGGCTTTGAGTGCCAAATGTAGCATCACCAGTCGAAGAAGAGGCAACATTAGCTTTTGCTCCTCCATTCTTTCCCTTAGCCATATCTCTAAGTTTGAAACAATTTTTTTTGATGTGTCCCTTTTTCTTGCAAAATTCGCAGCCCTTGGAATAGCATCGCTCAACTAGGTGCCCTTTCTTGTGACAGAAAGAGCATTCTAGGTTGGGGTTGCCCTTTGGCCTTTCAGTGTTGACAGTAACATTGCTAGAAACAACATCTACAGAGGCAGCTATAGAAGATGACACATCTTTTTGACTCTCCTCTTGAATGAGAAGATTATAAGCTTGATTTACGGTGGGTAGGGGATCCCAGAGAAGTAGATTGCTTCGCACACTGGAGTAATTATCGTTAAGACCCATCAGAAATTGGAACAACCTCAGATTTTCTTTGTGAACAGTGTGCTTCTGAAAATGTTCATGATCTATGTGTGGTAAGGCGCACACAGCATCAAACTCGGCCCATAGCACCCTCAGCTTGGTAAAGAAAGCAGAAATGGAGTCCAGACCCTGCCTAGTCAAGATAATTTCCCTGTGAAGCTGGTAAGTTCTGGATCCATTATGTTTGTCAAATCTTTGCTTCAGGTCTTTCCAAGCAAGGAAGGAACTATCTGTGTACATGATAGTCCTCCCTATTTCTTTAGACACAGAGTTCATAATCCATCCGAAAACAACGGCATCACACTGATCCCAAATCTCATCAAGAGGAGCAGAATAGTTGTCCCTAAGGCAAGTTCCGGTGACAAAACCATGCTTGTTTCTACCGACTAAAGCAAATCTGAGCGCACGGCTCCACATAGGGTAATCATCAATACCAGTAAGAATATGAGAGCTAGCATACGAACCGGGATGATCACTGGAGTGTAAGTACAAGGGATGTCGAGAATCGATCTTTACCATAGCCATAGATTCCTCCTTCACTTATGAGATTTCCCCAGAATCCTTCGTCATCGCTGAAAAACACAGAGAAGGTAACCGAAAACCTGCACAGCTCGGAGAGGAAAAAGATCTCCAAGATCAGAAGGTTTGGAGAAGTCACAACTCTGAATCCGTGAAAGGAAGGAACAGTAAGGGTCGCTTGAACGGAAAGATGCGAATCGCCACAGGAAGATGAATCGTCTTTGATCGGAACATCAAAAGGAATCACGATTGTGGCAAGCAACTCAGCAGCGGAACAGGATCGTCAAGAGGATGAAGAAGACTCATCCATTCGCTCTGATACCATAACAGATTTGGTGGAAATGCAAAGGAAAGGCTAACCCTAATTTCAGAGAGGAGAAGAGTAAAAGACACCAGACTCAGGGTTCGTCAGTCTGTAGTTCCTTCATCTGGCCAGACCTCCCCCCAATCCTAATACAACCTATATAAATGTTTTACAAGTTTGAGAATCACACAAACACCACAAAACAATCAAGAAGGAACTAAAGGTCCACGAACTAAAACACAATATTACAAATAAGCCCAAAAAAAAACAATACTGGGCTAAAATAAAAGAGAACAAATAACCAAGCCCAAAGAAATGAGCAGGCCAGCTTGCAAGAAGAACATGGGCCTCACAGGTTTTAACACATCAAAGCAGATTACTCCCATTAGGAACAAGAATGTTGTTAGAACATCCAATTTATGTATGTCGTGGGTTAACGATTATCCATTTGCACCTACCCCTAAAACTCTGGTTCGGTTGCAGACATGACCCCATTGCCACTAGTTCGTGTGTTTGTGACCTGTCTGATATCGTTCCTAAGGTTGATGTTAGGATGTTGTTTTCATTCTTAACAACTGGAATTTTAGGTATGGGATAATTTGCATCGACAACTTGCGTTGGAATAGTCAGTAAAGCTGTGGCTGGCAATGTATTACTGTTCGACGTTACGCCTTCTGTATCATCAATTGTATAGCAATCTATGCGTTTACTATTTTATCAGCTGCAAACATCTATTTCATTTCTCCCACTCGAATTTATCAAAACTAGTTTCTCAATATTTTCCAATTCAGTCCCAATTTTTAGCCTTTTTAGAATTGTGATATATATATATATATATATATATATATATATACTAGAATTCTACGCATGCGTTGCACGCGCGACGGTGATTTTTTTTTCTAAGTTGATTCTTAGTGTATATATAATAACGTTAAAAACACATGAAACGAAACATTATTATCGTTTATTATAGCGTAGAAATAAATATTATGTATTCACTAATTTCGTACGTTTAATTCAAATTATAAGCATCCACGAAATGATGTTTATATATGATAACTAATGCTTTCTAAATTTTCATTTTCATTTTTAAATCCTCAATCATATTGAATATATTCCAATCAATTCTATCAAATCACCTTGAATGCTTGAACAGCCTGTATAACTTATATGATTATATCGGTCACAAAACTATATTAAGTACCATTTGCCGGCAACAATATTGCTGGCAAAGAAAACAATTTCGAGAAAAAAATCTAATGTAAAAAATTATATTGCCGGCAAAGGGAACATTTATAAAACCAAAACTAAAATTGGTATTTTGTCAATTGGTTTAATGAGGGCACTTTGAGTTAGACTGGCGTCCTCATTATAAACATAACAGATGGCTTAAAACATATAAATAAAAAATTTAAAATCCTTATTCCAATTTATTTGATCCGTCGTCACTTGGACTTGTTTATTCTAAAAAAAAATACTTTAAAAAATAACATCTAAAATAAATTTTCAATCTATCAATTAATAAACATCTAAAAAGAGAATAAATCAATATATCACAGTTTCCATATTTTATCATCCATCGTTCAAGCCTCTATCAATTAAGATGAACAAAGTACCTTTATTTACCAGGAAAAAAGACAAATAGAACACATCTTAGGAAAACTAAACATGCATCTTAGGAAAACTAAACATTCAGAAAATAGTTGATATATGTTTCACAAAGTACCTTACCACCTGCAAAGATTACTTGTAAGTTGTATATTAACCTATTTTTCGCATGAGAAAGTACAAATATTTTTTTATTTTAAATGAGCTTTAGTGTGTTGCTGTATCACCTACAATGGAAGCCTCGCTGCAATTTCATGCAGCAAATAAAATAATTCTAACTACTTCTACATATACGAGTCGTTGCCTATTATGGAAGATAGATGTTGTTTCGTAAGGAATGCTACATTCAGTGTGTTGTTGTTTGATGAATCTTTTGTTCGTTCGCACAAGCTAAATATAACTATTTACTCATGATTGTGAATCACTCATTCTAACTGTGATAAATATAACCACCCATCCATTCTATGAAGCTAGATATATTTATACACTCTGTTACTCTAATTGTTGGAAGATTTGTTTTTGTCGAATAATTCAATATGAATGTGCTCATTTGAATTTTGATATCAGAACAACGATGAAAGATTTCGTAGCACACTGAATTAGAGTATGTATTTACGGTAAATAATTGTTCAATAAGATCAAGAATAACAAGAACAAAATTTACCAAGGAGATGAAGATCTAGCTACTCGTAGTTGTAGAGCAGAAATGTCGTTTAGGATTTCTTAACTGTCATAAAGTAATTTATAGTTAGCAAACATCATATCAGAAGCAATCAAATGAAATCGAGAACGATGATCATCCAACTAACAATGCCGAATATCCATAAAAATAGGAGTTGACAATGCTTTGTTGTTTTACATAATCCACACCACCATGTGGTAACAAGATGGAGATTCACATCTTCAAGATAAGATAAGGGAAGGTAATAAGATGAATCAAAACACCTCTTTGGAAAATTTTCATCATACGTTGATGGGTTGATGTGAAGAACAATGAGAATTAAATACCCAATTCATGAAAGAACCAATGGAAGTGTATAAGAATAATATACAGATATACTGGATGTACCTCCCACTACTCAAGGTGAAGATCTTCTTACAAGGATTCAACTGCAACATAAACTTTCATTATTAAAAAATTATATATAAAATAACCAATCATCTATCTATGTTTTCAATCTAAATTTAAAATAGAGAGAATTTGAGAACATTCACATTCTTAAATAATAAAAAAAAATAAAAAAAAATAAAAAAAAAACTAAATCTAATTCCCAACTCCAAGTTAGTATATTATTTTCAGAAAACCATCTCCTAAATCTAACTACTATATTCTCCATGCCTAATCCTAGATTTCATACGAAACTTTAAAAAAAACAAAAATTGGCCAACAAAAAGGAATGTGCTGACAAATCTTCTTACTAAGATAATCAAGAACAGTAGGGTAATAACAAGATATGTATGACGATCAGAATACAGTCACCACAGGAAGGGAAGAAGAATAAGCAGATGCGTGAAAGAGTACCGTAGCCAGTATGTTTTATGGTTCGAATTCCAGATATTGGAGTGACCCATCATGATCTTTCTTCAATCTACCATAATTTTGATTAAGGATTTGGGAAAATCAAGCAAATCGTAAGGTTGGTGTGGAACGATTTCACAAACCGATTTAAGTAATTGTAGTGGAACTGCAGGGAAACGGGTAAAAATAGAATTCATCACCAAAACAATAAAACTGATAATCACAATACATGGAATAGGGGCTCTCTGACGGGGCCTGGTTAAAGGAGAATCAACAGGGAATGCATCATGTATTTAAAGAAGAGTGATGAAACTAAACAAGGGCGCAAACCGATTTGGTATTTGGGGTGTGATAAAGCATAGCAGAGAGAAGCGATGGTTGGAGTGAAACTGAAGCGGCACACGACGTTTGAGTGTGAGGACAGCAAGTACATTTATAATTGGTATAGATATAATTGTTGGAATATGACCGGCCAAAATTTTTTGTTGGAAAATGGGCTAAAAGTCCAACAAGGAAGATTTTGAGCTTAAGGAAAATTTGTGTCCAAGTTTGGCTAGAAATTGAGAAATTGTGAATGGAGAAATTGTCTAAGTTGAAGACTTTGGAAATTCCTAGTCCCACACAAACACCCCACTCCATGCAATTTTGAACATGATATATATGTATTTTTCACATGCTAAAGGTGGAACAATACACTTCACATTTCACGAGATGCTCTCTCTTGGGCACCTTTATGCTTGTGTGCACCTACAATGTGCTTCTCCAGAATTCTGAGCACAACCTGTGGGGTGAGTGAAAGGGACGACATTACATTTTGGCTTGTGTGTCCACCACTCAAAGAATTCCGTGAGCACAACTTACATGGTGAAAGGAATGAAATTTCCTTAAAGAGATCATTTGGCTTGTGTGCACCACTTAGAATTCTGTGACCACAACCTAGGGCTGGGCATGGTTCGGTTCTGAGCCGAACCGGTTCAGAACCGAACCAGAACCGGATTTTAGGTTCAGTTGGTTTCCTGTACCATGTAAGAACCAAATTTTAGGTCCTAGAACCGAACCATAGCAGAACCGGTTCTGAACCGGTTTTGAACCTTTTTTGTATTTCTTTTTACTAAAATTCAAAATACGCACCCAAGTTGATAATTCATAAGCAATCCACAAATTTGCAAAATACAAACTATAAAGACAATTGATCGCTTCAGAGCAGAGAGTATCAAAGTCTAAATTAGAAACAATCTAAAATTACAAAAAAAAAGTCAAATATTTAAAATATAAATATCGATACTTTAAACGACGTCAAGAGGCGTAGCTCAAACTTCAAAAGTGCAGCAAATCTCTGGTTGAAAATTTGTATATTAAGCGAATTAATCTATCATCTCAGTTAAAATATAGAATTATTTATGAGTTAAGTTTTGAGTGCAAAACTGAACTCAATTGATTGTAGAACTGATCTGGGCTAACATAATATATAATAACTATATATGAGTAAACAAACCTGCTACGACCACATATATATCCAATATGAACCAAACTCAAATAGTGAAGGATCTGCCCTATGGGTGTAAACGAATCAAGCTAGAGATCGGCTTGGTCAATATTCAAATTCGACTCACTCGAGTCAAGTCGAGCTTTTTCTGATATCGAGTCGAGTTCGAGTTCACTTGTACTCGACTCGAGAGGCTCGCGAGCCTAATCAGCATTTTTTGTTTTGCCTATTCGAGTCGAGTTCGAGTTTGAGTTTTTCGAGCTTTACGTAATAATATACATATGTATATACTGAGTCGACGAAGAGTTGGAGCTCGAGCCAAAAGCCTAATCGAGTCGAGTTCGACCTCGAGCTAAGGTGCACCATTTATAATTTAATTGAAATTTTTAACCTTATCGAGCTGAGTCGAGCCGAACTCGAACATGTCAAGTATGGCACCGAGTCGAGCTCGAGCTTGAAAAATTAAGGCTCGGTCGAGTTCGAGCTCGAGTAAACTGAGTCGAGTCGAGCTTGCCGGATACTCGGCTTGTTTATAGCCCTTTATTCTACCCCAAAAAAAGGATGCAAAAGTGTATTACGTACTATCTAACAATTTAGGCTATAGGTAACAAAAGTGGTTCTGAAAAACTGGTTCAGAACCGGTTCGGAACCTTTTTTGAACCAGTCGAAAACCGCTCCATATATTCCTTATCAAAACTGAACCATTTAAGAACTGGTTCAGTCAAACCAGTTCGTATTGGTTCGGTTCCGGTTTGGTTCCAGTTCGGTTCGCCCGAACTGGTTTTTATGCCCAGCCCTACCACAACCTGCCATTCTCTTCATTAAAGTAATTTTTCTGGTGCAATTTCAATTTTGTGCGTATTTTACGTGTTATTTAAGCAACTGGATTTAAGCTAGATTTATGCCTAATTTGCAGTTTAACTCTTGTAATTTCAGAATATCACAATTTAGTATCTCGACTTTATGAACCGCAGTTTATCCCTGTACCTAACACTAATTTAAGCAAGTAAAGAGAGTTGGCTTGGTATATACGTTGCATCCCTCTCTCCACATCCGCTCTTTTCTTCACTACTCACTGAGATTCCAAATTAAGCGCCCAGATACCCACATCACATATATATAGACGTACCATTTTATCAATTTCTGTTACTTTTTTTCTTTAAAACTATTGCTGTAGGGTTCACCAAATTTCAAAAATAGTAGGCCGGCCTCTGCAATCCTCTCTTGTATATACATTAAACATAATTGATCTCTTATTGTACCATATTTTAGCTTGCCTCACAAAGGCCGCTACTTGGGTCACAGAAACCATCTCGATCAAGAAGCTTCTGCGGCGGTGAGCTTAGCAATGGAGAAGACGGGCTCCCATAAGCATTTCTACGGCTGTTTCCACATCCTAAGCTCTTCCTCGTGTCTACGCCCGTGATCGGGTTTGTGCCACTCGCATATTTGCAAAGAGCCTATATATACAAGCTCATACATTAATCATCATTAATTCTTAAAAAACTATCTAATTAAAACTGTATATGGGTAAAGCGTAGCATGTTTTAAGATACCTGTTTCTGCAGAAGGTCTATTACAGCATCACTAAAGTCGGCACCTTTGATAATAGCACCACCAAGATCACTGCGTGTGAGGACCGACCTTACTAGCACCGCATTTGTTAGATTGGCCTCATTAAGAACCTGAACACAACTCCATTAATACTACAACCATCACTAACTAAAGCCTTACAATTTCACTGCCAATTAATTAATTAATGTAGAAGAAAGATGCATCTAGCTAGTGTGAGTCCAAGGTTCGCTTTTTGCTTTACCATGCGATCCATCAGTGTATCGCTCAGATCCGCACCTGAAAATCTCAACATAATTAGCAATCCCAGATAGGTAGGTAATAACAGTATATACTAGTGCCACATTCATAGAAGTGCAACCTAATATGATACCTGTAAAGTTTGCCTTGTAAGCAACCGCTTTCTCAAGGTATGCACCATTGAATGTTGAACCGCTAAAATCGGCTTCCCTCATATCCGACGATGTGAAATTGGCTCTTCTGTACATCAGCCATTCCATTTCTTAATCAATCAACGTGACATTTTAAGGAAGCAGCGAAAGATTTGAGCTTTAAATTGATTAAATTAACAATGCAGCTTCTGAATTAGAGTCATGGCAAGTAAACATCTTATTAAGTTAAAGATCGATTACCGGAAGTTTTCATTCACGTGCACTGTTTTCCTGCATCAATCGAGGAACAGATGATCAACTCAGTGATAAGGAATCATATATTAAGAAAAATGAAAGATTGATTAATCAGCAAGAAAACTGACTTGAGATCCGCAGAGCCGAACTGGGCAGCTGAACCGATCCCGAACTCACCACGCGTATCAGCTTCAAATTTGTTGAGATCAGCAACTGCAGGCATGGAAAAGGAGCCGAAGCTGATAACTGCAGCCGCTAATGCAGTAGAAACCAGAGTCCGCCAATTCTTCGTCCCTTGCAGACAGAATCAAGAGCAGATGAATTGTAAGCAATGAACGAAGTCGATCGAAGCAGCAAGAAGAGAGCGAGAGGATAGTGACGTACGTACCGACAGTAGGTTTCTCCGAGGAATCGAGGCGGCAGACAACGGTGAAGGTCCTTGAGGAGCCGACAGATTGCGAACAAAAATGGAGCTTTGAGATTGGGGATTTAATGGGTATGGATCTTTTCAAAGAAAGAGGGGTTAGTGAAGTGACAGCTGACATGGCGGAATGTTGGAGTAGGGCGGGCGGCCGTCGAAGGGAGATCAAGTCACTGGCAGCACCCCTCTCGTCTCACTGGCTAGATGTTGTGAATATAACACTTTATCCAGACAGAAGATTACTGGTGGTGTTGATCAGGACAGCAAAGCAGACTGCAGAGGCATCTTCTGTCCGCTGTTTTCTTTGGATGCTGAGACGCCACTTGTCCCACACAATAATTTTTTCATCTGCGCTCTAACAGAAGAGAACCGGAGGACCGGAGAGGAGTAGGTGCGGACTGCGGTGGCTGTCGAGGGAGACTTGAGGGGCATGCATTATTAGGTTTTGGGTTGGATCGTGAGTTAAACCGCGGATATCCACGGATTATATGGGTTTGAACCGTATTTAATCCATATCCGTGTGATTTTATTTTAGAACCTGTTTCAGTACCGCGAGTCGGTGGTGCGCATATCCGCACTCAAATATAGTGCGGTTTATCCGCGGTGCGGGTAAAACCCACACCCATTGCCATCCCTAGGCACGGTATTTCCCATCCTAATATACCTCTGAAGTTTGACTTACCAACGCTGCTTCACAGAGTTTTTGATAGACTGGCCTCGATTTCGCTTCACCCAATCTCGATGTATGCCATACTAGACAATCCACCCCGCCCTGGCTGCATGTTCGTACAACCCGAATAGCCGTTTGTTCGGTTTGCAACAAGATTGGGTCAATATCGGATAGGTCCCACAGTCGTTCGATGGTCGAAGAAGGTCGGCCAGGGCCACACGAGCCAATTCTAAACGGTGACCATCAATACCGGGTAGTCAAGCATCATAGAAAACATGAAATGACTCACCGTTTCACACACACCACATAGTGTCTTGGAGGAGCACGTCTCGGCCTTCAAGTATACTCGACCATGCCTCAGAAACGACCACCCTTCGTCGCCTCCAAGAAGTCACAATTGAAAAAATAGATACCCTTTAGGAGTTCGGCCCAAAAGGCATCAGGATTATTGTGGAACCGCCAAGATGTTTTAGTAAGCAAGGTTGAATGTTTGCATGTCCCTAAACCCCATGTTTCCTTCCTTCGACATTGTTATCCTATTACTTCTCTTCCAATCTATTTTTCGTTCATCGTCCTTTTGACCACACCTAATCGTGCTACTATGCTCGTCACTAAATAAGACTAATTCTTGAGAAACTTGAAAAGAGCCATTGTGTACGTTAGAATTGTCGTTATGACCGCCTTAATGAACCTCCTTCCCCATTGCATTTCGGAAGAGGTTCTTCCACACATGGACCGCGATATAATCCTTGAGGAAACCAAGTACTTCCCTCTTGGATCGACTCCTAACAATTGGTAGGCCCAAAAGTTGTCCCCGCGTCCTCAGCCGCATTAATCCCAAGATGGTTTCAACCGTTTGGTTACTTGATCTACATTTACCTTAAAGTAGATCATGAATTTACCGAAGTTGATATTTTATCCCGAGACCCTGCTATATGCCTCAAGAATTCCATTCAGATTTCACATTTTGCTCATCGGTCTTTGTGAAGAAAATTGAATCATCTGCTTAAAATAGAGGCGTGGACAATCTCTCGTTATGCTCATACTAGTAAGTAGTCGGTGATCCGCTACATACATAATCAATCTAAACAATATAACAGCTGCCAAAATTAAAAGATACAGAGATATGTGGTCTCCTTGCCTGTGCCCTTTGATGACCGGAGGGCTAATTTTTGTCATGACCACCACGCAGTATTGGACCTACGTCGCACACTGATTGATTGATCCAACATATCCACCCATAAATGAATTTAAACGCTCGTACGACCGCAAAAAAAAAAAAAAAAAAAAAAAACTCACTCTACCCTGTCGTAGGCCATATCAACTTTGACCACACATTCATTTCTCTTTCGTCCATCCTACCTCCTCAAATGGTGAAATGCTTTATACGCAACAATGATGTTATCGTGTATGAGCCTGTCAAATACGAATGCAATTTAGAACGAAGTTATAATATTCTGGAGGTAAGATTTCTGCCTATTAATTAACAATGATTTTGGATATGATCTTACAACTGCAATTACATAGGCTAATAGAACGTAATTGAGTAGTATAGACTGGGTTATGCACCATTGAGATCAAGACAATATCAATAAGGCAAAGTTTGAGCTTAATAATACTTTAGTTGAAAAAATCTCTGACCTCCTAGATAACCGGCATAATTGATCACATACCATAACATTTTATAGCACACCTAAAAAAGCCGTTATGACGAGGAGTTTTCAAATATCTAACTAATGCCACCACAACCCCTTTTCAACCTCAACCCGACATATTAAAGTCTGATTTATTTATGAAGTTATCAGACTTAGTGCTTCATAGTTAGCTAGGGTTCATGTTTTATAGATCAAATTTGTAAGTGTTAGAATAACTTACACTACTTTTAAGATGTTTATATTTTGTTCCATTCCATTCTGTTTATTATTATTAGGGATAAATGGTCTTTTGGCGTCATATGTTTAATTAAAGATGGTTTTTGGTACAATACTTTTTATTTTGTAGATTTTTGATGCCATATGTTTGCATTTTGTAGACTTTTGGTACATTCGTTAGTCAACAGTTAAGTTTGACCGTTAAATTCTTTTATTTTGTTCAATTTAGTCCTCCAATTTATATCATTAGATTTTTATTTTTACAATTTAGTCATCAAAGATTCCAAATCGAATCTAGTTCGAAATTGACCAAATTAGGGTCCGACCAGTGACTCGGTCGGACCTTAGCTAGGGTCCCCAGACTTGGGCGACCCTAAGGTCTGATAGGGTCAATCGGACCCTAGGGTCAAATTGATCCAGCTAAGGTCGGACCCATGGCTGGGTCTGACCCTAGCAAGGGTCGTCGGACCTGGGCGACCCTAGCCAGGGTCCGATCCAGCCATGGGTCATGGGTCAGACCCTAACTCGGTCTATTTCGAACTAGGATCGATTTGGAATCTTTGGGGACTAAATTATAAATTTTAAAGTTAAGGATATAAATTGGAGGACTAAATTAGACAAATAAAAGTATTTAGCGGTCAAACTTAACTGTTGACTAACAGATGCACCAAAAGTCTACAAAATGCGAACATGTGACACTAAAAGCCAAATTTGACCAAACATATTACACCAAAAAACCATTTAACCTTTATTATTATAAATAAAATAACTTAAATAAACAGGCATGCACCAGTGGTCTAGTGGTTGAATAGTACCCGGTCACAATATAGACCCGAGTTTGATTCTCGGGTAGTGCAAGAGCTGTGATGATATATGCAACTGTGGTGCGGTTGATCAGGTTATTCTTAATACATAATGCTCTTCATAATTTTTTTCTTACAAGTTAATTTACTGAGAATGATTTTGATAAATAGTCTATTTTTCACGATGATATAGAGTTTAGTTCTTAATTGGGTAAATACGTGCTTTGGTTACCATTTGAAACTTTCACTTTAACAATAATAATAGTACGGACCATAAAATGATAACTTAAATAAACAGGCATGCACCAGTGGTCTAGTGGTTGAATAGTACCCGGTCACAATATAGACCCGAGTTTGATTCTCGGGTAGTGCAAGAGTTGTGATGATATATGCAACTGTGGTGCGGTTGATCAGGTTATTCTTAATACATAATGCTCTTCATAATTTTTTTCTTACAAGTTAATTTACTGAGAATGATTTTGATAAATAGTCTATTTTTGACGATGATATAGAGTTTAGTTCTTAATTGGGTAATTACGTGCTTTGGTTACCATTTGAAACTTTCACTTTAACAATAATAATAGTACGGACCATAAAATGAATAATTGATACATTTCTCTGTTTTATATATATACACGTTATAAAAAATTATAACTTTGATTTTGTATACAAATAATAATAATTTATACATTATACGTATGCATAAAAAAAAGCAAGAAGCTTATTCATCACCATAATAAAATGAGAATTATATTTGTGAACGTACGTAACGTAAATGGGATGCACGTTTGCGGTGGATCATTTGCGCTTGAGTATGAGTATAAGTTGAACACCCTCTTTGCTTTCGGAATAGAGCCATTTTGCGTTCTCTTGCGCTTTCTTCAAGTAACGATCGAAGAGCTCGTCAATGATTTCAGCTCCAAAGTGGTTGCTGATGTTGTCTGAACCCGCTCTCAAATGCATGGTTGCGGTCTCCGGACTGGCCGATATTCCGGTTTCAATTAGATCCAATCGCTCGATACGGAAACACCCATTTGCCTCCACAACCTCTGTTATGTCCTTTCTAGAAGGACCATACAGTGGATAGTTGAAGGAATCTACCTTTTCTTCCATTACTTTTCCCTGCATCAATCATGAATACCTATTAATTAATATCTCATTTTTGCAATAATCGCCTATTAATAAACTTATTAATTTATTTATTTTTTCTTATAGGTGGTCCTAAAAGATCCATCAAAACGATAGCACTTGTATAATGCTTGCACCACACCTAAATTAGTCACCAATCGCAACGAGTCAACCCGTAAGAGATAAAGTACTGACCGATTTAGTTTCTTTGCATAATATTTTTTGTTTGACTAGAACTCTTGTATAATATTCTAGGATTTTACTAGAGAGATAGAATTAAGGGTTTGAACAAACTTCCGGTCAAACCTCAGAATGAGATTCTAAAACATTTTAGGTTTTTTTTTTTTAGTTTTGGTACTTCAAAAATTGATTGCTCATTTTTGGATTTAAATTTTAAAATTCATATTAAAAAAATCTATTGTTATATACCTTAGTTATATCCAAATGAAATCTCATCCTCAAATCAATGTGAATAATTATAAAGTTAGTAACTCATACAAGATATTGCAAAAGAAAAATTAAATGAATTACGTACCTCAATCACCATATCCATGAGGCAAGACCCAAGAAGATCAAATATAAAACCTGATTTAAATTGTGAATGACGATCTCCTTCACGAGCCCCTGGCATCACCACCACCATTAATCCTCCCCTCACCATCTCTTCCGCTCTCGCACTCAAAAACACACCCATATCCTTGGCGAACTGCACCGCGTAAGCCTCCCCAACTTGTTCAGACGCACCCGTATAATGCACTCTCCCTTTGTTCCACGCCGGGGAGTCCTTATCAAGGACCGACTCAGGCACCTTGGATAGCCACTGTAGGGCATAGCTCGAGTGCACAAAGTGGAGAGACGATTTAGGGAATAAGCGGGCGTGGAACGAACCAGGAACTGCTGCTGCGTAATATTGTCCATCAGATGGAAGGGAGGTAAAGAGGGTGTTGAAGTCATTGGCGGTGTGATCGTTGAAGAAAACTTGGAATTCTGTATTAATTACAGGCGGTTGAGTGGCATGGAATTTGGACTGGACAGCTTGTATGATGTTCTGGACAGCCAAGAATGTATTTGGGCCGACAGAACATCCCATATCCACGATCTTGAAAGTTGTTGGAGCTGGGGAGAAATCGGTTATGTCCAGATTTTGGGAAATTGCCTCCGCAATTATATCCTTTGCAGCAGTTAAGGCTCTTCTCTGTGCATGATGATTAATTAACTAACTACTTAGCATGCATGCATCATCTTTTATGAAACAAACAATTTAGTATACTTCTGGTGGTACCAAAATTATCTGACGGAATTTAATTTCATCGGTAAATTTGGCCGGTAAAATTATAGTTATCGATGGAATAAAATTTTCTGTCAGCATAAACAGTTTTTATCGACAAAATTTGATTTTTTAGTAAAAGTAAAAAAAAAAAAAAATTTAGAACCTCCAGTAGTATGAAGTGTGGTCTTTAATTAGAAAGCAGCAATCTACGACGGTCTCCATATTTATATATAGCTAGAGATATAAAAGTGTACCTGCAAAGAGGAGTTCTTGGTGTAGCTGAAGTTACCGTCTCCGCCATTCATCGGATGCGATTCCGGTAATGAACTTGAAGAGTTGGCCATTTCAGTGACAGAATTAGAATCAATGATTATATCTTAATTAGATTCAAATTAATCTTAATTAAATTCAAATTAATGAAGTCAGTATTTTTTTTATATAGGGAGAACAGGACAGTACAACACACACGTAACAGAAAATCTAATTGTTTTTTTTTTTCGTTTTGCCAAAAACAGAAAAGCTAATTAACCTAACTGAATTATTATTAAGGAAAAACAAAACCTAACGGAAGGCGTTTTCTAGACTTAACAAATAATAATAATTAGTAACTAAGATTTCGGGACGGGTGTGACCACCTATACGATTTTGATTACTTATCGGATAGAACATGTTATTCTAATTAATTAGTTGATCATATTACCAATATTTTCTAAAGAAGGGTTTAGAGGATGAATTCTGGATAGACATTATGATCATGAACAAATAGCGTTATGTCACTACTATGCATCAGCCGTGAATTAAACTTTTTAAGTAAGATTATCTGCTCCATTAATTAACAAATCAATGGAAAGGATGATCTACAAGGAAAAGTTACACCATGATCCCCACCAATATACTATTAGCGAATGAATATTATATTTTGGCCAAAAAAAAAATGAATATTATACATTTATTTAAGCGAGTAATATATGTTTTTTTTTTTGCCAAAAAAAAGTAATATATGCTTTAATTAATTGTTAATATTTCCTTCTATATTAGCTTGACATATATTGTATATAATCTGTAAGTTACACATGAATACTATACATTTATTTATTTAAGAGTGATGTATACTGTAGGCATATAGGGGGTGTTTGGATGGAGATGTAATGTGGAATGTAATCTCACATTACGTCCCACATTATACCTATATTACGTTGCTTGATTTGTCAAAAGACGTAATGTGCATTGTAATTTAATATAATGTCTATTGTAATATGAGACCAAACTCCATTCAACGTAAAGTGAGATTACATCCAAAAACGGATGTAATGTGAGATTACGTCTAACATTACGATGTGTTATTATTTATTAAATAGAAAAAATATTTTTTAATATCTTTATAATTTTATTATGATAATAATTTTTTTTAATTATTAGTAGCTTTTTATTTTTTATATACTTTATAACTCATTATTATAATAAATAACAGGGTTAATAGTTCTTTTGGTCCAACATGTTTGACAACTTTTGGGTTTTGGTTATATATCTTTTTTTGCCTAGTTTTGGTACCATATGTTTGAAAACTTTTGATTTTTGGTCAATCCGTTAGTTGACCGTCAGTTTGACCGTTAAATAGTCATATGACTTGCACATGCCTAGTCCCAAAATTTTATTTTATTCAGTTTAGTCCTCAAAATTATTGTCCTAACTTTTTATTTTTACAATTTAGCCCCTAAACATTATCAACCGCACCCTAAGAGTAAATTGACCTAGCCATGGTCCGACCCATGGCTAGGTGGACCATGACTAGGGTCGCCGGACTTGGGTGACCCTAACCATGGTACGACCTAGCCATGGGTTGGGCCTTGGTCAGGTCAATTTAGCATTTGGGTCCAATTGATCAAATTGGACCATTGGGCAAAATTGACCTAGCCATGGTCCGACCCATGCCTATGTTGGACCATGGCTAGGGTCACCGGACCTGGGCGACCATACCCATGGTCCGACCTAGCCATGGTCCGGACCATGGCTAGGTCAATTTAGTCTAGGGTGCGGTTGATAATGTTTAGGGGCAAAATTGCAAAAATAAAAAGTTAGGACAATAATTTTGAGGACTAAACTGAACAAAATAAAATTTTGGGACTAGGCATGTGCAAGTCACATGACTATTTAATGGTCAAACTGACGGTCAACTAACGGATTGACCAAAAACCAAAAGTTTTCAAACATATGGTACCAAAACTAGGAAAAAAAAAGATATATGACCAAAACCCAAAAGTTGCCAAACATGTTGGACTAAAAGACCTATCAACCCTAAATAATAATTCACATAATATTCGTGTAAAATGAGTAACTCTTTCTCGTTGTAATTTTTTTTTTTTGAAAATTGTCTGATAAACTATATATAATGTTTTAATTAATAGAATTTTAGTTGTGCGTATTGAGTTAAATTATTTAGTCTTTAGAACTCATAAATGACTGTAGTATTAACTACACACATAATTTTTTAAGAAGTTGTCAAAATATATATTCTTTTAAATCTTATCATATTAAGATATAATATACTCTCATATAGATTATTATAATAATAATAAAGTCACATTACAATGCACATTACAACACATACTGTTGCGTCCTGGATGAACTGGGTCGTGGGGACGCGTATGTTCGTATGGTTGAGCGGGTTTTCGGGCTGTAACCCTTCGTCTGAAAGAGGTTCTGTGCCACTGACGAGTGTTCGGTTGGGTCCCGGAAAGGTCCGTGTCTCAAGGTGCGGTTGTGTCTCAAAGGGATGTCTGAGTCTCGGAAGGCGGTGGTCTGTGCACAAATCCGGATGTCTGGACGACGATTCCTGCACAAAGGACCGGTGCTAGCACGGAGGGGGGGGGTGGTGCTAGCGGAGCCCTCTCCGAAGCTTAAGTCACTATAGGGCTAAAAGAGTAATTCTACAGAGAGAAAATATTTCTAGAGAGAAGTCAGAGCTCAAAATACCAAAGTTGGGCAAATGAGAGGATGTGTGAAAATGGGTGGCCAAGGCCTCCTATTTATAGGCTTCCTTGGGACCGGACCCGGTTTTAAAGCGGTTTGATGACGGTTCAAAAGCAAGCGGTAACCGTTATCCATATTGGTAATGCGCGAACTTGACTTCTCTACACGTAACGGTAATCGCGGAAACGGTAATCGCACGATACCCGCAATGCAATCCGGACGTCCGGATTGCAAGCAACCCGGACGTCTAGGTTGCAATGCAATCCGGAGGTCCGGTCCGGACGTGCGTAAATGCGTTTCTGGACCGTTTTGACCCTTTGGGAGACGTTTTTCAAACCGAGATATAATTTTGACATGTTTACGAGGCCCGAAATATAAATACGAACTCGAATTGGGCACATATCCATCACTTGCCCCCGAGTCAAGTAACGGTTAAAAACCTTTCTTGACTCTATTTTAAGTTAGGATACGTGTCCAATTTGAGCTTGACGCTAACCTTCCAGTTTTGATTATTGGTTGGACGTTGGAGTCTTGATTTCGCTCGTCCTTTGATTTTTCAACCGAGTGATTTTATTTCCTGTCATTACGGTTAGTGCAATAGGGAATGCGCATATATAACATACAATCATGTTATCGTTAGGGACACGTCATGCGGACATGCTTCTATCAGTACATGCATAAATAACGGTCATGGCAAGAACGTAATTATGTGACGTAAGAAATATTATCTGTATACTTCTCAAATGACTTGGCGATTATTAAATGATGAATCATGCGATATGTAAACATGCATGTAAAATGACGGATTCGATACGTATAACACCAAAACAATCATGTATGTAGAGATAAATACTTAGAAGAGGGCGGAGTATACCGTAAGTACTTGTAGGTGCATTACTCCTTTGATCCTTATCATCAAGGAGTCTCTTGGAGGTAGTCGTTTGTTGCTTTGATGCCTTAGAGAAATATTTCCTTAAGTGTTGTCGTATTTGCTCTTCGCGGTTCGTCATATTAGTAGCATCGCTTGCATGATAGCTTCTTGAGATGTTGGTCCTTTTTATTTGCACGTACCAACTTTGCTATGCACGTTGACTTTGGTTATGTACGTTGATTTTTGCTATGCGCGTTGACTTTTGCTATGCGCGTTGACTTTGATGATTGAGCATCAGGTATAGACTGTTGGTCATTGCCTGCAAGTATGTTAAAACACTTAGGAAATATTTAAGTGATATCTAATACTAGTTACCATATATGTCGTCGTATGAGCTTTGTCGATGAGCGTCGTAGGTGTGATTAGGAGGCATAGCTACTTGCTGTATGCAATCCATCTTTGTCGACATGTATGTACGTACATGGAAATACTTAGAAAATATTTTCTCCTTGACGACATGCATCCTTGTCGACATGTATGTACGTACATGGAAATACTTAGAAAATATTTTTCTCCTTGTCGACATGCATCCTTGTCGACATGTATGTACGTACATGGAAACACTTAGAAAATATTTTCTCTTTGTCGACATGTATGTACGTACATGGAAACACTTAGAAAATATTTTTCTCCTTGCCGACATGCATCCTTGTCGACATGTATGTACGTACATAGAAACACTTAGAAAATATTTTTCTCCTTGTCGACATGCATCCTTGTCGACATGTATGTACGTACATGGAAACACTTAGAAAATATTTTCTCCTTGTCGACATGCATCCTTGTCGACATGTATGTACGTACATGGAAACACTTAGAAAATATTTTTCTCCTTGCCGACATGCATCTGTGTCGACATGTATGTACGTACATGGAAACACTTAGAAAATATTTTCTCCTTTTCGACATGTATGTACGTACATGGAAACACTTAGAAAATATTTTCTCCTTGTCGACATGCATCCTTGTCGACATGTATGTACGTACATGGAAACACTTAGAAAATATTTTTCTCCTTGCCGACATGCATCATTGTCGACATGTATGTACGTACATGGAAACACTTAGAAAATATTTTTCTCCTTGTCGACATGTATCCTTGTCGACATGTATGTACGTACATGGAAACACTTAGAAAAATTTTCTCCTTGTCGACATGCATCCTTGTCGACATGCATCCTTGTCGACATGTATGTACGTACATGGAAACACTTAGAAAATATTTTTCTCCTTGCCGACATGCATCCTTGTCGACATGTATGTACGTACATGGAAACACTTAGAAAATATTTTTCTCCTTGCCGACATGCATCATTGTCGACATGTATGTACGTACATGGAAACACTTAGAAAATATTTTCTCCTTGTCGACATGTATGTACGTACATGGAAACACTTAGAAAATATTTTTCTCCTTGCCGACATGCATCCTTGTCGACATGTATGTACGTACATGGAAACACTTAGAAAATATTTTTCTCCTTGCCGACATGCATCCGTGTCGACATGTATGTACGTACATGGAAACACTTAGAAAATATTTTCTCCTTGTCGACATGTATGTACGTACATGGAAACACTTAGAAAATATTTTCTCCTTGTCGACATGCATCCTTGTCGACATGTATGTACGTACATGGAAACACTTAGAAAATATTTTTCTCCTTGCCGACATGCATCATTGTCGACATGTATGTACATACATGGAAACACTTAGAAAATATTTTTCTCCTTGTCGACATGTATCCTTGTCGACATGTATGTACGTACATGGAAACACTTAGAAAATATTTTCTCCTTGTCGACATGCATCCTTGTCGACATGCATCCTTGTCGACATGTATGTACGTACATGGAAACACTTAGAAAATATTTTTCTCCTTGCCGACATGCATCCTTGTCGACATGTATGTACGTACATGGAAACACTTAGAAAATATTTTTCTCCTTGCCGACATGCATCCTTGTCGACATGTATGTATGTACATGGAAACACTTAGAAAATATTTTTCTCCTTGTCGACATGTATCCTTGTCGACATGTATGTACATACATGGAAACACTTAGAAAATATTTTCTCCTTGTCGACATGCATCCTTGTCGACATGTATGTACGTACATGGAAACACTTAGAAAATTTTCTCCTTGCCGACATGCATCCTTGTCGACGTGTATGTACGTACATGGAAACACTTAGAAAAATTTTCTCCTTGTCGACATGCATCCTTGTCGACATGTATGTACGTACATGGAAACACTTAGAAAATATTTTTCTCCTTGTCGACATGCATCCTTGTCGACATGTATGTACGTACATTGTGTGTGCGTATTTGCCCCCGCACTTAGAATCTTTTCACCATCTCTGACTATGTATGTTATATCCGTATGCTTGATGCGAACACAAGTTATATGCCAACTCCTGATAATATGCTGACACGCGGTTGTATGCCGACAACTTGCAATATGCTGACTGTCATCCTGAGCCAAGTACTTAGGAAATATTCCACCATTGTAATCTTGTATGCTGCGAGTATGAGCTCGGTGTTGTTATGCAAGGTTAATGTGTTGAAGAGGTTGCCCCACTTGCGTGATGCTTGTTACTTGTTGTACGAAGACTGACGAGTCTTGTACGTATATGGTTGTCTCACATGGAGCGTCTGTTGCATAGATGCTTGCATTAGTGTTGGTGTGTGTTCACGCACTAACTGGATTGTTGGTTGCATTTTCCAGGATATCCGATCTTGTTGTCTTCTTGTCAGAATTAGTCTTCCCACGGTTGTTACCGTGAGTAAGTCCATCATCTCCATCTTGATGGGAGAAAACTTGTCTTTGCGGATAGCTGATGTGTATAGAAATCCATTTGTTGAGAGGAATTTCCATACAAGTGCCCCCGCTACTCTGGAGTCTTTGGACACGGTGGCAGTAAAGGGCTTGTAAGTAAGACGTCTCATTGTATCTTCTTTGGACTTGTTAACTTTCCAAGTTACCGCTGGCTGCAGTTTCTGTTTTTAGTATAGTTCTCGAAAGATCCGACGCAGGGGCGCGTTCCTCGAGCGATTCTTAGTTTTTTATGCCGAGCATGACCGTGCTGATTCCTTCTTGTGATAAAGGAAATAGATTTGAGGGTTGTGCAGTGGTGTCTTCTGCCCCCCGGTCGAGGGACCGGCCCAAGGAGGAGCGTTACTCCTACCGAGGTAAGTATTTGTTGATTGCTGATTGCTGCCCTTATGTTGAAGAGCTATGTTGTGCTGAATGTTGAAACAATCATTCTTGTCGTGTCTTATATGTGGATGACGACATTGCATTTGATGTTGACATTATGAACTCTTTGCCATAAGTCCTTAGAGATGATGTTGACTCTTGGTTGCTGTTGGGCTGTCTGCTTCCAGCATGTTGAACCCTTTGTGAATGTGTTGATGTTGATAATTCTTTGTTCATGCCTTTGCTTGCATGATATTTCGTCACCTGGACCTGTTTTCAATAATAATTATGTGACAACTTGTTAGTAATATTTCATACCTTGAGTTATCTATGTTGTCCATATGCTTTGGACTTGAAAGATAGGATGTATATCCTTAGATGATGAACATTGATGGATATAAGCCCAATTTGAACCCATTGACTTCCGAATCGTTTTATTTTGATCACCCCGTCAATGATTGTAAATCGAAACTTCGACCCAAACACCCCGCGAAAACGCCAACGGTCCGGACGAGGTCAAAATACTCGTCCGGACCGAGGCAGACTCACCTAGGTGAGGTCGGGTGGCCACACCCGACCTCCCCTAGGGGAGATCGGGTCAGCCAACTCGATCTCCCCTAGGGGAGATAGGGTTGGCCAACCCTATCTCCCCTAGGGAGGGGTTGGGTGACCACACCCAACCCCTACCCTTGGGGGTCGGATTTTCTCCCCCCCCCCAAGGGCCCCGGCACCATATTCCGACTCCGATATTCAGTTTATTTCCGCCAACCTCTCCGTGCTTTAAGGTCTTAATTACGAGATTAAGGGCTAATTAATTATGTTTAAAGGTTAACGATGTCATTAAGCCACCTTAATGACACCGTTGCCTATAAATACAACATTTCCACCATTCATTTGATCATCTTGGCTAAGTAGACAATTTAGCTCTGACATCTCACTAGCTTTATCTCTCTAAAAGTATTATACTGACTTAAGCATCGGAGAGGGTACATCAAGCACCACCCCCCCCCCCCCCCCTCCGTGCTTGGTATTGCCCCTCTTGCAGGGCACGAGGAGAAGAGAAGGCAAAGGACAGAAAGATACGGATCAGGACGACGAGGCTTGGAAGCACCGAACCCGCAATTTCTCCAGTGAGGAATAAGGCTTAGGTCGACCACCTGTTGACCTGAGACTTAGAACCTAACACTTGGCGCCGTCTGTGGGCTTCGAACAGAAAGCCTGGCAATAACGAGAGCAATGACGAACATCTTAGCATCTAGAGATAATCTCCCACCTGGGGGCAATAGGCAAGGAAGACAACCTATACCTCCAGCAAGGCAGCCTAACCCAGAGAAACAGCCTGCACACCCAGAGCCTCAGGTAGCCCCACAGGCACCCCAGCCTAACAATCAGGGAGTAGGACCTTCACGCCCAGCTGGCTAGGAGGCTTCCACAGCTTTAACTCCATTGGCTAGGAGGCCACAGGGACAGGGGGCAACAAGGAGTGTCATCCCAATACACGGCACCTCCACAGGGGTACTACTATGAGGCACAACCTCAAAGGTATCCATATGGAATGCCGACTCAAAGGAACGACAATCGTGCCCACACAACCAACACAAGGCCCGCATACTCGCAAGGAGCACAGACAGTGACTCCGAGGTTGATGAACACATTGGATGAGCTGCTAGCCTACAGAGAGACTCTGAGGAACAGGCAGAGAAGGCAACACCATCATGAAGAAGAAGAAGTTCATGAGGAAGAACAAGTACCAAAAGAAAAACACTACTCGCACCCTCCAACAGGGAACAAAGGAGAGAAGAGCAAGGGCCACCCCCAGAGGAAAGGCAACAATATGTGCCTCCAAGGCAATATCAACCACAGCAGGAAGTCAGGGCATGCACCCCGCTGGGGGCAGATAGACAAGCAAGAGAAGCGACATCCGCAAGCAGAGAAGTGCCCACAGGAAGAGTAACACACAAGCCCTCCAAAGGGGGCATCGTAAAAATCAAAGAATGAGAGAGCAACTGCCACCCCCAATGGGAGGGCAACAATTTGTGCCTCCAAGGCAATAACAAACACAGCAAAGAGCTGGGACATACACCCCACTAAGGGAGGACATGCAAGTCAGACCACAAAGGTTATAAGAGTTCCAACATCCACATCAGCAAGGTACACATACAGTCCGTATCACCACGGACATGACTAAGAGACATTCCAAGGAAAGCTCAAAGGGAGGGACATCGCCCCGACAACACAACAAGGCAACCACCTACTCATGATACAGCACGACAGGTCCCAACCTCTTGTGTATGACAACCCTTGGTACACATCCCCCTAGGACAGGGGAGAAGTCGAAAAGATAAGGATTTGAAAAGGGGACTCATAGAGTACCACACCATGTTAGTACATAGCTACTACAATGGGAAGTCTCATGGAGAGACGTAGTAGAGTGAGATCACACATAGCATACATGAAGAATACACATCTACCTACCTAGTCCGCCTTGCAAAGATGCGACCTTGTATTCCTCAAAGGGGAAGGAATACACACAGACTAATGGAGGAAGACAGTTACATTACCAAGGAAGCAGGGGATATCAACACCCTTACACCCATATCCTTCCCATATCCTCTTATTTAATTTAACTGCATAACAAGTCAACTCCCTAAAAGAGATAGATTTTGATACTTGATATCAACATGTTTTCCAAGAAAGACCATACCGGACGCCTTCGGGCTCCGGGGTATATACATACACAGGTGGACCACTAGAAGAATCCATAAGAGGCCATCGTCAATCAAGGGATGCACAAGAAACAGATTCCTCAATCTCAAAGAACACCTATAAGGTCAAGTTTCTGGGAAAGATCACAAGATGGAAGGCTCACTTACAAAAATAAGTTGAGCACTCACAACATCCAATAGAGGAACTACCATGAAGGTCACAAAGGATTACCCCTACTATAACCTTCCACTAAGCATCCTAGGGCCAAGTCCGTCAAAAGATCCCATCTGGCATTGGTATGCAAGGGGGCACCAGTCACAACATGCCCTCCCCACAAACGCCCATTAGCATAAGAGGGGGTAGCCGCGAACTCATCCCTCCAAAAATGGAGGAAACCATATCACATAGACAACGCCCACCTTCAAAGGCAACCTATTGATGATACTAGAGAAGAGTCAGGCATACCTAATACCAAAGGACCCCTACTAGTAAAGGTGGTCAGAACATCGACACACCCATTAGGGACACGGCACTGCAAATGAACCAGGAACAAGGATGGAACACATATCCTTACAAGTATCCTTACAAGTATCCTTGCATTTATCCTTGCAAAAATAAACTCCGTAGATAAAGAGGTTATCTAATAGATGACTATGTCTCTGTTCTCAAAATATGATCCTAACCCGGAGATCTTTGGACTCCGTATTATATATGCAATGAATAACATGTTCATCAAAGATAGGTACACGAAAATTCAAGACAACGCCCTAAAGTTTAGGCGCATACCTCTACCAAGTACAACACATTTGAGTGTTCATAAACAGTCCTTCTCCATCTCATAAGAAAGGAAGAGGCAACCAAGGATACAAGTCTTAACAGAACAAACATCGGTAGAAAATCCCGTCATTGAAGTCACGCACCAAGAGAGCTAAAGATGCAAGATTAGCAAAAGAGATAGTGCAACAACTAGAATATGAAAAAGGAGATACATCTCCTATCAAGAGCCTTAGGGCATGATAATAGTCCTACAAGATCAACCAAAGAAGAGCTCAAAAGCTTGGGGAGTAAGGTTTCAAGATCGACCCTCACACTAGACGCACATCCTGATCAACCACCTTGTCTGCAAATGATAAGACATTTGACTCTGGCATCCCATCAAGAGGAGAACCTCGATAAAAGGGGCACTAGAAAAATATCCCGCATTTAAGGCCATACGCCGAACACATGATGAATGAAGGTTATGACAAAATAAAAAAGGAGGGACTTGTCAGCTCAACACACCTCAAACACGTATACGTACGCAATACAAATGCAGCCTCTAATGAAGTTATCCAACAAAGAATAGCCAATACGGGGGCAAACCCATGGAAAATCATGGAGCATCACCTGCAAACCTAAAGGAAAACATCCTTTTTAGGTTCAAGTCTTAATTCAAAGGAAGTCTATAGTCAACATTCAAGGTGGGAGGAGCATGACCAATGTGACACTCCCTAAAGGCATTGAAGAATACTCCAATATAAAGGAAAAGGCAAAGCACACTAAGTACCACAACACTTCAAGAAGATTATCACAGCCCGGTCAGACCCCCCCATGCCCGAGCAAGAAGCATGGATCAGATTGACTAGTCTGAAACACACCTTCGAGATTAACAACTCAAGACACCATTCTATGAGAAAGCTTTTCAACCTAAATACAATCCCTTACAAGATACGTTACTCCTGCTCTATCATCACCGCAAAAGTGTTTTTTCTAAAAAACACAAGGAAGGGGGGGAAAGAATTTACAAGCACCCCTAGGATACAAACACTGCCACATCCTGGTTATCAAGAGAATGAAAATCACCCCCACCCACCCAAAGCAAAAGCTCTCCACCCAACCTCTAAAGATACATCTGACAAAGGCATTATCCAAACCATGCCTATGACTGAAACAAGCAAGCATGAGAAATAGTAAATCCTACAAGGGACACTCATCGCATTCAAACAAGCAGACAAGGGAGCCCCGAGCATAAGAGGTACCCAACCAAGAAAATGAACGAGGGGCCTTCAACGGCCAAATATGAAAGGCGGTATGACCACCAAGCAACTTGGGGGGCACCAAACGAATAAGTGCTTGGTAGCCCACCTAAGTGAAAAAGAAGAGACTAGAGGCAGAAGATCACAAGAACATGCAATACCACTTCTCCTAGAAGAGGTCACATAAGAGGAAAACATCCTCAACTCCCTGCCCGAACTCGTCCTAAGTTGGCAACACACAAACATCGCCCTCGAAAGGTGATCTCCCACATTGAAGAAAAAGCGTGGTAACAGGAAATATCATAGAAGGAAAAGTCAAGTAAAGACTCGAAAAGCATACCAAAAACACACCCTACATGGGGAGTAACACAAGGTAAAGTAATATTCTGAGCCCTCCGGGAGCCTATCCCGCGAACAGATTCGACGCCCTCAAGAGCGTATCTTGAGAGTAGTTTTCATACTACGACCTTCGACGCCCCCAAGAGCGTATCTTGAGAGTAGTTTTCATACTACGACCTTCGACGCCCCCAAGAGCGTATCTTGAGAGTAGTTTTCATACTACGATCTTCGACGCCCCCAAGAGCGTATCTTGAGAGTAGTTTTCATACTACGACCTTCGACGCCCCCAATAGCGTATCTTGAGAGTGGTTTCCAAAAACTACGAACTTCGACGCCCCCAAGAACGTATCTTGAGAGTGGTTTCCAAAAACTACGAACTTCGACGCCCCCAAGAGCGTATCTTGAGAGTGGTTTCTAAAAACTACGACATTCGACGCCCCCAAGAGCGTATCTTGAGGTAGATTTCAAACTACCAGATTCGACGCCCCCAAGAGTGTATCTTGAGGTAGATTTCAAACTACCAGATTCGACGCCCCCAAGAGCGTATCTTGAGGTAGATTTCAAACTACCAGATTCGACGCCCACCAGGAGCGTATCTTTGGTCTAACTTGTGCCCTCCGGAAGCCTATCCTGTGAAACGTTATGCCCTCCGAGAGCCTGTCTCGTGAACAGTTTTCGACGCCTACCAGGAGCGTATCTTTGGTCTAACTACTGGTGCCCTCCGAGAGCCTGTCTCGTGAACAGTTTTCGACGCCTACCAGGAGCGTATCTTTGGTCTAACTACTGGTGCCCTCCGAGAGCCTGTCTCGTGAACAGTTTTCGACGCCTACCAGGAGCGTATCTTTGGTCTAACTACCGGTGCCCTCCGAGAGCCTGTCTCGTGAACAGTATTCAACGCCCACCAAGAGCGTATCTTTGGTCTAGCAGTACCGTATATGCCATTCAAAGGGTATCAGAAGAGATCATTGCACCATACTAAGAAGGATCCCATGAGAAAGTAACTTCAAAGTAAAGTGGTATGACGAACACATAATGTTTTTTCCTTGATGATATAGCAGGTATGATGCGAAGGAAAACACAAAAGAAGGATAAGTGAAGGAAAACACAAAAGAGTGATAAGTAAAGGAAAACACACCAAAAGAAAGAGTCCATGACCAAAGGATCATATACAGAAGCACAAGAGGTTATCATGAAAAGTAACGAGTTATCCTACCATCCATATCACAAGTCAAGAGAAGTATCTCAAAGGAACCCAACACCACCAAGAAGGATAGCAAAGACATGAAATCCAAAGTTCAAGGCTCTCAAAATAAACTCGACCCATCAAAAAGAGAATTGCCTTACAAGTCGCACAAATCAACCTCCGACAAACGTTATTGTCTTGCATGTCGCCCTCGCGTGACCTATGCTCGTATCAGACTTGAACATCGTCAAGCACAACTCATGAAGGAGACATCTAAAAAGCATGAAGAATACAACATCGGGCAAGACGAGACATCAGGACCTAACCCAACAAACATAGCCTAAACAAAAGGCAACTATAGCAATGAAGGCTCTCCAATGAGAAAAGAATACTAAAGCACAACTCCATACATCGTGATGTGACTATCATGTCCACATACCTTGAAGTGGCTATCATGTCCACATACCCTGAAGTGGCTATCATGTCCACATACCCTGAAGTGGCTATCATGTCCACACACTGCGAAGTGGCTATCACGTCCACATACCAAGAGGCAGCTATCATGTCCACACACTACAGAAGGGCTATCACTCCCACACATCACGAAGTGGCTATCATGTCCACATACCTCGAAGTGATTATCATGGCAGCACATCATAAAACATCTGTCAAAGACATACATTGTAAAGACACCATCCTGACCACGAACATCAAAAGGCTACGCCTAGCCTTAGGAGGAGGTTCAAGAAAAAGGGAAAAACAACACCCTTCATACGCTCATCAAAGGTAGGCACTTATATTTCAACCCACTGGGTGATACTAGGTAGGAGACGTCCTCATTATGAAGACAACCTCCATATCTCATGAAATCAACCATAAAGCAAAGAATCACGACAAGCACTATTGGGGGCATATAACAAAACGATCCACACAACGATCACAACTACGATACTAGTAGAGGCTAACTCAAGAGCAGTCTCCACCAAACTCCCAAGCAAGAATTTGCTATCTTAATCAGAGCCATGGCAAGAGAAAGGAACCTCAATGAAAGGCGATGATCACACCTATCACCAAAAGGAAAATCTTCAACGCAGAGGTTAATAACATAACCCATAGGAAAGCCAAAGACACCTTCAAAAGTCGTCAAATCTACATGAAGATGAAATGAACATGAGACTCGGCCCCTCGGCTGGGGGGCAGAGGATAGAGAAGAGACATCAAGACCTATGATCACCCCATCGCCAGCCACAGGTTGTTTCCCTTTGTCAAGCAAAGAGGGCGCCTCTTCAACCACTACCTCCTTATCATGAGAGGGAGTCAGCAAGGGGGCACTTGAAGGAGAGCCTATCGCGGTTTCCTTCTCCTTGGCAGCCGAGGGCCCGACCTCAAAGTCACGTTTCCGCGCCTTGGATTTAGATTGACTTGAACTCTCGCCCACCTCAAGAACCCATCCGGTAACCAGGGACGAACGCTCTAACAACAAGAAGGAAGCAACATGAGAACAATCATAAGTATATCACAAAGAAAAGAGAATGGAATGAGAACATACTGGAAGCATTAGCAGCCTTCCCTGACTTAGAAAATTTCTTGGCCTGATAAGCAGAACTAGAGGGTTCTTCCCTCTCATTCGATTCAACGGTACGTTCGAAACGCTCTGCCTACACCTTATACGTTTCTTCATGAAATCAACCTACAAGGGGTCATACGAGTCCCCGCCTCATACGAGTCCACCTCGGACACCCAAGACACATGACAGTTAGATTTGATCTGATTGCCTTGGAAAACGATCTTCAAGGTCTCCCTGTCTGAAGAAGAAAGCTTCCCAAAAGTGAGTCATCTATACGAGCGACCAACGCAAAGATCGACCCTTACTCATGGAGGGGCGAGATACGCCTACTACGGGGGCAACCTTAACATCAATCAAGTTACGGAAACAAAACCACAACCCAAGAGACCTATCCAAGGGAACAAATCCCAGAGCGTCACAAAGAGGGCGAACTTTTAGCTTCCCTAAATGGAGCAACGCTCCAACACATCCGAAGGAAGGGTCAACCCTTAACACATGTCAATAGACCCCTTCGCTCACGGCGGGTCGAGGCTAAAGGACAATGCTCGCGCTAGTACGAGGGAGGCGGAACGTTGTGTCCCATTGAGTGGCAGAGTTCCCACCCTCAATTTAAGGAGAGGTCTATGCTATCACCCTTGCACTTATGCTCATATTCATGATTAACATCTACAGGTACATCAATGTCATCACTCATGCTTATACTCACAACCCGTTCATACCCACATACATCTTCATGCTTGCACTCATATGCATGCCCACGTACACACTCCCATGTGTTCAAATATTTAGACGTCCATGCACATAGCCGCCATATATCCATGCATACATTCATGACTACAACCGCAGCATGTCTACACCCACTTCCATACTTGTGTTCCTACTTGCATGTATGCTAGTACACATTTTCATGTTCATGATACATCCATGTTCGCTCAAGGTAACATCCTATAGGCATATTTTCTAGTATCCCATACTTAGAAAAAAATTTGGACCAAAATCGAAATTTTTCCCACATAGGCTTATCCCGGCATGAAATTGAAGCATGGACTCGTTTAGCTGTATTCATGTTGCGTCCCCATGCGAGCGTATATTTTCCGAATATATGCCCGTATTGGTGTTAGATTTATTATTTCCATCTCAGAAGGATACGTGCTTGGACACGTGTCCGTGCTATTATGACGTTTGCAATTCCTCTATCTTATAAGACAGGGGGCAGAGTCAGAGACATACACTCATGGGTAAGTAAGGATCGATTCCGACAAAAGGTAAAATCCCGGTTTCAAATTGCGCGTGTCATACCATCCTAAAATAGAGTCAATCAAGGGTCAAGCCATTGGTTGACTCGGGGGCATGTGATGGATATACGCCCAATTTGAACCCATTGACTTCCAAATCGTTTTATTTTGATCACCCCGTCAATGATTGTAAATCGAAACTTCGACCCAAACACCCTGCGAAAACGCCAACGGTCCGGACGAGGCCAAAATACTCGTCCGGACCGAGGCAGACTCACCTAGGTGAGGTCGGGTGGCCACACCCGACCTCCCCTAGGGAGGGGTTGGGTGACCACACCCAACCCCTACCCTTGGGGGTCGGATTTTCTCCCCCCCCCCCCCCCAAGGGCCCCGGCACCATTTCCCGACTCCGATACTCAGTTTATTTCCGCCAACCTCTCCGTGCTTTAAGGTCTTAATTACGAGATTAAGGGCTAATTAATTATGTTTAAAGGTTAACGATGTCATTAAGCCACCTTAATGACACCGTTGCCTATAAATACAACCTTTCCACCATTCATTTGATCATCTTGGCTAAGTAGACAATTTAGCTCTGACATCTCACTAGCTTTATCTCTCTAAAAGTATTATACTGACTTAAGCATCGGAGAGGGTACATCAAGCACCACCCCCCCTCCGTGCTTGGTAATGCCCCTCTTGCAGGGCACGAGGAGAAGAGAAGGCAAAGGACAGAAAGATACGGATCAGGACGACGAGGCTTGGAAGCACCGAACCCGCAATTTCTCCAGTGAGGAATAAGGCTTAGGTCGACCACCCGTTGACCTGAGACTTAGAACCTAACAAACATGATGTCCGTAGTTGCGACTGTACGTCGCACATTGTTAAGTGTTATGATCGCCCCTCATGGCTAGACTCCAAGGCATGGCGAGATGGGTAGAGCATAGGATGTTGCGACTTGCACACTTTAGGTTTTGTTTGGAGAAGACGGTGGTAACTTCTGCTTGTTCCGCCGAGTCCTGTCAGAGATGATGGCATTCTTTAATCTGTGCCATCTTTTGGATATGTTGAACTCGTTTCTGAGTCTGTTTGCCCCCCGGCTTCTATGTTTGGAGACTTGTTGTAGTTGTTCCTTAGTTGTTGCTTACGACTTGTTCGCTTTGAACTACGTTGTTTGAACCTGCTTTATACATAGTAGTTTGCATGATAACTTGTTAGTAATATTTCATACCGTTATCACTTACTGTATTTATTGAATGTGGATGACTAGTAACGTAGACATAGTCCCCGCAGTCGTGACCGATAGCCACTTCTTGATTGATAAGTTGAGATGCTCTCCTGATTGCTTGCATGATGCATTATGCATATTGCCCTTCTTTCCTGAATAGCTTGCCGCTATATGTATTGCAACCTGCCAAGTATTTTTGCGTATAGCAATATTTCTCAACAAGTAGTGTATTTGAAAGGTGTTATCTTGGCTAAGCAAGATATTAGTTTATACCGTCTCTTAGTTCCACTCTAAGGCGACGTTGTACAAGACTCGACTTGTAAATTTTATGAGTTTTAAACAGGGTGCGCACCTGCCAGCGTGTATCAACCCGCGTTGGGGAAGCATACGTAAAAACATTTTAGTTTTTGAAGAAGTATTTTGTGAACCCTAAAAAGCTTGTTGATAAAATATTTGAAAAAATATTTTGGCATTGAATGTGATACATCCAAAAAACCGTGTTGATAAAATTTTTGGAAAGGTGTTTGATACATAAAATATTTGATAAAATATTTGACAAAATATTTGGTAAAATATTTGAAAAAAATACTTGTGATACATGATTCCTGCGTCCAGGGACCATGTAACACTTTTTTGAAAATATGAATTGTGATGCATGCTTTCTGCGTCCAGGAACCATGCAACACGGTTTGAAAATCTGTAGTACGGAATTGTCATCTAACCAGAGGACTTTTGCGTATAAAGCGAACCCTGACCAGGAATTCGTAATATGGGATTGTCGTCTATCAAGAGGACATTCGCCATAAAGAGTGAGCCCTTTAAACAGGAATTCACACTTGTTATAGTGTGGGGTCGTTGTCTAACCAGAGAACTTCCGCCACTTAAGGGGTGATCGGTCCCGTATGCCCATCCTGTTCTGAATCCAGGGAATGGCTATGAACATGAGGATTTGCCTCTAACCAGAGATGTCACAGCATGTCATTTTTTAGAAGTAAACATGGGGCTTGTCTTTTTTTTGTTTTTAAAAAAAGGATACCTCAACATGTTATTTTGATAGTAGGCCTTGGTGTTAATCCAAGATATTTTGATAGTGGGTCTTGGTGTTAATCCAAGATATTGCTTGTAGTTGACGCCCCTGAATAGTCGTCGTTTTGATAGTAGGTCTTGGTGTTAATCCAAGATATTGCTTGTAGTTGACGCCCCTGAATAGTCGTCGTTTTGATAAATAATTTGCAGGTTGTCATTGCGGCATATAAGTTGATTGTGCACATAGCTTGATGGCTTTGTGTTGCCGGCACCTTCTTGAGATAGACGCCTATATTATGAATGGAGAAGTAAACTCCTTGTTGGTGTAGATAATAGATATGTTGGTGTTGTCTACCATAAATCCCTCCTTGAACACAATGCTTAGCTTGTATTGTTGAAGTAGATTTTCGTGCAGAGGTTACTACTTGGCGTAATTCCTGAGTAGTAATCGTAGTGTAGCATGTACCTACGAGCAGAGTTACTTTTGTCAGATAATCGCAATTTTTATAAGTTTGCAAAAGTATGAAGTCATGAAATTTTCTTTTTAGTTATGCATATAATAATTAAAGTAAAGGAATCTGATACAAGGATTCCTTGTTTGTGTAGGAAACTTCCCTGAGTGCGGATACGATAGGTGTAGATCATGATAGGCATGTATATATGTTAGGTAGAATTGCCGAGCACTTGTCAGCTTGGTGCCCCCCCAAGTCGCTTGGCAGTTGTATCGCTGTTTCCTGATTGTTTATATTGTTTCATCGTCTAATAGTGCATGATCTGTCCTTGTGTAATGCCCCCGTCTTGTTTATTATTGTGACGTGATTTTTAGTCTTGCGCGTATAAAATGCTTGGAACTTTGTGTTGTTGACGCGAGTAATATGTGCGTAGTTGTTACTTGGTGTTATTCCAAGGTAATATGCGTCATAATAATGTACCTACGAAAGTAGATTTAACCTTTATTAGATATTTAGAGTTTGCACAACGGATTACAAGAAAGCGTCTAGTGATCACTTCTTTTGAAAATTACTGAGGCTAATAAGCATGAGTTGTACTTAATCTTTAAAAGATTTAAAATAGATATGCGAAAAAGGAGATAAGGAAGATAAATGGATTGCTGATGTGTTAGACGTCCTCATAGGTGATTTGTTGGCTAGTTGATTTTGCCACGTGCCACATAGTTTCTCAATGCATCTAGCGTGTTGAGCTCTTCAATCTCCCCTTTTGAGGATGGACAAAAGTTGATGTCATGCCCCCAAGTTTTACTTTGCTTGTGTTGTTCTTCAACATCTTTGCCAAGGAAGGCAGTCGTTGACTCAAGTGGGCGGTGAGGTTTGTTTTCTGGGAGTTTGAGATTTTCTTCTTCTGCATTCATACTCCAAAGATTGTACAAGTTGTCACAATTGGTTCCATAAGTGACGTTGTTTTTCTGGCGTTTGGTGATAGGTGGATTATCATCCGACTTTTCTTTTCCCTTGCCTTTTCCTGAAGACTTCACACGAGGCTTCCTTTGATGCTTATTGCCATGGTCGATATACTTTATCATTTTTCCTTCTAAGATCAAGCTGTTTACATGAAATTTTAAGCTGACACAGCTGTCTGTCTCATGGCCATATACTTCGTGATTCTCGCACCATTTGCTTTCATCTTTTCCCAGTGGGCCATTGCGGAATTTAAAGGGTTTCTTCCACAGCTTGGTCTCCTTCATTTCTTTCAGGATGACAGACAACGGTGTGTTCAAAGGAACACATATGGCGAGATTGGTATCTTTGAGCCTTTGGGCATCTGACTGGAACGACCTCTTTTGTCGCGGTTGTCTATTTTCCCAGGAAACATGTATCTCTTTTTCAATTATTGCCTTCAAGGTTCTTGTTGTCAATCTCGTGATTGGGACGTCGTCGTCACTAGCAGGTTTTTTCCGTCCCTCCTTGTGACAGATGTCAGTATCGTCTTGGCTTGTCCTTGTGGAAGGACCTTCTTTGTGTATTTTGGATGACTCTGCTTGAGTCTTCTTTGGAGGGCTGTCGCCTTGATCGGTGAATTGCTTTAATTTACCTTTGAGGACGAAGCTGTTAATGCGGAAACGCAGGCTGGCACAACTGTTCGTCTTGTGGCCGAAGACCTCGTGGTATTCACACCACTTGTTTTTGTCTTTCCCCAACGGGCCGTTTCTGAAATTGCTCGGTGCTTTCCACATTTTTGCATCCTTCATCTCTTTCAATATTTCGGATGGCGGGGCTTTCAAAGGGATGTAGTCAATGAGGTTTACTCCTTTTGGCTTCTGGAAATTTCCTTGAAGAGGTCTTCTTGGCTGAGGCTGCCAATTTCTTCCTTGCTGACCGCTTGAGGGCGGTTTTGCTTGATTCTGCTTTGGGGGTTGTTTCCATGTCTCTTTTTGGTGTTGTTCTATCACGTACATGTTGCATGAGCGTGCAGCTTCGTGCCTTGGCTGTTGGTACTGGAAGGTACCTTTCGTGCATTGCTCCTCTATTCTTTGGTGCAGTGTGTCTTGATGACTTGTGACTCGAGACTTTGTCCCTATCGTCTCAACTTGTTCGTTAATTGGAGGCAAAGGAGGTGACGGGTTGACACCTTTGTACTGGAAAGCTCCTTGGTTGCATTGTGCGGAGAATGCATTTCTTGTTGGAGTGAAGAAAGCATTGGATGTGGCAACAGGGATGTGGAAGGATCCAAGTTGTCTTTTTATCGGCTTCTGCGAGGTTATGGGCAAGGCGTTGTGGTATGCGCTGTGCTCCTTGTTTTTTGATGAGAAATCAATGACATCGTCAAAGGCGGAATCCTTTATGTCAACATACTCCAAGTTGGTGTCATCGGTCTCGTGCATTGTCTTTGCGGTATGGTAGCTTTTTGTTCGAATCACGTAGATGGCGCCAATGTTGGCGTCCTGGATGAACTGGGTCGTGGGGACGCGTATGGTTGAGCGGGTTTTCGGGCTGTAACCCTTCGTCTGAAAGAGGTTCTGTGCCACTGACGAGTGTTCGGTTGGGTCCCGGAAAGGTCTGTGTCTCAAGGCGCGGTTGTGTCTCAAAGGGATGTCTGAGTCTCGGAAGGCGGTGGTCTGTGCACAAATCCGGATGTCTGGACGACGATTCCTGCACAAAGGACCGGTGCTAGCACGGAGAGGGGGGGTGGTGCTAGCGGAGCCCTCTCCGAAGCTTAAGTCACTATAGGGCTAAAAGAGTAATTCTAGAGAGAGAAAATATTTCTAGAGAGAAGTCAGAGCTCAAAATACCAAAGTTGGGCAAATGAGAGGATGTGTGAAAATGGGTGGCCAAGGCCTCCTATTTATAGGCTTCCTTGGGACCGGACCCGGTTTTAAAGCGGTTTGATGACGGTTCAAAAGCAAGCGGTAACCGTCATCCATATTGGTAATGCGCGAACTTGACTTCTCTACACGTAACGGTAATCGCGGAAACGGTAATCGCACGATACCCGCAATTCAATCCGGACCTCGTCGAATTTGGGCAATTCGGCGAGGTCCGGATTGCAAGCAATCCGGAGGTCCGGTCCGGACGCGCGTAAATGCGTTTCCGGACCGTTTTGACCCTTTGGGAGACGTTTTTCAAACCGAGATGTAATTTTGACGTGTTTACGAGGCCCGAAATATAAATACGAACTCGAATTGGGCACATATCCATCACATACCTGACACTGTAATCTAACATTACATTTAGGGGTGGCAATTCGTGCTATCGTGTGTGCTATCGTGTGTGCTATCGTGCGTGTCAGTAGTCGTGTCGTGTTAAACCTACTGAACACGAACACGCACAGTAAGCTTATCGTGCCACGTTTTACAAACATGAACACTACACTTAATTTTTCGTGACGTGCGTGTTCGTGTCGTGCTATCGTGTTGTGTTAAGTTATTCAACTGTACATCTCTATACGAGATCTTTAAGAAAAAAAAAATCAAAATAATGAAATTCATAAAGCAAAAAACTATGAATTAACATGTCAGTTTCTTAAATTTGTAATATATGTTATAAACTCTAAAAGTTAAACCACTTAATGGAGTTTTGAAAGATATTAAATAATAATTTTTTCAAAAAATACTCAAGAGTTGGAACTTTAGTAGCATAACTTTATCGTGCTATCGTACGTGTCGTATTGTGACACATAAACAAGAACACGACACGTAAATTATATCGTGTTAATCGTGTTCGTGTTATCGTTCTGTCATATCCTTACACAAACACAGATTTTTTAGTTCGTGTTCGTGTCGTGCTATCGTGTAGTGTCACAAATTGCCAGCCATAATTACATTCCACATTACAGCACAACCAAACACTATAATCTAACATTTTATTACGTAGCTCACATTAATTGTAATCCCACATTACGTCCATTCAAACGCCCACGTAGTGGTACAATTGTTCAATCCAAACGCCCCCGTATTAGATGCTCAGTTGTTCATATTTTGTTCCATTCTACTTATTATTATAGTTAAAATAACAAAAATATTCCAACATGCACCAGTTGGTACAAGTACCCTACCACAGTACAAACCCGTATTCGATTCCTGCTAGTACCCTAATCATATCATCAATCATGTCTTGTTAGAACAATGAGAGAGATCCACGTCTATCTAAAATGAACAATTATTCAATTCATCATCAAGCTAGGGTTGTAGGAGCATGTAGGTAACCTGTTCTAAACATCAATAAGTGGTTCTACTTCTTCCTTTTTCTTTTCTACCTAAAACACATCTTAACATGACAAAAATAGTGTCAGATTCATATTTTTGTGATTGTCGTTATTTAATTTGGTTAGAACTATTTATTTCTCTATTCTTTTTCCACAATGAAGGGGTGTGTAAAAGTATGAATCAATTACTATACATTAATTCACTAATATGCATTAATTCATTAGTAAAGTCTAAATCAATTAATATAACTTTACTCAATACCATACATTAATTTCATTTATTTATATTAATACACGACTATACCTTAAATCACTTATATATATTAATTCACTTGTATACCTTAATTCACTAATATAGTCCAAATCAATTACTATATTTTAATTCGCAACTATACCTTAAATTATTAGTAAAGTCTAAATCAATTAATATAACTTAATATCATACATTAATTTCACTTATATACCTTAATACATGACTATACGTTAAATAATTAGCATTTTACATTGCAGCACTGGAAATATAAGTATAAAATCAAGTTTTACGCAATAAACTCGTAGTGAGTTGTTTAGCTCAGTGGAAATGTGACCAGGTTTACATTTAGCCTTAAAAATAAAAATGTTGCAGGTTCAACTCTTCAGTCAAACATTTATTTTTTAAATGAAATTATACTTTCCTCCCCGTGGCAAATTCGACGAGGGCACGTGCAAAGTGCACAGATTGTACAAACTTGTGGACAATCTGTGAAGAAGGCCGTGATAATTTGCAACGGGCCCAATCCCGTGTCCGACTCCTTTTTAAATTGATGCCCGTGGAAAATTCGAAGTAACTGACGTGTCTATTTCCAACGGCATAACACCCCGTGCCAAAGTTCGTTTTAATAGAGGGGTATTCTTGTAGTGAATATATACAAGTTAAACATAATAACATAAAATTTGTCAAGAATAAAAACTTAAATTGTTGTTTTTTCCAAAGATTTATGATATCAGATTAAGAAACTTATGCAAGCTTTAGAGTCTATTCAAGCTTCTTCATAAAAAAAATGTGACTCCTCAAGTACATATGGAAGGTATATATTCTTTCATGTCAAACAAACTTGTTAGTGATTGCTGGATTATTGATATGTGCAACTAATCATATAACACCACGTGTTGATTGGTTAACTGATGTGAATCCTTATAATGGTGAGTCAAGAGGAGTTCAGCTGCCTGATGGAGATGTTGTAGTTATTCAAAACACTGGATCTTATATGTTTTCTTCAGGACATTTCCTTAGGGATTTGTTTCATGTACCCAACTTCACATATAGTCTACTGTCCATTTCAAAACTGAAAAAGGTTTACATTATTCAGTTTCTTTCTATCCTGATTTGGTTCAATTTCAGGAATTCTCTAGTGGAAAGGTCTTGGTGACTAGGGTGGACTTTACATATTTAGAAGAGAAGACTTTAAGCATAGCTCTTTTCATGTTTCTGGTTGTATAGCTAATAATGAAGATGTTAAGCTATGGCATTATCGATTAGGCCATGTTGGTCTATCGAAGTTAGGGTTGTTTGAAAATCTTAAACCTTTTTTGAGTAAGGAAAATTCTATGGATGTATGTCATGTGTCCCATTTAGCCAAACAAACAAGGCTACATTTCCCTTTAAGTAATAATCGTACTTATATTGTGTTTGATTTGTTGCACATTGGTGCTTGGGGATCATATCGTTAAGTTTCTTTCAATGGTAATCATTTCTTCCTTACTATAGTGGATGATCATTCAAGGTTCACTTTGATTTTCTCTTTCAAACACAAGAGTGATGTCCATATATTGTTGAAAAACTTCCTTATCCTAATGAAGACTCGGTTTGATAAAGCTATCAAAGTGATAAGAACTGATAATAGATCAGAATTCTTTAATGATCACTGCAAGTCTTTATTCGCCAGTTAGGAATCATTCACCAGAATACTTGCGTTTATACTCCCCAACAGAATGGTATCGTGAAAAGAAGACATAGACATCAATTAGAGATTGCTCGAGCATTGAGTTTCCAAGCTCATTTGCCCATCCACTATTGGGAATTCTGTGTTAATACAGTTTGTTACCTAATCAATATCACTTCTTCAGTTTTGAAGAATAAATCTCCATATAAGTTGTTTAATAATAAAGTTCCTTATCTTCAACATCTAAAGGTTTTTGGATGTCTTTGTTAAGTTGGAAATCCTAATAACCATGATAAATTTGCTCCAAGGTCTATTCCTGCAGTTTTCATTGGTTACTCAACTACACGAAAGGGTTACATTCTCTTAAATTTGGAGAAGAAAACCCGATTTGTCAGTAGGGATGTGATTTTTCATGAAAGCATTTTTCATTTTACCTACTCTGAAACCACTAACTCTTCATACCATTTCTTAACATCAACTGCTATGGATGAATATGATAAAGAAATGATCTTTGAATCATCTGTTGAGCAACCCACTGATTCAAATGTTCAACTTGTTGATGAATCAGTTGAACAAGAAGAGAGATTACCTGTTGTTTCTGACTCTATACCTAGGCATAGCACTAGAGTGACACGAGTTTCTATTTGGCATGCAAATTATTAGATGGTCTTCTTTTTTCATTGCCCTATATAAGACTACATTTGTTACAAGCATGTTAAGTCGCCATATTACTGTCATCTCATCAATTTCTCAAAGGACATTGAGCCAATAACATATGAATAAGCTGCTCAGGATCAAAGGGTAGAAGCCATGAAGCTAGAGATAAAAACTCTTCAAGATAACAACACTTGAAATATTATTTAGTCTTCTTTTTGTCGCACGTCGGATCCGGCCAACGCTCTCTGAAAAGAGCAGGTTTTGAAAAATATGGTATTTGGATCGGCGAACGTCGGGATCGGTCGAATATGTAATTATCAACCGAATCGTGGAAAAAATGAAAGAGTCGCCACCGATTAATTAAAGGCTAATCGGAATCCTAAATTTGCCTATGGTACATGATACTGACATCCTAGGGTTTGAAATGGTATGCGCCCAGAGGTTCGGGTTCGGGGGTTTGATTACGTATTAAAAGCTCGCAAGCTATAAATCCGCCCTTTCGGTACTTTGGCTTGTCTTGTCTTGTTTAATTTTCCACTAAAATATCCACTTTGAGGGCTGAATTGCAAGTATCACAAAGTTCATGGCCGAGTTGCAATTATCAAGAAAATTAGGGCCAAATTGTAATTATCAAAATGTTTAGGGGCCGAAATTATCAAAAAATTCATGAATGAACTGAAGATGACTTTAAAATGTGTACAAATGGCCATTGAACTTCCCTGGAATGATTTGTAACAATTGACAAAGATTTGGGGACACTAAGAAAGATCCTGGGTTAAAATGTAACAATCGACAAAGTTCGGGGCTGAACTGCAAACAACTTTTCAAACATGTTAAAATGACCCTGAACTTCACTGGACTGATTTGTAACACTTAGTAAGGTTTTGAGACAAACAAAGTAATACAAACACATATAAAACTTATAGATGAAATATGAAAAATATGCAATATGTACATATATAAAACTTAAAGGTAATATAAATGACAAATAAGTGAAATAAAAAGATATATGAATTAATAATGTATAAACACATAAGTAAATGACAATAAGTAATATAATATATATAAAACTTATATATAATATAAATGAAAAATAAGTAAAACAGATATATAAAAAACTTGTAGATAATAGAAAGGGTTAACAGGTCTTTTGGTCCATGATGTTTGACACCTTTTGGGTTTTGGTCAATGATGTTTTTTTTAACCTAGTTTTGGTACCATAAGTTTGCAGATTTTTTCTAGTTTTGGTCTAACCGGTACATTCCGTCCATTTTTTGACATGTTCAAGTCACGTGATCCACTCTAAACTTTAAATTTAGTCCCTCTAATACTTTCTTAACCTTTTTTTTTGTTCAATTTAGTCCCGAAGTTTCAAAATTGACCCCAATTGGACAATAGGTCCGATTGTATTTTTGAAACTTCGGGACTAAATTGAACAAAAAAAATGTTAGAAAAGTATTAGAGGGACTAAATTGAATAAAATTGAAAGTTTAGGGTGGATCACGTGACTTGTGCATGTAAAAAATGGACGGAATGTAACGGTCGGACCAAAACTAGAAAAAATCTGCAAACATATGTTACCAAAACTAGGTAAAAAAAACATCATTGACCAAAACCCAAAAATTGTCAAACATCATGGACCAAAAGACCTATTAACCCTAATAGAAATACATAATATATAGTGCAAAATGAAAGAACGGAAAATAAATCAAACGCTACATTGAAAGTGATGGGTCTTTAACCAACTTGCACTTTATTTATACTTGAAATGTAAATACAACTTTTGATTAAGCGGTACTTACATATGGTTGTTTCCGGGTAAAATGTCGTGACGCGTGGAACTGAACCACAAGTTATCGAGTGAGTAATGTATATTACACTCTCAAACTCAGCACTCTCACTTAGGCTCTCTTTGATTTTTTTGCTTAATACTCAGCCCCCCCCCCCCCCTTTCGATACTGTCACTCTTTGAAGTATGGGAGTTGCTATGGACAGGGAGTGGGTAAACAGAGCATGGGGGAGAGGTGGGGGGAGAGGTGGGGGGATAGGGGTGGGACGTGGCCTTTCCATATCAACGACCATTCATCTTTTTTTTTTTAAAAAAAAAAAAAAAACTATATATATATATATATATATCACATATTATGTGATACTATAACTATACCTAAGCTTAATTTTTATTTTTTTTATTTTTTTCTTAATAATAATACTACTATATTTTACTACTATTTTATTTGGGTTATTCTGATCGCTCGATTATTCCCGATTCGGTTCCACACGTCACGGTATTTTCCGACCCCTGTCCAAAATCAGGTGTTTACAGTTGCCCTTCTTTGAGCATGTATTCATGGATGTGGTCCAACGAACGTATGTTCAAAGACAAACAACTGATTTTTGGGTCTTCCCGGCTAACTAATTACATTGCATACGAAATAAACATACAACTTTCAGAAGCTAGACATCTATAGGTCCTGATCGTTAGCGGTGACTTGCGGAGGCTGAACACCTAAAGGCTCCGTTAGTCGGGTTGTGACTCTCGGAAGCTGGATAATTACAGGTCCCGATTATCGGTGGTGACTTGCGGAGGCCACCTAAATTCTCCGTTCGTCAGGTTGTGACTCTCGGGAGCTGGATAACTACAGGTCCCGATCATCGGTGGTGACTTGCGGAGGCTGAACACCTAAAGGCTCCGTTAGTCGGGTTGTGACTCTCGGAAGCTGGATAATACAGGTCCCGATTGTCCATGGTGACTTGCGGAGGCTGAACACCTAAATGCTCCGTTCGTCAGGTTGTGACTCTCGGAAGCTGGATAACTACAGGTCCCGATGGTGACTTCCGGAGGCTGAACACCTAAAGGCTCCGTTCGTCGGGTTGTGACTCTCGGAAGTTGGATAACTACAGGTTCCGATTGTCGGTGGTGCTGGGGTGATGGAGGATGCACGTCTTGGATGGCGGTGCCTGCATTGGTGCGGTAATGAGGTTTGACTTGTAGGAACAGACTGTAACAGTCCTACTCGTCTTTGAAAAGCGACTTGCGAAAGCAGACTGTAACAGTCCCGCTTGCCGTGAGCTTGACTTGTAGGAACAGACTGTAACAGTCCTACTCGTCCTTGATTGGTGACTTGCGAGAGCAGACTGTAACAGTCACGCTTGCCGTGGGGTTGACTTGTAGGAACAGACTGTAACAGTCCTACTCGTCCTTGATGGGTGACTTGCGAGAGCAGACTGTAACAGTCTCGCTTGCCGTGGGGTTGACTTGTAGGAACAGACTGTAATAGTCCTAATCGTCCTTGATGGATGACTTGCGAGAGCAGACTGTAACAGTCTCGCTTGCCGTGGGGTTGACTTGTAGGAACAGTCCTACTCGTCGTTGATGGACGACTTGCGCGAACAGACTGTAACAGTCCCGCTTTCCGTGAGATTGATTTGTAGGAACAGACTGTAACAGTCCTACTCGTCGTTGATGGGCGACATGCGAGAGCAGACTGTAACAGTCTCGCTTGCCGTGGGGTTGACTTGTAGGAACAGACTGTAACAATCCTACTCGTCCTTGAAAAGCGGTTTGTGAGAGCAGAATGTAACAGTCCCACTTGCCGATTCCGTATAACTCTGGGAAGCTAGGCATTTGAACGCCCCACTCTAACAAATGCACTCATTTTGATGTGCTGTGTTTTTTTTTTTTTGCTTTCTTTCTCTCGGATTTCTCTCCTTTTGCTACGAGCACTTTTTGATCGCACCACTCGGTTCCCCTTATTTTTGCCTAGGCCGCCCTTTCGGGTTTTCAACCTAGCGGGGATTTTATTTTCTCTCCTTTTGCCATGATCGCCATTTTGAGGGATTTTCAATCACGTCCCTCTTCCCTAAATTTTGCATAAACCGTCCTTTCAAGTTTTCAGTTTAGCGGGAATTTTCTCTCAAATTTTGAAGTTCTTTTTAAAAATGATGCTCCATTGAAATGCGACTTACCAGAATAGACCGTAAAAGTCCCGCTTGTCTATTTTGCATAGCTTTGGATGGCTGGGCATGAGAATGCCCCATTCTTTGATGAATGAATTTCTTTCAGCGGTGTGTTGCATAATGCTTTTGCTTCTTTTCTGAGACATCCAATTGATGGCAATGCTGCTTTTGTGGAGCCTTTATGCCTGTCTTCCTCACGGGGTTGACTGAAAATCCCCTCTTGATGGAAATCCCTTTTAGAGCATTCATTCATTGTCCACCTGCCTAGGTGCGTCTCTGTGAGCTGGTCGGGGCAGCTCAGACAATGTTGACCACTGCGATTCTTCATATCTACCTGGTGATAATTACAGTTGTCCACAAAAATCTCTTTTTTTTCTCATTTTGTCTTTTTTTTATTCTTTTTTTTCTCTCTCGGATTTCTCTCCTTTTGCTACGATCATTTTTTTTTATCGCACCTCTCGGTTCCCCTAATTTTTGCCTAGGTCTCCCTTTCGGGTTTTCAACCTAGCGGGGATTTTATTTCCTCTCCTTTTACCGTGATCGCCCTTTTGAGTGATTTTCAATCACGCCCCTCTTCCCTAAATTTTGCCTAAACCGCCCTTTTAGGTTTTCAGTTTAGCGGGAATTTTCTCTCAATTTCGCAAGCTCGCTTTTTGGTTGCGAACTCTCTCAAGGATAATTATACTTGATAGCGTCCATGTTGACTAGACTGGGGGGTCTTTGCACCTCCATGTTATCGATGATCATGGCTCTTCCACTAAGATTTTTGTTAATGTCACCTAATGGTCCTTCATAGTTGTGGATGAACTTGCCCCGAGAATCTGGATTGGCTCGGGAAATTTTTTGAAAGACTAGGTCGCTTGGTGTAATTCTCTGGAGCGCGCTTCTTTGTTGAACGCTCGAACCATGCACTTCTGGTAAAAGTGCCCGTGGCATAATGCAGTGAGACACTTTCGTCAATGAGGCTTGATTGCTCATGTAAGTGCGCTTCACCCTCTCAGATTCCTCCATTTATGACTTAGTGAGGAACCAAGTGGAAGGATTTTCCGCTTTTATCGGTGACATGCTTCTGTTTTGTAGACAGGGAAAATGGAGTTGCCCCAGATGATGTTCGGATCGAGGTCCCATAGGCAGTGAATGCCTGAGGCAGCTTGTCTTTGCCATCCTTGTATGACAATCATTTCCTCAATGATCTTCCTTTATTTTCTGCATCTACCGCACCATTCTTCAACGTGTGATATGGGGACGAGTTCGTGTGCTTGATCTTGAATTTTTCAAACAACTCGTCAATTAACTTGATGTTCAGATCTCGATGTTGTCAATTTCAATTGACTTTGGACACCGTATGCACGATGATGCCTCACTTGATGAGACGTTCAACCACCTTGGCTGTAATTGATGCCAATGTGATGGCTTCGGCACACTTGGTGAAGTACTTGATGGCCACTGGTATGAATCTGTGACCAATGGATGCCTTTGGAAAGATCATATCGATGCCCAGATCCTTCCTCATGAAGTATATATATGGATTAGGCAAGGACGTCCTTGTGAATGACTTTATCATGGTGTCATTTTTCTTCCGGAGAGACATTGTTCCTGAAGACAGAAATAGAGGGAGGTTGACGTTAATGTCAAAGCATGCATATGATGACAGAGAATATTGAGATCACAATGAATGAAAAAAGAAGGGATTCATTATGTTCATAAATAATTTTCCCTCTTCTAGAAACAATGGGTTCAGACATATGCCCCACGGGCAATGCATCCATTTTGGATATTCTTTACTCGTTACGAAGAGAAAGCGCAAAAACGAGCATTTTCATCCACTTTGTGATATTCTCTCTTCTGGCAAGTAGACAGATGAAACTTCTGAAGGGACCTCATCATTAAGGGCTCTGATAACTGTTGAAAACAAGCTTGAGCATGAATGTCTACATCTTTGGTCAGGATCCAGGATCCTTTGCGACAGACCGAAAAGTAATACATTGCAGATTTGAAGCTTGACCGAGAAACACATAAGTAGTGCATGAAGCTTCATCAAGGTTGATTTGTTGCCTTCATTATGGACCGCACGTTAAGGCACGACTTGGTATGTTGAATTCTGAGAGATTGCGGTAGCCATGACCATTTTGGTGCTGAAAAGAGTGAACACTCGACCTGGGAGGTCGTGTTGACGGATTTATTGTTCCGTTCGGGTGGTCATATCTCGCAGACCCCCTCTAGATGGATGATCCCCTTTTTATATGTTTTGGTGGCCAAGACATTGAATATCACATGAGTTAGAAACCCTGACAGAGTAGTCTGGCATATTTGCCACATTCGTTTTGAAATCACGGGTACGCACGGGGCTTGATCACGTCAGACGTATCTGTAAGAAAACGAAAATTAGAATTTGAAAGAACACAATATTGATGTATAATTAGAAAATATAGCAATAAATTCCGTTGATTTCGCAGACGAAGGCGTGTCTCTAGATGTTGAATTTTGGGACTGCGACGGTCATGAATGTATGTGCGATGTAAAAGCGATGAGACGCTTGATTTAGGAGGTCATGTCGCCGATGTATTGTTCCTTTTGTCTGATCTTTACTCGCAAGGTCTTTTTTAGCTCGATGATTCTCTCTTCATCTTCTCGAGGTGGCGGAGCCGCTGGACATCGTATGGGTTTTAGGAACCCAGACAGGGAAATCTTGTCATCTTCCTTCATTTTTTCTTTTTGAACGAAATCATGAGTACGTTTGGAGCTTGCTTGCGCCAGATGTACCTGTAATAAAAAGACAATTAGAGTTAAGAATACACGATAATGAATCATGATTTTGAGAATATATCCATCAATTATGTCGCGTTCGCAGAAAGAGGCGCGACTAAAGATGCTGAGTCTGGGAGACTGCGACATCCATGAATGCTTGGGTACTAGCGACAAGGCGCTTGAACTTTGAGGCCACGTCGAAGACAGATTGTTCCGTTCGGAAGGTTGTGACTCGCATGGTCCCTTTTAGATGGACAACCCTCTCTTCATTTTCTCGAGGTGGTGGAGCCTTTGGATATCACATGAGTTAGGAACCCTAACAAATGACTCTTTTTTAGTTGCCCCGTTTTTTCTATTCGAACGAAGTCACGAGCATGTTTGGGGCTTGTTTGCGCCAGATGTACTCGAGATGTTGAAGTATGGATACTACGACTGCCATGACTGCCTGGCGTTGAAAAAGCGATGATACGCTTGACTTTTGAGGCCATGTTGGCGAGGAACTGTTCCGTTTTGGTGATCCCATCTCCCAAGATCTCCTCTAGCTAGATGATCCCCTCTTCATTTTATTGAGGTGGCGAAGGCGCTGAATATCACATGGGTTCAGAACCATGGCGAATGACTCTTGTTTGGTTACCCCATTTGTTCCACTTGAACGAAGTCACAAGTATGTTTGTGGCTTGTTTGTGCCAGATGCACCTGTGGGTGCCTCTCGACTATTTCACAAAATTCTGCGAGCATATGGATGCCCGCCCCTTCTATACATTAAACTGTAAGTTTCAAAAAACGTGCGCAAAATCCGTAGTTAATACGGCATGTTCATAGCTTCGCACTGTGTGAGATTTTTGCTCTATCAGGACGGTATTTCTAGTTTCTCGAACAACAACGGAACCTTACCCCTATAGAGAATCACCTAGATAGAAGATCATGGGCCCATACCTATTATTGAGTTGAGTTTCTTAGGTGCGTGCCGGCAGTCCAACCGCTCCGGGCGCATTCCCCTACTAAACTCCCTAAGCTTTTAAAATACTCGATGTCCAAGTGGGTGATGGTAACCAGTGTGGTGTGTGTGGGAAAGAATTTAAAGCATTCAAAATAAGAGATTAGAAACTGAACACACGAATAAACCGTCAAAACGGATATGGTACAAATTTTCATTTAAACAGAAATGACAAACACAACAAGCCTAAACCCTCTTAAATAGAGATCTCCAGCAGAGTCGCCAAAATGTCGCACGTCGGATCCGGCCAACGCTCTCGGAAAAGAGCGGGTTTTGAAAAATATGGTATTTGGATCGGCGAACGGCGGGATCGGTCGAATATGTAATTATCAACCGAATCGCGGAAAGATGAAAGAGTCGCCACCGATTAATTAAAGGCTAATCAGAATCCTAAATTTTCCTAGGGTACATGATACTGACATCCTAGGGCTTGAAATGGTCTGCGCCCAGAGGTTCGGGTTCGGGGGTTTGATTGCGTATTAAAAGCTCGCAAGCTATAAATTCGCCCTTTCGTTACTTTGGTTTGTCTTGTCTTGTTTAAATTTTCATCTAAAATATCCACTTTGAGGGCTGAATTGCAAGTATCAAAAAGTTCATGGCCGAGTTGCAATTATCAAGAAAATTAGGGCCAAATTGCAATTATCAAAATGTTTATGCGCCGAAATGTAATTATCAAAAAGTTCATGAATGAACCGAATATGACTTTTAAAATGTGTTCAAATAGCCATTGAACTTCCATGGAATGATTTGTGACAATTAACAAAGATTTGGGGACACTAGGAACGATCCTGGGTTAAAATGTAACAATCGAAAAAGTTCGGGGCTGAACTGCAAACAACTTTTAAAACATGTTAAAATGACCATGAACTTCACTGGACTGATTTGTAACACTTAGTAAGGTTTTGAGACAAATAAAGTAATACAAACACATATAAAACTTATAATGAAATATGAAAAATATGAAATATGTACATATATAAAATTTAAAGGTAATATAAATGACAAATAAGTGAAATAAACAGATATATGACTTAATAATGTGTAAACACATAAGGAAATGACAATAAGTAATATAATATATATAAAACTTATATATAATATAAATGACAAATAAGTAAAACATATATATATATATAAAAAACTTGTAGATAATAGAAATACATAATATGTATATATATATATATATATAAACACCTAATTTTGGACAACGTGCGACACGCGTGACGTGTGGCGCGCCTAAATGAGGAAATGTCTAAATTTGGCAAGTCGCGAAGCTTCCAAAGATGCTCAGAGCAATATTATGATAGTTATTTGTATTTATTGCAGAAAATATTTGTTGAATATTTAGTATTAAATTTCTGAATATTTAGCATTTATTAGCAAAATAAATTAACAATATTTGTTGTTTAGATTAGACTAGGCCTTGATTAGTATAAATATGGGTGGTGTTTACATGTAAAGGAGGGAGATTAAGACATAAAAATAAAATTCTCGACAGAGACTTAGAAATTACTGTTTGTTTAGTTATTATTATTATTATTTTATTATTTATTTGCATCTATCATCTTCTTCTGCAACAGGGAGCCCCGCCATCCGCCATTGAAGCACCACCGTGCAGTCCTCGGCTCCGGTTGCGTCGACCAATAGCAATTCCCGAGTCCAGCCTTCCCGATCACTTTTCTCCGAGACTAGTCCGACAGTAGTTGATTCAGACCATCCCCAGCCTCACCCCATCCTCCAACACCACGACCTCGTACCGCCGCGCTGACCGCCGCCATTACCGGAGTCGAAGCTCGTCCCACTGCCCATCGCCTTCTTGCCGGCTGGTTGCTGCTGCTTTGAGTTTTTGGACATGGAAGCTCCATCCAGCCGGTGACCAGCTGCAGCCACGCTGTCCCTGAACCACGGACAGCAGTCCTCCGGTGAGCTACCAACAGTCGTCAAATCTCCAAGATTTCTGCCCGTTGCCCAGTCCTTGAGCACCGACTCGCTCCGCCCTACGGTGTTGCCCTCTCCAATTTGATTTATCACCGTAATTCGTCCCTCACTGTTGTCACCCGGAGCTCGCCTAAAGCTCGACATCGCCGGAGTCCGTTGCTACTGTTCGTGCCGCCCCTGCTGAGCCCGTAGCTGGAATCCTGCCTCGCCGGAGATTGCTGCTGCTGGACCGGAGTTTGCCTGCCCGTCGCCGGAGCTCCATCGTTGCTGCCCATACCCGCCGGCCACTGCTTGGTCCATCTGAGAGGACAACGGTGAGTCCCTGCTGTTTATTTTTAAATAATTATTATTATTGTATATTATTTTTTAATTACTTAATTATTCAGTATTTATTCCCTATTATTCATGTTTATTATTAAACCGTGTTAATTAGATAGTTTAGATGTAGGTCTAATTAGATGACGATTTTATTGTATAGATGTATATGACATGCAATCATTAAATTGTATCATGATTTTGAGTATGTTTAGTTTCGTTTAGGTTTTAACCCAGTTAGGAGTTTTAGATGTTTAATAGTTTTTCATGCTTAGATTTGTCGTTAATGATAGTTTCACATAAAAATTAGTTTTATTTATAACGTTAGATTAATTCGACGTAACGCATGTTTAAATTTTAAAATTGGCAAATAGGTTAATTAAGTACCGAAAGGGCGTGATTAGGAAAAATATATATTTTTTTAATTCGTAACAGAACTCCCGAACTCAAATTTTGGATCGCAGACCGATTTAATACCTAGGTGTTTAATTCATTATTCGCTTAGATAATTTAGGATTCTAGTTAGCCTTTATTAGCTAGTGGCGACTCTTTTCAAAATCCACTTAATTTTCAAAACGTAATATTGTCTTAGGTCGGATTTTAGGTCCGACAATTTGGCAACTCTGCAGGGGAAGTTAGAGGGTTCGGGCTCATTATATTCGCTTATTTGCCATGTCTTTTAATTTAATTTAATTTAATTCTTTTTTCTCTTGTTTAGTCTAACTTTGTTTTTTTACAGGTACAAAGTGTAGAATTTAAACTAACTTTTTTGTGGCATTGTTTGAACTCGCACAAACCACTTTAGTGTAATATCAAAAATGCCTAAATTCCAGGGCAACTAGGAACCCCGGAGAGTTAGTAAGGGTACGACTGCGCGGCCGAGCCGCCGGAACGACTCAGAACAACTCCACTCGCTTGTGAATGTCCTGTGATCCCTGTGATGGAGAGAGGAAACCACCTTGTCGGGAGCCTATCAGTGGAACCTACCTTGTAGAGCAAAGCCACACATTTTTTACCCCCTAACATGTCGTGTTTTATCCGTGTTTTTGTTGTTGTAAAGGTTATCAGGTAAATAACATTGTTTTTATAACTTTTATTTCTTATGCATTCATCTTATTGCATTTTTTTAAAAAAAATAAAAACATTTTCAGCTAAGTAATTAGTTATTTATTTGGCCAAAAAAATTAGTTATTTAAATGTAGAATTTTTATTTTCAAACATGCATTTCATGTGCATTGATTTTTTTTTAAAAAAAAAAAACCTCTTACTTGAATTTTTAATTTCGAACTTGTGTTTCATACGCATTATTTTTTTTAAAAAAAAACTCTTCAGGTAAGTTGTAATTTTGGTTGCGCGTCACATATGCAAAAAAAAAAAAAAACATTTTTTAGGAAAAATTGTAATTCAACTTTAGCTATTAGAGCTTCTAATTTCGAAAGTGCATTCCATATGCATCATTTAAAAAAAAAATTTAACTGAATTGTTTTATTTTTAATAATGCATCCAATATGCATTAATTAAAAAAACTTTTTAGATAAATAGTAAGCTCTCTTAGTTTTAGGGTTCTTTGTTTAAAAAACATTTTACCTGATTTTTTTTATCAAAAGACGTGCATCTCATATGCATTATTTTCGAAAAACCTTTCAAGTAAATTGTAATATTTCTTAGTTATATAACTTTTATTTTTAAGTTTGCATCTTGTATTTATTTTTTTGCAAAAATAAAAAAATTCACCTGATTTTTTAATTTTGAGCAACCAAGATGCGTTGATTTTTTTTTTCCTCGTTAAAAAAAAAAACAAAAAAATATTTTCAGGAAACTTGTAATTTTTCTTAACTGTTGTAAACACCTAATTTTGGACCACGCGCGACACGCGTGACATGTGCGTGCTAAATGAGGAAATGTCTAAATATGACAAGTTGAGAAGCTTCCAAGAATGCTCCTGTGCAAAATTAGGATAGTTTATATATTTATTGTAGTGTATATTTTCTGAATATTTGTATTAAGTATTCAGAATATTTAGAGTATATTAGGAGAATAAATCAGTATTATTAATGCTTAGATTAGACTATACCAGACACTATATATAGGAGTTTATCTCTACATTGTAATGGGGGAGAACAATCGACAGAAAAAAAGAAAAGACATCGAAGAAAGTTATATAGTGTTCTTGTTTCTTTATTACTTCTCGGACTCGAAGTCTTACTACGGCAGAATTTTCTGGGCCATCTGTTCTCCTCACAAGTTAATCTGGTCGATAGTCACAGAAATTCTTCTACTTGTGTCCACCAATTTTCCCTTTTTTTCATTTGAAATATTAATTATTATTTAATTGTCTAATGGTTAAAGAAAGATAAGAGCACATTCAATCAATTTGTTTATATTGTATATTAATGGGTTGAGTTTTGTCACGTTGCATCTTACTATTTCGTGACTTGATTTTGCATATCAGAGGAATTGCTTCACATTTATTCATTTTTTATTCCTATTTTTTTTTACATGTGAGTATATTTCTTAAATCATCTACCATGTAGCGAGTTTTAGGGAAAATTAGTGTACAATATTGATTTTAACGTACGACTTAATTTTTTCTAATTAACGTAATGATTTTTCATGTAATTTTCTCAAAGAAAATGGTCATATATGTAAATTGAGTACCGAAAGGGCGGAATTGTAAACAATGTTTTATTTCCGTAATAGAACCCCCGAACCTAATCTCTGACCGTAGACCGATTTTATACCTATGTGTTCAATTCGTTATTCCCTAGGTAATTTAGGTTTCTAGTTAACCTTTAATTAACTAGTGGTGACTCTTTCAAAATCCACGTTTTCAAAACGTAATTGCCTTAGGTCAGATTTTAGGTCTGACAACTGAAGAAATTTCATTTCAAGTATGCATCTCATGTACATCTCATAGGCAATGTTTAAGGAAAAACAATTTTTTTTGATAGATTGTAAATCTTCTCTTAGTTGTTGAGCTTTTAACTCCAAGCATGCATTGCATTTCTTTTTATAAAAAAAACTTTACTTGGATTTTTCATTTTGTACATACATTCCATATGTATCAATCAGGTAAAATGGTTGTAAGTTGTAAGTTTCTTATCAGTAGAACTTTAACTTCCGAGCATGCATGAGCATTTAAAAAAACTCAAAGTGTCGTTCGTTTTTATCCAAGGCGTATTGCACTTTTTCGGCTAGATCGTCTCAATCTTCGCATGAGTTAGCGTTTTTAAAAAGAGATTTGATTCTATTTTTTGAGAAAATAGTTTAAATGTGCAGTTGAGTGCGACCATTCGAGTTTAAAAAAAGGACAATAAAATCTTTTTGAAAAAACTTTGTTTTGAACATCTGTCCTGCGTTCGAGCCAGATAGTGTACTCATCGAACGCCATGATAGTGCAAAACACCTTAGATCATAAATTTTGATTCATTTTCAGAAAGTAATAAAAAATATGAAATGAATGACATTAGAGCTTTCAAAAAAAGTCATGCATGATTTCTCGTATTCTCTAGACTGATTTTTCATTCACTCTTTTCAGGTACCCTTGGTTAAGGTATCATGTACATATAAGTTATGCCGGCTAAATGGGGCAACAAAAAAGAACGTGCAGCCATCCACTTGCACGAAGCACAAACTGCGCATTCGGGATATCTAATGCCAGGTACAATAATTTGTACTTGATTGTTTCCTTGAGATTTGAGTGTCCCTACTCTTTTTGCAGGTCAGACGACCGCTTCAACCAAGTCCGCATCCAATGTGAAACGTTTAAACCCTACAGCGGTAACCATGGGGCATCTCCCATTGAGATCAGGCATGTCTGGAAATTGGAAAATGTTAAGAGATCATCAAGAATCCCGTGAAGATTCAATGCGCCGATCAATGTAGCTTGAATCAATCATCTGAGTCATTTTCTGAAAAAGTTTTAAAAATTTGAAGATTTCAATTCGCCACTAGGGGCATGTACTTTCCAGCATGTGTACATATACAAGTTGTGGAGCAGGAGAATCAGGACATGCAGCAGGTCCAGTCGTATAGCCAACACATTGCCCACTAGAAAGATCCGACACCCAGGTAAGAGAACATGTGATCAACTTTATCCATGAAATGTGACTGTCTCTTTTCTCTTTTTGCAGCTCGGAAAAATCATTCAAATTGAGACCCTTGATGCACTTATCTCACCCGCGGATCTTTGCTCATTGACCATGCTTGCATCGACCGACGAACTTGTCCTAGATACGTCAGAAGCTCTAGTTTCCATATGTGACTTGCCTGGCCAAACTCCACATCATCCACGTGTGATCCTCAACCAAGTCATACATTCGTTATGCGGCGAAGTCTAAACTCGTCAGTGCTAACCGTGGGGCATCCCCAGATGAGATTGAGCAATAGCCGGGGCACTTGAGAAGCCGATAGAAGAAATCATTGCCTATGTCATCCATTGGTCGTAGAGTCAATCCAGGGCGTCGACACGACTGACATATTTTGACTCAATCAGCTGAGTCCTTCTCAAGAAGATGTTTTGAATTAAAAATTTCCAATTTGCCACTAGGGGCATGTACATAATTGTTGTTGATTATTTTCGTTAAATTTTCTTTTTTCAAAAAAAGTAAAAAAGCAAAAAAAAAAAATCAATTTTCTTTAGGGTCAGAGCTGCCCTTTAATTGGCTACCGAGAAAAATAAAGACAGTGTCCATGCGAATCTTGTGAGAGCATGAAGAAATAAAAGGGTCACAGTTGTCCCTAAGTCAACTACAAATAAAAAGGGTCACAGTCGTCCCTAAAACGACTATAAAGAAAGGGCCACAGCCACCCTTCAAATGGCTACAAATAAAAGAGTGACCCCGCGAACCCTGTGAGGGCGAGAGAATAAAAAGGGCCACAACCACCCATAAAATGGCTACACAAAAAGAGTCATCCCGCGAACCCGGTGAGGGCGGGAAAATAAAAGAAAGGGTCACAGTCGTCCCTCTAAACGGCTACAATCAAAAGAGCGCTCCCGGAACATCGATGGCGGGTATTAAGTGAAAGGGCCACAACCACCCTCGAAATGGTTACATAGAGAGAGTGTTTCCCGAATCAGAGACGAGGAATGAAGGGCCACAGCCACTCTCCAAATGGCTACAATCAAAAGAGCTCCCGCAACATTGAAGATGGTGAGAAAAGGGTCACAGTCTCCCTCCAATTGGTACAAATACTCCCGCATCGAGGCGGAAAATAAAGTACGAGTCACAGCCACCGTTTAATCGGCTACCATATAAAGAGTGCTTTGGCTAGGTTGAAAACCCGAAAGGGCGGCCTAGGCAAAATCAGGAAATGAGAGGCATGGTTGCAAATTTAGAAATTGCAATCATGGCAAAAGGAGAGAAAAAAAACTGAGGGGCACGGTCGGAAATCTCTCAATCGACCGAGGCAAAAGGAGAGAATATGAGAGAAATTTAAAAAAAAAAAAAAAAAGATCCCGCTAGATTGTCGCACTATGCACAATTTAGGCAAAAATTAGGGACATACATTCATGCGCAAGCGTATTTTCTACGACACGGCGTCTTCCAAAATCAACTTCACGGCAAGCGGGACGGTTACAGTATGCTCTCGCGAGTAACCATTCAAGGATGAGTAGGACTGTTACAGTCTGTTCCTACGAGTCAACTTCACGGCAAGCGAGACGGTTACAGTCTGCTCTCGCAGGTCGCATTCTAAGGATAAGTAGGACTGTTACAGTCTGTTCCTACGAGTCAACTTCACGGCAAGCGAGACTATTACAGTCTGCTCTCGCAGGTCACATTCTAAGGATAAGTAGGACTGTTACAGTCTGTTCCTACGAGTCAACTTCACGGCAAGCGGGACGGTTACAGTCTGCTCTCGCAAGTCACCATTCAAGGATGAGTAGGACTGTTACAGTCTGTTCATACGAGTCAGCTTCAGGGCAAGCAGGACGGTTACAGTCTGCTCTCGCAAGTCACCATTCAAGGATGAGTAGGACTGCTACAGTCCGTTCCTACTAGTCTCAGGACAAACAGGACGGTTGCAGTCTTCTCTCGCGAGTCACCATTCAATGATGAGTAGGACTGTTACAGTCTGTTCCTACAAGTCACAGCTGACAATCAGGATCTGAAGTTTTCCAGCTTTCTGAGAGTCACCCCCGATGAACGAAGCTGTAGTATTCAGCCTTCGCAAGTCTCGCCACTGGAGGCTTTTCCTTGTCACTCGCCACTGGAGGCATCGTCGATTGAAGTTTTACTTTACTGCACGCCACTGAAGTCTTTTATTTCCATACGCCACTGGAGGCTTTTCGTTACTACACGCCACTGGAGGCTTTACTTTTACGCACCGCCAACGGAAGCACCGTCAACAGGGGCACCGCCGACCGAGGCTTTACTTTTCCGCACCGCCACTAGAGGCTCTTATTTACCGCACTGCCGCTAGAGGCTCTACATTTCGCACGCCATTGGAGGCGTTACTTTTTCGCACCCACCGAAATAAGCCAGGAGTTCCCTTGAAGACTCGAAAGAAAGAAAGACTTATCATCCAAAATTCAGTGTTTCCTTGTCTTTGGACGAATCCTCTCGAACATGTTTTACGGGAATCCGCCCAAAGAGGGGCAAACTATAAACACTTAATTTTGAACCACATGCGACACGCGTGACGTGTGGCGCACCTAAATGAGGAAATGTCTAAATTTGGCAAGTCGCGAAGCTTCCAAAGATGCTTAGAGCAATATTAGGATAGTTATTTGTATTTATTGCAGAAAATATTTGTTGAATATTTAGTATTAAATTTCTGAATATTTAGCATTTCTTAGCAAAATAAATCAACAATGTTTGTAGATTAGACTAGGCCTAGATTAGTATAAATATGGGTGGTGTTTACATGTAAAGGAGGGAGATTAAGACATCATAAATAAAAGTCTCGACAGAGACTTAGAAATTACTGTTTGTTTTATTATTATTATTTTTATTATTATTATTATTTTATTATGTGTTTGCATCTATCATCTTCTTCTACAACAGGGAGCCCCACCATCCGCCATTGAAGCACCACCGTGCAGTCCTCGGCTCCGGCTGCGTCGACCACTAGCAATTCCCGAGTCCATCCTTCCCGATCACTTTTCTCCGAGACTAGTCCGACAGTAGCTGATTCAGACCATCCCCAGCCTCACCCCATCCTCCACCGCCACGACCTCGTACCGCCGCGCTGACCGCCGCCAAAACCGGAGTCGAAGTCCCACTGCCCATCGCCTTCTTGCCGGCTGGTTGCTGCTGCTTTGAGTTTTTGGACATGGAAGCTCCATCCCGCCGGTGACCAGCTGCAGCCACGCTGTCCCTGAACCACGGATAGCAGTCCTCCGGTGAGCTACCAGCAGTCGTCAAATTTCCAGGATTTCTGCCTGTTGCCCAGTCCTTGAGCACCGACTCGCTCCGCCCTACGGTGTTGCCCTCTCCAATTCGATTTATCACCGGAATCCGTCCCTCACTGCTGTCACCCGGAGCTCGCCTAAAGCTCGACATCGTCGAAGTCCGTTGCTGCTGTTCGAGCCGCCCCTGCTGAGCCCGTAGCTGGAATCCTGCCTCGCCGGAGATTGCTGCTGCTGGACCGGAGTTTGCCTGCCCGTCGCCGGATCTCCATCGTTGCTGCCCATACCCGCCGGCCACTTCTTGGTCCATCTGAGAGGACGACGGTGAGTCCCTGCTGTTTATTTTTAAATAATTATTATTATTGTATATTATTTTTTTTTAATTACTTAATTATTCAATATTTATTCCCTATTATTCATGTTTACTATTAAACCGTGTTAATTAGATAGTTTGATGTAGGTCTAATTAGATGACGATTTTATTGTATAGATGTATATGACATGTAATCATTAAATTGTATCATGATTTTGAGTATGCTTAGTTTCGTTTAGGTTTTAACCCAGTTATGAGTTTTAGATGTTTAATAGTTTTTCATGCTTAGATTTGTCGTTAATGATAGTTTCACATAAAAATTAGTTTTTTTTTATAACGTTAGATTAATTCGACGTAACGCATGTTTAAATTTTAAAATTGGTAAATAGGTTAATTAAGTACTGAAAGGGCGTGATTAGGAAAAATATATATTTTTTTAATTCGTAACAGAACACCCGAACTCAAATTTTGGATCGCAGACCGATTTAATACATAGGTGTTTAATTCGTTAGTCACTTAGGTAATTTAGGATTCTAGTTAGCCTTTATTAGCTAGTGGCGACTCTTTTCAAAATCCACGTTTTTCAAAATGTAATATCACCTTAGGTCGGATTTTAGGTCCGACAATATATATATATAGTGCAAACTGAAAGAACAGAAAATAATAAAACGCTACATTGAAAGTGATGGGTGTTAAACCAACTTGCACTTTATTTATGCTTGAAATGTAAATACAACTTTTGATTAAGCGGTACTTACATTGAGTTGTTTCCGGGCTCGTGACGCGTGGAACCGAACCACAAATTATCGAGTGAGTAATGTATATTACACTCTCAAACTCAGCACTGTTACTTAGGCTCTCTTTGATTTTTTTTTTGCTTAATACTCAGGCCCCCCTTCGATACAGTCACTTACCCTCCTATTTATAGGGAAGTTTATTTGAATTTTATTTTTTATTTATTATATACAATGCAACTTGAAGTATGGGAGTTACTATGGACAAGAAGTGGGTAAACAAAGCATGGGGTGAGAGGTAAGGGGATAGGGGTGGGACGTGGCCTTTCCATGGCCACGACCATTCATCTTTATTTTTTATTTTTATTTTTATAAACTTATATATATATATATCACATATTATGTGATATTATATCTATACCTAAGCTTAATTATTATTTTTTTGTTTTCTTAATAATAATACTACTAATATTTTACTACTCTTTTATTTGGATTTTTCAGATCACTCGATTATTCCCGATTCGGTTCCACACGTCACGGTATTTTCCGACCCCTGTCCTAAATCATGTGTTTACACTTTTCCACTAGATAAAGAGGCATTGGATGTATATGAATTTTCAAAATCAAGCATAAAGCTGATGGAACTGTTAAAAGATTTAAGGCGCGATTAGTAGCCAAATGTTATAATAAAGTGGAAGGTATTGACTATTTAGAGACATTCTTCCTGGTAGCCATGATAAATACTGTGAGAACAGTACTTGATGTTGCAGCATTACACAAATGACTTTTATTTCAGTTTGATGTCTACAATATTTTTCTTCAGGGGGATATTTCTCAAGAGGTATTCATGGAAGTGCCAAAAGGATCTGGCAGTCATGGGGGAGTCACAAGTATGCAGATTGCTCAAATCACTCTATGAATTGAAGTAACCTTCACGTCAGTGGAACTTAAAACTTAAAAAGGAATTGTGTACTCATGGTTACTGTAAAAAAATTGGATTACTCATTATTCACAAAGATCATTGGCAACAAAGTGGCCATTCTCTTTGTCTATGTAGATGATATACTAATCACAAGAAATGACTCTGCACTCATTGAAGAATTGAAGTAAGTTTTTTTCTGGGAATGGAAGTTGCAAGAGGAGAGAAAGGAAACATATTAAATCAAAGGAAAAATTGTCTAAAGCTTGTAGAAGAAACATGATTATCATCAAGAAAGCCTTTCAGTACACCAATGGAATAAAAGCAAAAGATTACTTCACTTGAATATGATAAGTTGTTCCAGACAGGAGAAGATGATGAATCCTACTCAGAAATTAGTGGGTACAAGAGGTTAAATAGAAGGTTGTTATATCTTACCTTTACAAGATCTAATATCAGCTTTGCTGTCCAAAATCTGATTCATTTCATGCATTCTCCATAGAAATCTCACATGGAAGCAACTTTGAGGATAATGAGATATGTCAAAGAGCAGTCTAGGTTAGGATTATTTTTTATTATCAATAATGATCTCTCTATGAGAGCATATTGTGATTCAAATTTGGGGACTTGCAAGATAACAAGAAGATCTCTTACATGGTATTGCATCAAGCTAGGAGAAGTTATAGTATTCAGGAAAGTTAAAAAAACAAGAGACATTCTCTTTATCATTAACATAAGCTGGATACATAAGCATGAGGTTAGAAATTGCATACGTGGTCTGGTTGAAGGGCTTGTTATATGAGCTGAATCAAGGAGTTGTAGGGCCAGCCAAGATGTTTTGCGAAACAAAGCAGCTCTACAAGTTGCATATAGAACTTGATTGTCATTTTGAAAAAAGAATGGATTCAGAAAATGCTTGCATCTACCTTTCATGTCAGAACAGATGAGCAAATAGCAGACATTTTCACTAAAGTCCTTGGGAAATCTCAACATGAATATTTGAGATCAAAGCTAGAACTTAAAAATATATTTGAGACACGGCTGCCGTGAGGGGGAGTATTAGAGATTACGTTGTAATATGTAGTTCTCTTTATGATAGCTTTACTTAGTTGTTTCTAGAAGCAGATAACTTACTTAGGAACTAAGTGAATGATGTAACATTAATAGAAATGATATAACTACAATTCCCTTGTAATACAATAGTTGAGTTGAATGAATGAAATCATTTTCCCTCTAAAACTCTCTCTCTATAACAAATTCTCTCTCTAGATTTCCACTTTAATCAGAGAGAGCTTCATCTGACGCTTTAGGAGATGAACCCTTCGCTCTGCTTGTTAGATTACGGGGAGTAATCACTACGGATACTAAATCATGGTACATGCTAGTAATCGAAATTATGCAGCGGAAGATTCGCACATACATCAAACGTGATCCGTAGTCCCTAGATCCTTCTGTAGGGAGTTCATGATCCACCGGACGGCACGCGTAGAGGTTCTGGTTAAGGAAGCCCTACATGGTATAGTCTCCACAGCAAAGCCTCAGATCGATTCTTGGCACGGGGACAGATCTCTGAAGTGTTTGCTTAGAACGCAAATTGGCACACCTTGGGTGAAGCAAATGTTCGGCCGAAATACTTAAGTGTGGGGGGGGGGGGGGGTTTCTCTCTAAAACACTCTAATGAGGGAATAGTGATTAACCCTAAAAATCCCCTAACACCATGTGTTTATAGGAGGAGCAAAGTGGACAAAAGTCCACTTTGCCCACACCATTATTTCGGCCGGCCATTATGCATAGGGAGGCCCAATTTTGGGCCTCTCATGTCAATTGGGATTTGAGTCTAGCCCAATTACCCTAATGTGATATATACCTAATTTCCTTAGGTAAACTATACATATTATGGGCTACCAATTACGGCGCCCATCACCATATGCTTACAGCTCCCACTCACCGGAATGAGAGGGTGCCTGTTAATGTATTGTCGTCCAAATCTGCATCAACATTTCACTCCTTCGATCTGGTCCTTACTTCCGAATAGTTCATATGAGGTTTGCCGTGACCGGCGGGTATGACGGGCATCGTGCTACTCATCTGTCAGGAGTATTGTAGCGCCCGGAACGTTGATTCCCTTTTCTCTAATCAACCTGTTATAAACATCATTTATATTGTACCGCGATGTATCCTAGGTAAACTAATAATTCTCCTTTTGCCTAGTTTCCACATAGGAACACTTCTGCAAGGCATCCGTACATGTATTCACAACCTTCAACTAATATCTGGTTGGTGGCCACCTAGTGAACACAAGAGTCGGTGAATTATAGATGTACTTGACCATCCCCATCGCTCATATCCTTAGTCAAACCCAACCGGTTTCCAAAGACGTGGTCACTGGGATTTTTTGTTCTGCACTACGCTCGTACGTCGGGAAGCGAGCATTGGGCCTGACCTTAGATATGAGTTCCGAGTCCGTGAAGATACTTTAGGTGCCTCTTCATAAGGCTCCTGGGATCAATAACACGCTCGAGGTGAAGAAGTTTGCGCCCGCCAGAATCACGAGGATTCCTTCATAGCACAACCGAGCTGTGACCCCGTGGTCGTACGTGGCACGCGTAGTATGAAGCACGCGTTGACAGCATACCTGAACCTTTTGGGTTGACAGGAAAGGGATATGTCAATCATGCTATCACAGATTCTCATCTGGCCCAGAATGTGGTTAAATGACGAACGAAGTTCATCACGGCGATATGAAAAACGAAGATCATGTCGAGTTACTTCGAGACTAGATAATCGTCTTGCTTAATCAGGTTTATCCCCCTGACTCTTAGCCAGTCTTGCTTGGTAGAAGCCTCCATCCACCGCAAGACGACAGTACCTGTGTGACGAGGTAATGCCCACATTCGACATAGTTTTGGCAGAGGATTGCGTCCTCCTACGACTTAGTTTATAGACCGTAAATTTGATTTAATCAAAACATTATGACGTCGATTGATCATAAATTCAGTTGAAATTCTTCCGCTTATAAAAAGTAACTTTATAATATCAAAATGTTATCACAGATACATGTCATTTCTAAACCCTACGCAATCCAAGCAGGTTTACATGCTTTTCAAATATGTCCCTGCGTAGTGGTTTTGTTAATGGGTCCGCCCGCTACCATGTTATTGGTGGACAAGTATTCCATAGTGATTATATTGTCTACTACCATTAAAATTTAGCATGAAATTATTTCTCATCAATGTGTTTGGTCTTACTACGGTACTTCTGATTCTTAACTGCTACAATGGCTGCTTGACTGTCAGAGAAGACCTTTACAGGTTTATTCTCGACATCGCCACAACGCAGCGCAGTTAGAAGCCTTTTGAGCCAGACCGCTTCCTGTGCATTCTTAGAGAGAGTTACGAATTCCGATTCCATCGTGGACAGCGCGACACATGTTTGCTTCTTGCTCGTCCATGAAATGGCGGCATTAGCAAGGAGGAATGCTCCTCCTGTGGTGGACTTACGATCATCTGGATCGCCACCACGGTCGGTGTCAATGTAATCGGTCAATTCTAACTTCCTGCCCTTATAGCGCAGTTCGTAGTCAGTAGTACCTTTTCAGATAACGAGTTATTCGTTTTATAGTCTTTAAATGTTGATGACCAGGATCTGATAGGAAATGTTCTACTAGACCTATGGCGTAACAGATATCCGGACGGGTGCATTGCATGGCGTAGAAAAAACTACCGACCATGCTAAAACATCCCGCACCCGTTATCTATTTATGCTCTACCAGGTTCTTGGGGCCGTCACGTTTTGACAGTGCGCACCCAAAAAAAATTGGCGTTTCCACGGATTTTGGCATCCTGTAATCTAAATCTTTTCAACAATTTGTTGATATAAGCTTTTTGAGATAGACATGATTTTCAGGTAGCCCGATCTCTGGCAGAATCAATGCCTAATATATACATGGCCTCTCCCATGTCCTTCATCTCAAATACAGATGCCAACCAGGACTTTGACTTATTCATATATCTCATGTCGTTTACAGCAATAAGTATGTCGTCCACGCATAAGGTTAAGATGACATACTTAGACCTGGAGGTCTTATAATACACACATGGATCCTTGTGATAAACTCACAGATCCGTTTCCTACGATTTCCTCGTGGAATCCGCGGTACCATTGCCGTGACGACCATTTAAGAACGTAGATGGATCTTTGGAGTTTACAAAATTTACGTTCGTCACCAGGGGTAATGAAACCCTCCGGTTTCTCCATGTAGATCTCTTCCTCTGGGTTTTCGAGGAGGGATGCGGTCTTAATACATACTCGGTGCAGTTCGAAATCGAGACCTGCGACCAGGACCATAAACGGCCCTCCACCGTGTTTTTACGCACATGTGGTGAGTATGTTTTGTCAAAGTCCATTCCGTGAATTTAGGTATAGTCTTTCACAACAAGTCGAGCTTCGTATAGCTCGACCTTTACCATCAGCGGTGAGCCTTCTTTCAGGACTCACCCTATCCTTATGCCCATGTGGTTAGAAGGTAAATCAACTATAGACTTTAATGGCTTTCATTTATGCGATCTCTTCCATTTATTATTTTCCTCCATTTCTCCACTTGAGGTCTTTCCAATACATGTTGACAGACGATAGAGTGAGGCTATCACTCTTCCAGATGGGATACTTCTTTGGAGAAGTTCGACGCATTTGACATTCGTCTAGGCTTGATTATCCCGTCTTTGAGTCTTAACGCTCTCCCACTCGGAATAATGCCTCTTATCGGAGCATTTCTTCCAATTGGGATCAATTCTTCCGCTCGAGATGATGCTTCTTATCAGAGCATCACTTCTATTGGGTACAAGAGGAGTGCTTTAACCATAACCAACAACTTTCCTTATACGACTTCTCGGTCTCAGAATTTTACTTCCAAGATGAATTCCTTGATCACTAGGATCTGGAAAAAAGTTTTTCGGATCACTCCCACTGGGAACAATGGGTAGTATAGGTAGTTGTGGCATCCTCGGTTTAGCATTACGATAATCAAGTTCAACTTGATTCGTCTCAACAGAAACAGTGATTTCGTGTGGAAGGAGTTTATTCCTCCCACTGGATTTATAATGAAAATGTTCCCATTATCATTTATTATGTCATTCACTTGAGTTGCTGGTTCAAACCTCTCCCACTCGAATTAAGCGGGACCTGATGTCAATAATATCCTCTTCTGTCTAATCAAGAATCATTGTACTGAAACCGTTAATGCATCGGAAAATTCATCCTCAAGTATGTAATGTCTCATGTTCGACCACGACACTATTTTTCTAGCTGTAAACATGTATTTTCAAAGAGTAGTTCGCATAGTCCTAGATACGTGTTTAATGCGCAAATTTATACCGCATGGTGATATGATTTAACTCATTATCATTCTTCAGCTTTATGGCGGCGTGTTTTACCGATTATAATGGAACATTGTAAAACATTAATGTGAATCACTTTCTCATCATCCCATAGGGAACGTTTGGCGAAATGACTACAACATTATGTTTGCAAACTATGCCTTTAGAAGTGTGTCATTTGATTTGAATGCTTAGCCTGACTTATCGTTCAAGGCGTACAGAAGGAAAATCGTTTAACCGACTTCATCCTTCTTCGTTTGCTAACTTATTTCAGAGATTTTATCCCATCTCCGATCTGAGCATTTCAGGTTTTCACCTTATGCGTCAGTCGATACTTTTACAAGGTCGTAGTAGCTTTCGAAGCCTACTTCCTACCGATGTAAACGTTATCAATAAGTTATTTCTGAAGGAATGCAAACAAAAATTCAGCACATCATCATTTAAACACTTCATCATTAAACTCGTACTTTGAAACGATGTGTTCCGTCTTTCGAGGTCTACTTGCGCATAGCGCAATTTTACCGAGGTTCCAACCCTTGGTTAAATCGTTTCATTTCTAAATTTAATCCAATTTAATCCAATCGGTTTCGAACATGATTAACATCACAAATTATTTCATTCAATGGAGTAATAATAATAAAGAAAGAGTTTTAATTGGTTAATTCTTAGAGCTACGCAATCGATGGATTTTAATGGCATCTTGATGTTACTCAAATGTATGATTAAAATGTATGGAGTTGTTTGATTTTGCTATGTTCAATAGCATTATTGTTTCGGTTTTCTCACTTTTCGGATCGATCTCGTTTCTAGTCGAGTCGATTAATCTTGACAAGTAGAACTCATTCAAATCGAATGGTAACTACTTTATTAAAAAATTCTGAAATATCAATAACCAAAATTCAAACATAAAATTGAACAGTATGAGAAATAACCAAAATTGCAAAATCTTGATCATCCACGAAGCTTCTAAAAGATAAGGTAGAGCATTGGGAGGATTTAAACGAGACAATTTAATGTACTTTTATCACTGGCGTTCATCACACCGGATGATCGTTTGAGGACCAATAAGATGATCATGATTCATCTGCATCTTCCCTTGATCTCTTAGCAGTGAAGCGCAGAGGGACCCTCTGGTTGACCTTGTTTGCTATCAACAAATAGGGACGTGATGAATTTGGTTGATTCAACAAGTAGCCAAGTCTGTTGTCGTCAGCCAACCATGATAGATGGTACCTTTGTGCAATAATGAGTATCTTTCTCCAATTCGATCTTTAGTTCGTAAGATTTGATGTGGGTTTTACACCTGCATCTTGGGAAATAAGGGCAACATACTCAAATAGCACTCCTCTGGCTTCGGCTGCCTTACCTCAACTGAAGCGGAGTCTAATGGCGCACCAAAGTTGAAGAGCACTAAGGTTGAGTTTGAAGTCCTCCGCAACCTCTCTGTCCAAGGTTGCCAGTATCACCTCGCAAGCTCTCCGATCCATAAAGCTCCTTAACTTGTTAGGGTATGTAAGGACGCCTTTTTCATTCACCAATGTTCTCCCTTTGTTCACATCAATACAGTTTGTATATTTTTAGCGAAAATGAGTTCTCTTACATATTCACTCCACACATCATAATCCATGCCATCCAGATTGCGAGGCTTGTAGAAGGGAACCGATCTAGCCATGAAAACTAACACTTTGATAATCATGCAAAATTAGGTAGACAATAACATTTTGAAAAAGAATTGCATACACCAGATATCTATTAAAATTGAATCCGAAAAATAACGATTCATCAGTCATCTAAACCAACCGACCACCAGTAAACCAATGGAAGATGGTTGTGAAAGAGTTCACATTACCGCCGTTTTCAATCCAATAGATCAGTCTTTTAAAATGGTTTTAATCGCAAATTACCGGAACAGGAATTTTAAAACAAGCATACCCGATCTTGGCTTTCCCAAGGCCCTTTGTATTTTGGAAAATATTTCGATGAATTCACTCATGCATATATAATTCTACTAGCCATGTAAATTTCATACGCAAGTAACATTCATCAAACAAACCACACACATGCTTACGCGTCATGCGTCTAATGTTCCGAGGAACTCATGATTGCATATATAATTCTACTTCCAAGTAAATTATCAAATGCGGCTACATCCTCAACATTCTAGCATACGTATCAAACATGAATTATTCACATCCATCATACTTATTTGGCGACTGGTTTTCGATTTTAAAATAGTTTAAACATTAGGGGCTGATTTGCAATTCATGCTTATATTCAATCACACAACATTCTAGACATGAATCCTAGGCATTTCCAACCATCACAGCATGTCTATCCTAGTGCGCATTCCATATATTTAACCAGGGTTCTGCCCACAACATGCAGTATCCAGCTAGCTTGACTCAGTCAAGACAACAGTTCTAATCATGCATAAATATATATATTGAATAATACAAAATTGCAATTCAGCCCTCTAATTAATCCAGTCCCAAAATCATGTATCTCCGAGATCCATCCACATAATCGAAACAAGACATAAAAGTCTTACCGTTATGTAAATAACATCAAACCCTTGAGCACTGTGTAAGCCATTTTAGGTTCTAAACATTTGGATATTAAAATTTGACCACCTTATTTAATTTAATTGACTTGAATTCGGTTTTAAAAATTTAGTTCGCTTCAGTCAATTTCGGTCCGGTTCGGTTCGGTTCAGAAAAATACGTTTCGGGTCCGGTTCTAATTTTAAAATCTGGTTCGATCCGAACCGGTCCAATTAAAATAAGGTTTGGTTCGATTCAACACACAAAACCGGTTCGGTTAGATCCACTTAGTTACCCCGGTCCGACCCGACCCGACTAGGTCGAACCGCTTGAGAAAGTTCGGTTTTATTTCGTCCCAGTTTGACATATTGGACCGGCCCAATAGTTTAAAAATAAAAGGTTGGGCTGAAATGTTTACTAGTGACCCATGTAAGGTTGTAAAGCCCAAAAAATACTAAACTTAGCCACCAAGTAACATTTATTTTATAAAATAATTTCCAATACAATATATATACATATATATATATATATTTCGGCCAAATCACTAACACATATATATATATTTATTGCCAATATTCTATCTATAAGATTAAATCAATCAACATTATATATATAATGTAAAATTCGGCTTATATATGTTAATATATATTTATTTATTGTCAATATCTTAAATCGGGTAAAAAATATACTGACAATATATTTTCTCAATCTTTTAGGTAACTAAATCTATCAATAATATATATAACCCTATTAAATATTTAGATATATTGATAGTTATATATATTTCTATATATTAATGTGAATATATCCTAATGTTCCCAATTATAGATATATTGTTACCTTAATTAAAAATTAAAATATGGTAAACAATATTTTAATGTGTGTGTGCCGAAATTTATTTGCTTGGAGACCAAGAAATTAAAAAATTTACCTTGAAAAATCATTAAAATTTTCGGCACAAACACCAAATTAGGAACAACTGGTCAAATTTCAAGACCAAATTTTAATAAGATCTCAATCCAATGTTTGATTTTGATAAATATTACACTTTTCTTGAAGATCATGAACATCAAATTAACTAAGAACATCATGAAAATTTCGGTTTACCATCAACCTTAAAAATAAAAAATTTTAAAATTTTCTTTTAAAAATTTCGGGTTTCTTTAAATTTCAAGAACATCAATTTATCAAAACCATGAACTCTTAACACATGCTCTGATACCACTGTTAGATTACGGGGAGTAATCACTACGGATACTAAATCATGGTACATGCTAGTAATCGAAATTACGCAGCGGAAGATTCGCACATACCTCAAACGTGATCCGTAGTCCCTAGATCCTTCTGCGGGGAGTTCACAATCCACCGGACGGCACCCGTAGAGGTTCTGGTTAAAGAAGCCCTACGTGATATAGTCTCCACAGCAAAGTCTCTGATCGATTCTTGGCACGGGGACAGATCTCTAGAGTGTTTACTTAGAAAGCAAATTGGCACACCTTGGGTGAAGCAAAGGTTCGGCCGAAATACTTAAGTGTGGGGGGATGGTTTTTCTCTCTAAAACACTCTAATGAGGGAATAGTGATTAACCCTAAAAATCCCCTAACACATGTATTTATAGGAGGAGCAAAGTGGACAAAAATCCACTTTGCCCACACCATTACTTCGGTCGACCATTATGCATAGGGAGACCCAATTTTGGGCCTCTCATGTCAATTGAGATTTGGGTCTAGCCCAATTACCCTAATGTGACATATACCTAATTTCCTTAGGTAAACTATACATATTATGGGCTAACAATTACGGCGCCCATCACCATATGCTTACACTGCTGCACCGCACTAGAGAATCCTGAGTCTCCTGACATCGGTGCCTCCTCCCCCGAGGTTTCCAATTCCCGAGCCCGGAGCACAACCAATAGCTCCCTGCATCTCTCTGACAAATATGACAAAAACTCCGCCGGGCGGCCTCAAACCACAGTAGCAGGGGTGCTTTACAAGCGGACGAGCTACAGTAAGGGTTTGAGATCGTGGTGGTTCTTGCTCTGGAGCGGCGTCATTATGTACTAAAAAATATGACCGTCTAAATGCCTGAACCAAATTCCGCCCAAATGTGACGTCAGACTGCTCAGAGATATCTCCATCCGCAAGCTAGACAACGGGAGCTGCTCGCGGAAGCGTCAGAAAACACTCCGCGTCGTTTAGTTGAAGGTATGCTATGTTAGCTTCTCCTTTTCGACATACATACACTTGTGAAAAGTGATTGAACAAGAAATGTGGTAATTTCTGTTATGCAATTAATTGAGCGTCAGCTCACTCAACTACATATACTATTAATTCCGATCAACCAGCGACGAATCATCATATAGTGCTGCTATTCGTGCAATTTCAAGTTGAAATTTGGCAATTTCCAGCGCAATTTCATAATAGAGGCAACAATTTTGATTCGAAAGTTTCCATTCACCCTGAATTGTGCAGGGTGAGCCAAATACTAGATTGGATCTGAAAACGAACCGAAACCGAGCTTTTGGGGCAGTTTTGAGTAGAAGTAAACAATTCTAGAATAAATTTTAAGAACCATTTTTTCAGTTACGGGATAAGCATCTGGATTTCCAAATACTCGAAATCGGAACCGATTTAGTATATGTGTATAAAAAGATTGTTGGTTTTATTTTATAATTGTTGTACGATTGTAAGATTTGAAATTCTAATTTGTGGAAAATATTGAATGTTTTTATAAATTAAGTACATGTTTCCGTTTCAAACTGGTACCTATAATCTATATTTCGGTTCCAATTGGTTACTCATAACAAGATGATTATTTTGAAAAAAAATTACTAATTGGTTCTAAACGATTATGAATAATAAATGTTAGAAATCATATAGTATCAATTTGGTTTTGAAATATTAAAAAATCATAGAATACTCAGGAATAGCTCACGCCAACTTTCTGCACATCACTCTCCTCCGTCAACTATTGTTCTTGAGTTGCATTTCTATATGTGCATGAACAGACAAACAAAAGGCCAAAACAAATCTGTGCAAGAACAGTGTATGGGAAAATGGAGTGGGACCCAGAGACCGGATCTGCCTAGAATATTTAGATTGCAGCCTGCAGAGTGCAGGGTCAATCAAGTTATTAAATATTAATTAAGATATAAAAGCTCTATGAGATTCTTCACATCCCCTTGGGCTCTCAATTGTATGTCGTTTAAGCCTTTTTCCGTCATATCCATGACCCATCTCAGTGTCGTTTTGCTTCTGGGCACGGATAGTGGCGATGCTGTACACGCCAAAGTTTTCTGTTCACTGGGATGTGCTTTCTTTGACTCTTGCGGTTTTCTAGCGTGGTGAACATGTAATAACCCAACCTTTTTCACATTAAAAATCAGATTTTTTTTTTTTTGTTTTTCCGTGGAAGGAAGCTTCGATCTTTTCATTGTTTTGGACGATTTTATATATTTTATTTATATAAAAATATAAAACCGGGCACTGGACTGGAGACCAGTAGTTGCGGCCATTCGAAGATTATTATCAATTTTCTGCAACTACTGTATAGATTAGTAGCCACCTCATACTGAAAGTTTTCCAAATCCTTCATTTGCTCTGTTTCGGGGATCTGCGCGAGTTCTCAGAGGCTCAATTGGCACAATTTGGAATCTTGCTGCCCCTTTCTTTCGTTCGATTTAGCTTTCTGCAAGGTTGATGATTGATATTGGGTTTGCTCTGAAGAATTCTCGTGAGTTATTCTCTTTTTATATATCTTCATGCTTGCTGGTTGAGTTCTCTTATTCTGGATAAGTTTTATTTTGACATAATGCAAATGGAAGTCAGTTTTGGCCCAATAATCTACCACATGGATTTTAATTTTAGTATTTTTCGTCACGTTTAGATCTGTTTTTGTGATATTATTATTGTTGTAAATTACAAATTATTGTAAATTAGGGAACTTCCTATTCTACTGTGTTCATCGAATGTCTCTGTGGACTCTTGCAGATCTCATCCTTTAGGGAGAGCAAATCTGACGAAAGGCGGTTCTACATATTCAATGCAACTAAAACTCTTCAACTGAGAACTGCTTCAAGAGCAGACAGGGTAGCTTGGATACAAGTATTGGTGTCAAGTAGAAGCCTGTTTCTATCCAGATCAGTGAAAGGCAGTGGTTTCTCATTGCCCGATGCAGCTGCTTCAACTGAAAGGCTAAAGAAACGCTTAATTGAAGCAGGAATTGGTGAAAATGTGGTGAAGGCTTGTGAACAGATTATGCTTGCTGAGTTTTCTGAAATTCGAGGACAGCTTGAATTGCTTTTTGTTGAGAAATCGAACTTACTGGGCACGTTGAGGCAACTGAAGGTATATATATGCTTGATGGTCCTAGGCACATCTATAAAGTTACTGCCTTTGGTTCATGATCTTTACTGTTCCAGAAAGTGTGAAGTATTATTAGTTAGTATATCGTTATGATTTTTCATGTATATCAATGCGATTTCTTTTCCTTCATAAGCAAGTTAGTTGGACTGGATAGTTCCTAGAAAGAACAAATACCAGATGATTGTGAAGAGTCAATTCATGTTTCTTTATATTCAATTAGTCTCAGTATTGCATTGTCTTTCATGATTATAGTTTCTTGCATGCAATCGAAATGGAAATAAGATACTTTTCAACCAAACTGGGACTGCATACATATCTTTGATTTTTCTGGTGTACAGGCATCTAATCTTGAAGCTGCACTGCCTAGAGTTCTTAGTCGTAATTGTTCATTGTCAAGACATGAATTTAATGGTATTGTGCATGGACATGGAAACTACAGTGGTGCGTGTAATGCATATCTCTCATCTTGCTAATTTAATCAGTAAAAAATATTTTAATTTTCACTTGAAATGATACGACATGATAATAGATCAAGAAAAAGAATATCTTGACATTCAATTCAAACTTTTAGTGGAAAAAAGTGTTATATCTGATATAAGTTGCACATTTTAGGATCTAGCACAAGTACTGCTACACCATCAGATGATGTAGAAAAGCAAGAAAGTGAGGAATACTTTTTCGATACAAAAGATTATTTTTCTGAACCAACTATTGACCCTGGAAACATAGCTAGAGGTATGCACGATTTAAATCAGCAGATGGCCATTTCAGATCAATGCAGTAACATGGAGAAGATGCACACTGATAAAGGAGGTGCTACTGATGTTACAAATTTAGGTTTTGAAAGACGGAAAAAGCTTCCGGACCCATTGGATAAAGAGAGAGGCATTAGTCTTTGGTCATTGATTAAAGACAATGTAGGGAAAGACCTTACACGAGTTTGCCTACCTGTTTACTTCAATGAACCGATTTCGTCTCTCCAAAAATGCTTTGAGGATTTTGAGTACTCGAATCTTCTGGATCAAGCGTATGAGCATGGAGAAGCGGTATGATTGTAAACAATTACTTCTTTGAGTTCTTTACTATCATTCTATTGAAGTTTTAAAGTTAAACCACGGTATCACCTACTAGTTGAGCTGTTATGACAGTTGGTTAAGTAAAGTGGTCTATCTAATTTATCACTTTCCTACCAAATAGGCAAAGTACCTCTCCCTGGCCATTGATGGAATATGACACACGATCTTTTTCACTCTATGCATCCACCTTTTCAACTGCAGCTCTTAGTGTACGCTCCATGAATTTTTGTTGAAAGACTAGAAAAATCTTAATTGCAGGGGAACAGTCTCTTGAGGGCTCTGAAAGTTGCTGCCTTTGCTGTTTCTGGATATGCTTCAACGAAAAGCCGTCCATGCAAGCCTTTTAATCCTTTACTCGGGGAAACCTATGAGGCCAACTTTCCTGAGAAAGGAGTTCGCTTCTTCTCCGAGAAGGTCAGTGTTTCAAGGATAGTGTTGGAAATTAATAGAAGTTAGATTAGGATTTGATTGGATAATACCCCCTTTCTCCCAATAATCATACTTTTATATCTAAATCATGATGATAAACGGAATTGCGAATACTGTTCATGATTCGATATAGGTAAGCCACCACCCAACCGTAATTGCATGCCATTGTGAAGGCAATGGATGGAAACTCTGGGCCGACAGTAACTTGCGCACTAAGTTCTGGGGCCAATCTATTCAACTTGACCCAGTGGGTGTCCTGACCTTGGAGTTTGATGATGGAGAGGTTTTCCAGTGGAATAAGGTATAAATTCCAGCGACTACATTATTGTTTATTTATTTATTTTTCTTTTCATTTGCTTTCTTAGTTAACAAGGAACTTATGTTTACCTAGATCACGACTACCCTCAACAATCTCATCCTTGGAAAAGTATATGTCGATCATCATGGAACAATGCATATAAAGGGAAACCGGGAATTTTCTTCCAAGATTAAATTTAAAGAGCCGTTTATCTTCGAGCGTAATCGTCACCAGGTAATTTTTTTTTTCTTTTGCCCAAAGCCAAGTAAAGAATTGAAGATTAAGATAAATTCACTGTCATTATATCATTTTATTTTTTTTGGTCTAATCTTAGATTCGTGGAATTGTTGAAGATCCAACGGGTAGAAAAGTAGCTACCTTGTTTGGAAAGTGGGATGAATCTGTTTACTATGTAATCAATGAAGAAGGGGGAATCAGCAAGACTAAAGATCTTAGTTCTTCAACTGATGCCTCTTTATTGTGGAAGAGCAGTAAACCGGCTTCTGAGCCTACTCGATACAATTTAACTTCGTTTGCTATTACGGTAAATGAGTTAACTCCAGGACTGCAGGTAAAAAGAGATGCTTTAGTGTGTTTTTTGTTTTAGGGTTAATAACTAAAAAATTGTCCAATGTTTACTCTATGCTAAAATTAGGTGTCTGAAGTTTGAAATGTTAAAATTGACTGTCCCAAGTTTCATTTTTGTTGAAATTTGGTGTCTCGGTGTGATTACATTACAGAAGTCAATTCCGACGAAATTGTCTGTCAAATTCAAGCTCTCATACAAACTTCCTTCTCGTCATCTTGCCGGAACGTTACCTAAAAAGTTGGTCACATTCGGGCAAGTAAATCTTGCTCTATTGTCCTTGGAAAATGGCTCCACACCACTCTTCTAGAAATATTTTTTAATGTTCAATTTTTAGGTGAAATTTGACGATTTTGTAAAAAGTAAAGAGTGATGGATTATGAGTGGGTTGGTGGGTTGATGGAAATGATTGAATGGAGATGAAAAGACGCACAAAGACACCAAATTTCAAAAAAAATGAAACTTGGACAGTCCATTTTAACATTTCAAACTACAGACACCTAATTTTAACTTAGGGTAAACCTTGGACAGTTTTTTAGTTATTAACCATTTGTTTTAATATATATATATATATATATATATATATTTTTTTTTTTTTTTTTAAAGTTTGGTCTGCTAATTATTTGTTCTTGATGATTGATGAAGGAGATGCTTCCACCCACAGATTCAAGGCTGAGACCGGACCAGAGACACCTAGAGAATGGCGACTACGAGAAGGCTAATGCTGAGAAACAACGATTAGAGAAGAGACAGAGAATGGTAATATTTCACCAAAAAAAATAAACTTTTTGTATGTTTGTTGTCATTTGCGTATTGATTTTATTTGGATGAATGGTGCAGTCAAGAAAATTACAAGAAAGTGGATGGAAGGCGAGATGGTTCGAGAGAGAAGGTGGAAACGGGGCATTCCGGTATGGAGGTGGTTATTGGGAAGCTCGGGAACAAGGAAGGTGGGAAGGATGTCCCAACATATTCGGGGAGTTTAACGAAGAAGAAGAAGAAGCTAGTTTGGTTGTGGTATCATCAACTAATTAATGAACCTTGAAGAGTGCCGTGTTTAAGTTGCCATTGTTTCTTCGATATCGGATAAATAGTTTGTAACACTAATGATTTTTACATGCATTAGAAAAGAGAGGTTTAAAAGTTGAATATGAATTTCTCATTTTTTTGTCCAAATGAAAATAATAGGCTCAGTCGGACTGTATTGGGCTAAGCTTATTTAGACTGTATTGGACTAGTAGAAGTCCAATCAAGAATTACTCTTTTTTATTGGCTAAGTGAGGACATCATGCTCAGTCAGACTGGGTTGGACTAACCGGAACAATCGATTGAACTTGTAGCTGTAACATAATGATTTTAGAGCCGATTCAAAACTGTGATTGCACTTGCCGGAAAAGGGCCCGTACCAGTGGGATATCCTTGTATTCATCCTTTTCTGAGTCCTTGTAACACTTCATGATTTGTATTCCTCGTTTTTTGTCTAAGTGAAGACAACATACTTAGTAAGACTGAATTAGTTGGCATAGCGGTTCGAGCTTGGGATTGACGTATTTACAAAGCATGACCAAATAAAGGTAATTGCCTACTAGTTGGGCAGGCATATTTCCAATCTTATACATATATTTCTGCACATTGAGAAGTATAAGAATTTCGTCTGGCGATGTAATCGTAGCCTTTGTGATAGGTAATTATGTTTTCTATATAAGGCCACTCGTGACACTCCATATACTAGGTATAGCTAAGATAACTTGCACCAATAAATTATACATTTCTAGCTATATTCTGTCCAAGTTTCGTGAACGAAGCTAATTCCACTTTTGGTTCACAGCGACGCATTTATTGATTGCATACTGCAATCTTTATTTGTTCCCCATCTTCTCTAGTGGTGACCGATCTACCGGCTATCACGGCTCGCCTTAGAAAGGATTACACCATTAAGCACGTTCCAAAATGGATGAACTCTTTCATATTATAGTCGTCAACATTACATCTAAAAATCTCGTGATATTTTTACATTACTGAACATACACCAAACACCGTAATGTAACGTCAATTTCCATGTTATGCATACCGAAAACTGAATCCAAAATTACAATATAATGTCTGTAAAACCTGAATTTCCAGTCGTAATTACGAGGAGCAGCGTCGAGCATGAAATGTAATTGTGCATTAAGCTGTACCTGCTTACCTTCAACTGCTAGTATAATAATGAATTCTTGTAACAACACATTAAGACAAGTCATCTCCAACAACTTTAATTCTCCTCCTAAAAAACCCTATAAAAACCCTAGTTTCCTTACCATTTTTCTCCACATCCACTTCTCTTCCCAATAACAAAACTAGCTAACTAGGGTTTTAGCGCGATATGGATTCGAAGCACTCATTGCCTACCTTTGCTCTCTTCATCACACTCAATCTCCTTCTCTTCTTCACCAAAGAGATAAGTACTTCAAAGACTTCTTACTCGGTACCAAAATCGGTTAATACGCCATGGCAAAGTTCTAATTGGAAAACTATTACGACTTCGGGTTCGGGTCAATCAGGGTCATCTTGCCCGGTCGATGCCCTAAAACTAGGGGTATGTGTCGACTTGTTGGGGGGCTTGGTTAATGTTAAGGTCGGTCAGGTACCGGATCAACCATGTTGTTCTCTCATTCAAGGCATAGCCGACCTCGAGGCAGCAGTTTGCCTCTGCACTGCTATTAAGGCCAACATTCTGGGCATAAACCTCGATGTCCCTGTGTCTCTTAGCTTGCTCCTTAATGTTTGTTCCAAACAAGTTCCTTCTGGATTTCAATGTTACTGAGCATCATCTTGATATAAAATATATATATATATATATATATAGTGTGTTTTTGTGAGTCTCAGTGTCTATATATGAGTGGAGCTGAATAGTGTGTGTTGTTTACTGGTTATTAAGTGTTGAATGAAAAATAAGATTGATGAGGCTGTGGAGGGTCAGATCGATGCTACCTATATAAAAGAAGTTTCGTAAGTGGAGCTTCATAAGTTTCATCGACCGTTGGTCTTGTAATATTCATGCTACTATATATATATAAAGTGATTATATATTATTGGCCCCATTTTAGAGGAAAACAAGGCTTAACAACCTATGTGAGATTTTGGTGTCTGAAGTTTAAATTGTTGATATCAGATGTCTGAAGTTTTAACTTTGTTGAAATTTGGTTTTCCTTCTATTTTTTCTATCAAATTTGACATAATGGTGTGAAAAGTCGAAATTGCCCTTGATACTTTTATGTTTACTCCGGCCATTGGTACATCGTGCTTCGGATTTTCACATTCTATCGAACAGTGCTCGTTTTCCTGGGGCATTGCCCTCATGACTCTTCGTGGTGTTGTACCCCCGTAGTGGTTATGACTTGGTAGCTTAACTTCTTTTGAAGTTGTGCTTGTGTCACGGATGTGTACATGGTTGAAGAATGTCGAACTGACGAGGTTCCCTGCTTTTCCTTTTGTTGTTATCGGATGTAGTGCTTCTGTTACCTTTAAAATCCGCATTAGGCCGCGCATGCCTGGGTAAGTGCGTGTAAGCATATGTAAGTACGCGTAGGCACATGTAGGTGCGCGGGATTGTCTGGGACCTATCCATTCGTGTTAGAGTCGCCTCCTTCTTATTTGTTCGGCGAATGAGTATTTGTAGGATGCCGGAGATAATTATGTCGCCTTCTCCGCGTGATGGGTTTGGCACAGATGTGCGTATAGCGCATGAGTCGATATTGAATAACGTTCCGCAATGGTGATGGGGTTGTCCCTTGAATGGTGCCCCCTTGTGTTTTTACCGCAATGCGATGTTTGAAGTGTTTGGACTACTTCATAGAGGTGTAATCAGCGCATGCCCCAGGTTGGGGATTGCTGGGTAATGACGCTTACGTGCACATGACAGATCAAGTTGTCGTATTGTAATCTGTGATTTGTTTTTGTAGGCACCAGTCAGTCAGGTGTTTGACCGAATGTGTCTGTTTATTTCCACCCATTGGTGGGGCTTGACAATGATGTCATTGTTTACTTCGTCACAACGCAACAAGACATGTGCAGTCTTGTTTGTTTCTTATCACAGAGGCATGGGGCGTTGCTATGTCTAGCATTGGTTGTTTGCGCGTTGGGTGTGTTGTTGAGACGTATGCACTTTGAAGGTGTACGCGTTTGACAACTAATGTTCTTGTTTGGTACTGCTTGTTTGATATAGCAAGTCGGTTGCGACCGCTCTGATAATCGAAGAGGGGTCTTCGGAAAGCTGTGAGCTTGAATGGTGAATGTTGCTCACTGAGTGGCCAGCTCGGGCAGAGCTTAAGTTGCATGCGACAATTTTCCGGCAGTGATGGTGGTCCGCGTCAAGTCAATTTTCGAATTGGATCGAATTTTTGAAGGTTCGATCTTCCCTTGCTTCATATCTTCCTTAATTCCTATTAGTCATTGGTAGGAGATAGAAATATGTAATGCATAGAAATAGTAAAGTGCTTGACACGTTGAATGTATAGTAAGGGGTTACTCCCTGTGTCGGTCGTGAGAGTTCTTGAATTGGAGGTCTCACCAGCCTTGTGTTGCACATATAGTTGCTGTATATTGATCGTCAATTGGTATGACCTGCAATTATGAGATTGTATATATATATTTATCGCTGCAAAGGATACGCTTGTGCTAGGTATGATTAGCGGATGTCTGAGGGCTTCGTGTTGGTATCCACACCATGAGGTCTGGATTAGATCGTCTCCTCAGTGTTTTCGGTTGATGATTTCCAGTGATAGCGATCTTTTCACTGGACGGGGTGATAGCGACGCGTGCAACTTGATTGTCAGACGTCGATGGTTGGTGGTAACCGGTGTCGCAACGATGGCGGTGTTAGCTTTGCGTCGGCGGCTGTAGTAGCGATTGTTGTTGCAGTGATGAACACTGTTACATGGGCAGCGGTAAGCACGGTCGTCATAGCTGTGGTTGCGACATTAGAGTAGCACAGCATAGCGCTCCAGTGTTGGTGTTTTCTTGAGGGGTAGTTGATCAAGCTATGGTACCGATCAAACATGTTTGGAGGTGGGCACGCTGAACGTGTGCACTCTGGATGTATGCCTGCCGGAGAGGCGCATGTTGTTGGTACACCTGCTTGTAGGTGTGATGAACTTGGCGGTATGTCCGCTGGAGGTATGCCCGCTAGGGGTACGCCCGTTGGGGGTATGTCCGTTGAAGTACGCATGATGGGGGTATGCCTGCTAGAGGTATACCCGTTGGGGGTATGCCCGTTGGGAGTATGTCCGCTGGGGGTATGCCCGCTGTGATGTTTGGGGCTGTTCCTGAGCGTTTTGCCTTACTTCCTTCCTTGGATGTCTTCACCTCTTGAGAGTTGAAGCCGTTAGGGACTCATCCCAAGGAATGTCTTGTACATCGCTTAGAGTAGCTGCTTGCGGCACTTGTGTGTTAGGATGCAATGTTGGTCTTTGCATGTCTCTTGTACTGGATTATGCATCTTCTATTGGGAAGTCTTTGTGAGTGCCAATATTTGTATTGACTATTTAGCTCTTGGAGGCGAGTAATGACTTTTTGTTCGAATCTCGCAGACGGCGCCCAAAATGTTGGATCCTGACTCTTCGCGGGTCGTTGACTCGAAAGTCGTCGAGTCCTTGAAGTGTTATGTAGTTATGCTGACGGGTTATCTGAGCTCGCGGGTGTCTGACGGTCGGGGTGTCCTAGTGTCGGACAGTTGGAGTGTCAGAGACTTGCAAGCCCTTAAAATGGCTAAGTGTTTGAGTATCTCGCGATGTCTGCATATGCGCGAGCCTTGCAGTGTATGCGTGTTTGCTCTCCTTGCGGTGTATGTGCATATACGCGCATTGCGGAGTACACGCGCCTTGCGGAGTATGCGCGTATGTGCGTCTTGCGGTGTATACGCGCCTTGCGGAGTATGCGCGTATGTGCGCCTTGTGGTGTATGCGCGTCTTGCGGAGTATGCGCGTGTGCGCGCCTTGTGGTGTATAAGCGCCTTGCAGAGTATGCGCGTGTGAGCGCACTGCGGTATGTGTGCCCATTCCTCCTAACACCTGCACAAGGGGCAGTATCGACACCACAGAGGGGGGGGGGGTGCGATGAACCCTCTCTGATGCCGAAGTGAGTATTCTAGAGAGATAAAGCTAGTGAGAAAGAGAGCTCCCAAGCCAACTTAAGTTATGAAATGGTTAGGTAGATTCCCTTAAATAGGGTCACCTTGAACCCGAACCCGGTTTTGAATGGTCAGACTCCGGTTTAATGTAAAACGTGAACCGGGCGTGGACGGGCGTAAAGTTGACATCGGGAAGGTCCGCACAAGTAGTGTGTACATAGTAGTTTGCGCGTCACCGGGGGACAATCCGGACCACATAGAGGCAGTGGCGGATCTAGAAGGTTCATAATGTGGTTACGTTATGCAAAAAAAAAAAAAAAATTGCCGAGACTAACAATTTCTTTAAGTTTTTTATTTTGTAAAAACGCATATTTTAAAACAATGAAAATTAGTACTTTCTTCAACTACTTATTCAAAATTGTTATTAAATACTTTTCAAATGAACAATATTAACTAAGTAGATTTTAAAGTAGCACAAATAAGTCGTAATTTCTTGTGCAAATGTTACAATTTAGTCAAATTAGATTAGAACCAGTTGTGGGTCAGTTGAGTCTCAATCGAGTCAAGACACTATTATAACACTTATACAAGTTATTAAATCTTGATTTAGATATTTAGAAAAGTATTTGGTTAATTTTGTAAGTTTAAAACGTACTTAACGACAAATTTGGACGAGTAATTGAAAAGATTATGAATTACCATTGTTTTGAAACATGTTGTACATTTTAAAACATATTGGTACTAAAAACCATATTTTTCAAACATATTTTATGGTTTATATATTTGTTCTTATTGAACCTCATATTGTAATACATTAGGTTTGAGTAACTAAAATTTATAGTTTAACAAAAGAGTGATGAATAATAAAATGTACAAACATACTATTTAAGTGTAAAGCCCTAAATTAAAATTGATGAACTTTTTAACCGAATTGATTGAATAACAATGTTACAAAATAATAATGAAGTCTAACAAAATATTAATGAGTGCTTATTGTCTCACACCAAAATAATGTGGATCTCACAACAAAATGAGGATCGGGATATAATTTTCTTCTAGAATAAACCTAGGATCTCAATAAAAATACTCGATAATGTGGTTACGTTCGTAACCACATTTTTGTTAATACATCCGCCACTGCACCGAGGTCTTCGGTCAGAACGCGTATGCGCGCATTCCGAACCGTTCTAAGCTCGTGGGAAAATATTTTTGAGTCCGTTAAGGTGTTCGACGTGTAACGAAATCCGAATATGTTAAACGAATTCGAATTGAACGCATACTATCAGTTTCTATGGAAAGAATGAAATAACAGAGCTGCTACTTTTCAGAAGGATCGATTTATCAAAGCCAACTAGTGTTATGTGCCTTCCTTCATCGATGAGAAATTATTCATTGGCACCGTGTTAACAAGTGGCCAATAAGTGGTGCCTCTCCAGCTAGTGATGTTCTGCCATGTGTCAAGGTATCACTCTCTTTCTGCCATGTATCATCAATTTATTGGCCAAAGGGGCACCACTTATTAGCCACTTGTTGGCTCAGTGCCATTGAATAATTTCTATTCATCGGTAATGTCCCAATTTTGGAGCTTACGTGAGAAGAAGCCGTTGAACTCCACTCCACTCCTATACTAAAGTAAATCAAAAGTGGGACAAACCTACTAATGGCCATCTAAAGATCACTTGTGATACAGCTCAACTACGAATGTTAGTAATAACTTAATAAAAGTAAAATTCATTCAGTTAGTTTTGAAAGGCTTACTTTGTTAAAATTATGGTACCTACAGAAATTTCTTCGAAAACTATGTCAAGTATATATATAGCTTGGAAAGACATTCAAAACAAATTCACATTTTGTAAAATCTGATATGACTGTCAATTCTTCATCAACATTTATAACTTCGTCGAATAACTAATACTAAAGCGAATTCAGCTAACTATTTTTGCCTGTTCATAAATTCTTTTTATCTAAGTTCAGTTAGTAATTTACCCACTAAACAAAGTTAGTTGCTTATCAACCCATTTCAATTCAATCCCGTGACATCGGGATTTATCTGGGAGTGGGACCCATGTTCTTTCTAGGAATTAAAGTAGATTCGGCAGGTTTAATAAATGGTGGTGATTGATTAATAATACTCTCTCGGTGCTCATGTGCTGCTATATGCGGTATGGTCTTAAGAGAATCCCGATACGAGGACAGCATCTCTAACAGCTTGGTCCACACTCACTACGAATACATCATTGACTTTCTAAGTGTGGTTTTAATTGTTAAGATGGTTTCGGAAATTGTATTTATATATTTTAGGATATCTATTCTACTCTAGGTTGATCTTGGCTCGATCCAATTTTCGAGAAGTGTTTATATATTTTAGGATATCTTTGTTCATCTTTGTTTGATTGGTCCATGCAATTTCCGAGAACACTTCCGTCTTGATCTTTTTCATATAATCTTAATATATTAATAATAATAAAATGATAAGCATTGAAGGATCTATATCTATATATAATATAATTCCAATAGGTTATGTAGAATTTCGACAAGTAAGAAATAGGTCGGTTACATGTCAAAATAAACTTATTGTATTGGTCCATGTCAACTTATGTATCTCTCCGATGATGTGGCGATTCTATGTAGACTAAATTAAGCACTTAGATTTCCTCCAAACTTCCTAATTGTATGTTGGAAGCCGTTTCATTTTTTTTATCCGTTATTTTTAAAATTAATATTAATTATTAATGACAATCCACTATAAAAAAAAATACTAAAAACGACTATGTTTTATTTTACCAATAAAGAATTATGTTTTTGCTAACCTTTTTTTCAATAGGTTGATTTTACTATTATAACTATCGAGTTTATATTGAATTTGGATAAAAAAAAATATATTAATATATGTATATTTTAATATCTAATATAATAACATATTAAGAATATATTTATTTTATTTTTAGTATATTTTATTTCCCGCCACCACCAAATATGTACAATATTTGTTTAAGGATTATGTAAATAAAAAATATAGAATAAAATTTATATATCACATATAATATAATTAATTATAACCGTATCGTAAAGTAAATTACTTAGATATAAATTGTTATTCCTTCATTAGTTTTATATTATTAATCACTTATCAAATTGAATAGATCAATACAAAATTAAGTATATTAGTAAAGTTATATAAAAAATATTATAAGTAATTTCATAGTAATAAATTATTTAAAATAAATTAGAAATTATTGTATAAATAGGGGTCGATTTGATTAAATTGAGATGTATTATATATGTTAATTTTTCCGTCATAAATTCTATTTTAATAGAAAAATAATAACGTATAATTAAATATTATTATATAGCCTAAAAGTAAATTTCTAGATATTAATTATTTTATTTTCTCAACTTTGTTAAAAAAAAAATTAAGTGTATAAGTATAACGATTAACGATATATCAATATAATAACGGTGTAGGTTACAAAATAGAAAAAATATATAAAGTAATTTAATCGTAATAAATAAATTAAATTATTCTTAAATATTAAATGAAACATACAACGAAAAAATTATACTTTTTTAAGATTGAATGAGGGGTTTTGTCTTATAAATTTATAAGTAGGTTTTGGGAACTTAAAATTTATATTGATATTATACTTGATACGTTTTTTTTCTCACAATTAAAAAAAAAAATCAAATCTCACACATTGGATAAATAAAAATACTTTATATTTTTTTTTCTTTCATGAGAGTCTTATGCAATACATGAAAAGTGTCATCGTCATTTTTATTTTTTTAATAATAAATCTGTGTATATGTAAATGTAACATATTTAGGTATGATTATCTAATACATAATATAATCTTGATAAATTTAATATTGTATTGACAAGTAAGCAAAATAAAAAAATGCATTATTAAAATAAATGAAACATGTATAAATAATAAAATATATTACGTTTTAATTAAGTTTCCAATGTATATACCGCGCAAAGCGCGGGTTGGCATCTAGCTTTTTTATAATTGCAAACTAGCAGTCCGGCATGGCACCACCGATCTAGTTCTTGCATGAAAATATATACTCAATTGATGAGAGATAAGTTTTAGCTTACATCAAACAAAATTACCATGCACAAATATATATATATATATATATATATATATATATATATATATATATATATATATATATATATATATTATTTATTTATTTCATGGAAAACAACCTTTTACAACTTTTAAATTATTTATCTATTTGCAGCATCAATTATTTATTTAACGTGTGACTTATCGGTTAGATACATATAATTCGGTTCACTTAATTATGGAGCTCATTCTGATCTGAGCAAACATGGTATCCTAAATCAAGTAAAAATGTATGACATGAGTTTTGGGCCAATGCGAGTTCCTAACTAAATATGTCGAGCCATGTATGATTAGTTACACTTCGATAGTTGAGATCCTAATAGTTAAAAAATAAATTGAAACTCATAAATCTCACATTCGGATCGTTGAAACTTCTCAAATTTCATTTTATTTATTTATTTATTTAATATACATACAAATATTTGGAAAGAAAAAAAAATACACTTAAACTCTATCTTAATTCTAAATATATGTTAAAGTAATTTATTTTCATATATATATATATATATATAATATAGATCAAATGGTAAGTGGCTTGCGATTTCAAAACGACAACCACATTTGAATATCGTTAGACACAATACAACTTTAAGTATAGGGCTCTTAAATTTTACCAAAATGATGATAATATAATAGTAGAACTACGGTGATCACAATGTACTTTTAGTATCGTGTTCGTGTTTGAGTATTAGTAAACAATACCCACGATAATAGTAAATTTGATTCTTAAGTACTTTTTGAAAGTCTTGTTTAATAATTTTTAAAAATTAATAGTTTAATTTTTATAATGTTTAAGAACTTGTAAAATTTGACATATTAATTTATAGTTTTTAATATTACATGCAATTCATTATTTTGACACTTAAAATTTCGTATATAAATACACAAGTGACTAACTAAATAGTAATAGCATGAATTGAGCATACACGAAAAATTATGTATTATTTTTATAAAACATAGACACGATAAACTTACAATGCGTGTTGATGTTTGTAAATTTAGCACGATATATATTTATATTATATTGATACGCACAAATGAACGAACTGTCATCCACCCCTAGCTAACGTAATAATAAAAATACCAAATAATGCGACTCAATCCCATAAGAAGTGATGCGACTCAATATTAAATTTTTTTTTTTTTGGCCAGATGCACATATTCTAATTAATATTTAAATATATATATATATATATATATATATTTTTCATTCATATTCCCATAGCACTCGCATAATTAAGTCGCATGCTATAACAAAAGTATTTTAAAAAAAAACATTATAAGTGGGAAAATTTAAGAAACTGCCCCTGCGAAGTTGGAATTTGAAATATGCCCCTCGAGAGTTGGTAATTATAAAAACGCCCCGTCCCGCTGGTATTATCAGCGGGACGGACATGACATGTCCCGCTGACTACCACGCGGGATGATCTGTCATCCCACATGGTGCTGTCCCGCTGGTAATACCAGCGGGACGGGGAACCCGACAAAACGGGTTCCCCTAGGCGCAGGCGCGCATGTGACTCTGTACCATGCGCGCCTGCGCCTAGGGGAACCCGTTTTGTCGGGTTCCCCGTCCCGCTGGTATTACCAGCGGGACCAGCTGGTCCGTTTGACCAGCTGCCGGTCAAAACCGGACCAGCTACCAGTCAAACCGGACCAGCAGCTGGTCCGATTTTTTTCTGCCCCAGCCTATAAATTCTACAATGTTAAAATTTATATTTCCTTTGTATTGTTTCTTCTTGTTTCAAACTAAGGTAAGGTAATGTACGCTTATAAAATTTAGACTTTTTTATAGTTAATATATGTTGTTATAATGCTACAATATATGCTTTTTGGAAAATTTTCAGGAATACCAAGTCATTTGATTTGAGTACATGGTGATTATCTGAAGTTGTGTAACGAAAGAAAGGTAATATACTGTTATTTTTGTACTAAGTATTCTGATTATAATGATATGTATAGTACAACTATTATGTAAAATATAAAAATAAGAGATTATGATAATTATTTTTGTGTTGAACTAATGTAGAAATTATAATGTAATTAAGAAAACGTAATTTTGTATAATTTTTGTTTAAATTTCGAAAATAAGGATTTTCACCTATATAGATTATAATGATGTATATATTACAACTATTATGTGAAATAAAAAAATAATAGGATATGATGACATTTTTATTGTGATGAAATAATGTAGAAATTATAATGTAAGTAAAAAAATTAATTTTTTTTTATTTGTTTTGTATTCTAAAATTAGAATTTTCACATATATAGTATGTGAATAAAAAAATGATATATATAGTACAACTATTATGTGAAAAAAAATATGATAATTTTTATTTGTACTGAAATAAAGTAGAAATTATAATTTATTTAACAAAAACAAATTTGTTAATTAAATTATATTAAAAATTTGTAAAAAATTTCAATACTTTTTGAGAATATTAGTACGAATTATTAGTTATTAAGGAAGTCCAATTCCGCAAATGGATCTGAATTTGAAGTGCGGTAGAATTTATACGAGCTTGTCAAAGTTTAAAAAAAAAAAATTAAAATTTAATGTTTGAACTTTGATCTAGGACTACCGTTTAATTACAATTACAAATGCAATGAAACTCGAGATTTATTGAATTTTTATATAATTAACGGTACGTAAAATTTTCAAATTTATTTTAAAAATTCGAAATTTAGGGTTTTCAGCACCGAACAGTGTTCGACCCCCCTAAAACGCAGTGTTCGGGCCAAATCTCAATTTTTTTAGAAACATTTAGTAAAATTAGTACGAATTATTAGTTATAAGGGAAGTCCAATTCCGCAAACGGATACGAATTTGGAGTGCGGTAGAATTTATACAAGTTTGTCAAAGTTTAAAAAAAAAAACAAATTAACGTATGGAATTTGATTTAGGACTACCGTTTATTTACAACTACAAATGCAATGAAACTCGAGAATTATTGAATTTATTATACAATTAACATTATGTGAATTTTTCAAATTTTTTTGAGAATTTCAGAATTTAGGGTTTTAAGCACCAAACGGTGTTCGACCCCCTTAAAACGCAAGGTTCGGGCCAAATTATGAATTTGTAGAAAAATTTGAAAAAATTATATGTTATTAGGTAAGTCCAATTCTGTAAACGGATCTGAATTTAGAGTGCCGTAGAATTTTTACGAGCTTGTCAACATTAAAAAAAAATTAGCGTCTGAAATTTGATTTAGGACTACCGTTTATTTACAACTACAAATGCAATGAAACTCGAGAATTATTGAATTTATTATACAATTAACAGTATGTAAATTTTTCAAATTTTTTTTTAGAATTTCAAAATTTAGGTTTTCAGCACCGAACGGTGTTTATCCCCCCTAAAACGCAATGTTCGGGCCAATTGTCGAATTTTTAGAAAAAATTGAAAAAATTAGTACAAATTATTAGTTATTAGGGAAGTCCAATTCTGCAAACGGATCTGAATTTAGAGTGCCGTAGAATTTATACGAGCTTGTCAAAGTTTAAAAAAAAAACACAAATTAGCGTCTGAAATTTGATTTAGGACTACCGTTTATTTACAACTACAAATGCAATGAAACTCGAGAATTATTGAATTTATTTTACAATTAACAGTATGTAAATTTTTCAATTTTTTTTAGAATTTCAAAATTTAGGTTTTCAGCACCGAACGGTGTTCATCCCCCCTAAAACGCAGTGTTCGGGCCAATTGTCGAATTTTTAGAAAAAATTGAAAAAATTAGTACAAATTATTAGTTATTAGGGAAGTTCAATTCTGCAAACGTATCTGAATTTAGAGTGCCGTAGAATTTATACGAGCTTGTCAAAGTTTAAAAAAAAAAACACAAATTAGCGTCTGAAATTTGATTTAGGACTACCGTTTATTTACAACTACAAATGCAATGAAACTCGAGAATTATTGAATTTATTATACAATTAACAGTATGTAAATTTTTCAAATTTTTTTGAGAATTTCAAAATTTAGGTTTTCAGCACCGAACGGTGTTCATCCCCCCTAAAACGCAGTGTTCGGGCCAAATGTCGAATTTTTAGAAAAAATTGAAAAAATTAGTACAAATTATTAGTTATTAGGGAAGTCCAATTCTGCAAACGGATCTGGATTTAGAGTGCCGTAGAATTTTACGAGCTTGTCAAAGTTTAAAAAAAAAAAACACAAATTAACGTCTGAAATTTGATTTAGGACTACCGTTTATTTACAACTACAAATGCAATGAAACTCGAGAATTATTGAATTTATTATACAATTAACAGTATGTAAATTTTTCAAATTTTTTTGAGAATTTCAAAATTTAGGTTTTCAGCACCGAACGGTGTTCATCCCCCCTAAAACGCAGTGTTCGGGCCAAATGTCGAATTTTTAGAAAAAATTGAAAAAAATTAGTACAAATTATTAGTTATTAGGGAAGTCCAATTCTGCAAACGGATCTGGATTTAGAGTGCCGTAGAATTTATACGAGCTTGTCAAAGTTAAAAAAAAAAAAAAACACAAATTAATGTCTGAAATTTGATTTAGGACTACCGTTTATTTACAACTACAAATGCAATGAAACTCGAGAATTATTGAATTTATTATACAATTAACAGTATGTAAATTTTTCAAAATTTTTTTGAGAATTTCAAATTTTAGGTTTTCAGCACCGAACGGTGTTCATCCCCCCTAAAACGCAGTGTTCGGGCCAAATGTCGAATTTTTAGAAAAAATTGAAAAAATTAGTACAAATTATTAGTTATTAGGGAAGTCCAATTCTGCAAACGGATCTGGATTTAGAGTGTCGTAGAATTTATACGAGCTTGTCAAAGTTTAAAAAACAAAAAACACAAATTAACGTCTGAAATTTGCTTTAGGACTACCGTTTATTTACAACTACAAGTGCAATGAAACTCGAGAATTATTGAATTTATTATACAATTAACAGTATGTAAATTTTTCAATTTTTTTTTGAATTTCAAAATTTAGGTTTTCAGCACCGAACGGTGTTCATCCCCCCTAAAACGTAGTGTTCGGGCCAAATGTCGAATTTTTAGAAAAAATTGAAAAAATTAGTTCAAATTATTAGTTATTAGGGAAGTCAATTCTGCAAACGGATCTGGATTTAGAGTGCCGTAGAATTTATACGACGCTTCTAATTCGGTTTATATTCTACATATAAGAAAATGTTTTACATTTTGTTTCGCTATGACGTCGAGGTCCTTAATAGCTGGCATATTCATATACACGGCGGTACATATGTTGAGCTACAATGTCATCGCGGTATTACATTTCGCGATGCAAAAATCCATGCAATGCGACTCTGCGGTATATCAAGGCCTCTTCTTGGGATCGTTTTACGGGATGGGTGGAATGCAATCACCACATTCGAAATGTGGGGAAGTATTATGTCCAGCTACAAGTCCCCGGTGGAGATCGTTGTCGTTCCTAGAGCTGGAGTGGATGACGATGTAGAAGAGTATGGTGGGTATGATCTGTCCCGTCATATGTTACAACTAGGATTAATGGGCGGAGCTCCCACTGATGGAGAATGCAGCACCTCAATACCTGATCCAGATTGCACGAACACCATAATTGAAAGACTTTACAGGAACGCCAGACCTGATGGAGACTGCAGCAACGACGTGCAAGAAGGAGAATGCAGCAATGTTGATGGTGTAGAACAAGATGCAGATGTAGGCGAGGTTGTCGAAAATCAAGAAGAAGAAGATGTGCGCGGAGGGGAGGACATGCAAGAAGATGAAATTTACATTGAAGATGAGTCTCCTGCTCTAGAGAATCTCATGAACGATGGAAACAAGTTGAATGTCAAGAGGACTGGACTTCCGGTGACTGGCAGTATGGATTGGACTCAAGTGATTGGAGTAGGCATGGCGGGCAATCGACCGAAGATGTGGATGATTTTGTTGTTCAAAATACGTATGTCGACAAAGCTGAATTCCAAAGGACGGTGAAAAGGTGGCACATCAGGCATGGGCGTGAAGCAAAAATGAAGAAATCAGACACTACGCGAATAGTGTACTGTTGCACACACGATACATGTTCTTGGTCACTTCGTTGTTCCAAACAAAAGTTGGGAAGTTGGGAGATCACGAGTGTGGGCCCACCACATTCATGTGTAAACAGTACTACAGTCACCCAGAACAGGCTACTTGACAGTCGCTTAATGGAAGATTTGTTTTATCCGTTCGTTAAAAATAACAACGCCATAACGATTGTTGATTTACGCGGAATTGTAAAACAAGAATACAAAGTTTGGCCAACTTACCAGAAAGTTTGGTACGCCAAATGTCATGTCATTGAGAGGATATACGGAACTCACGAAGAGGCTTTCCAGATATTTCCACCTCATATGGTCGCAATAGCGTATTACAATCCCAGTACGGTTTACCGGTTTGAATTCAAGACGGTGAGAAATCAAGCTGATGGAGAAACGACATTCGACAAATGGTTTTGGGCTTTCGGGCCTTCAATATCGGCTTTCAAACACTGCAGACCGTTAATTAGCATTGATGGCACACATTTATACGGCAAGTACACAGGCAAACTTCTTGTGGCTGTGGCATACGATGCTAATAACCAAATCGTACCGTTGGCCTTCTGTTTGTGTGACAAAGAGCGTGACGAGACGTGGATATGGTTTTTAGAGCAACTACGCGCACATGTGACGTGTGATCGACGTAAGGTATGCATCATATCTGATCGTCACATCAGTATATTAAAGGCGGTCAAACAAGTGTACGTGCAAGAAGACAAAGGTGTCCACCGATACTGTGCTCGTCATTTGTTGAGTAACTTCAATACCAAGTTTAAGGACGCGAAGTTGAAGCGAAAATTCGGCGATATGGTTTGGACTCCCTCGAAGAAGTTGTTTGAAAAATTGTATGCCCAATGGTATGAAGCCGATAACGGAAAGTATAGACCGTTCCTGGAAAGTTGTGGTGAATTTAGTATGTGGTCTCTATCGCATGACGAGGGTTGGAGGTACGGGAACATGACAACGAATCAGTCTGAGTGCTTCAACAATGTGTTGAAGAATGCAAGGTCCTTACCTATCACTGCGATCCTTATAATGTCATTCGAACGAATGAATACCTATTGGGTGGACCGGACGAAGAAAGTGAACACGCAAATTTCTCAAGGACATTTCTATCTTGAGAATGTTAGACTTTTTCTAGAAAAAGCTGAGGAGGCGTCCAGGAACTTCACTGCTAAGACATATCACCAAGGCGTAGAGTACCAAGTTTCTGCTCAAGGTTGTGAAGCTAAGGTTGTAAACATAACGACAAAACAATGTACCTGCGGAGAGTGGAAGTTGTATCGCCGACCGTGCAGACACGCCGTGTGCGCTTACCGAGCGGCGAATACAAGTTACTACGACGGTGTTAATGGTCATTTCAGGATAGCAAACTATAAGCTCACGTATTCTTATCCATTTCACCCACTCCCTGACATAGATGAATGGCCGCCCTGGACGGGGCCCACCGTTGTTGTTGATCCAGCCATGATGGTCTCTCGGAAGGGACGTAAAAATAAAAGGTTGACAAACGAGATGGATGAGCGCGAACCCGGCAAGAAGAGAAAGTGCAGTATCTGCAAAACTGAAGGACACAATAGGAGAAACTGTCCACTACGGGTAGTCGAACTACCGGCTGATGATGATGTATGAAGCTATTGTTGTAATTTTATCATTTGTATTTCTCTATTTTAAATGTAACTTTAAATCTTGGTATTGTAATGAACTTGTTTTAAAATTCTGAATTTTATATGTTGCTAATTTGTGTTATTTTTGCAATGTGTTTGACTATTACTTAAATAAATCTTATAATATTTTATACGGTCAGAAAAACTGTTTTTCCTATGTTATATATTTATGCTAATATATTTTTATGACAAATTTTGTATGGTCACATAATATAGATAATAAGTGATAAATCTTAGTTCATTACTTACTTAATCTAACCGTGAACTAACTAGTAACTACATTAATATTTGGTCAGTAGAAAATATAATATTATCACAAAACGTCTATCGCAAAAAAAAAAAAAAAAATCATTCTTGTGTTTCAATCATCCAAAAAGAAATGTCAAAATAACATTACAATAACGTTTAGTTCCCCCCACCGGGAGGTGGTTGATACCCAATATACGGGTTGTAATAGCCGTAATAAGAAGGTGGGAACTGCCTAGACGGTGTTTGGAGAGGCCCAGGCGGTGAAGAAATAGGCCCAGCTTGTGGTGGATAAGGACCGACTGGTGTTGGATAAGGCCCAGCTGGTGGTGGATAAGGCCAGGAAATGGGCCGGGCCTTGCAGACTGTGACATGGCGACCCTATCTTGTACAAATCCTGGTTGTGAAAACTGAGTAGCCATTGGAGGTTGGGAATCAGGTATATCCATTTCTTGTGCGTCTTCACGTTCCTCCTCGATGCTACAGTCAGACATCTCTCCATCTTCAAGTATATTGAGCATGTTATGTTGCCCAGAAACAGTCAAGCAATGAGTTGTGATGTCCATCATTTTTTTGTAACGCTCCTTAGGAGGGCCATTGTCATGCATCAATTTTCTTATCTGTTTATACATGAGACTGTAGCCACGCGCCTGTTCAACAATTCACGTAATAGTGGTTATTCGAATGACTTAATTGTAGACTTATAAAGATATATTTCACTTGTCTTACCATGTAGCTTATCATGTCACCGTGTTGACCGAGATACCCCTGCGAAGGGCGAACATGCAATGGTCGTTGTTCTTCAACTTCTTCAGCTTCAACTTCAACTTCTGGGTGATCTTTAGCTAAATAAGTTGTAATACGACGATACCACTTGAAATATTCTTTCGACCTCACACATTCGGGCTCAGGGATAGGATACATATCACGATCATTGCGGTTGTTCCACAACAATATGTACTCCTCATGGGTAACATGCCACGGTGTTGGCGGTGACTTCTGCCATTGGGCACACGAGTGGAGGCGATCCCATAATTGTCGATCAGGGAACACCTCGGGGATATAAAATCCAAAGCCTAACTGCTTATACACTCGTTGTGGCAGTTGATATTCCACAGAGTTAAAGTGGATCAGAGGTAGTTGTAAGTATGCCAATTCCCAACCTTCTCTGGCATTTTGTGGCATTATTGATGCAACTTCCGCGGTCCATGGGTTCCAAGTAACCTGTGTTATAACAATATTAGAGTCAACATATTAACTATAAATATAATATGGCATTCTAATGATCGATTATTTAAGTTTAATACCGCAGAGTTCTTCAATATCTTAAGTTCATCTCGGTAAAACCACCTAGTACGAGATTGTACAGTTTTCTTTGAACTCTTTTTCTCTCTCCACCAACAACCGACAGCACGACCAGCCTCAACATGACCAAAGCACGTGGGTCTACCAAGCGCGAGATACGTCCAACACCACACCTATATATGAGATAAATGCCATTGCATAATATAAGTAATTAATAATATTAATAATGCATTTTCAATACCTGTACTAGCACACCACAACCGCCGATGTTGGTCGCTGACTTTTTACAAGTCCACTTGCACAATCCCCTGTACAAGTGGCTCAATACAGCAGAACCCCAACTGTATAGACTGCACACATCCAGATCTTCGATAAAATATAAATATTGCAGTGGCACCAACGATCCGTTGGAGTCTGCGAATAAAACTGTCCCTAAGAGACACAATATATACGCACGTGCTCTCTTTTCTGCTTCTTCATCATCGTCTGTTATGAACTGATGATGGTTTTTTTCTTTCAAGAAAGTGTTCTTCAACCAGCTGCACTTGAGATCACACGTCCCTTTGATTAATTCGTCGGCAGGCGGTTGTTCACCAAACAAACGCTGGAAAAGAGATAGAGTGTGATTTTTCATAAATCCCGCAACTGAAACTTCGGGATTTAATACAATTTCATCTCTGTAATGGTCTGATATCGGCGGACCATCTATCCTTAACCCCAAGATCATCGCCACATCCTTCAAAGTAATCGTCATTTCACCTGTAGGAAGATGAAAACTGTGGGTTTCTGGTCGCCACCTCTCCGCTAAAGCATGCATCATTCCAACATCTACCTCAATACGAGATGTCAATCCTGCATCAAGAAAGCCCGCCCGGTTGACGAACCCCGCAGTTCGTGCGTCTATCTCCCACAATTTTGCACATCTAAAGTGTGACTCGGGCCACGGAGTCTCGATCTATCAACATGAAACTATTCGTTATTAGTTCAAAATAATTAATTCGTCAATTTTTTTTTTCAAAGTTTTTTCAAAGTAAAAATATTTCTTCAATAATGTCCAATATCTATTTTTCATAATTCTAATTTCTCTATTTAAAATCAACATTTAAAAATACTATCAAATTTCAGAAATACTTTTAATATATTATAACACTCTAATTTATGTTTTTATATTCAAAATGTAAAAAAAAAAAAAGTCTAATCTAATCTCTATTTTTAAATCCTGTTTTTAATTTTATTTGAGAGTTTAGTTTTTTTTTATTATTTCTACAGAACTCGTAGAAACCCTATTTGAAAACGCTATAAATTCAACATTTTAAATAAAAAACTTTCAAAATTTTCGTAAATTATGTCAACACTTAATAGCACAGTAATATCTATTTTTAAGTAGAAATTTTAAAAAATAACCGTTTAATCTCTATTTTTCAATAATGTTATTTTTAATTTGAATTTTTTTTTACTATTTCTAGAATAATTTGAACATTTGAAAACCCAATAATTTTAAATTTTTTCTCGTATTTAATAAGAAACCATGAAAATTCGTAATTAATTTCAAAATTTAATAGCACCATAATTTCTATTTTTATTTTATTTTTTAATATAGAGATTAAAAAAAATCTAATCTATATTTTTCAGTTTGATTTTTTTTATTTGAATTTTTTTTAACTTCTAATATAATTTCGAAATTGGAAAACCAAATATTTTTTATTTTTTATATTATGTATTTAAATAAGAAAATAAATTAAAACTATTAAACTTCGTAATTACGGTTAATATTTAGTAACACACTAAATTGGAACCGGAAGACAATAATTAACATTTTTTTTTTCAATTTGGAAATTTTTTTTACACAATTTCGACAATAATTTCAAACTATCTAAAATCGCTGATTTGTTATTTAAACTTCTAATTAAAATTTTAATTAATAGTCTACAATTTCAAAAATAATTTTCTACATTTTAAAGCACATCAATTTTAATTTATGATTTGTAATTTTAAATTGGATATTTAAAAAGATATTGTCAAATTTCAAAATTTAAAAACAATTCTCAGTAATTTCTACTTTTTAAATTTCGATTTTCACTTTTTTTTTTTAATTTCAAAATTATAAAAATACTTTCATTTCGAACAAAAAAAACATCTACTTTTGTATCAATAACATATTTATTTGGCATTGTACTCTATTTACGCAATCTAATTTAATCTATGTATCAATATAAACATTTATATTTACTAGAAAAAAATAGAAAATTTACCGTGTCCGTGTGGATGAAACTAGCCCTGTGTACGTTATTCATGTAGAGAACGGTATTGTCTCCCAGTTCCTTGCCAAAACTCATCCTTCTTCTTGATTCGGAAGAAATGCCTTCACCATGGTAAGCCATTCCCCCTTGAAAATTTAAGATTGAAAATATAATTCTTTTTATAAGTAAATTGATAAGAGAATTATATTTTTACTATGGTATAGAAAGGGGGCTTTTATAGGAGGAGAAGGGAACTGAAGAAGATAGGTGAGAAAAAAAAAAAATAGGGACAGGGATAAAGGTTGGGGTGGCGGCTGGTTTCTTTTTCCGAAACCAGCCGCCTGTCCCCCTGGTAATACCAGCGGGACGGGGAACCCGACAAAACGGGTTCCCCTAGGCGCAGGCGCGCATGGTACAGAGTCACATGCGCGCCTGCGCCTAGGGGAACCCGTTTTGTCGGGTTCCCCGTCCCGCTGGTATTACCAGCGGGACAGCACCACGCGGGATGACAGATCATCCCGCGTGGTAGTCAGCGGGACATGTCATGTCCCTCTAACATGTCATGTCCGTCCCGCTGATAATACCAACTGGACGGGGGCATATTTCAAATTCCAACTTCGCAGGGGGCAGTTTCATAAATTTTCCTTATAAGTGATAACATAGTCCATTTATTCAACACCAATATCTTATTGATTTCACGCACAAACCATGCATGAAAATCAGAACAATACTTAAGGAAAACAAATAAGAATCACAACAAATACTCAACAAAATAAACTCCCAAAAGAAAAACACTAATAAATGAAGCGTGGCACAGTAATAGCACCGACCCATGCAAAGAAAGAGCCCTAGCTAGCTAGCTAGATCACGTCTGTCTAATTAAGCACATTGGAAGCCGGAAGGGACATCCTTGCCGCAGTAATTCAACAACAAGGTCAGCGAAATGGGGACGTTCAAGTTGATCCCTAAAATGCTCGCCTTAAGGGCGGTGCAGAGACAAACTGCCGCCTCGAGGTCAACTAGACCGTCGATGAGGCTGCAGCAAGGAGTCTTGGGTGGGGTTCCCACCACAATATGGAGTAAGCCATTGAGCACATCCGCACATACGCCTAGCTTCAAAGTGTCTTTAGGGCACGTGGGCTTCGCCGGTGAAGGCTTAGGGTGGGGTTTAGGGGCGGTTGGTGGTGGAGGGCAGTAGGTGGAGCTGACGACCGTGAAGAACAGGAGGTTCACGGTCAGGAGGAGGGCGGCGGAGGAGGAGGATGCAAACTTGGAACCCATTTTCGACGGAAGAAATAGAAGCTTCTTAATCAATGAAGAGAATGGGAAGAAGCTTCGGAAGGTGTGGAGTGGAGAGTGTAGTGATGTGAAGAGAATATTTATAGGTGAATGAAGTTTGGCTGAATAATTTTTTTTTTTTTTTTTTGGAAATGATAAACTTTGAACATTATTATTAGTTATCTTGCCTTGCATGTGGCCACTATGTCTTGAATAATGGTATTAATAATACCCAAGATTGGATTATATTATCCGTGAAGCGATCTAAACAAATATAATTTCCACATATATAATACGTAGCAAAATTGATGCTTTCAGGTTTAAAAAATTATTTAATTGTGGCAAAAAAGTTTAAAATTGATTAATTTTAGAACTTTTAATCACTCTGAATGTGTAATGTTCCGTCTCATGGTATATATATGTAGTTTTGGGAATTGACTAGAAAATCTACGGCGTTATATCATTTTAGTATTTATTTTATTTCAATTTGTTTAGTATTATATTTTTTAATTATATTCGTAATTGTTAATATTTTTTTTATTATGATATATAAATTATTTTCTAAATGAAAAATATATATTTGACATTTTTTACGATGACATATTATTTTATATATTTATTTAATACATTAATAAAATAAATAAATAAACTAATAATAATTTATATATACTCTTAATAATTAAATAATTTAAAAATTCCCGCAAAACCATTAAATTAACAATTCTTAGCACAAACCTCATTTTTTCTATAACTTATCATTTAATTAAAATTTCATACATCGTGCAGATTAATAACTAATTCAATAAATATAAAATATGAGACACTTTTTGCACAAGTAACTTGTAATTTCACGGAGTAAAACTGAGCATGGGTCAGTCTCTTAACTATACTACGCTGTTAGTGAGGCTATATTGGCGAGGTCAATGCATACGCTGATTGCTCAATTAATTTGATCGGAACAAACTCAGACTGTATGTAAAAAAATTCGAACATTACATAGTGGAATAGGTCTATGGTCGCCACTCACCGATACTAGTTTTTTTTTTTTTTTTTTTTTTTTTTTTTTTTCAAATAAACGTGTAATTTAACGTACGGCGAGAGTAAAATAACCCTTCCATCAAGCACAAGTTGGAGGCTAAACATTTGATCCGAGTTGATCGGTAGATTTTGGAAAGTTGTGCGAATCTAGTTGTCCTTTTTTTGGTAGAAGCGAGTCTAGTTGTCAATCTCGTCTCTTTTATATCTCCCAAAGAAAATCTATTATTTTTTTTTCCTGTCGCTTTGGGACGGGTACACAATTTTCATACGTTGCATGCATTGTAATATATAGAAATAACCGCGTGTTTTGTACACTCGACAGATAGTATGTAAGTTATTATATATGATGAAATTATAAACTTAATACTTTGCAAGTTGTAAAATATAAATATATTTAGAGAAAAATATATTGTATTATCTATTTATAGTTTGATTTAAGGTAATAGTGTACATAATATTGTAACTAAAATGTCTTAACAATTGTTATTATTATTTATAAAAAAATAAAAGAAATACATAATATGTTTGTGTCAAATGAAAAACTTAAAAGATGATAAAATACAAAAAAATACAAATGTGATATGAATAATATAGAATTTTCGAGTCAATTTTCTAAATGGCTGGAATTGTGCATGAAACTGTCACCGAGTAGACAACGTCGTGAACCGATCTCTAGAGAGCATAGTCAGTGCCACTTTGGATCTATTGAACGATGAATATATATGATGAATCAGTTTTATCTATTTAGAGGGTCACTCGCGGTATCTTTGTATTATGTAGTAATACAATAATTTTATTATGTAGTAAGTATATATATTAATAATAATAACAGATACTTGAGACAACAAGATTTTAGAAAAAAAAAAGGCACATAATATACTTTAGGAACAAAAATTGAAGAGACATAATGGTTTGTGAAATTGTTTTTAATATATATTAATAATAATAGTAATAATATATAATTGAAGATATAGCAATGTTTCAGTAAAAATAAATATACACAATATAATTATGGAAAATATTTAAAGAGACAGGATGGTAAGTGATAATGAAACTTGAAACTTTTTATAGTACTAGAGAAATTAGACACGTGCGTTGCACGTGTAAAACAATTTTATAAAAGTGTAAAATAGTAAAAAAAAATTAATTTTATCTAAGTAATTAAGAAAGACATTTGTACATTTAAGTAAAAGGCCAACATCGACTACCGTTACGTCATTATCATAAATTCATAATAAAGAATCTAAAAAACTTAATAAAATCTTAAATTTGGTTAGAATCAAGAGTACACCAACCAAGAGTTGATATTTATATATAAAAAATTTAATAGACCTCTGTAAAAGCTAAATATGGCTCTCCAGCATAAGTATATACAACTATAAGTACTGAAATACAAGCAACCAGCTTAAAATGCAAGCAAAAACACAATATGAACTACATTTCCTTTCAGGTTGAACTACATTTCATTTTCCTAAAATTTAAGATAATAGAACAGTTTAACTATACGCTAACCAATTCTATATGGGAAACAAAGAAGAAAATATGTTAGTCAACTTTACTAAGAACAATTAAACATGATATAATATAACCTTAACGATATTCATATCAAAATCAACATAGACAGAAAGAACAAAAACTTACTGAAGTATTCCTTCAACATATAGTACTTTCTATATGTAATTATATGTATAATCATATTCATCGACCACTGTTTCTCTTGTCATCTTCCCCTCATTTCCTCTTCCTCATAGAATCATTCAAACGGTCATGGTTCTCTTCACCAAATAATTTAGTCGTATTTAACTTTCTGGAGCAAACCGACTTGATATGTCAATTATAGCAACTCAACCATCTTAACTACACCACTTTACAAAAGATATACAAAATTAACCGACTAAATCTTGTTGTGATTACCTTAATTGCTGCCATAATTAAATAGTAGATTCAATCTGACAACCATGCATGCAAACCCTAACACCGAAAAAAAGTCAGGCGCTGATAATCTTTCAGAGGTTGAAACAAAAATCAACAGTTTAGCTTCGGTTGTTCAGACCAGAATGAACTGTGCACTGATAATCTACGTAGGATAGATTAGATGGTCTCCACGGTGGTTGATATGATTGCTTATGTTGTCTAGCTAACATTTTCAAAGATTGAAGTGTGTTTGAGATGGACATAGTGGAATGTCATAGGGCTATGGAGTTAAGAAGGTAGACAGGAGGGCGTGAGCAATAGCGACAGTCATACTAATATAGTGGATGCTTGAAGCTAAAACTCTCAAGAAGTGGAATCAAAAGAAAGATGGATCGAAGATGGTAGGAATAAAAGGTGGAACATTTGCATGGAAGAAATGATTTGTCTAAAAATTAAAAGTTGAGACTCATAGCGGTTATAAGTATGGAGATGACGGTTGATAAACCAACGTTTGGATGACTCATACCGGTTATAACTATGAAGATGGAGATGACAGTTGATAAACCAACGTTTGGATGCGGACCAAATGCAAACGGGTGCCGAATAACGGCTTGCGGATAAGATAGATGGCTGAGGGGCACAAATGTAAATTCATAAGATTGGAACCAGCTCAAAAGTACTCTGCCTTTTAAATAGAGGAATAGATATATATATAGGGTTAAAGGTACTTTTGATCCCATATATGTTTGACTGTTTTTTATTTTTTGTACTAGTTTTTTTTTTTCCGTATATTTTTTGTACCAAAAGTTTGAACTTTGTATACTTTTAGTCCATCTGTTATTTTTGCATCAAATGACATGTACAAGTCACGTGTCCCACCTTAAACTTTAGATTTTGTACAATTTAATCAATCTAATATATTTCTATCTTCTTTTTTTCAATTTAATCAATCTAATACATTTCTATCTTCTTTTTTTCAATTTAATCTAAAGTTATCAAAATCGAACGCGACTTTAATACATTTTAAACTTAAAATATCTAATTAAACGAAGAAGTTTTGAATTGCTATACTATAATATAGCATTATGTGCATATTAAAATTAAAAGAATATTGTTAAAGGACGAGGATAAACTGGTGAAGACATGTGAACCAAGGTGGTATTTTGTTGTCGCTTTTCATGCTCATGACAAGTTGCTGGCCCATATTGGAAAATATGCCTCTCGTGACCTTGCTTGCGTGGCAATTAATCAGTTATACATTAGTTTATACATGCATCGTGACTATATAAGAAAGTTATTAAAAATATTTATAATCTAAACACTTTATTATATAGTATATAAATTGATTCGATATAAGTGAACATTATTTTAGGATCTTCTAACATTTATAAAACCCCATGGAAAAGAAAAGGTAAAATAATATAACGGTCCATTGATTAATTTGTCTCTCAAACTAGATATCTCCAGTTTAGATGTGAGAATATAATTTTTTAATAATCATTACTTTCTCATTTATTAATTTATTATTTTAGGTGTAATACAAACATACTAATAATACTACGGTGATGGATCTAGCTCTAAATAGGATACCCAGGAAAATATAGGTATAATATTACTTATTTTATTGTTCTCCGCCAACGATATATACACACTGCAAAGGCGTAGGCCCTTCATCTTGATGCATAAAAGTACAGCGCAAATTTTTTTTTTTTTTTTTTTTTTGCAAGGCCATGAATTTTATTATATAATATATACTATATATAAAGAAAAATAATAGATTCGCTTCCATATATATCTCTAAAACATTCCGAAATAATTGTTTAACTAGTTGTTTAACCCATAAAATTGATAATGCATGGAGTTCTGTTCGTGTATGAAGTTACTGAAGTAGTAGAGAAGAGTATCATAAATTAATAATCCATACCATTACTAACAATTGAACTTGTGTACAGCAAGATAATGTTGTACAATCAACAGCTAATTAAGAACCCGACCCGACATACACTGGCAGTAAAACCCGAACCGACATTGTAGAAGAAAGACAATGTCTCTAACTCTACAAGCACTTGTAACCATAAGGAAGCTGCTTTCCACAAGAATTCAAGAGCAGACTGAGGGAAACAGGAACATTAAGGTTAATCCCCAACAGATTGGCCTTAACGGCGGTGCAGAGGCAGGCAGCAGCTTCCACATCAGCCAGACCCGACAGGAGGCTGCAGCAAGGTGTCGTTGCCGCCGGGGTTCCCACCACCAAGTCTACTAAACCATTCAATAGGTTTCCACAAACACCCAATTTCAGTGTGTCTTTAGGGCAACGTGGCACTGCTGGAAAAGAGTGAGCCGGAATTATGGGGATTGAGTGACCCGGAATCACTTTAGGTCTTCTTGGGTAAGACACTAGGGTGGAGCTCACGTCATCAGATGAGGAGCTGACTAGACTGAAGAAGAAAATGAGGTTTAATGAGATCAAGACTACTACTACTGCTGAAGATGAAAAAGGGTTTGGTGCCATAGCTAATTGAAGTGTGAGTTTAGAAGATGTTGGAGGATAAGGGTTTTATAGATATATGGGAGAGGGTAACTTTCATATGGGTTTGTGTTGGTCTAACGCCGCAAGATTTAGCGACTGTTCTCACTAGCACAATTCAGGTCTGACTGATACGGTTGTTTTCACACTACAAAAAAATATGACATTAGCAACGAGGAATATGTTGGAAAATTCGTTGGTTTTACCGACGGACTTTCATGGTGGGCCCATAATAAAATGTATACATTTCTTGATTACATGAAATTTAAATCACTTTCTTACTTTCCAATTTGTGACAAATAATCATGGGTACTATATATCACGGGCACTACAGAACACAACCATTAATGGTGGGGAAAGGGGTTTGGGTTTAGAATGTGCAACCCAACCTGGCACTGGCAGTGAAGAGATTTGTCGATCAAAGCTGGTAGGGTTTTTAGGGTTTTGGAGTTTTCTCCTCCTCGATCCATACTGTCATCTCCTTCTGAAAACAAGCAACGGACATCACACATTATTGCATATGGTCTTTATCCATCATATATATTATTAACTATATAGCCATCTTAATAATTAAGTAGGATCCACTGATCGATGTCCATATATTATTATATATATAATGATTATAAGGTTATTATCTTGTAAAGACTATACTGAGTAATTCATGGCATAAAATCATCAATAATTATTTCTAAGGTGAATGAGAATGGCGTTAATAAGAAATCCTTGAGCCTTGTTCTAGGGTTTGCAATTCAACTTTCACGATAGATTATGGATTAAGACCAGTGACAAACCTAAAGAATTAGTAACGAGGATGAGGGGTTTTATAGATGGGACCACAAGGACTAGTGACTATTCTCATTACTGGCACAAGCAAAGCTTGACCGGTCTCGTTCTTTCCTATCACAATTAAATTCCCTATTAGGTCGAGTCAAGTCCAAAAAGATTATAGAGACCAACTATCAATTATATAAGTGGAGTTAGTTTTATGATAGAGTTCCACTTATAGACGGTTGCTTTCGGCTGACTCGTTAAGTTTGACTCAGTCCAATGTAAAACTTAATATAGTATTAATTGATATTGTTGGGTTTGACTCCCATTTTGACACCACGTATTAAATTTGTCTGAGTCGTATTTAGGCATGATATATGAACTTTGCTTACATAATTAGTTCTAAACCGTCCAAATTTGAAATGTGGTGCCCTAATCAAAAGAGTTCTTACGGTGCGGAGGATTTTTGAAATAACTGAATATCCCACTGTGAATGAATCTGGAAAAATACCTGAATGATTGAAAATAATAAAAATAATGCACTATATATATACAATTGGTTCAACTCCCATATCAACAATATTTGATCCCAATATCAACAATATTGATTTTAGAATAAAACTCCACTTAAAGATATATAGTTGCTCTTTGTTAGAATGTTAGGCTTGTCTCCATCTATTGTAAAATTTAACACTGATCACTTGTCCCTAGAAATGAGAAATAACGTTGGACTAATGTAGTGTGTTGGGACCTTAATCACTCAGGGTGTCAAGTCCCTATACGGTAAGTGAAAGTATTCGTCGGATTGTCGGGTTGTAGAGTCATTGCACGATGTCTTGCATGCACGTACTTCTTGAGACCTGCACACGGAGTAGTATCACACACCACGTGAGGGGGGGGGGGGGGGGTGGAGTGCGATGAGCCACACTACAACAAATCTGACAATCAGTGACATTGAAATTGTCACAGATACATACATAATTCGTCAACAAAATATTCAGTGACAAAATTTTGGGTCGTCACTAAGCGTCACTAATAACCGCGTCAGTAAAAGTCCTAGTGACGAATTTGCTTAATTGTCACTGATAAGATTTTTTTAGCCACAACCATTTTCGTCACAAATAAAATGACAGTAGTGACAAAAGAACAAACGTCACTGTGGACAGTGTGATTAGTGACGAAAACAAAAAAACTGAAGATTTTATTTATAATAATTGTATTCTCATAAACTAATCAATTTATTTATAAAAATAGCTATTTATATTTATCATATAAAAAATATAAATGATTAAATAAAAATATCTTCATTAATAATAAACTAAATAGATACAACAGCATCTCACCTTCAATTAGGTCCTCAATCTACATCTTGGAACAGAGATCTAATTACAATATTAACAACATAAACCACTCCCTAAAGGCTAATCTCTTCTCTAACTCGATTTTGTAATTTGTACAATATAATCGGAAAAAAAAGGACGGTTCATTCACCGGTAAACTTCTGTTCTCTTTAATTTCTCTAATATACCATCTTCTGTATTTTGGTGCATCTTCTATTTACCGGTAGATCTTTGAATCTGTATTTTTCTTGACGCAGTCTTGTTGAAGAATTATAGACATGGAGCTATTCAGTACTTCGTACCAACAAATCTAAACGTTCTGACCTAAGATCTGCCTCAATAACCATTAGATTTGCGAGAAATCAGAGGTTAATGGTCAGATCTTGCAAATATAATTAAGGAAGAGGTAGTGAAAACGAACAGCACAGACAGATCTGTGGTGTAGATACTAGATAGTGGTACAAAGGACTACCTGGTCGGATATGTCTCGATCCGCGACCTCTCGCTGCCTGCTTCTAGTGCATGTCGCAACTCTTCTATGGCCGTGCCTCCACCAATCCGCGACCCCTGTAACATGTGACTCCGACTTCTTATAGTGCACGCCTCCCATGCTTAAATCATATATCTTGAGAGAGAAAGCTAGAGAGAAGTCAGAGCTTCCTTCATCAACTTGACTTGTGAAATGGTTGGGTAGATTCCCTTAAATAGGGGCAGCTTGAACCCAAACCCGGTTTTGAACGGTCCGACGCCGGTTTAATGTAAAATGTGAATTGGGCATGGACGGGCGTAAAGTTGACATCGGGAAGGTCCGCACATGTAGTGTGTACATAGGGGTTTGCGCGTCACCCGAGGGGACAATCCGGACAACACCGAGGTATCACGAAAATCCAGTGTGGTCCGGATTGTCGTGACAATCCGGACGAGTCTTCGGTCCGGAACGCGTACGCGCGCATTCCGAACCATTTTAAGCTCATGGGTAAATAATTCGAAGCCGTTGGTGGGTTTGACGTGTAAACGAAGTCCGAATATAAAACGAACCTGAATCGGACGTATACCTATCATTTTTCCCCCGAGTCAAGTAGTGGCGTGGCCCCTGCTTGACTCTATTTTTTATAGAGTATACGTTCGATTTAAGTTCGGGTGCTACCTCGAAGTGTGGTGGATATACGCCCAAGCTATCACTAATTGGATCCGAGAAATGGGCCATAACCGAAAATAATTCGAAACTTGGAACACGGACACCCGGGCCCATCACATAGGCCCGAAAAACACCCCGACTGGCGAAATCCACTCGGGAAGACCCCAGGTGGAAATACCACCGGGGGCAACCCAAGCAAGGGACCCTTGCTTGGGTTACCCGAGCAAGGATCCCCCTTGCTTGGGTCCCCGAGCAAGGATCCCCTTGCTCGGGTGACCCGAGCGGGACCTTGGGGATACCTGTCCGGGTATCCCCCCTCCGTCCGGACTAGTCCCTCTGTCCGGACCCCCACCCCCGGACGATATTTCACCCGGGGCTCGCCCTTGGAGGCTACTCTCACACACTTAAACACATTATGCTCATCTACGGTCGGACCGATGTCAAATGCACCTTATTTACGGTCAAGACCAACTTATATTACGAACCTGTCACAACCGGACCAGGAAACCACTGGAACCGGGGCGGTCCAATAGGAACTCTATAAATAGAGACCTCATCTCCTCATTTGAGACAAATCTTCCTATCTCTCACTCAAGCTCTGCCTTCTCTCTATTTTATCTCTCTAAGAGCATATACTCATTTAAGCATCGGAGAGGGCACACCGAGCAACACCCCCCTTGGTCTCGGTATCGCCCCTTTTGCAGGTATCCCACGGAGAAGGAAAGGCGGAGGTCCGAAGCAAGAAGGCACTCAGGATACCTAGTGGACTTACCGGGAGACCCCTCCCGGGCGCCCATTTGCAAGTATACGGGAAGAAGAAGCCCACGAGGTCGGAATACTAGAAGGAGAAGTCCGATAAGAAGAAGAGAACGGAAGGAGAAGCCCACGAAGGACACTCGTGTGTAAACAAAGCCCACGAAGGACACTCGTGTGCAAACACTGGTGTCGTCTGCGGATTCGAGCAAAAAGCACGTAGCCTACTACTTGTGCTCGATGGAAATATATAAGGGGGTCCGAGAGAAAAAGGGGGCGGCATAGTAAGGTACCAACCGTGGGTCTCCAGGAGCCTAGCATCCGGGGGCAATAACCAAAGGATGTTAAGAATCCGTCGTCCAATGGAGAATAACACTCATTGGATAACACTCCATCAAGCTCCAAGATACCACGGTCGGTATTCAAGCAAAAACTACCCCCTCACCCCTAATGAAAGACAAGCCCCTAGTGGGGCAACAACCAAACCCCCAAGAACAGGCCAGAATGCAAAAAAAAAAAAAAAATTGGCTACAACAAAAATACACCCATTGCAGCTCTTCCAAAGTATACCAATAAGGGCAAAATGCGGAGGGAGCAGAACATCAACCTCTCCACAAGGAGGAGCACCATCCTCACATCCCTTCATGAATACACCTAGAGTGGCTCTTTTAGAACACATATATAGGAGGCACCTGGAGGTGACCTCTGAACAACAGCCACTCTGAAGGACATGGCAACACTAGGGGAAGAGATGATCAATAACTCCATCCCCAGAAGAATATGGTATTAGTAAGAACAACCACATACACTGGGGGGAAATCATCGTCAGTGATAGCAACGAAGGTGCGTGCATACACCTCTCCCCTCCACGAGCAAAAAGATAACCCCAAACAATGAGGGCCACTACAACCAGCAGGGCCTACATCGCCTACCTTGAGAAAATGTCATTCAAGGGGTTCCAATACAATATGCATTTCCATGGAGTGCCATCAGATAGAATCTCATCCTACAATATATCTATGTACAGAAGTTACACTCAAAAGATGCCTGCATGTCCAAAGGACGGGACAACACGCTGTGAAAACAGGGAATACCACTCCAACCCAGCATGCAAGGAAAACACCCCACTCTCCTCTCACTAGCACAATACTCATTTTTTAGCCAAAACTACTTCTACATCCAAGGAAGGGTAGCACTAAATGAGGGGGCAACACCAAACCTATGCCAATCGCAATGAGGGCGGATGCGCAAAACCAACTCCCTACACACGAAAAGTAATCATATCAACCAAGATGCTAGGGATATCATCACTCCCACGTCTGCCCTATATTAATAGCCACATAAAAGAGCCCTCTGCAATGCAGGTCTTCACACCGGAAGGAAGAACAAATATTATTGGGGAACAAATATTGGGAATTATGCAACCACCGTTCCATAAGGAGGAGAATAGGAATATCAAAGCTTAAAGCAACCCCCGCAATGGGTGCACACCTCCAACAATGGAATAACACTTAGGTGGTGATGAACGTCACTCCCATCATCCCGTCAGAAGGGTTGGGGCACCACAAACATTTTTTGAAGAAGGAAAAAAGGAACTTAATACTACCAGAGCGGCTAGTGCACGTTCCCTTATTTTACGCCCTGAGGGGCACCTCTTATCAAGCATATTACACCTAAAAGTGCGAGGGAACCAACATTCTACACCTAATGGTAAGAACAACACAAGGTTGGGGGCACCGCGTCAAGGGAAGAAACATTAACGAAGATCAAAATACAAACCCCCCCCCCCTCCCGCCCTCACCCCCCTTGCAAATTATGGAAGATGCATACAAGAAAGGCATCATCCAAGAGCACAAAATAGTAAAGAGACCAAGCAACTTGAGGGGCACCAAACGAACAAGTGCTCGGCACCCAACCAAGAAACACAAGGACAAGCCTTAACAGGCTAAACAAGAGCAAACGGTGCAACTACCAAGCAACTAGGGAGGCACCACCTGATCTAGTGCTTGATAGTCCACCCGGAAATAGCAGACGAGGCAAATAGGAGGCATGACTCCTTCCAATGGAAACCACAAAGGATACAACATAAGCCCAATACAAGGATTCTCTCCTATGGCGGAAGCCACAGTGACCGCCCTCATAAGGCGACACCCACAACTTATACCGACTGGGAGATTCAGAAAGGCAGATATCAATTAACACTTTCAGTGGAGAACATTGGAAGAAGTTATACACTCGAAGGGGAAATGGAATATCCACTTCCATTATCTAATTTATTATTACCAATAGAAGATCTACGGATTCCACTTAAACTTTCCCTTCTGTAAGAAATGATAATAGCACTAAATGAACCAAATGCTTTTCAGGGTACAAGAGGAAAGAAGAAAGGCATCATCACTAACAAAGATTGTTAGGTTATAGGTTTCAGGTCAACGGGTCGTCGGCCTAAATCCTACTCCTCACTGGTGAACTAGCGGATCCTGTGTTTCCTGAGTTTGGTCGTTCTGATCCGTATCCTTCTGCCATTCTCCTTCTCTTCTCCACGCACCCTGCAAGAGGGGCAATATCAAGCACGGAAGGGGGGGTGGTGCTTGATGTACCCTCTCCGATGCTTAAGTCAGTACGTTTCTTTCTAGAGAGATAAAACTAGAGAGATGTCAGAGCTAAATTGCACAATTAGCCAAGATGTTCAAATGAATGGTGGAAATGTCGTATTTATAGGCAACAGTGTCATTGAGGTGGCTTAATGACATCGTTAACCTTTAAACACAATTAATTAGCCCTTGATCACATAATTAAAACCTTAAAGCACGGAGAAGGTCGGCGGCACTAAACTGAGTATGGGAGTCGGGAAGCGGTGCCGAAGCCCTTGGGGGGGGGGGGGAGAGGGGGGGGAGGGGGGGGGGAGAAAATCCGACCCCCAAGGGTAGGGGTTGGGTGTGGCCACCCAACCCTTCCCTAGGGGAGGTCGGGTGTGGCCACCCGACCTCACCTAGGTGAGTTTGCCGCGGTCCGGACGAGTATTTTTGCCTCGTCCGGACTGTTGGTGTTTCCGCGGGGTGTTTGGGTCGAAGTTTCGATTTATAATCATTAACGGGGTGATCAAATTAAAACGATTTAGAAGTCAACGGGTTCAAATTGGGCGTATATCCATCACATGCCCCCGAGTCAACCAATGGCCTGACCCTTGATTGACTCTATTTTAGGATGGTATGACACGCGCAATTTGAAGCCGGGATTTTACCTTTCGCCGGAATCCTTACTTACCCCTGGGTGTGTGTCTCTGACTCTGCCCCCTGTCTTATAAGATAGAGGAATTGCAAATGTCAGAATAGCACGGACACGTGCCCAAGCGTGTGTCCGTCTGAGATGGAAATAATAAAACTGTTACGGACGCATACTCGGAAAATATACGCTCGTGTGAGGATGCAATATGAATACAGCTAAATGAGTCCATGCTCCAATTTCATGACGGGGTAAGCCTAAGTGGGGAAAAATCTCTATTTTGGTCCAACATTTTTTCTAAGTATAGGATATTAAAAAACATGCCTATAGGATACTAACTATGGTGGGTGTGAGTTTAACCGTGGTTAATGGGAACTAGGGGTATCAGTTTTTAAATCTGACCCTTGAATTTTTCCTTTTCAGAAATCAACGGTGTCGATTTGGCGGCTTTGGAAAAAACCCTATTCCCTTGTACTATAAATGGGGTAAGTGATTACCTCATTCTCGTTGTCCTTTTCTCTTTTTTCTTTTTGGCGGTAGGATTCTTAGTCGGATTCACTTCTCGGGACGCGTGTCGCATTGAGGTACGTGCATTTTCCTTTGTGTAAGCGTTGCTTTTGGGGGATGTAATCCCGCTTCCCCCTTGATTGTTTCTTTACTTGTCTCGTTTCTTGATTTGTGGGTCTTCATGGTGATATAGTCCTGTTTGGTTCATCCTCTTGCCCCCGTGTTTCTGCTTACTAGCGCGTGGGGTCTTCTTACAATGTGGTTATGACTATTTCCCTTTACCCCCTGCCTCTGCTCGCTGGCCCGTGGGGTCTCTCTATACTGGGGTTATAACTGTCTCCCCTTGCCCCCCTGCCTCTGCTTATTGGCCTGTGGGGTCTCTCTATACTGGGGTTATAACTATCTCCCCTTGCCCCCTGCCTCTGCTTATTGGCCTGTGGGGTCTTCCCATATCATTTTTTTTTATTCTTACCTTTTGACTTTGTATTCGTCGTTTTAGGAAAATGAGTTTCATTTTGTCTCTACTGTCCTTTTTCTGTTTTCCTTGGGCTAAGTTTGCGTGTTTTCGGTCAGCAGATCTCCCTGGTGTTTGATGAGGAGTAAGAGGCCAGTACGGGTGGGAGTGGTTAGCTCCGGGACCGGACCTTCGATTGCGAAAAGGTCGGTTTTTTGTGGTGTGAGGAGGTGCCCCCCAGTTGGAGGTAAGGGCGGTGGTGATGTTAGGGTACCATCTTCTTTCTATATTGATGCCCCCCAATCGAGGGTCCGGGAGCCATCTTTTGCTTCTCCCTTGTTTGGTAAGTCCTGGAATGTCTGAGTTTCCTTAGTGTATATTGGTGTTTACTCTGTATCTTGTTGTAGGTAGACTTCGTCTTCCGCTTCTGAGTCGAAAGGAGCTATCTCGTCCTCCTGTTGATGGAATTGTTGGGTCTGAGTGGGCGCCTTATTATGGGCGTGGGGCTCGTTTTGACAATCAATCTTCTTTACAAACTCCTGAGGTTGGAGTTCGTGTTCTGCAGTCTGCTATTCCTCCTGCAGATCGTGTGCCTCCTTCTAAAGGGTCGGAGGCAGTTTATGAATTGGCTCATGATGTGTTGTCTCGCTATGCTTCTGTAACTTTTCTTAACCTTGTTATCCTTTAGGACATTTCTTTTTTATGCTTTCTCCATCTCACCCTTTATTTTGTCACAGGGTATTGCCGACATTGTTAATTTGTCCACCCTTGTTATTGATCTTGCTGAGGAGAAGAAGGTGCATGAGGACACTTGTGTCTCCCTTAGTTCTAAGCTTGTTAGTTGTTTGGAGCGTAGTCGTATCGCGGATTTGCAGTGCCGAGACTTGGAGAGTCGTATTGCCCTTCTTAAAGAAGAGATTGAAGCTTTAAGACAGAAGTCTTATCGCGATGGGGTACTTCGGGCTGCTGAATTGGTGTCCTTTGAGGAAATGCTTCGTATGGAGGAGAAAGGGTGTGCTATCGCTGAGTATAAGGGTTCCTCCTCTTATCAGGCTGCTATCGCGATGGATGTTCGCTGCTCTGTGGCTAAGCGTATTTCTTTAAAGGCGATTCTTGAGCGTATATATATGATTGCTCCTGACTTTCCTTTTTCTCAGCTTGGTGATTTGTCTGACTTTGCTGTTAAGCATATAGCCAAGATGAGGAAGTAGTACACCTATCTCTTGTGGTGGTTTTGCGAGTTTGTGGCTTGAGGTTTTTCTTAATTTAGGTCGTACTTCTCCTTCTTGCCTTCTAGCCTCTTTATGTTGGTCTATTTTGGGATTGGATCTCAGAATCTTCTCATAGATTGTAAGGTTTCTAAGTGGCTGTGAGTTAGTCTTGAACTTGTACTCATCTTTCTTCATTGAGTTTATCAAGGGTTCCTTCTTGTGGTGTCTTCTTACTACTCTTCCTGTTGGTGGGTTGCACTTGTCTTTGGAGTTTGAAACTCCCTATCTCTTAGTTTTGCCATCTTTGTTTGATATACTTGTCTTTACTTATGGCATGCATGGTAGGGTGTTTATCTTCCCTTTTCATGATAACTTCTTGTGCCTTTGTGTGTAGTTCTTTGGTTATGGACCTTTCCTTTTCTGGTGTTTCCTTTTCTTTGCGTTTCTCTTCTGTTTTCCTTCATCATCATACCTGCTATCTCATCAAGAAAAAACATTATGTGTTCTTCATACAATCTTTGCTTTGCAATTATTTTCTCATGGAATCCTTCTTAGTATGGTGCGATGATCTCTTCTGATACCTTTTTAAATGGCATATGTTGCACTGTTAGACCAAAGATACGCTCTTGGTGGGCGTCGAATCTATTCACGAGACAGGCTCTCGGAGGGCACTTAACGTTTCACAGGATAGGCTCCCGGAGGGCACAGGTTAGACCAAAGATACGCTCCTGGTGGGCGTCGAATCTGGTAGTTTGAAATCTACCTCAAGATACGCTCTTGGGGGCGTCGAATCTGGTAGTTTGAAATCTACCTCAAGATACGCTCTTGGGTGCGTCGAAGGTCGTAGTTTTTAGAAACCACTCTCAAGATACGCTCTTGGGGGCGTCGAAGTTCGTAGTTTTTAGAAACCACTCTCAAGATACGCTCTTGGGGGCGTCGAAGTTCGTAGTTTTTTGAAACCACTCTCAAGATACGCTCTTGGGGGCGTCGAAGGTCGTAGTATAAAAACTACTCTCAAGATACGCTCTTGGGGACGTCGAAGGTCGTAGTATAAAAACTACTCTCAAGATACGCTCTTGGGGGCGTCGAAGTTCGTAGTTTTTTGAAACCACTCTCAAGATACGCTCTTGGGGGCGTCGAAGGCCATAGTATAAAAACTACTCTCAAGATACGCTCTTGGGGGCGTCGAAGGTCGTAGTATAAAAACTACTCTCAAGATACGCTCTTGGGGGCGTCGAAGGTCGTAGTATGAAAACTACTCTCAAGATACGCTCTTGGGGGCGTTGAGGGTGTTGTTGACTTGAAGTCATATATGCGTAAGGATAACATAATGATTGTATCACCTTCTTTGGAAGATACTTTTGAGTAACTTCTACTTCTTTAGGGGCATTCATGCTTTATGTACACTTGGGGTGCCTTGGATGGATCCAGACACCCTTTGAAGGAAATCAAAGATACTTGTAGAGTCGGAGTAACTTCTTGAGTTCTCCTTCTCAAAAGTTGTTTTTGGAAAACTTAAACAATTATATGTAATGACTTGAAATAAATCCAAGGATATGGTCTTTTACTTGTGTTGTCTTCTTAGACGTAGAACTTCTTTAGGTGTTCTCCACTGAAGGTGTTTGTGGAGATATACCCATCCCCATCCTCTAGGCGGTAAGCATTTGCGTATGGAACTGATGCTATCTTATATGGCCCTTCCCACTTTGGAGATAATTTTCTGACTTGTTCTAAGTGTGAGAACTCGTTCTTTCTGAGCACTAGTTCTCCTACGTGGAATTGCCTCTCCTTGACTTGGCGATTGTAATATCTTGCGGATACAAGGCGCATTCGTGCCTGTGCTTCCTCTGAGTTCCATCTTTTATCATCCACAAGGTCTAAGTCTAAGAGCCTTGCTTTGTTGTTCTCATTCTCTTCAAAGTTCGTGGTCCTTAGTGATGATACAGCCATTTCTGCTGGTGCCACAGCTTCAGTCCCGTATACTAGGCCAAATGGTGTTTCTCCTGTGGCTATCTTTGGTGTTGTTCGCACTGCCCATAGAACATTCTCCAACTCATCTACCCAACTTCCCTTGGTAGCATGGAGTTGTTTCTTTAAACCGTCTAGCACTATTTTATTTGCCGACTCTACTTGCCCGTTTGTCTGGGGGTGCTTTACTGATGCGAAACGTTGCTGTATATTCAGCCTTTCGCAGTACCATTGCAGTTGCTTGCTCTTGAATTGTGGACCATTATCACTTATTATGGCTTTTGGGACTCCGTACCTCGAGACAATGTGAGATTGAATGAAGTTAACGATTTGCTCGTCTGTTGTCTTTCCCATTGGCTTCGTTTCTATCCACTTGGAGAAGTAGTCTATTGCTACTATTATGCAAGTTTTCTGCCCTTTTGTTCTTGGTAGGGGGCCTATCAGATCAATCCCCCACTGTGCGAATGGCCAGGCTCTCGAGATGGAACTTAGCTTTGCTGCTGGGGCTGTTATATTTCTGGAGTACCTTTGGCAGTGATCACATTTTTGTACCAAGTCTGCTGCTTCTTTGCTCATTGTTGGCCAATAGTATCCTAGGTTGTAGACCTTTCGGATTATTGATCGTGCTCCTTCATGGCACCCCGCATCTCCTTCATGGTGTTCTGCAAGTACTCTCTCTGTTTCTGGGTATGTTATGCATTTGAGGAAGGGTGAGGAGTACCCTTTTTCGTAGAGTTCATTATCCATCATTGCATAATTTCTAGCCATCCTTTCAATCTTGACTGCCTCTACCTTATTCTTTGGGAGTTTTCTTTCCGTGATGTACTGACGCATTGGGGTCATCCAGGCTTCTCCTTCATCTATTACTAGAGTCTCCATTTGTTCTATCACTGATTGAATTCTTTGCTCTACAAAGTGAACCTCTTTGCCTGCTTCTGCCCCTAGGGCTAGTTTGCTTAAGGCGTCCGCCTCCTGGTTTTGTTCTCTTGGGACTGACTCAATGTCGAAGCTTTGGAAGCTCTTTATTAGGTCCCTGGCTTGTTGTAGGTATTTCTGCATGTTTTCAGACTTTGCAGTGTAAATTCCTTTCACTTGATTGACAACTAGTTAAGAATCGCACTTAACTCTTAGGTGCTTTGCCCCTACTCCTTTGGCTATTCTTAAGCCTGTTATCAGCGCTTCGTATTCGGCCTCATTGTTCGTTGCCTTGAAGGTAAGTGCCATGGCATAGCGCAGAGGTGTATCCCTAATTGGTGGGTCTAATAGGAGGCCTGCACCTGAACCTCCCCCGTTGGATGACCCATCGGTATGCATCTCCCATAACTCTTCTGGTGGTTTCTCCTGACTATTACTTGCCTCACTTGTAGTTTTGATTTCTCCCAAGTCTTCATCTGGGTTAATTCCGGTGAATTCGGCAATAAAATCTGCTAGAGCCTGCCCTTTTATAGTTGTTCTAGGGGCAAAGTGAATGTGAAACTCACTTAGCTCAATTGCCCATTTGGTCAGTCTTCCTGATGTATCTGGTCTTTGGAGGAGGTGTTTCAATGGTTGGTCTGTGAGGACTGTTACTTCATGCCCATGAAAATATGGTCTCAACTTCCTTGCGGATATGATCAGTGCATAGAGGTACTTTTCTATTGGCAAGTAGTTGATCTCATACTTTGCCAATGTTTTGCTTACGAAGTATACTGGCAATTGTGCAGCGTTTTCTTCTTTTATTAGCACCGAGCTTACTGCCACGTTGCTCACGGAGATATAGAGGTAGAGGGGCTCTCCTGGTGTAGGCTTTGCTAGGGGTGGTAGTGTCTTTAGATGTTGTTTGAGTTGTTGGAAGGCTTCTTCACATCTTGGTGTCCATTCGAACTTCTTGTTTGCCCTTAGCACCTCAAAGAAGGGTAGTGCTTTGTCTCCTATTTTGGATAGGAATCTGTTAAGAGCTGCCAATCTCCCATTCAGTCGTTGAACCTCTTTGTGTTTCGTAGGTGACTGCATTTCTTCAATTGCTTGCAGTTTCTCGGGGTTTACCTCTATGCCTCGCTGACTTACCATGAAGCCTAAAAACTTCCCTGATTGTACCCCAAATGCACATTTTTTCGGGTTTAGGCGGACTTGGTATTGCCTCATTCTCTCAAACGTTGAGCGAAGGTTTTCCACATGGTCTTTCTTCTTTTTGGATTTGACGATCATGTCGTCCACGTATGCCTCCATTGTCTTTCCTATCATGTCTCCGAATATTTTGTTGACCATTCTTTGATATGTCGCTCCAGCATTTATGAGTCCGAAGGGCATCACCGTGTAATGGTATATCTCGCTGTCAGCGTAGAATGCTGTGTGAGGGGCGTCTTCAGGGGCCATTTTTATCTGGTTATATCCTGAGTATGCATCCATGAAGCTCATTAGTTGGTGACCTGATGTTGCATCCACTAACTGATCTATTCTTGGGAGTGGGTATGAGTCCTTGGGACATGCTTTGTTTAGGTCGCGATAATCGATGCACATCCTCCAACTTCCTCCCGCCTTCTTTACCAGTACTGGGTTTGCCACCCATGTTTGGAATCTTATTTCCTTGATGAAATTTGCTTTCAATAGCCTTTCCATTTCTTCTTGGATAGCTATCTTTTTGCTTCCTCCCATTGGCCTTACCTTTTGTGTTATTGGTCGCGTTGCCGCGTCTATATTGAGCTTGTGTGAAATTACTTCTTCTGATATTCCTGGCATATCGCTTGGTGACCAGGCGAACAGATCTTTGTATTCCCTTAGTAAAGCTACTAAATGTTTTTCCTCTTCCTGAGATAAGGCGGTCCCGATTTTCGCCTTCCTATCGGGCTCTTCCATGAGTATTTCCTTTAATTCCTCCATGGGGGTGGGTCTCCCATGATCCTCTCTTGGGTCCTCATCTATTAGTAGGACCTCTTTTGTTGTTTTCTTCTTGCTTAGTGCGATCCTTGCACATTTCCTTGCAACCTTCTGGTTACCCTTTACTTCTCATATTCCTTGGCTTGTGGGGAATTTCATTTTCTGATGTAGTGTTGATGGCACCATACCCACTTGTTGATTGTAGTGGTACCCAGGACTCCATTGTATTCCTCCATTTCTTCTGTGATGAAGAAAGGGACATCGATCTATAGCTGCCTCTGGCCTATCCCCAATGTCACGGGTAGTGTGACTGCCCCCAGTGGGTATGTTGGCTCTCCTGAAAATCCCACCAAGGGTGAGTGAACCTGTTTTATGCTACTTGGCCTTACTCCCAGTATGTCGAGGACTTTCTTGCTAATGATGTTAGGTGAGCTTCCACTGTCTACCAGGATTCTTCCAATGTCCATATCAGTGATCTTCATTGTTATGACTAGGGCATCCTTGTTGTCTGGTAACACATGTTCCATGTCTCTTTTTGAAAATTGTATTATATCTTCTTTCTTTCCTTCTACTTGCTATTCTTTTGGTTTATGGTCCTCTAACTGTGCCATATACGCTTCTCTGGCGTTTGCTGACTCTCCTCCAGCTCCATAACCTCCATGAATGACATATACGCTTGTCATCTGGCTGGTGATAATTAGGCTTTCTATTCGAAACCCACGGACGGCGCCAAGTGTTAGGTTATAGGTTTCAGGTCAACGGGTCGTCGGCCTAAATCCTACTCCTCACTGGTGAACTAGCGGATCCTGTGCTTCCTGAGTTTGGTCGTTCTGATCCGTATCCTTCTGCCCTTCTCCTTCTCTTCTTCACGCGCCCTGCAAGAGAGGCAATATCAAGCACGGAGGGGGGGGTGGTGCTTGATGTACCCTCTCTGATGCTTAAGTCAGTACGTTTCTTTCTAGAGAGATAAAACTAGAGAGATGTCAGAGCTAAATTGCACAATTAGCCAAGATGTTCAAATGAATGGTGGAAATGTCGTATTTATAGGCAACGGTGTCATTGAGGTAGCTTAATGACATCGTTAACCTTTAAACACAATTAATTAGCCATTGATCACATAATTAAAACCTTAAAGCACGGAGAAGGTCGGCGGCACTAAACTGAGTATGGAAGTCGGGAAGCGGTGCCGGGGCCCTTTAGGGAGGGGGGGGGGGGAGAAAATCTGACCCCCAAGGGTAGGGGTTGGGTGTGGCCACCCAACCTTTCCCTAGGGGAGATCGGGTTGGCTGACCCGATCTCCCCTAGGGGAGGTCGGGTGTGGCCACCCGACCTCACCTAGGTGAGTTGCCGCGGTCCGGACGAGTATTTTTGCCTCGTCCGGACCGTTGGTGTTTCCGCGGGGTGTTTGGGTCGAAGTTTCGATTTATAATCATTAACGGGGTGATCAAAATAAAACGATTTAGAAGTCAACGGGTTCAAATTGGACATATATCCATCAAAGATGGGGCGTCATCTACAACCGAAAATGGGAAGATCCAAAAGACAACATTGACATATGATAAAGCAATCGACAACATTTACATATGAACAGGGGAAGATCTATAAGGACGACCATTACAACCGAAAAGGGACATAAGACCCACATGGGCGTATCTATATGTAATAATGTGGTTACAAACGTAACCACATTATCGAGTATTTTTATTGAGACCCTAGATTTATTCCTGAAAGAAAATACACTCCGATCCTCATTATTTTTTGGGTAAGATACTCATATTTGTGTATGACACTAAAACCCATTTATTATTTTACAAGTATTTATTATTATTTTGTAATACCTCATTCAAGCCATTAGCCCATTAGTTTTTTACTTGAAGAATGTGATTGTAAATGTTATTATTTAATTCTTTAATAGACTATAAATTGTAGTTAATTAATATAATTTCCTACGGGAGATCAAAATAATAGGATAAATGAAATGATCTAAATCATACAATATATTGGAAAAGGATGGATTTTAGTGCTAACATGTTTTAAAATATACAAGAAGTTCCGAAACAATGTTAATTGATACTTCCTTCAATCATCAGTCTAAAATTGTCGTCAAATACATTTTAAATTTAACAAGTTAACCGAACATTTTTCTAAATATCAAATAAGGCCTAATAACTTAAATTAGTGTTACAATAGTGTCCCGACTCGATTGAGACTATTGATACTTAGTCGGTTCTTGTCCGATTTTATTCAAATGTAACATTTGTATACATCATTTAGTATTTTACTTGTGATACTTTAAAAACTACTCAGTTAGCTTTGTACATTGAAATACGTGTAAAGACAATTTTGGAGAGCAAATTAAAGAAAATAACAATTATTATTGTTTTGCAACATGTTGTACATTTTAAAACATGTTAGTAACAAAAATCATTTTTTTTTAAACATGGTGTATATTTAATATAATTTGTCCAAGAAAATACAGTTATACACTAAATCTTAGAAGAAATTTTTTTTTTTATAAAACATACCCTTATTATAAATATCATAGATACGCTACTATCGCAATCTGACATACAACCATGCTTTGTGGGGAAATAAATAATTAGAATGTGCAAGCTGCAACCCAACCTGGCAATGAAGATTTGTTCATTAAAGCTGATAGGGTTTTGGATTTTTCTCCTTGATATGGCCAGACTGTGTGTCATCTCCTTCCTTTTGAATATACACAAGCAACGGACATCACACATTATTTTAACTAGTTATCTTAATGGGTTTAAGAAAATAAGAAGGGCCTGAATAATAATTCATGTTGACGGGAGATGTCTGAATGTTCAAATGTTGATATTAAGGGTCTGAATTATCATGTTTGTTGTTTTTCGGTTTTTCGTCCAAATTTTCTGTTAAATTTAACAGAATCACGTGAAACGTCGGAATTACCCATTTGCAATTATTGTAACAATTTAGCAATTTAATTAATGAAATATGAAATGTCTAAAATACCCCTGCCCACTAATTATGCCCTTAAAGCCACCACGACTCCGGCCACCGCCACCCCAACTCCGGCGACCACCACCCGGCTCCGGCGACCACCACCCCAGCACCGACGACCACCACCCAACTCCGGCGACGGCCACCACGGCTCCGGTTGGGCCCAAATCGGAGATACAGGCCCCGATTGGTCCGATCGGAGCCTAAAAAGCTCCGATCGGGCCAATCGGGGCCGGTAGCTCCGGTTTTGGCCCAACCAGAGCCTTGGTGGAGGTCGCCGGAGTTGGGGTGGTGGTCGTCGGAGCCGGGTGGCGGTTGCCGGAGCCGTGGTGGCTTTAAGGGCATTTTCGTCTTTTCAGGTCAAGCATGTGAGGGGCACACTTTGGTCGGAGGGTATTTTCGGGATTTCAGTTTATTTTCGGTCACATGTCAAGCATGTAACCAAATTCCGTTAGTTTTAACGGAAAAAATTGACGGATACCTCTTATATCAACAAAGTTGAAAATTCAGACCCTTAATATTAACATTTGAACATTCAGACTTCTCCATCAATGGGTCAAAATTTAGGCCCTTCTCTTAACCCTATTTTAATATATTACGATCCATTGATTTCCATAATAAATATAAAGTTATCTGGTATAGACTACTTGAGAATTGAAACACATGCATTCATGACATAACATTAATATTTCAAAATGGATGAGAATGGCTTTGATTAGTTAGAGTTTAAATTGAATGTTATAAGGGTCACGAAAACCAATTTTCAGAGAATTATATACATGGACTAAGACATGGCGGATCTAAGGTATTAGTAATGTGGTATATATTTTTACAAATTGCTAAATTTTTTAGCAATTGGGAAATTTTTCAAGTAGGGTTTCAATAAGGTTTAAGATTCATTTTTTCTAAAAAAAATTATATATGGTATCGATTAGCACTATTTCCAATCATTCATGGGAGACACTGAGGCAGTGTGTAATTAATTAACATGCAATCACGCGATTAATTAATTAAATTTTTTTTTTTTTTTTAGATGAGATTTTTGTTCACAAGTGTCCTACCCTAACGCTAATATGCCCCCACCATGCAATTATTTATAGTAAGGCGCGTTCACGGGTTCTTGCAATCCCATCATGCCAAGACTATTCCATCATATCTTCTTGCAATATTTATACGGGAAAAGATTGGGGATCCGACTCACAACATCCGAAAACCTCCGAAAGGTCAGTGCTATAAAATTACCCCAAAAAGTTGTTAATAATTACCCTGCATGCCACTTAATCACCTTTTCGAAGGTTGGGGTCGGAACCCCAATCATCTCCCTATTTATACCTAAACAAATTAAGGAATTAAGTCACTTCGGGTGGCCTGGCCCTCCACCGTATTTTAACTTCGGAAAAAGAAAAGGGGCGACTTCAACGGTGATGGGTTCCGATGTAATCGTTAGCCCCGTTAACAGTCAATAGGCGACGAGTAAGTCCAGTGGGCCTCGTGAAAGGCCTGGAAGGCCCAGGAGCCCAGTGCGAAGGGTCCCGACTTTAGCAGTCCCGATATATGAGCTGAATGCTCCCGATAAGAAGCCTCTGAGTAGGCCCCGATATGCCTTTGAGAAGGCCCCGATAATAAAGCCCCGAGGAGGCTGGACCTGTCTCGTGAGACAAGAGGTCCTGGGTGGTGACCTAGAATGAGATAACTCTGGAGTCCCCGATATGAATTGGGACTTGTGATCAGAGGATAAGACCGAGAAACCCGCCTACTAGATAGAGTAGTGGGGAGACGGTTGAGATATAGATATCCTCCCCCGAGATACGCAGGGCGTGCCCGAGATACGCGGAGAGTGGGCGAGATACGCGGAGCGTGGGGCGAGATATATGGAATCCCGAACGAGATATGCGGAATCGTGGGTAAAACTGCCAGGCGCGGTTTCAGGTAACTGAGTAACTACCCCTCCTATATAAAGGAGGAAGTTACCTCAGAAAACAGATTCTAATTCTAATACGAGCTTAGATTATTGCTTACCACCCCATCATCCATATACTCATTTAAGCATCGGAGAGGGATTCTGGGTCACCACCCAGGTCATCCCCTTTTGCAGGATTACGCGGAGCTCAGGAGTTCAAGCTTTCCGTCAAGAACGTAACGATCCAACATTGGCGCCGTCTGTGGGAAACTTACGAAAAGCCAAAATAGTTTCTACTAGATCGATGGCTGGTGGTGGCAAGAAGAAGCAAGTTCAGGCCGGCAGTTCTCGCCCTGCTGGAACTGTGAATTCCCCGTTGCCGGAGCATGCTGCTGAACAAGGTGAGCACCCTGCTGTTTCCCAGACAGGGGGGCATGATGAAGAGTATGAGGTCTCAGTCCGAGACACGGCGGTGAACAGGCAAGATATCCTGCGAAGGGAGGTGGATGCTCCTCCACATCCGGTGGTGCACAGAGAAGAAATCCCTCGGAGGGAGGTAGGTGCTTCCTCGAACTCGGAGTTGGCTAAGGTAGTAGCAGATGCTATGCCCATGTTCCTAGCTGCCATGGAAGCTTTGCTAGATAAAAGGGAGGCTGCCAGGAGGGCAGAGGAGTTGCCTCCACTGGAAGAGTTGCCTCCACCTCCTCCAAGGGAGGTTTAAGAAGAACAGGAGGTTCAGCCCAGGAGTAAGGGTAAGGAACCCACGCACTCGGAGAAGTTCGTGGTTGATGGTCCCGGACCAGTGCAACACAGGACCATTCCCCTGAATGGCCCCATCACCCCTGATCAGGTGGTGAAAATTGTCAACATATGCATGGGCGATCAGAAGCATATGACATCGGAGCTGAGGGACCGATCCACTCACCCTTTTGTTCCACGGCTGCTGAATACTGTCGCCCCGCCAGGGCTAGGCATCCCGACCATCAAGGAGTACGATGGTGAAGGAGACCCGGTCCGCCATGTTCAGAGGCATGTCCAGGCCTGTATGGGTAGGACCTCGAATGATGACCTCGTGTGTTCGCTGTTCCCGATTACCTTGGGAGAAAGGGCCATGACATGGTTTTTCAGCCTACCGCCAGGAAGCATTACTTGCTGGGCCGATATGCACGACCGCTTCATCAAGCAATATCAGGGTCGTAGGCGTCTCTTAAAGAGTGTGAGGTCTTTGACCCAGGTGGTGCAGAGATCCGACGAGTCGTTGGCATATTACTACCAACGGTTCACTGCTAGTGCCGCGGAGATCGATGAGGAGATATCGGAAGGAGAGACTATCCGCACCTTCCTTCGGAACCTGACTGCTCCGTATGGTTCCGACCTAATGCACAGTGTAGCCGCGAAGGCTGTGTGGAGTATGGAAGCCTTGCAAGCGAGGGTGAAGCAGCAAATCGACGTGCAAAAGTCGAAGATTGCTGCCGGAGAGCTGGATCCTCCGAAGTCAGGAAGAGGAAAGCCATCGTCCAAGCTGTCGGATGATCGCAAGGGGAGCGACAAGTCGGAGGGAAGTAGGAGCCGTGGTCGCCCCGACAGAAGGGAGGACAAGCGTCCTCCAAGAAAGGATAACCGCGAGGCTCGTAACGTGCCCCTCAACAGTTCGATGACCTCCGTGCTAGCGGTGATGGATCGGCAGGGTCTCGCCCGATACCCCCCGAGGAAGGAAGGTGAGTTCTTGGGAGGTCGCTCCGATCGTTACTGTCGGTACCATCGAGTCAATGGTCACGACACAGATAACTGTCGGGAGCTGAAGAAGGAGATAGAGAAGCTAATCCAGAAGGGGAAGCTGAAGGAGTTTGTCGGAAGGGGACGGTGCCGATCCCGTTCCAAAACTCGGTCGCGGTCCCGTTCCAAGTCCCGTGATCGATCTCCAAAGAAGAAGAAGGTTGAGCCGGAATCCTCCGGTTCCGGTGCCCGTAAGGAGAGGCGGGGAACCATTAACGTCATTCACGGAGGAATGGCAGCAGGAGGTGACACCTCCGCTTCTCGAGAGAATTATGCCTCCCGCATCTCTGCTGCTGTGGTGCTAGGAAAAAGGTCCCGGTCGTGGACTGTAAAGGAAGAAATGGTGATTTCTTTCTCAGCGGAGGATTTGATAGGCGTGGAGAGCCCCCACGACGACGCCTTGGTCGTGACCCTGGACGTGGATGGATTCGAGATGAAGCGGATCCTGATAGACGGAGGGAGCTCCTCCAACATTCTTTTCATGGACGCCCTGGAAGCCATGGGAAAGACAAAGAAGGACCTGACACAGGTGAACTTCCCGATGGTAGGATTCTCTGGATCTACTTCCTATCCGTTGGGAATGATTACCTTACCGGTGGAGTTCGGTAGTGGCTGGAAGATGGAAAGGCGGAACGTGGATTTCGTCGTGGTAGAGTCTGCGGGGACGTATAACGCTATCATCGGGAGGACCACAATCAACCCTCTCATGGCAGTCGCCTAGACCGTCCACCAGAAGATGAAGTTCCCGACTGACAATGGGGTCGGAGAGGTCAAGGGTGACCAGGTGGCGTCACGAAGGTGTTATGTTAATGCCACCCGACGGAGAAGGAGGGAGGCCATGGCTGTCCTGCAGACGGATGCCGATCCTCGAGAAGAGTTTGGGCGTCCCGCCCCCATGGAGGACCTGAAAGAGGTTGAGATTGATGGCCCTAAAAGGAGGGTGAAGATCGGGTCTGCTCTGTCGGAGGAGAGAGCCCGAGAGTTGATTGAGCTCTTGAAGGAGTTTAAAGAGCTGTTTGCCTGGTCCCCGAGCGATATGCCAGGAATCAGCCCCGACGTGATAGTGCACGAGCTGAAGATTGATCCCGCGATCAAGCCTATCGCGCAGAAGAGGCGTCCGATGGGCGCAGATAAGAGGATCGCGATCCAGCAGGAGGTGGGCAGGTTGCTCGACGCTGGATTCATCAAGGAGCTCCGATTCCAGACTTGGGTCACTAACCCGGTCCTGGTGAGGAAGAGTAATGGGAAGTGGCGGATGTGTATCGATTTCCGCGACTTGAACAAGGCCTGCCCGAAGGATTGTTATCCGCTCCCGAGGATTGACCAGTTGGTGGATGCCACATCGGGACACGAGCTGCTGAGCATCATGGATGCTTATTCTGGTTACAACCAGATCAAGATGGCAAAAGAGGATGCCCCCCATACAACCTTCTATGCTGATAGTGACGTCTATCACTACGACGTTATGCCCTTCGGGTTAATCAATGCTGGAGCAACTTACCAGAGGATGGTGAACAAGTTGTTCGGGGACATGCTGGGAAAGACCATGGAGGCTTATGTGGATGACATGCTGGTGAAGTCCCGACAGGCAGGAGATCATGTCCAAAACTTGGCGGCGGCGTTTGAGCGGATGAAGTTTCATCAGGTTCGTTTGAACCCGGACAAGTGCGCTTTCGGAGTGAACTCGGGGAAGTTCCTGGGATTTATGGTGAGCCAAAGAGGAATCGAGGTGAATCCTGAGAAGCTGAGAGCAATCGAGGAGATGCAGTCTCCGAAAACCCATCGGGAGGTCCAGGTGCTGAATGGACGATTGGCCGCGATGAATCGTTTTCTATCCAAGGCGAGTGACCGAGCCATGCCATTTTTTGATGTGCTGAGGGCCCACAAGAAGTTTGAATGGACCGACAAGTGCGAGGAGGCATTCCAAGCACTTAAGCAGCACCTCCGTACCCTCCCGCCGTTGGCGAAACCGGTTCCAGGCGAGCCGCTTTATCTCTATTTGGCTGTTTCTGAGGTCGCTGTTAGCTCTGTTTTAATAAAGATTGTCAAGGGCAACCAAGTTCCTGTTTATTATGTAAGCAAGGCATTTTCCAAATCTGAACTGAATTATCCCGCTATTGAGAAGTATCTCTTTGCGTTGATTGTTGCTGCTCGCAAGCTACGGCCTTACTTCCATGCCCACGAAGTTACGGTGTTAACTAACCAGCCCTTGAAGCACTTTTTGAACCGACCGGAGGCGTCGGGGAGATTGGTGAAATAGGCCATCGAGCTTACGGAGTTCCGTATCCACTTTGCTCCGAGGACAGCTATTAAGGGCCAGGCATTGGCAGATTTTATAGCAGAGTCTACAGCACCCGATCTAGAAGAAGCGGGTCCTGTAGAGGGGGCAACCAAGGAGGTCCCGATAGCAGAACAGCCAGAACAGCCAAATGAGGAGAACACCTGGGAGATGTACACTGATGGTTCATCCAGTGTAGAAGGATCGGGGGCAGAATTCGTGTTGATACCGCCCGGTGGAGGCGAGCCCCTACGATATGCCTTGGCCTTGACGTTTAGGGCCACCAACAATGAAGCTGAGTATGAGGCTCTCATCACGGGCCTTAAAATCGCCAAAGGAACGGGAGTCGATCATTTAAAAGTGAAGTGTGATGCCAGCTTGATCGTGAATCAAGTCCAGGGGAACTATGAAGCCAAGAGCCCGACAATGAGAAAGTATTTGCACGAGGTGCAGACTTTGAAGGGAAGTTTCAAAAGCTTTGACATTGAGGCAATCCCGAGGGAGAAAAATGCGGAGGCAGACGCCTTAAGCAAGTTTGCCCTGGGAGTGGCCCCCGAGGAGAATCGGAAGGTGCACTTTCTGGAGAGAGTAATTATCTCAACCATCGATCCGTCGGAGGTATGCGCTATTGAGGCAGGATCGGAGGAAGAAGAGAAACCCACCTGGATGACCCCGATAATCACATACCTGACTACGGGGGCACTCCCCGATGAAGAAGTGGCAGCTGTTAGGTCGCGTCGAATCGTGAGCAACTACGTGATGGTGGACAACCAGTTATACAAAAGGGGGCATGTGAAGCCTTTTCTGAAATGTGTGGCGGAGCCTGATACGAATTGGATCCTGAGAGAGCTGCACGAGGGAGTCGCGGCCTGTCATGAAGGGGCCCGATCCATTGTGAGGAAAGCGTTGAATCTAGGCTACTATTGGCCTTCGATGAACAAGGAAGCGACAGCGATGGACAAATCATGTGATGCATGCCAGAGGTACGCTCCAAATATCGTGGCTCCTGCCGCGGACTTGACGTCCATCAGAAGTGCTTGGCCCTTCGCGCAGTGGGGCATCGACTTGGTGGGACCTCTTCCACAAGCGAAAGGTCAGTACAAGTATTTACTCGTAGCCATCGATTACTTCTCAAAGTGGATAGAGGCTAAGGCGTTGGCCAAGACGACGGGGCAGCAGATCCTCAAGTTCCTTCAAACTCAGATCGTATCCCGGTACGAGGTTCCTCAAGTGTTGATCAGCGATAATGGCCCGCCGTTCAATAGGGCTCAGTTGAAGGAGTACCTGGAGGAATTGAACATCGAGCATCGGACAGCTTCCGTCCACCATGCTCAGACTAATGGCCAAGTCGAGTCAGCCAACAAGATCGTGATGGATGGCTTGAAGAAGAGGGTCTATGCCTTGCAGGGTCATTGGCTAGATGAGCTTGAAAACGTGCTATGGGCTGTTAGAACAACACCCAAGCAATCGACGTGGGAGACTCCGTTTGGCCTTGTTTATGGCACGGAGGCAGTTGCTCCCGTGGAGATAGCGGTGGCGTCCCATCGCAGGAGGTATTATGAGCCTCTGACGAACGAGGAAATGAGACGTCTGGACTTGGACTTGCTAGAGGAGAAAAGATGGAAGGCTGATGAAGTTCAGGCTCGGATGCGTCTGGCAACAGCCCGGTATTATAATCGGCGTGTCAAGTCCCGACAATTCTTCGTTGGAGAACTTGTCTGGCGGAGGAACGAGTTCGTTCATCAAGATCAGATCAACAAGCTATCGCCGAAATGGGAGGGACCTTACAAGATTGTAGGGATGCCAGCCCCGAATGCGTACAAGCTAGAAGACCTTGACGGCAAGATCCTGAAACATTCCTTCAGTGGCGCACACTTGAAGAAGTATCATGTTTGATATTAAGTCGCCTTTTGAGGTGCGCGATGTTAAGCCGTCGCGAATGGCGCAAGTTGTCTATCAATTGATCCGATGTAACCCAGCTTTGAGTTATTAATGAATAAAAGAAGTTGCTTCCGATCCAAATGCTTTTAGATTTATTCTAACTGTTAGTAAGACGTCCTGAAGGACGCGACAAAAGCCTTTCGAGGTACGGACAAAAGCCTTACGAGGTATGAGTAAGTCGCCTTTATGGCGCGACAAAAGCCTTTCGAGGTACGGACAAAAGCCCTACGGGGTATGAGTAAGTCGTCTTTATGATGCAACCAAAAGCCTAGGTACGAAAAAGCCCTAACGGGTCCGCATAAGTCGTCTATATGATGCAGCAAAAAGCCTTAAGGGGTACGATTAAGTCGTCTAGAATGACGCGGTAAAAGCCCTAAGGGGTACGATTAAGTCGTCTGGAATGACGCGATAAAATCCCTAAGGGGTACGATTAAGTCGTCTAGAATGGCGCGATAAAAGCCTTAAGGGTTGTGGAAAAATCATCTTAAGTGATGTGTGAAATTGCCTTGAATGGCATGGATGAGAAACCTTAAGTGGTAAAGCCCCGAGGAGGATGTCGTGAAACACATACGAAATTACACTAATATGGACGAGAAACCTTAAGTGGTGAAGTCCCGAGTAAAGCGTCGGAAAGATGTATGAAGTCATCTTAAGTGTTGCATCGGAACGTTTTAAGTAACGGATCTAAAGTCGCTTTAGATAGTGCAATGATTATCGAGACCAAAACAGATGGAAGGAATTTCTTATAAGGGCTCAAAGGCCTAAAGGTTCCGATACAAAAGATAAGGAGGATACAAGGAGGAAAATTACAAGGACTTAAAGAATAGAGCATTAAGCTTGGTCCTTGTTGGAAGTTGGGTCCTCAGCAGCTTCGGAGGGAGCAGGAATCGAGGGGGCCTGGGCAGAAGGCTCCACAGTCCGTGGAGTCGGGTCCGCGACACCTGAAGGAGGATCGGCCTCATCAATTTCCGCGGGGAGGCTGAAGTACTTCTCCGCGATAGGGGCGAGGGTCTCGGACTTCTTGAAGTCGATGGAATCCTCGTATGCCGTATAGAGCTCCTCGACGGCGTTGAACAGAACGTTCTCCACCTCGGTTTTGCAGAACCCCACGGCATCCGCCTGGAAATCATCGGAGTTCCGATACTCCTCGCGACCTTCTTGGCGACCCTCCTCGCGACTTTGAGCCTTCGCCTCAGCCAGCTTGGCAAGAAACTCAGCCTTCTCGGCCTCGAGTCTCGCCTTAGCTTCCTCAAGTCCCGCCTTGGCTTCCGCGAGAGCTTCCGCGAGAACGTCCTTCTCGAGGATGAGCTGCCTCTTCTCCACCTCGTGCCGCCGCTGTTCCTCCTGGAGCATCTTCCGCTCCCGACGCAGCACGACCTCATGATCCTGGACCTGCTTGTGCAGGCCCAGAGCCTTCTCGCCAAGGAGGGTCTGCTCCTTGGCTATCTTATTCTTCGCCGCTACAGCCTCGTCGAGGTCCGCTTGGAGCTTGGCCAAGGCGTCGGGGTCCGACTTGGCTTGTGCCTCCTCCAAAGCACCCTTTAGAGCCAGGATGAAGCCGAAGCAGCGCTGCTGGTCCGCGGTTTCCTAAGATAAAAGGGAAAAAGGATTAAAATCTGATAGTCGAAGGCAAGAACAATGAAGGCAAAAATAAAAGCAAGAGTAAAGTTTACCTCCATCTGACGGATAGCCATGCTGCGAAGCTCTTCCTCGAGGTCCTCCCGCGCCAAGGAGATGGGGCGCCTCAAGGCCGGTGGAATTGACCCTGCCAGCAGATGCAGGGCCAATTCAGGCTGAAGGTCTCCCCGATGGAGTGGGACCCCTTGGAGAGACTCGATCGGGTTCCAGGGAACCGTCTCTTGGTCGGGGGTAAAAACCTTGTAAAGGTTCTCATCCACGGGGAGAGGAGGGATGACCCTAGAAGCTTCGGTCGGAGGAGCCTCGGTCGGAGGCTCCGGAGTTGGAGAACGCAGATCCAGGGGAGGACTCCGAGACACGTCCTCCTCCACGGTGGGCCTCAAGATGCTCCGCCCTGGCCTTTGGCGGGGCAGCAAGCCGCCTTCATTTGGCTCCTTGGAGGAGACGGAAGCCTCCAAGTTGGTCACCCGACGGAACTGAGCTTCCGTCGGGGCATCCTCCATCATCGACTCCTGTGGAGCTACAGCCCCCGCTGGAGTAGCAGCCTCCGATTGCAGAATATTATGGGGGCACCAGATGATTTGGCGCGCGACATGTTGGTCCTTTCCAAAGAAGTTGTAGTATCCCGCCTTGAGGACGCGGGGGGTTTCTCCTCGAAGTATATACTTAATTTCTCGGACCCGCGACTCCCGATCAGCGGGGATAAACTCCTTGGGAACCAACCTCCTATATTTCTTAATAGCGAGGCGAACGCGCTTACCTTCCTCAGCAGTGGTGACACCGAAGGCTTGGTCTATCTCCTCCCTTCTGGCCCGCTTGGCCGTCCCGATCTGCTCTTCGGTCGGAGGAGCTGCAGAAGAAGAGGCTCCCCTCTTCAAAGACTTCCGCCTTCGCTTGGAGGTTCCTTGAACAGCATCAGTCTCCCCCTGCTTCAACACGAGATGAGTCAGCAGAGATGCCTTCTTGGCTGCAAAATCAAAATACAAAGCGGTTAGAAGCATTACCCAGATAACCAAATTCTTGAAAACGGAATCGAGGAGCTGAACTCCGATTTGGATCAAGTCCTCCTCCACGAGCTTGTTGGCGTCGAGGGGAACGAAGGATTCCCCCCAACGGTAAAGCTGAACCAGCTGGAGAGTGTTGAAGTCATCCTCGGTGTAGACTTCGAGCTTGGGAGCAGGGTCCGCCACAACCTCCCATCGAGGCCATGGGATTGAGCTGTTCTGGACGAAGAAGTAATATTTCTTCCATCCGCTATTGTCGGATCCCGAGTCATGAATGAACACCCGATCCTTATTAAACTTCCAGGTCTCAGCATCCCAACCGAAACGTGAAAGTTGCTCCTTTGTCCACCTGGGGAGTCGGGGAGTGAAGGAGCAAACACCAGCCTTATTACACTTCATTCTGTAGAAGGTGCGGAAGAGCAGCAAACTGTACGTCCACTGCTGACGGAGGCACAGAACCTGGAAAGCATTCCACACGTGGATAGCATGTGGAGAGAAGGTGCAGGGATGAGTCTGGTAGAAGTTGCACATCTCCACCAGGTTCCCGCAAAAAGGGAACCGAATCCCAGCATTTACCTGCCCGGTGGAGACGAACACCTCCCCTTCCCGAGGACGCGTGACAATATGCTTTCTCCTGGTGGTTTGGTGAGACTCATAGAGGAAGCGGGGTTCCCAGTCTGAAGTAATACAACCCTCTCGGAGAGCAGCCTCGTACGAGGTCTCAGAAATTTCGTTAACAGCAAGCTCAAAGATAAAAGGGGTCCTTTCCCCGGAACTGGCCTCGTCTAAAAACGGCCACAAACAGGAAAACTTAAGAAAGGAGGAGAAGGTAATGTCAGTAAACCAGAGAACCAAAGAAGGAAACCTTACCAGACATAGTTGATGGTTGCTTGGGATAGACGAAGAGAGGTCTGGAGGGCTGGAGGCCTTGGATCACTGGAAGAGCAGACGAAACTTGGAGAAGAAGCTTCGAGGTTTGAAAATGGCAGAATTTCCAGAAATCAAAACGGTAGGGAAGAAGTGAATAGTGTCAGGGTTTTGGCTTTTATAGACGAAAGGACAGCTGGATGGATTCAATCTGGACCGTTGAAGATGAAACGACTCAACTTTGATCGCCGAGATTATAGGCACGGTACGGAAGAGACATTAGTGACGTAATGAGTGCTTTTTCAGAAAGCAGCAGTCACGCCGGTTTAGGCGTCGTTTTATTATCCCTAGCATTTAATGCTGCAGTAACCGAGGAGTCTCCTCGGATTTGGCAACTGTCCTTGAAGTCTGAGGAATTATGAGTGAGAAGCTCTGTTGTTCAAGAATTGTGCCTAAGGCAAAAGCCTCCGATGGTGATATCGGGAGGTCTGAAGATAAAAGCCTCCGATGGAAATATCGGGAGGTCTGGAGATAAAAGCCTCCGATGATGAGGTAGGAAGATCCGGAACTGGAAGACACGACGGACTGCAAGTCCCCCATGTCTTGGGGGCAAATGATGGGTTCCGATGTAATCGTTAACCCCGTTAACAGTCAATAGACGGCGAGTAAGTCCAGTGGGCCTCGTGAAAGGCCTGGAAGGCCCAGGAGCCCAGTGCGAAGGGTCCCGACTTTAGCAGTCCCGATATATGAGCTGAATGCTCCCGATAAGAAGCCTCTGAGTAGGCCCCGATATGCCTTTGAGAAGGCCCCGATAATAAAGCCCCGAGGAGGCTGGACCTGTCTCGTGAGACAAGAGGTCCTGGGTGGTGACCTAGAATGAGATAACTCTGGAGTCCCCGATATGAATTGGGACTTGTGATCAGAGGATAAGACCGAGAAACCCGCCTACTAGATAGAGTAGTGGGGAGACGGTTGAGATATAGATATCCTCCCCCGAGATACGCAGGGCGTGCCCGAGATACGCGGAGAGTGGGCGAGATACGCGGAGCATGGGGCGAGATATATGGAATCCCGAACGAGATATGCGGAATCTTGGGTAAAACTGCCAGGCGCGGTTTCAGGTAACTGAGTAACTACCCCTCCTATATAAAGGAGGAAGTTACCTCAGAAAACAGATTCTAATTCTAATACGAGCTTAGATTATTGCTTACCACCCCATCATCCATATACTCATTTAAGCATCGGAGAGGGATTCTGGGTCACCACCCAGGTCATCCCCTTTTGCAGGATTACGCGGAGCTTAGGAGTTTAAGCTTTCCGTCAAGAACGTAACGGAGCTTCGACCATGATCCAACAAACGGCATGTTTAGTAAAATTGAAGAGGAATGATTACTAGGGAATGAAAAATTATTATTTGAATGGGGGTGGGGGGGGGGGGGGAGTGTTAAAACTGATTCTTTCTTATAATGGTATAATTTAAATTTCTATTCTGAACTATATATATTTTGCATAACTGATTTTTCAGGACTGCCAGTTCGATCTGAAACGTTATTTTTCAATTCTCAATTATTATTTTGTGCCTCCTTACAATTGTAGAAAGGATTACATAACTTATAATAATAAATAAACACACACGTACGTCTACATACACGCATAAATAGCCAAAGGTAATTTCTCTATATATATATCGTGATTATTTTTTATCCTTTAATTTCTAGAATAATAATGATGACTAGATGCCAAGTTGGTTCTGCAGATCCAAGATGGTTGCAGCCGAGGCACGTAGTTGGTCCACTTCATCATCGGTCAAGTGAACATTGGTGACACCCTCGACGCCACGACGGCCCAACCGAGTCGGTAAGCTGAGGAATACTTCTCCGCTGTCTATCCCGTAGAACCCTTTTGCAAGGACCGAAACCGGGTGGATGCGCCTCTGGTCCCTAAGAATGGATCGGGCTAGGTTAGCGACGGAGTAGCCAATAGCCCATGAGGTGTAGCCCTTGAGGCTAATCACCTCATATGCACTGTCTACAACTTGCTTGTGAATGGCTACTAGTGTCTCCTTCTCATATGGGATTACGTGCTTGTCTAGGAAGCTTAGGATCGGGACACCCCCCACACTTATGCTCGACCATAGCGCCACCGAGCTATCACCGTGCTCTCCCACAATGAAACCCTAGCATATCATTAGTGTTACACTCATTAGCTAGCTAGCCAGGGTTTGTTAATTAAATGATCATATGATCTTTTCATTTTAAAGACACGACAAGAAATCTAGTTTTTGTGAGAGACACATATATGATATAACCTTATTTGTAAGAAATTTTCAATTCCCTTACAAATACAACATACAAAAAAAAATTAGAAAATAATGACTCCTAACAAAAAAAATTATGTGAAAATCTCTTACAAAATTTTAAGTTTTGTAAGGAATTTCCATCGAAACTTAATAAATCTATTGCAAACTCTTATAGTTTGTGAGGAATTACTTCTTTTAAAGAAAATATCGTCATAAATTACCAATTTTGTTGTAGTGAGTGTTACCTGTACGTCTTGAGCATTGACGTCTAGATGGTCGGCTAAGAGGAAGCGGAACCGGGAAGTGTCGAGGTTTGTGCCAGACCCGAGCACCCGGTTGGAGGGGAACCCTGATAGCTTCCAAGCCACGTATGTCAACACGTCAACTGGGTTCGCCACGATCAGCAGTATCGCATCGGGTGAGTGCTTTGCCAAAGGCGGTATTATCTTCCTGTTTATATACCAACCAAATTAATTAGTGCCACCGAAGCCAGTTTATTTAGACAACATTCCAATTCATACATAAGAAGCTGGTTGCAGTGTTGGACGTACACTGATATATGTGGCGTTGCAAAGTTTGATTATTAATTAACTTTATAAGTGCCTCTCATTTTACATTTTTGCATGATTTTTTAAGATTGTACATCTATATACTTCTATAGTTGTTGTAATAACATAAAGAAATATATATTCAGCGTGATTTAGTTACCACCAATACGTGGCGAAATCGATAATTTTGAGTTTAATATCAAGTTTAAGATTTTAGTAACCAAATCACGCTTATTTATTGCTACATGACTCAATAAAGAATTCTAAACTTCAATGTAGTATAAAAATCCACTTTATTAAATAATGTATACTAGTTATTATTATGGCCTGTTTAGGCACGAATTTAGAAAAAATAGTCAGAGTAGTCAAAATTTAAATTAAGTATAATATACATACAAAAAGTTATACACTTTATATTATATTAGAATGATCAACAATATTTGTTAAGTGTTTTACAATCGATCTCTTCAAACTATATCAAGATTATTTGGATGAAAACTAGTGATTTTTTTTTGTTAAGTCGGGATCTAAAAAGTCATCTATTCGAGTGAACCACATTATTTTTAATTGAAATAGCTTATTTAGTTTTATTTCTTTTTAGGAAAAAATTCTCGATATTTATTAAAATATCAACAAAGTTTTAATCTTTAAAACGTAGAAAATAATTAAAAACGTAAAAAATAATTGAACTATAATTAACAAGTATTTAGAAGAAGAAAACTAAAATTTCGACATTCGTTAAGAATCTCGCCACTTCAATTCTTCTCATACATTTACATAAACTCTTTTCATTTTTTATTATTAAGTTAATAAATATATACTTGTAAGAATAACAATAATAATAAAAAAATAGTACTAACAAATTTTAATATGCAAATCGTCATATTCTAATAATTAATACAGAGTTTCTTGTATGTTAATAAAATTGAAATTGAACAACTCTATTTAAATATGTTATCTCTAATTATTATTTTTTTAAATTATAGAGGTGATAAAATAGTACTCTTCAGTTCATTGTTTAATGAGTGTCATTTTGGATGCATTATTGAATAATTCTAATACTAGTCATTAACTATCGCTTTTAGGTAAAATTTTACTCATTTGAAAATTCATATTATATTATTCAATCATGTTTTATGTGAGAATTCGTTTTTAAAGTAATATTAAAATTACTATAAGAAATTCTAGTCGTTTGTGAGAGATTTATTTGTGAGGGAATTGTGAAAATCTCTTTCAATAATACAACATTCAATTTTTTTTGTAAGGGAACAACTCCTAACAAAAACTTGACTAGAAATTTCATTGAAAATCTCTTACAAAATTTTGAGTATTGTAAGGAATTTCCCTCAAAACATAATAAATTCCTAGAAAATGCATATAATTTGTAAGGGATTTGATTACCTTAAAAAATGTCGTCACAAATTACTAATTTTCTTGTAGTGATGCATTTTATTGTAGATTAATTTATTATAACGGAGCACATAAGTTAGACATATATGATATCATATCTGATTCGAAAGGTTTTCTTCTCAACATTTACATGAAAAACAATTGTTCGTAAATCAGGGTACCGTAGAATAAGTTATTACTATTTGATTACGATACTTAGAGCATTCACAATGGTTTTACATAAGTTATATTATTTGAAGTTGTCATGTAGATATTTATGTACATTTTAAGTAATATGTAAAGTTAAGACACACATATACAATATTTGCTCCAATAGTTTTACTTTATATTCCTTAAATATATTTTATTATTAAATTTTCCAACAACCACCCATAAGATATTATCATTAATTATAAAATGAATTAATTTATAATTAAAAGTTGGTTATGTAATACATAGTGCATTCCTTAAATTAAATGAATATATTATGTAAAAAATAGGTGTGTCCCGCTTTTAAGGAATGCTATGTAAAAATATTATATAGCGTTTTTATACACTTTACATAAATAAATATGTTGAATCCATTTAAGTAATATTATGTAATATTATTGTGGATAGTCTTAAGAGTTGATGATAATATAATAAAGTAAAGGAAACAATTTAATAAATTATAATTATATAATTAAATTAATGATATGGATTTTTGTTTAATTATATAATATATTATAATTAATGACATTGGTTTTTCTGACATTTTATTGCTCAAAATTACTTGTTGTGCTACGTGAGCTAGATTTCAGTAGTATGGCCGGTCCAAAAACTCCATAATTCATTTTAAAACTTAAATTCACCAGTTTTTGCAACGTGATACTTTTTTAATTTAATCTAACCGAGTACAATATATTATAATTCTTTAGATTAGATATAATCTTCTACAACTTGGAGAGGGTGCAATAATATGTATGCCCTTATAATATGTACGTACCTAAACAACGCAACGTTTCGTTGCAGCAGATTGAGCCTTGACTCGCCAGGAAGCTGGCGGGCCCCAGCAGTGACAATGCATAGATCCGATCCCGCGGTTACAGAATAGTTGGTATCAGCTACTATCTGGGTCCGAGGAAGGAAAGCGGCTGCATGTTGGAGGTCAAGCATCTCTCCTCGTAACCTGTCGGCGTCCACATCCACTAGTGCTATCTTATCCGCCAAGTCTTGGGTCAGGATCGTCTGTGCTATGGCCATCCCCACGTTACCTGCCCCCACCACTGACACCTTCGTGTGGTGGTTCGTTGTGGACGGAGGAGCCGAGCTCTCGATAGGCTTGAAGAAGGCTTGCGACAAGTCAAGCCCACCGGGACCCAAGACGGAGCTCGACTTGCTTTTTTGCATGGTTTCCTTTGTTTGTTTGGACACTAGCTAGGGCAAACTCTTATATATATAATATAATAACTGCTATATATATATATATTAAGCACAAAAAGCGAGCTAGCTAGCTAGGTTTTGGTGTAATTAAAAGAACGATTTGTGTGGTTCACCTATAGACTACCAGGCTTTATATACAATGCATTCATTATGTAGAGATAAAGATGCAATCAATAAATAAATGTTTTAATTAAAGACTTTTCAAGTTTATGGATTTCTGATGTTACTTCCTAACACCAAGTGGATTGGAAAATTATTATTATTAATTCCGCTTTACTGATTTGACGCTTTGGACTATCACATTGGAGATTTAACACCGCTTTTTTATTAAGACTAACCATGTATAACACGATACAACTATACATGCGGTGTTCGAGAAATAATGTAATTTTATGTCGCGCTTAAGTGATATAACATGATAATATGATTGTGTTATGTTGTTCGTAAATCTGATTCTGAAGTATTTATTTGAATAAATCTTATTTAACAATTTTAAAACTTTTAATTGGTTGTTTAGTTTTTAAAGTTTGGCAATTATGCGTTAAGCATTGTTGAATTTGATATATGAATTTATAGTCATCATTACTATGATATACTAATTATTGATATTTTCTCAAAAATCTTATATATTGACGTACAATTAATTAACTAACTTAGTAACATGACATGAATACATAACTGATTTTCTGGCAAAAAAAAATTACATTGTACATGCAGAGATGAAGCTAGAAATTATATTCATAGGGTATATGAATTGAGTTATATGGACAAATAAAAATAACTAGTATGAAAAAAAAAAATAGACTTTAATTTGGTCAAGTTGACAATAATTGCAATTTTATAATAAAATTGCACTTCACAAAAAAAAAAAAGAAGACAATTATCTCATTCACCCGTTAATTAAGTATATATCAACATGACACAATAAAGTTATTGTGCGTATTCCTATCTATTAAATCTAGTAGCATACGGATATTAAATATAGTACCATACGTATTACTAGCCTAGTTGTCGCGTTCGCGCACACCAGAGTAGGCTTTCCGTACGTGACACTTTCTTGGGGTCGTCCGTCAATCCAAATACAAATACAATACATGGGCTGATTGATTACAAAACCATGAGGGTTTTTCATTCCTATATTTTTCCACATTTATTTTCTTCTATTCTATATTCTTCATCAGGCCAATACATATATATATATATATATTTTAATTATTGGTAGCTTCTCACTTATAATATTAATTATAACTACTTTACATATACAAATCTAGTATAATTTGATCGGCTTCAGTTTTTTTTTTTCCAAATTTCGACCGCTTTTGATGATGAAAAGTAAAATATGTTCTAAATTAATTAGAAACAAAGAGTGATTATTGTAGGTAGGTCCCTAGTATTTCGGAAGTTTCTAAAGAGGGCCCCTGGTTTTGAAATTGAACCCTAGACAACCCTACTAAGTACTACCCATGGCAGACAAGTCATGCGAGCTGTTTGCTCTCTACTCTAGAAAGATTCAAATAAAATAAATAATTGGTGCAATTATATAAATGGACACATCAGTGGCGGATGCAGACACTTCATAATGTGGATACGTTATATAATTTTTATTTCCAATAATTTAACATATAAATATATTTCATTAAACTAGAGTAATTACATTTTATATCATATCAAGAGAGCTAAATAATTTTACAACTGTCCTCGTCGGGTTTTCATATTCTGTAATCGAGAAATAATAACATCAGTTGTATTCTTCGATGGCACATCCTGTTCTATGTAAATGACTAAACAATCATTCAACAAACCACCCTTATATTATTTCGCACTTTATTCTCCACATAAACCATAGCTGAAAAAGCTCTTTACACGGTTGCCATTACCACAGAAAGAACCAAACTAGTTTCAGAAGCGAATAAACTTGCACAAAGATGGTATGTTTTTCAGTCTCAACAAGCTTCACTGAAAGTTCATTAAGATCCTTTAATCCGTTAAATCTATCATCACTAAGATCCTTTAATCCGTTAAATCTTATTCTTGTATTCATTTAATTATTACTTCTTATTATTTTAAAAATAGCCAAAAATATATTGCTAATTGGGGTTCTATATTTAATAAATTAGTAAATAAGCCAAAAACTTAAACTTGATATTTTTTTTAATTGGTTGAATGTGTCTTCCAAAATAATAATATGGTCTTACAAAATAATAATGAGATCTTAGTGTCTTAAACTAAAATAATATGGATCTTACATAAAATTAATGAGGATCGGGATATATTTTCTTTCAGGAACAAACCTAGATTCTCACTAAAAATACTGAATAATGTGGTTACGATCGTAACCACATTATTCTATAGGGATTTAAATCAAATTGGTACCTGGGTTAACAGCCCAAAACGAATTGGTACCTCCACTAAATTTTGTGACAAATTGGTACCCGAGTTAACCTGGGTGTTGCACCGTTAGAATTTCTGGTTAAAACTAACAGAATCTCATTTTTGGCGCATGAAAAGACTAAAATACCCTTATTGCAGAATAGCTACGTAATAGCAATTCAAAACTTTGAAACCCAATATCTCACTCATTTCTTCATCTTTTAAGACGATTTTTTTTTTGAAACCACATAATTTTTTGAGATCTATGCAACCCAAATAGCCGTAAAGTGATTTTCCCAGTTTTTTTCAATAAATATCGTTTTCCATGTTAATTCATTCTTTTTTGTATCAAACTCCACCGCATTCTAACACTTATCACCCTTGATCACCCAATTTTTTTACTAATTGGATTCCAATACTACAATCAAACCGTTGCTTTTGGATTCCAACACCTCTGTTTAAAAACCAAATTGATGTTATACCTTTCATCCAAAAGAAAACCAAAAATGAAAGTTTGTCGAATTAATTGTTATGCAATCTATAACTTACTGGAATTTTTCTTGATGTCTCCAATAAACTATACTGGTGTGTCTCTAAATCAATAAACGTCACTGCAAGAGAACATATGGATCTTAGATAGATAAATATGTTTCATACTTGAAATAGAACAATATGAAAAGTACTTTTAAGGGTATTGGAAGAACTTTTAGAATGGACACCAAGAAGAAATAGTTTATTTTCTCATTTAATCTACATGTGGAAATTGATACTCTCAGTATCCTGAGGGATGACCGTAATGTGAGAAAATAAGATGAACTTGCATTAAAAGAACCACACAAAGAATTTTACCACTATGTGGCTAGAGACAAACAATAAATTTTCTTTCGAGATATTGCCAAAACTGTTCCATTTGCAATTTTATGTTGGACCATGTCAAGCTTTTAAAATCGAAGACCTGCAGAACTGGTCAATTTTTCAGCATGTCCAAAAAATATATAAACAAAAAAATTGGTAGCTTATCATGCTAAGATCCATATATTCTCTTGTAGTGACGTTTATTGATTTAGAGACACACCAATATAGTTTACTGGAGACATCAAGAAAAATTCTAGTAAGTTATAGATTGCATAATAATTAATTCGACAGATTTTCGCTTTTTGTTTTCTTTTAGATGAAAGGTATAATATCAATTTGGTTCTTAAACAGAAGTGTTGGAATCCAAGAGCAACGGTTTGATTGTAGTATTGGAATCCAATTAGTAAAAAAATTTGGTGATCAAAGTTGATAAGTGTTAGAATGCGGTGGAGCTTTATACAAAAAAGAACGAATTAACATGGAAACCGGTGTTTATTGAAAAAAAACTGGTCAAATCACTTTAAGGCTATTTGGATTGCATAGATCTCAAAAAGTTATGCGGTTTCAAAAAAAAAATTGTCCAAAAAGATGAAGAAATGAGTGAGATATTGGGTTCCAAAGTTTTGAATTGCTACTACGTAGCTATTCTGCAATAAGGGTATTTTAGTCTTTTCATGAGCCAAAAATGAGATTCCGTTAGTTTTAACCAGAAATTCTAACGGTGCAACACCCAGGTTAACTCGGGTACCAATTGTCACAAAATTTAGTGGAGGTACCAATTCGTTTTGGGCTGTTAACCTAGGTACCAATTTGATTTAAATCCCTATTCTATATGCATCCGCCACTGGGACACATCCATCCATAACCATAATGGACTACTACTACCACCTACTTTCAGTTTCCTGACTTGTCTCCAAAGAAAACGTTACTTCCTCCCCAATCTAATTCTTCCATAACCATTTTTTCTTTCTTTATTACATTTACCTACGATCTCTGGAATAATATAATAATATAGAAACGCTACTGTTTTCCCAAAGTAACTAGCTTTCCCTCAATGTTATTTTTTTTTTCTCCTATGCAAATGCAACTAGATATTTTCAACATTTGAAAGAATGGAAACACATTTCTCTTCCAAGGGTTAGTGGGAAAACATGAACTTGATGAATCATCATTCGAGACTCGGCGGAAATTCGATGTCAGATTTTTCTATGAATTTGCCAACAGTCCTTAGCTAGGCTGTTTTTGTATTCTTAAGATTCAAACCCCAAAAATCTAATTATTAGTTGAAGTACTACTATATATATAATATATTTGTTACATTACCTATTATTATATATATATTAAAAACGACGTAGCCGCCATCGACCAATGTTGTTATTTGTCAACAGTTGGGCCATGGGAACAGGCTAGCTTTAATTCAATACTATTCACGAATGATATACGCCAAGTTGCCAACTCAACCTCTCAATTAATTGGGTTAAAATTAAAACCTATAATCAATGTATGTATTTTTCTTTTTTGGGCCATGCTATAATCTATATGTACTAAATAGACTAAAATATTTATATGTATATTACCTACCATTTATATTCGTTAATTAATCAATGAGTTGAGTTCCGGACCTATAGATTTTTACAACTTTCTGGATCAAACACTTTGAAACAAATCATGACTTAATTAAATCTTGTTACTGGAAGTTTATAAACTTTATATGCGTACTTACTCTGTACATAAGATAGGTTCGACTCTTGATAACTGCACAATTATGAGACGAATAATACATAACTCGGGGGAAATAGCAACCATTATAAAGAGTTGGGGGGTGTTTACGAATTAGCCAAATGTGTTCTCTCCGCTGTAAGTGACGTACAGAAACCCATCTTCATCCTTCTTCTCTTCATAGATTGCAGACATGATTGCCCCTATAATACAAATCAAACATCAACACATTCATTCCCTAGCTAATAATAGCAAGGTTTTAAAATTTTAAATAAAATCAGTGACCCGAGATTAAGATGCGGAACATTTGAAGTACCTGTTGGAGGGAGAACATTATCGACAAAGATGAAGATAGCTTTCTCTGCACTGAGTTTGATTCTTTTGCGAATCACATATACAAACTGTCCAACAGTCAGATCAGCTGGGACAAGGTACCTGAAATACCACATCCAACCAGCTTTATAAATATGAAGAACCTAGAGATGGACATAACATTTCTCATGAATTGGTGAATTCAAATCAGTGTAAGCTAAGTTCAACAATTCATGTTGGCGAATCAAAGTAAAGGTACAGAGAAGAATTGGAGACTGAGAAGAATTGCTTACTTTTTCTTATCAATGTTGGGGATATCGCTCCTCTCAGCTTTCTCCACAATCACCTTAACATAGCAATAGCACGACAAGTCAGTCTAGTGGAGCAATGATGCAGCTAAATGAACACATATGTATAATAGTGCAATTCTCATGAATGTCCGTGTGTCTCACTGATCATATCAATTATAAGAGAGACAGCTACAATTTCAGCATCTTTAAGACTTTAACCAACTGACTAAAAGAAGATTTGGTAACACAAAATAAGACAGCACTAAACTAAATTCATCCTCACATCACCCTCCATGATTCAAAGATGCACTTATTATAGATTATTCCCATGAATCAAGGAGTAGAATCCATGAGCCAGAGTCACCAATTTTTTTTTCTATTTAAAACAGTCGATCGATCCTAGTCAGTATACATGTTCAGAATTCAGATGATTGAGATTAATTAATATCCAAAATCCAAAGTAAACTAATAGGGAAAGAAAAATGATTACAGAATAATTAAAAAACGATCAATCAGTCCATGAAGGGAAATAATTCTCACAGGAATTCTGTCTGGGTATTTCTCCCTTATCCTGGCAGCCTCAGCTCGCCTCTTCTCTGTTCATAAAAGTACCACAAACTTATTAATCTTACATTCCGGTGTAAAAGTAAAACAAGGACACTAAAACTAAATGCAAAATTTTCAGAGGAAAACCCATACCAAGATCGTGCTCTTGCTTGAAGTAGCTTTTTGCCATTCTGCTTGATACTAAGTTACTAACCAAAAATACAACCATATCAGACCCAATGAAGAAACACAACTACAGCTCTGATCCTACCAACAGCTAGTAAGTGAAACTAGAGGAAGAAAACCATCAATGACACAATCCGCCATATTTCGACTTATCAAGAAAAGGTTTTTATCCATGATTTAGATTAGAAATAGAACTTCGACATATACATGATGTGTTATTTGCATTTATGGCAATCCAAGAGAAGATTTCTCAAATTAGAAAAACTAGACTTCACATGAAGCCAAACAGAACATAAAAAGCATTGATCAAAGGAGGTCCAACATTTATAATCCTTCAATTCAACTAAAAATAAACTTCTGCTTTGAGAATCAAAAGACGAATTCGAAATCCACGGCATAGCGACTACTTCCAATCCAAAGGCCATAAACACAGGATTTTTTTTTATAACAAAAACCCTAATTTGCAAACTGGAACGAGTTTGGTCAACGTCAACCTCAGAACACATAATCGACTATCCAAAATCCAAGCCAGGAATAAGATAATGCATAATTGATTACCACCAGTCGATTAGCCCAAATTTGAACTGATCGGTGCTGATCAAAATTATACTTCAATGGCAAAAAGGAAACACAGATTAGCTGAATACATACATAGCAGATTGAGGAAGAACTACCTGCGGAAGTGGAACCTCGACAGGAGAAAGAAGAGCGCCGGCAAGGAGAGAGGTCCTGGATAACGTCCTGATGCTGGCTGGAGATACAGTTGCTTGAAGATAATTGCAATATATGGCAGCTTAGCTTTGCCCGGTATATCTTCTACAATTAATAAGGGGTTTGTATTTTATTTTTAGTAAATATATATATATATTTATATTATTATTATTATTATATATTATATAATAGTAGATTTATTTGTTTTTCACGGGTGTATGTATATGATGTCATCCGATAACACCAAACCCGTAGTCTGCTGTTGAACTGATGCTCCAGATTTATAACGGGGCGTTTGGATGGACGTAATGTGAGATTATTTGTAATGTTAAATTATAGTGTTTGATTGTGCTGTAATGTATAATGCAATGCTAGATTACAGTGTTCGGCGTGTGTTGCAATATGCATTATAATGTGACTTTATTATTATTATATTAATCTATATGAGAGCATGTTAAGATTTAAACGAACATATATTTTGACAATAACTAACTTCTTAAGGATTATGCGTGTGATTAATACTATAGTCATTTATGAAATCTAAAAACTAAATATTTAAACTCAGTACGCACAACTATTAAAATTCTATTGATTAAAACATTATATATAATTTTATAAGATAATTTTGATAAAAAAAAAATGCAACGAAAAATACTTACTCATTTTATACGAACATCATGTGCATTATTATTTATTATAATAATGAATTATGAAGTATCTAAAAAATAAAAAGCTAATAACAATAAAAATATTATCAAGATAATAAACTATAAAGATAATACAAAATAATTTATCTATTTAGTAAATAATAATAAAATAAAAACACTCCGCAATGTTAGACGTAATCTCACATACATCCGTTTTTGGATGGAGCAATGATATACATGCCGACCCAAATGTTCCAACATGTGCTGAAATGTGTCTAAGTGGCACTGGTGTAATTATTAGCAACTTCTAGGGTATATTAATTACCCCTCACAGTCGGCACATGGAGGAACACCTGTGTCGGAATTGGAATCATTTTCCTTTTGGATGTAATCTCACATTACGTTGAATGGAGTTTGGACGTAATCTCAGATTACAATGCACATTACATTACAATGCACATTATGTCGTTTGGCAAACCAAACAACGTGGATGTAATGTGAGACGTAATGTGAGATTACATTTCACATTACATCCATCCAAGCACCCCCTAATAGTCTCAATTTCTACCGGCAATCGGTAAGAATACAGTATTAGTATAACTATTCGTTGTTTTAGGGTTCGAATGAACACCTCTAATTTATATGAATGAAAAATTGAAATTTTTTCACCATATTGCATAGTTATCTTCATTATGTATTATAACTAATTATTGATCCGCACTCCATAAGAGATTCTTTTTATATAAAAAATTGAGTTTATAATATCATTAACTCACACTCACTTTTTAAAATAATATGTTAAAAAAGTCTTTGTCTTATTATTAATTAATTTATTACAGTGATATACATAATTTATAATATAATATATAGTTTAAAAGGTTTCATCTTTAATTTTATTTTAAAAAATAAATTTAGACGATTTTCATTTTATTATTTCTCTGATATAATAATTTCATCAACTTTAATTTGAGGATGAGGGATAAAATTGATAACAATGAAGTGAAAATAAATGTTACGACCTGACTCGCGCGGAGTGACGGGTCGCTATAATGTTGTGTCGAGTCCTTGTCGAGGTGTCAGAACCAGCGAGTGTTGTCCACGCGCGCTCCTTCTAGCACCTGCACAATGGGTAGTATCGAGACCACAGAGGAGGGTGGTGCTCGAAGAACCCTCTACGATGCTTAAATGAGAGAAATTCTAGAGAGATAAATCTAGAGAGAGGTGAGAGCTCCTAAGCCAACTTGAAGTTACTTGAAAATGAAATGGGTGATCAAGGCCCCTAATTATTGGAAACCAAAGACTCGAACCCGGTTTTGAGCGGTCCGTCCCCAGTTTAGTAGAAAAACGTGAACTGAGTTCGGGTTTGAGTAAGATTGGCAGTAGGAAGACTCGCACATAGTGTAGGAACACGTAAGGGTACGCGCGTCAGGGGTCGACAATCCGGACCGGTACGGATTGTTTAGACAATCCGAACGAGTCCGGTCCAAACGCGCGTGTTGCCCGTTCGGACCGTTCTAACTCGCGGGTTTCAGCATTTCTAGGCCGTTTTTAATGGGTTTGACGTGTTGACGAGGTTCGAAATGTAAATACAAACCTGAATCGGGTGTATATCCATCATTTGCCCCCGATTCAAGTAATGGCTTAACCCTTGCTTGACTCTATTTTACGACAGAATAGACGTCTGATTTAGGTTCGGGAGTTACCTCATGGCGGACTTATTGTCTATTGGCGCGTGGGCCTTGACGTCGTCTTTCCTTCCTCTTCTCGGTAAGGGAAAGTATAACTGCTGACATGGTTAGTGCAGCGAGTATGTGTATATAACAAATATATATGTAATGATGTAGGTGTATGTACGTAACATGAACGTAAATTTTGGCATGTGTGTAAATATGATATGCGCGTGTATGTAAACAGACGTATGATGTGTGGTGACATGCGATCAGTGATGTGAACATGGAAACAAATGTGTGATAACATGAGCACAGGTGTATGTTGGTAATAGTGTAATTATGCATATATGTCGGGTATATGTAAGCATGTGGGGGTATGCAGGAGTGTGTAAGCATGAATATATGCTAAGGATTCAAGAAAAGGAGATAGAAAAATAAAGAGAGGTATCATCTTTAACTAAGACCATTAGATGATAACATAGTCATCCAAGGGTGGTAATAGAAGATGGAGATGTAAACCCTTACCCACATTATATAAATGAGCGTGTGCAATCATCTCCCATACTTAGCCTCCACAACAAAATTAGTCTCCTCCTCCTTTCTTGAAGAGTAAGCTACTTGGAGGCCAAGGCATTTAGCCTTACTCATTGTTAGATTACGAGGAGTAATCACTACGGATACTAAATCATGGTACATGCTAGTAATCGAAATTACGCAGCGGAAGATTCACACATATCTCAAACGATGTTCGTAGTCCCAAGATCCTTCTTGCAGGGAGTTCACGATCCTCCGGTCGGCACCCGTAGAGGTTCTGGTTAAGGAAGCCCTACTCGGTATATTCTCCACAGCAAAGCCTCTGATCGATTCTTGGCAAGGGGACAAATCTCTGGAGTGTTTGCTAGAAAGAAAATTGGCACACTCCTAGGTGGGGAGTGGTTCGGCCGAAACCCTTGTGTGGGGTGGAGGGTTTTTCTCTCTAAAACAGTCTAATGAGGAAATAGTGATTAACCCTAAAAATTCCCTAACACCATGTATTTATAGGAGGAGCAAAGTGGACAAAAGTACACTTTTCCCACTCCAATATTTCGGCCGGCCACTATGCATAGGGAGACCCAATTTTGGGCCTCTCATATCAATTGGGATTTAGGTTTAGCCCATTACCCTAATGTGACATGTACCTAATTTCCTTAGATAAACTATACATATTATGGGCTACCAATTACGACGCCCATCACCATATGCTTACAGCTCCCACTCACCGGAATGGGAGGGTGCCTATTAATGTATTGTCGTCCAAATCTGCATCAACATTTCACTCCTTCGATCTGGTCATTGCTTCCGAACAGTTCATACGAGATTTTCCGTGCGACCGCGGATACGACGGGCATCGTGCTACTCATCTGTTAGGAGTATTGTAGCGCCCGCGGAACGTTGATTCCCTTTTCTCTAATCAACATGTTATAAAAAACATTTATATAGTACCGCGATGTATCCTAGGTCAACTGATAATTCTCCTTCTGCCTAGTTTCCACATAGGAACACTTCTCCAAGGCATTCGTACAAGTATTCACAACCTTCAACTAATATCCGGTTGGTGGCCACCTAGTGAATACAATAGTTGGTGAATTACAGGTGAACTTGACTATCCCCATTGCTCAAATCCTTAGTCAAACCCAACCGGTTTCCAAAGACGTGGTCACTGGGCCTTTTTTGTACAGCACTACGCTCGTACGCCGGGAAGCGAACATTGAGCCTTGCCTTAGATATGAGTTCTGAGTTCGTGAGGATACTTTTAGGTGCCTCTTCATAAGGCTCCTGGGATCAGTCAAACGCTCGAGGTTAAGAAGTTTGCGCCCGCCAGAATCACGAGGATTCCTTCCTAGCACAACCGAGCTGTGACCCCGTGGTCGAATGTGGCACGCGTAGTATGAAGCACACGTTGATAGCATACATGAACCTTTTGGGTTGACAGGAAAGGGATATGTCAATCATGCTATCACATATTCTCATTTGGCCCAGAATGTGGTTTAATGACAAACGAAGTTCATCACAGCGATATGCAAAACGATGATCGTGTCGAGTTACTTCGAAACTAGATATTCATCTTACTTAATCAGGTTTATCCCCCTGATTCTTAGCCAGTCTTGCCTGGTAGAGGCCTCACTCCACCGCAAGATGACCGTACCTATGTGACGAGGTAAAGCCCACACTCGACATAGTTTGGCAGAGGATTGCGTCCTCCTACGACTTAGTTTATAGACCGTAAATCTGATTTAATCAAAACATTATGACGTCGATTGATCATAAACTCAGTTGCAATTATTTCACTTACAAAACGTAACTTTCTAATATCAAAATGTTATCACAGATACTTGTCATTTCTAAACCCTACGCAATCCAAGCAGTTTTACGTGTTTTTCGAAAATCTCCATGCGTAGTGGTTTAGTTAATGGGTCCGCAATCATATTATCAGTGGACAAGTATTCCATAGTGATTATATTGTCTTCTACCATAAATTTAGCGTGGAAATATTTCACATCAATGATTATACTGCCGCAATGGCTGCTTGACTGTCAGAGAAGACATTCACAAGTTTATTCTCGACATCGCCATCAAGCAGTGCAGTTAGAAGCCTTTTGAGCCAGACCGCTTCTTGTGCATTCTTAGAGAGAGCTACGAATTCCTATTCCATCGTGGAAAACGCGACACAGGTTTGCCTCTTTCTCGTCATGAAATAGCGGCATTAGCAAGGAGGAACACTCCCCATGTGGTGGACTTACGATCATCCGGATCGCCACCATGGTTAGTGTCACTGTAACCGGTCAATTCTAACTTATTGCCCTCATAGCACAGTGCGTAGTCGGCAGTACCTTTCAGATAACAAATTATTCGTATTACAGCCTTTAAATGTTGATAGCCAGGATCTGATTGGAAACGTGCTACTAGGCCCACGGCGTAACAGATATCCGGACGGGTGCATTGCATGGCGTACATCAAACTGCCAACCATGCTTAAATACTCCGCACCCTTCATCTGTTCACGCTCTGCCGGGTTCTTGGTGCCGTCACGTTTTGACAGGGCGCACTGAAATACCACCGGCATATCCACGGGTTTGGCATCATGTAATCTGAATCTTTTCAACAGTTTGTTGATATAAGCTTCTTGAGACTGACGTAATTTCCGGGTAGCCCGATCTCTAGCAATTTTAATGCCCAAGATGTACGTGGCCTCTCCCATGTCCTTCATCTCAAATACAGATGCTAACCAGGACTTTGACTTGTTCATAAAACTCACGTCGTTTGCGGCAATGAGTATGTCGTCCACGTATAAGGTTAAGATGACATACTTAAACTCGGAGGTCTTATAATACACGCACGGATCCTCGTGAAGATTCACAAATCCGTTTCCTACGATTTCCTCGTGGAATCGGTGGTACCATTGCCGAGACGACTGTTTAAGACCGTAAATGGACCTTTGGAGTTTACAAACTTTACGTTCGTTACTAGGAGTAATGAAACCCTCGGTTACTCCATGTAAATCTCTTCCTCCAGGTTTCCGAGGAGTAATGCGGTCTTAATACTCATTTGGTGAGGTTCGAAATCGAGACATGCGACCAGGACCATAAATCGCCCTTACCGTAGTTTTACGCACAGTTGGTGAGTATGTTTCGTCAAAGTCCACTCCGTGAAGTTGATTATAGCCTTTCACAACAAGTCGAGCTTTGTATCGCTCGACCTTTTCCATCAGTGGTGAGCCTTCTTTCAGGACTCACCGTATCCTTATGCCCCTTGGTTAGCAGGTAAATCAACTACTGACTATAATGGCTTTCATTTAGGCGATATCTCTCATTTATTATTTTCCTCAATTTCTCCACTTAAGGTCTTTCCAATGCAGGCCAATAGTTGTTAGAGTGAGGTCATCACCCTTCTAGATGGGATACTTCTTTGGAGAAGTTCGATGCCTTTGACTTTTGTCTAGGCTTGTTTATCCCGTCTTTGAGTCTTAACGTCTCTCCCACTCGGAATAATGCCTCTTATCAGAGCATTTCTTCCAATTGGGATCAATTCTCCCACTCGAAATAATGCTTCTTTTCAGATCATCACTTCTATTGGGTACAAGAGCAGTGCTTGAACCATAACCAACAAGTTTCCTTGGACGACTTCTTAGTCTCGGAGTTTTACTTCCAAGATGAATTCCTTGATCACTAGGATCTGGAACCAAGTTTTTCGGATCACTCCCACTGGGAAAAATGGATAGTATAGGTAGTTGTGGCAATCCTGGTTCAGCATTACGATAATCAGGTTCAACTTGATTCGTCCAAACAACAATAGTGATTACATGTGGTAGGTGTTTATTCCTCCCACTGGATTTATTATGAAAATGTTCCCATTATCATTTACCATGTCATTCACTTGAGTTGGTGGTTCAAATATCTCCCACTCGAAATAAGTGGGACCTGATATTTGTAATATTTTGCTTCTGATTTGATTAAGACTCGTTATTTTGAAAATTGTCAATGCATCGGAAAATTCGTCCTCAAGTATGTAATGTTACATGTTCGACCACGGCACCATGTCTTTAAGCTGTAAACATATACTTTCAAAGAGTAGTTAACATACTCTTGTCCTAAATACGTGTTTAATGCGCAAATTAATGTCGCGTGGTGATATGATTTAACTCATTATCATTCTTCAGCTTTTATGGCTGCGTGTTTTACCGATTTTAGTGGAACACAGTTTTACATGAATGTGAATCACTTCTCATCATCCCTTAGGGAACAGCTGATTAAGTGACTCTAACATTATGTTTATAAACTATGCTTCCAGAAGTATGTGAATTGATTTGAATGCCTAGCCTGACTTGTCATTCAAGGCGTACGGAAGGAAAATCGTTTAACCGACTTCATCCTTCTTCGTTTGCACACTTATCTCAGAGATTTTATCCCATCTCCGAACTAAGCATTTCAGGTTTTCACCTTATGCGTCAGTCGATACTTTTATAAGGTCTTGGTAGCTTCCGAAGCCTACTTCTTACCGATGTAAACGTTATCAATAAGTTATTTCCGAAGGAATGCACACGAAAATTCAGCACATCATCATTTAAACACTTCATTATTAAACTCATACTTTGAAACGATGTGTTCCGTCTATCGAGTTCCACTTGCGTGTAGCGCTATTCATCGAAGTTTTAACCCTTGGTTAAATCGTTTCATTTCTGAATTTAATTTAATTTAATCCAATCGGATTTGCACATGATCATCATTACATATTATTTCATTCAATGGAGTACTAACAATTAAGAAATACTAAATCTTTCGATCTAGCTACGCAATCGATGTGTATGTTCAGTTCAGTTGTCCCGACTGAGATGACGAAGTACGTGAATCGTTTCGTTTTATTCGACCACTTTTACCTGGCCGAAATTTCGTTTCGAATCGATCCTGTTTAACCGGGTCGTTTAATTTTGACAAGTAGATCACATTTCGAATCGAATGGAAACTACTTTATTCAATAAATTCGAATCTCAAAATAACCAAAATTTTAGTAACTCAAACGAACGATAAATGACAATGGTAGGGTTCTTGATCTGAAGATCGCGAATTTGAACCATGATTGTCGCATAGATAGTAAATTTAAGCCATGTTGAACATCACATCTGAGTAAATTCACGAGTGAATCACGTCAAATGATCTGTGTCTTTAAAAACATTTTACCGCTTCATACACATGACCTACGAGGCGTACTTGAGACGCACTTTATCAACATGGTTTAACCCACCGGGTTATCGTATAAGACCTTTATGGTCCAGTTCTCTCTATGATATGCGGATCATGGTTGACTTCTTTCGAACCCAGTATGGTGAGAAGAGAAGGTTTCCCTTTCACTGTTGTGGTTACTGTACTTGATTAGGCTCAAGGTTATTGAGTCCCGTCAACATCAGACAACCATATTCATCATTTCCATGTTGACCTATCATTGCGAAGGTCTTGAGCGGCTTTTACACCAGCGTCCATGGAAAGAGAGATGACCATCATGTTTAACCGAAACGTTTAGCTTTTGCATCATTGCTTCCACCAAGGCGGATGCAAAGGGATATTAAGCTGCAACATTGCCTGGTTGCAACTGAAGTCTTCTTCAACCATCTTTTACCAAGGTTGAACGTATCACCACTTACGCGTTCAGATCATCAAAGAACTTACTCCCATGCTTGGTGAAACAAATTATTACATTCGTCTCTCATTATCAAAATCATACATACTACTATATTCATCAGTAGTTGTCCTCTCCACTTTTCGGTATCATAGCAGAGAGTTCAACACGTACTCCTTTTATTCATCATTATTCACACCATCAAGATTGCGAGGAATATCGAATAGCACTAATTCAACCAATTCATACTAACACATCGATGATTATGCAAAAATCAGGGAGACAAAAACATTTTGAGAAAGAATTGCATACATCAAATATCTATTAAGATTGGATCCGACAAATAATGATTCCTCAGTCATCTAAACCAACTGACCACCAGTAAACCAATGGAAGATGGCTGTGAAAGAGTTCACATTATCATCGTTTTCAATCCAATAGATCAGTCTTTTAAAACAGTTTTAATCGCAAATTACTAGAACAATATTTAAAAAAAAAAAAAAAAAATATACCCGATCTTGGCTTTCCCAATGCCCTTTTTCTTTTGGAAAAACATTCCGATGAATTCACTCATGCACATATAATTCTACTATCATGTAAATTATCATACGCAAGTAACATTCATCATACAAACCACATTCATGCTTACACGTCATGCGTCTAATGTTCCGAGGAACTCATGCTTGCATAAATAATTCTACTTCCAAGTAAATTATTAATGCAACTACATCCTCAACATTCTAGCATACATATCAAACATGAAAATGCTACAACAATCATACATATTTGGCGACTGGTTTTCGATTTTAAAATAATTTTAAACATTAGGGGCTGATTTGCAATTCATGCTTATATTCAATCATGCAGCATTCTAAACATGAATCCAATTCATTCTCAACCATCACAACATGTCTATCCTAGTGCGCATTTCATATATTTAACCAGGACTCAGCCCACAATATGCAATATCCAGCTAGCTTGACTAAGTCAAGACAACATTTCTAATCATGCATAAATATACATTGAAAAATAAACAATTGCAATTCAGCCCACTAATTATACCAATCCCAAAAACACGTATCTCCGAGATCCATCCCCATAATCGAAACAAGGTATAAAGGTTATCAACCCTTGAGCACTGTGTAGGCTTATTGGGGTTCAAAAACATTTAGATTTTAAAACTTGATCTCCCCATTTTAATTGACTTGAATTTAGTTTTGAAAATACGGTTCGGTTTAGTCAATTTCAGTCCGATTTGGTCCGGTTCGGTTCGGTCCAGAAAATCTGGTTCGGGTCCGATCCGAAAATCCGGTTCGGTCCGGTAAAATGGTTCGATTCGGTCTTATTTTAAAATCTGGTTCGGTCTGAACCGGACCAATTAAAAACAGCGTTCGGTTGGGTTCAACACACAAAACCGGTCCGGATAGAATCACTTAGTTACCCCAGTCCGACCCGACCCGATTAGGTCGAACCGATTGAGAAAATCCGGTTCGGTTTTGATTCGTCCCGGTTTGACACATTGGACCGGCCCAATTATAAAATATGAAAGGTTGGGCAGAAATATTACTTGTGGCCCAAGTAGGATTTTAAAATCCATTAAAATATTTAACTTAGCCACCAAGAAACATTAATTATATAAAATAATTTCCAATATTAATAATATATATATATATATATATATATATATAAATTTCGGACCTTAATTAAAACATATATATATTTTTATTGCCAAGATTCTATCTTTAAGATCAAACCAATCAACAATATATATATATATATATGTAAAAATCGGCACCTATATATAAATATAAATATATATATATATATATATATATATATATATATATATATATATATATTATTTATTGTCAATATCTTAAATAGGGAAACATATATTAATAATATATTTTCTCAATCTTTTAGGTAACTAAAATCTATCAATAATATCTTTGACCTATTTAAACATTTAGATATATTGATAGTTATATATATTTCTATATATTAATGTGAATCTATCCTAATGTTCCCAATTATAGATATATTGTTACCTAGAATAAAAATTAAAATATGGTAAACAATATATTTTTAAATTTGTGCCGAAATTTATTCCTTTGTGTCTAAGAAATTAAAAAAATTTACCTTGTAAATCACTAGGGTTTCGGTCAATAAACACTAAATTGGGAACAAGTGGTCAAATTTCAAGATCAAGTTTTAATAAGATCTACAATCCAATATTTGATTTTGATAAATATCACATTTTTCTTGAAGATCATGAACATCAAATTAACCAAGAACATCATGAAAATTTCAGACCACCATAAACATTAAAATTTTAAAATTCCTTTTAAAAAATTCGGCCCGAAAATTTTAAATTTTCAAGAACATCAATTTATCAAAATCATGAACTCCTAACCTCGCTATGATACCACTGTCAGATTACGGGGAGTAATCACTACGGATACTAAATCATGGTACATGCTAGTAATCGAAATTACGCAGCGGAAGATTCGCACATACCTCAAATGAAGTCCTTAGTCCCAAGATCCTTCTTGCAGGGAGTTCACGATCCTCCGGTCGGCACCCGTAGAGGTTCTGGTTAAGGGAGCCCTACGCGGTATGTTCTCCACAGCAAAGTCTCTTATCGATTCTTGGCAATGGGACAGATCTCTGGAGTGTTTGCTAGAAAGCAAATTGGCACACCCTTAGGTGGGGAGTGGTTCGGCCGAAACCCTTGTGTGGGGTGGAGGGTTTTTCTCTCTAAAACACTTTAATGAGGAAATAGTGATTAACCCTAAAAATCCCCTAACACCATGTATTTATAGGAGGAGCAAAGTGGACAAAAGTCCACTTTGCCCACTCCAATATTTCGGCCTGCCACTATGCATAGGGAGGCCCAATTTTGGGCCTCTCATGTCAATTGGGATTTGGGTCTAGCCTAATTACCCTACTGTGACATGTACCTAATTTCCTTAGGTAAACTATACATATTATGGGCTACCAATTATGGCGCCCATCACCTTATGCTTACACCCATATCGCGACCGGCCACCCACCATCCACGGCGGCGACGCGACAGCCACAACGGCGGAGTCGGAGGCGGCGACGCGGCGGCGATCGCGGCGACTCCACGACGGCGACGACGCGACTTCGAAGATGGGATTTCTGGGGTCGATTGGAGACCATTTTCAGGTTTGGTGGTGTCTTTAACTATTTCAATTTTGCCAATCTTTAGCTTAGATGAGACTTGATTTTCCATGCCCACCAAGTGTTCGATGAAATTCCTAGCACACATTTAACATGGTGTAGAAAGCATAAAAATGGCTAAGTGTTTAGCACTATTATATGTAGAGTAAAGAATCTTACTTCCATTATTGATCGTAATCGTTGATCGATTGAGACATCGCCATGTCTGGAGTGTTGAGTTGATTGTTTGTTGATCAAGGCCACTGATCAAGTAATGTTGTATTGCTCAGATAACTGCTTTCTGATCAAAATTGTTGCTCAGTGAAGTCTATATTATGACTTGCATGATGTTAGCCTTTGTGTGTATACACTTGCTAGCATGATAGTGCTTGTAGTAGTAATTTAGTCTTGTACCCCTTTTACTGAGTATACGGATATTTATGTATAACCTGCAACCATTAAATGATATATGCATATAGATGTTAGTGCTATAATTATATCTGCACTGTTACCCTGAGTAGTTGTGTCGGGCCAAATAGGCGCGTGTAGGGCCGTGCAGACCATGTAGACTGTATAAGTATCGGGACAAGGCCCTTACTGACATAGAGTTGCCCTCGTATAGAGGATGTTCGCTATGTAGTAATTGTGAACTTATAAGTCTGTAGGTGTGGAATTGCCCCCATATAGAGGATGTTCGCCACATAATGATTAGAAATATGACTGTCTTGTGCATGCTTGCTGAGTAAATTGTGGCTTGCCATTGCAGGCTTTGTAGCTCAGGTGTCGCTGAGTAATTCGTTGACTTAGAGTACGATAGCTGGCGTGCCCTTCCTTAGGACTTCCATCCAGGCTCGCCGGATTTAGGAGAATGAGTAAGTTTTTCATCCCAACTCCCAGTGTTACATATTGTCCGGATTCCGGTTCTTGATCCGAGTCGGATTCTCCAGCGTCCCATGAGTCGGGATCGGAGTCTAGTTCTAATCACCCATCTGAGTCGGGATCAGGCTCAGGCTCAGAGTTGGAGCAGATGTTTCAGGCCTTTACTGATAACCAACTACGCCGAAAAGAGTACCAAAATCATGTACAGATTTCCAGACTTTGTCCTCTCGTAGAAGCCGCATACCCTTTCGATGTGCTTACGGATGTTCCACGAGGTTCACCTACTGTGCCCCCACTTGAGATGGCGGCAGTATATACTGCTCAAGTGTGAGAAGGGTTGCGCTTCCCCTATTGTCGCGACCTGGTTCGACTGTGTCGCTACTATCGGATCTCTCCGAATGACCTCGCGCCTGCGGGGATTAGAGCTTGGGTCTATTTCTGTGTATTGTGCCATCGACAGTCTTGGTATTATTCTACCCTACTCTTTCGGTGCTTCTTCTGGCTCCAGCGTTAGGATGCATACGGCTTATCTTCCTTACTTATTCACTGGCCCTCGTTGAGAGAGCGAGGCTTTACTAGTCTTGGTCTGGGGGATGTGAAGTGGGATCCTTCAGTTTGATTTGTGGCGACTGCCGGTCGTTCCGACAGTCACTGGAGGGGTCATTACTTCTTTATAAATGATGTTGGGGTGACCGGGTTGGTCGCACACGTTACACATACTGATCTGGTGCCTACTTATTCTGAGTTCACTGCCTTGGACAAATAAACCATGAAGCTGTTATATTGGAGTCGTAAGGCGCGCGCTTAACGCCCCGTAGCTCGCGCGTCTGAGCATGATCTTCGTGAATCCGGAATTCGCGTGACTCCTTCGGGAGGCTATTCGGTATGCTATGAATCTTTATAAATCCTATTATGTTGTGATGTAGGTTGGTTGGTTGGTTTCATGGAAAGAGCTCGCGTTTGCAGGCGGGTCTCTCGGGAAACTCTGTTGCCCCCGAGCGTACTAATCCTTCCGCTGCCCCTGCGGTCTTTAGGGCTCTGAAGCCCGGTCGAGGGAAATGATCCATGAGTAAGCCTTCCTCCTTGTGATTTCGTTCATCTTTATTACTTCAGTCTGTTGCTGTTTTTATTTTGCTTTGTTCTTGTTTGCACGTAGATCGCTAAACGTGATTGACCGTGTAGCCACCGTTGACGACACTATATCATGTCCCAGGCCAAAGAGAGCTAACTTCGATGTTCGTCCCTCGAGCGATCCCAAGCGCTCCAACACTGTTTCAGGCGGTGAGCCTTCGAGGATTCCTTCCCGCGACAAAGGGAAGGATGTTGAGAGTCAGGCTCGCGCACCTGCAATTTCTGCCCCCGGTCGAGGGACCGGACCTCGGAGGAGGATTCTCCTCGGGAGGTGTGCAACTCGCATTTCCTGCTACACTTGTATTGTTTTTTCTTTCTTGTTTATTTGTCTCTATGTTCATAGGGGTTGCGCCCCTCACTGCGCTGAGCCGTGCTGATCTGATTCGTTCTCTTGAGGGCGACATTGTTGGGGCTGAGTGGGTATCCTTTTCTGCTGGTGGACCCCGATTTGCCAAGGATTCCAGTTTGAGCACTCCCGAGGTGGGAGTGCGTGTGCTTCAGAGATTTGTTCCTCCTGGTGATCAGAGGATTCATCTGAGCGAGCCGGAGGACGCGTGCGCCTATGTTGAGGGTGCGGTGACACATTTTGCACCTGCGAGTGTCCATCCTTACTCTTTTATAGCTTGTATGCATATCTGCATTGTTGTTACAACTTGTTCTTTGTTGGATGTTGTATTTCGCTTTAGGTTGTTGCAGATGTCGCGAACCTTTCTTCTTTCGTGATTGAACTCACCGAGGAGAAGAAGGTTCTTCAAGAGAAGTGCGGCGTGGTCTGTCACAAGCTTGCTAGCGTGAAGGAGAAGGCGCGCTTCCTAGACGCGAAGGTGCCTCTATTCGCCAGATTCGAGTTGCTGCTCTCGATTCCGAGATGAATGTCCTTCGTAAGAAGGTTGTTGGTGATGGCGAGACGCACACCCTTGCCCTGCAGGCTGTGCAGGAGAGTGCGTATAAGGAGGGGAAGGAGGCCGCCCTTGCAGCATACAAGAGTTCGCCATCATTTCATGCTGACGTTCAGGCAGGAGCTGATGTCTTGATGTATGACTTTTCAGAGGATTTTATTGAGAAGGTATATACCCTTGCTACCGACTTTCCATTCGATCAGCTTGGTGTATTTGCTGAGTTTGCCACTGGACATGTGGCGGCGCTGCGCCTTCGAGATGCGGCTGCTCCTCGTGTCGAGGTGGTGTTTAATCCTGACGGTGATGTCAGCGTAGTTATGGAGTCCTCTACTCAGGACAAGGTTATGGTTGAGCCTTCTGTAGATTTTGACATACTTCACGTGGCATCAGGTTGATTGTCTTTGATTTATCAGACTTTCTACATTGTTTTTGCTCCCCGTGTTGCGTTGAGGTTATGTTTGGGTGTTGTCCCCTTGAACCTTTTATCTTTATGCTTGTTGCTTGACGATGTCATATAGACCTGTCATGGATGCTTTAGTAATGCATGATAACTTATTGAGAATATTTCATACCTTTTGTTATCGCGTTTGTCCATATGGATTGAACTGTAGAATAGGATTGAAACTCCTTGTTTGATGGATGTAGCATCCGTAGTTGCAGCGATAGGACGTAAGTCTCTATGTGTCGAGCGCCCCTCTTGGTTGTCCCAAGGCATGGCGTAGTATATAAGTGTGTGATAAACAAATATGTCGTATGCTTGCCGTATTTCATGGGTAGTAACGCGCAAGACTTTGAGTAGGTACTTGCCATTTGTGGGTAGTAATGCGCAAGACCTTGAACTGGTACTTGGTATTTATGGGTAGTAATGCACAAGACCCTTGAACTGATACTTGACATTTATGGGTAGTAATGCACAAGATCCTTACTCACACGTAACAGTGTTGTCTCGACGAGGCGAGACATTAGTTTATACCGTCTCTTAGTCCACTCTAAGGCGACGTTGTTACAAGACGCTACTTGTTAATTTTGTGTGTTTTTCCATCCGTTAGTTGGAACACCCCGCGTAACGTTGTTGCAAGGCGTTCCAGTGGCTAATCCATGTACTTACCTTGCGATGCTACTACGCCTCCACTTGGTTATTCCAATGGGCGGAACAGAGGTCGTGCAATACGCCTTGTAGTTTTTTTCTGTCTCTTGGTCCATTCCAAGGCGACGTTGTGGCAAGACACGACTTGCTAATTTGGATGTGTTTTGTTTTTGCTACTTGAGCAACCCAGTTGTAGCGTTGTGACAAGATATTCATTGGCTATTCCCGTACTTACCTTGCGATTCTACTACATCTCTTCCTGGTTATTCCAAGGGGATGTACAAGATCGCGTTGTACGATTTGCAGTTTTTACCGTCTCTTGGTCCATTCCAAGGCGACGTTGTGGCAAGACTTGACTTGCTAGTTTGAGGAGTTTTAATTTCGTTATTTGTTCACGTACAAGATACTGTTGTACAAGACTCGACTTGTAGGGTTGGTGATTTTTTCGATGCATTGCGTATAGCGATGATCTCAGGATACGCTCCTGCCGGCGTAGAAATTTATTTATCCCAGGATACGCTCCTGGGGGCGTAGAAATGAACGCTACCGAACTTTATAGTACACTGTAGGTTTTCATGGGGTTGCCCTCGTATAGAGGATGTCGCGCCATGTTATATGGGTAGTCCTCGGAAGGAGGATGCCACTCCCTGTTGTAAATAGCCGCATCTTGTTTTAAAAACCCAAGGAATGACCGTTGTAATCATGGGGTTTCCCTCGTATAGAGGATGTCGCGCCATGTTTTATGGGATAGTCCTCGGAAGAAGGATGCCACACCCTGTTGTAGGTAGCCACGTCTTGTTTCAAAAACCCAAGGAATGGTTATTGTAATCATTGGGTTGCCCTCGTATAAAAGATGTCGCACCATGTTTTATGGGGTAGTCCTCGGAAGCAGTATGCCACACCTTGTTGTAGGTAGCCGCATCTTATTTTTAAAACCCAAGGAATGACTATTGTAATCATGGGTTGCCCCGAGCTAGGGATGTCGCTTCATGTTATTGATAGGTAATCCTTGGTGAAAATTTCAAGATATAATATGTTGCTGTCATCGTTTATAACAGACGTAATAGATGTCGAGAAAGAGGGTGTTTATATGCCCGTTGTTGATGTTAATAGTTGATATGCAGGCGTTGTATAATATATGTCGTTTGATGTGTTTAGCGTAATAGCTTGTATTGTTGATGCAAATACTATGTGTATAGCCCGCTACTTGGTGTGATTCCAGAGTAGGGTGTATTGTTGTTGCATGAGTAGGAGTTGTACCTACGAGAATGCATTAACTTCATTTGTTTCGCGGCATACATACAACGACAACAGAATGGGGTCAACTGATCACCCATGTGTAAACGATTTAAAGCTAGTTGAACTACTAGACTAAACTACTCCATGCATGGAGTGTAAGTAGATAACCAAAAATTGCAAGTAAAGTAGACAGATAGGATGTGTTTGCCGCCTTCTAGGCAAGCTTGTTCATGCTGGGTAGTTACGCGCCAAGCGCTTCTGTAGAGCTCCTAGAGAGATCATCTCCTCGATCTCTATTCTCAGGGTTATGCAATCGTAGGTGCTATGCCGCCAACTGTGGTGGAATTTACACCAATCTTCAGTATTCGTTCCTAAGAACGCTTGTGATGTCTCGCGTGTGGGAGGTAGGTTTGTCTTGCAGGATGCTGACATATAGCTCTTCCACCTCTGTGTTCAGGGGGGGTGAATGCATAGTCTATGTTGCTGCTTATGCTCCTTCTTGTGCATTTGTGCGCGAATATTTCCACATCGCGCGTGGGTGGTTTGCTCCATCCCAGCTCATGCTCGCATGCGATTGCTGTCTCAAGCTTCTCCTTGAGATCCTCCATTGTGCTAGTGGTCTACCGGCCATATGTTCTTCCAAAAAGGAGAAAAGAATGAGCATTCAAGTTCATGTAGAACGCATTGATTGCGTCCCCCTTCGTTGCCTTTACCAGAGCAGCATTGTGTGCGTAACGTTTGAAGTAATTCGAAATGGGTTCTCATTCCTCTTGCTTCACGTCTCAAACACTTTGAAGTGTTGGGACTAGATGTTGATCTGCTAGACTTACAGGCGTGACTGCCTGTCCAAGACTGTTTTCTTCACCATTCTGGGTGCCTTCATCTTCAGTCGCGCTTAACTCGACCATTGCCACGGTGAAGTGTTGTCTACTCCTGAGAGCGTTGACATAACATTTCCGCGCGGATGTTTGATCACACAACACTTCGCCAATTCCATTCCTTGTAGGAAATTTCATCTTCTGATGAACAGTCGAGGGAAAGATCTCATACGGGTTTATGGTTGTTCTTCCCAATATTCCGTTGTATGCCCCTAAGGTTTCATCCACTACAAAATTGACGCTGACATCAAGTGTTTTTCAGCCTTGGCCCAGTGTTACTGGGAGAGTGATTGTCCCTAGAGGGTACATTGCTGCTCCTGCGAAGCGTACTAGTGGGAAGCTCCCTGGAGTTAAGTCTTCTTTTGTTCTTCCAAGTTGTTATAACACCTTAACGTGTAGAATGTCTGCAGAGCTGCCGCCGTCAACCAGAATTCGCTTGATGTTGTAGCCTGCAATCTCCATGGTAATTACCAGTGCGTCGTCATTGGGGTAGACAATGTGGCTCATGTCTTTCCTGGAGAACTCTATGACTACATCTTCTTGTTATGGGTGTCGTCTCTTGCCATACTTAGGGAGTATCTCTATTTAAGATGCGTACACGTCCCTGGCATTTGAGATATGACCTCCTGCAGCTTGTCCTCCGGGGATAACATTGATCACACCCCGCTTGGGAGGAGGTGGGTTGTCATAGACCTTCTCCTTGCCCTCGTTTCTCGCTGAGGATTCTCCTTGCGTTCTTTTCGGGTTGTTGTCATCTTGGTCGACAAAGTGCTTCAACTCCCCTTTCTGAATCACATTGTTGATTCGCATTTTCAAACTGAAGCAGCTGTTGGTGCCATGGCCATATACTTCGTGGTTTTCATACCACTAATTTGTTTCCTTTCCCAGGGGGTCGTTTCGCCAGTTGTTGGACTCTTTCCAGAGTTTGGTCTTCCACATCTCTTTCATGATGACCGACAGATGTGCGTTTAGATGGATGAAGCTTGCAACATTGATTTTTTTTTTGTCTTTGGAACTCAACCTGATGCGTCCTTTTTGGCTGTGGCTGTCAGTGCCTGTTTTGCTGGCTCCCCTAGGACTGCCTTGCAGGTCCAGACTTTTTATGATTGTCTTTCCCACGCAGTGCGTTCACTTTCGCCCTGTTGTTAACTCTGAACATTTCAAGGTCTACAAACTCTTTTACTCTTGAAGCTAGCTCCTTCAGAGTCTCTGCTGGGTGTTTCGCCATTTTCTCACCTAATGTGTAGCCTAGGCGGCCTAAGTTCCGTATGAATGCCTTGATTATCTCGCCCTCTGACAGGTTTTTCTGTATATATGCGATGTTTTGATTGAAGTGGACATAATAGTCGACTAGAGACTCATCTTGTTGTTGTTGCACATCGTCCAGTGCATTGGACCCCTTCAGCAGAGTGCGCTCTCCCATGTATCGTTGTATGAACTTAGCCTTCAGGTATGGCCATAATTAAACACTTTCTCGAGGGAGGGAGAATAACTAATGTGCTGTTGAACCCATTAAGGTTTGCGGAAATGTCACAGCCACGTGGTTTTGGTTGGTCGTTCTTCCTAGCAGTGAAGCTTCGTGCTGTTGCACGTGCTCAATGGGGTCTCCCTTTCCGGAGTACTTCTCAATCCTTATGCTGTTCAGGATACCCGGAACCTGACTTTGTATGAGCTCTTAAGTAAATGGGTGAGTTGCACTCTCCGTCAGGACATGCATGGCCCTGACTTTTGATTGTTTCAACTTCTGCTCTATTAGAGCCTCCAAGCTTTTGGCAGTTAAGCCATTAATCGGACATTGTCACACCTCGTGGGCATCCCCCAATTGGCATTTGGGTTCCTGCCATTGTATTTCCCTTGGCTTGGCTGATAGTAAGAGTCCTCCTTGTGTTGTTGCTGGAAGCGTTGGCTTGGCTGTCTCCGCGAGTCGCCAGGATATGACCTCTCCTCATAAGGTGTATAGGAGCGGACTCCCTCGGGTCCTGCATTAGTGTATTGCGGGTTGGCAGCCGAAGGCTGTCTCCCTTCTCGTTGTGAGGTTTCCCTCTGGGCATGTCATGCGACACCGTCCTTGGCGGGGACTGCCTGTGTGTTGGCGGAGGTGGGGCGTAGCCTTGATTCCTTAGAGCTTCTCTGAAAGCCAAAAGTTCTTCAGGCGCTGCCATCATTGCAGACGTGATAGTCGGTGCAGCTTGTGTTTCTCCAACTTGGTGTTGTTGCTCCTCGGTGGGCATCCCGTAGGGGTGTTCTTCACTTCTTGGCATCCTATACTCAAACCCTGGCGGTGACGCGTTGGTTTGAGTGTTAGGCTCATATTGTGCATTTGGGGTTCGCCCTGAGGAGAATGTGGATGTAGCCTCTGGAATGTAGGAAGGTCCAGGTTGGCTCTTCCTTGGTGCTTGCTTGGTTGCCTCAGTAGCAGCCTTTTTCTTTGGGCGCCCCGGGCCTTTTTTCTGCCCCGGGTCTATGTTGTCAGGAGGTGGAGGGTTGAGTGTCATTGCTCTTGGTAGTATATGACTTGTCTTGTTCGAATCTCGCGGACGGCGCCAAATGTTTCGACCTGACTCGTGCGGAGTGACGGGTCGCTGTAATGTTGTGTCGAGTCCTTGTCGGGGTGTCGGAACCAGCGAGTGTTGTCCACACGCGCTCCTCCTAGAACCTGCACAAGAGATAGTATCGAGGCCACAGAGGGGGGTGGTGCTCGATGAACCCTCTCCGATGCTTAAATGAGAGAAATTCTAGAGAGATAAAGCTAGAGAGAGGTGACATATCCTAAGCCAACTTGAAGTTACTTGAAAATAAAATGGGCGACCAATGCCCCTATTTATAGAAAACCATGGACTCGAACCCGATTTATAGGTGGACTCGAACCCGGTTTTAAGCGGTCCGACCCGGTTTAGTAGAAAACGTGAACCAGGTTCGGGTTTGAGTAAGATTGGCAGTGTAGGAACACGTAAGGGTACGCGCGTCAGGGGTCGAGAATCTGGACCACGTCGGATTAGGGACAATCCGACATGGTCCGGATTGTCTCTGCAATCCGGACCGGTCCGAATTGTTTAGACAATACGGACGAGTCCGAACGCGCGTGTTGCCCGTTCGGATCGTTCTAACTCACGGGTTAGCGTTTACGTGTTAGCGAAGTCCGAAATATAAATATGAACCCGAATCGGGCATATATCCATCAATAAAAATTGAGGAGAATATAAAAATGTGGAGTTATTTTTACTTTAGAGTATAACTCCACATAGCGATATGATGTCATGTCAGGACTCAGGACCATTCCACTTTTTGTTTTCATGATTGTTTTTCTTATACTTTCAAGAGCGTTTATTTGCAGATTTTTGTATTCTTCATGTAAAAATAACTATTACCTAAGGAGAAAAAAAATAACAAAAATTAACGTAGTGTGATTTTTGTTTCAATCTTACTACAATGAAAAGTTCATTCATTATTTGGCTAAATTTGATAGTTCAACTTGATAGTCTTCATCTAAATTTCTATCTCTACCTAAAGTTTAGATTAGGGAAAAGTATGTAAAACATGCAACATGTTTGAAAAAAATGGTTTTATGGACCAATATGTTTTAAAACGCACAACATGTTTGAAAAAGATGGTTTTATGGACCATTTTTTATTTTAAATATACAACAAGTTAGCAAAAGATGTTAAAATGACATACCGTCCACTTGTTATCAATAGTCTCATCAAGTGGACACGTGCGGAACACATTTTTAGAAAATAATAATAATAATTAAAACAAGAAATTATTATTTAAAAATGTGATCCGCACGTGTTCACTTAATGAGACTAGTGACAACAAGTGGACGATAGTCATTTTACCATATTTTGTAAGCTTGTTGTACATTTAAAAAAAAATTGGTCCATAAAACCATTTTTTTCAAACATGTTGTACGTTTTAAAACATATTGGTCCATAAAACCATCTTTTTCAAACATGTTGCATGTTTTACATGCTTTTCCCTTTAGATTAATTACAAAATTTTCCTTGAACTGTCATATTTTCTAATTTAAACTTCTTAAACTGTTCAAGTGTAGTTTACTCCCTGAAAATCCGCATTATGCAGTTGGAATTCAACTCCAAGGTCTATATTTACATACCACTAACGTTTTTCATAAGTTCGATCTAATGAATAGACAAGTACAAATCACCAGGATGCCTAGTGTCTGTCTCTGTTATGTCTTCATCAAGTGAGGTTAAAGGACATGGTTTGATGTCCCGACCCGATGCCCTCCATTCGTCGATGAGTCCTTTCTGCTCGACACTCAAGCTCGGAACAGCTCTCCGGTTCAAAATCTTGATCACCTTTTCACTCCGACCGAGCAGAATCCCGGCCCTTTGGACGCTCTTTTTCCGCTCCTCGATCGAGCTCCTGCAGCACTCCATGGAAATCACACGCTCTAGATTCGTAAGACAGGCTCCCAGAATGTCGGAGATGGTCCCCACCACGTTCTCAAACACCGCCTTGCTCGACAACCCCTTTCTGTGATGATCAAGAAGCATGGTTTGAGTGACCCTATACATGGAGTGTGCAGCTAAAACCCTGACCGGCCACGCAGAAGGCGCATCTCTCATGCATTCAGCAACCGATGTTTCCTTAAACTCGGCGAATGTTTTCTTGGAAATATCCGACAGTGATTCAACGACGTCCTTCCAGGTACTACCACAGCTGTATAGTTTCTGAAGATCAAGATCCACCCATCTATGGTATAGATCGAGTCCGAGCCAAACCACATTTGCAGCTTTTCTAACATTGGACAAACCTTGTCCAGAATTAAGGCTGTCTTCAATGAGTTCCACATACATGAGGCCCTCACCGACCCTATGCAGCAACTGATTGATGGAGTCTTTGTCAATCTCTGGAAGGGCAAGGGCTATGCTCGTAAGGGTCACAATCGAGAGAGCCCAACATTTTGGCGGCTCGGAGTCATGTAAAGTGGGGACAAGATCGCTATCGAAGTTCACGACACCTTTGAATCCATGGGAGTAGTGTTCTTCGAGGAGTTGAATGAGATTCTTTGGCTGCTTCTTCTTCCCCATGTTCATGTAATACTCGGTCGTGTTACAGTTTTCCCTCATCATTAAGTGGACTAATTCTTCCTCGCCTTCAAGGTGCAGCACATATCGGCTCAGGTCAAGCTTCGATATGATTTTAGAGTTGGTAGTTCTTGGTTCTGCAAAAAAAAAAAAAAAAAAAAACCAATCATCAAGAACTGTTTGTTGATTACCTTGTCAAATCACTATCTTAAAAATGTAAACTATTTACTAAATTTCCTGTAAATGTCAGTTTTATTTCCTGAAAAGGTTAAGGATTTTTTTTTTCAACATTCTCCCTGAATTTCTTGCTTAATAATTTTTTCCTTCATTCACCTTCTAAAGAATCGTCATTTGAGATGCTGTTCTTTGGTTTGAGCTTCTGAATCAGCTCTCCGAGTACACAATAGCAGACCAGTACTTGGGACACGAACAGAACCGACATAAGCCGCACCAATTTGCTCACCAATACAATACCGATTTGAATTCCGATGCAGAACTCAATGATCTTAGATTTCAAATCATGAACAAACCTTCTGAATCTCCGATTGCGGAATTGCAGAAAGAAAGGGCAGTTCTTCAGCTCAATCAACATGTGAATCCAGTACCTAACAGACACCATCATTCATAAATATTGTACCAAATCGATAAATTTTGACCCCAACAACATTATACAGAACAAACATCGAAGAATTCAGCAGCATAATATACCTTTCTAGCTTGAACTCTTCTTTGTAGCTTCTCTTTGCCCTCTTTGGGCACCTGAATTTGACGGCGGAGAACCACCGGAGTGCAGGGGCAACTGTTCCGGCGACGATTGCAATTGTCTGAGCAATCAGAATTAAAAAGCTTGACCACTTATAATCAGATTCACCAATGCAGAACTTGAAGCTCTGTGGCATGACGTAAGCCCTAACCATGGCTTCTACTAAAGCTGCCGCACTCAATAGACAGAAAGCACCGGACGCAGTGCAGGTGACTGACCGGCCCATCACGAATTGAGGGCTACCGGTGTGAGCCATCATCCAATATTTCATCAGATCTTCCTTAATTTTCTCGACCACTGTCTCACAAGTTGTAATTGGCCCCGCTTTCATGGCCGATTCATGCTTCATAGAGTATTTCGATTCAAGATATATCTTCGTGGTCGGTACCGTCAAGGCGGAGAAGCAGAGGATTACGAGCAAGAGCAGCATGAGGGACATCACGAAGATGTGCTCTCGCCGGAGCGTGTAAATCACGCCCGTGCTCAGCTGTATACAAATATTGACAATGGCGGTGATTACAAGGATTCCTAAAGCAACGACGTTTGAGACGAGCTCGCCGTTGGACATGTCACCGAGAGAAGGCATAGAGTTGGCCATGACCGTACAGATGAGGACGGAGCTGCTGAGCTTGGAGAGCTGGTCCTGCTTCCGTGGCATCGGGGTGTTGAGATCGACGGAGAGCTTGACGGCGACAGCGATAATGGTGAGAGAAGTGGCGTTGAGGGAAAAGTACCTGCAAGGGAACCAGAACTTGCCGAAGCGGAAGCCGTTGAAAGCGTCGGCAGCCATCGCGAAGGCGCAGGCCAGGGATGCCGCCGCTACGTAGATGCCGATCCACGGCATCGGGCGGTTGAAGTCTGACTCGTCGAGGCTTCCGGTGGCGCTGCAGCCCATCATATTCCTCCTCTTCAGATATTGACTGTATGTGTGTACTCTTCTAGTCTATGGCATATTCTTTAGAAACTCAACTTGAATCGGTCTTTTCCATTGGAAGACAAAAATTTGCAGCGATGCACCCTCAACATATAACTTGGATCACCTTCCACACTAAACTTCAAAAAATGTAAGGGTGCATCCTCATCTTTCTTTCACGTACCTTCTTATTGAAAGAATAATTATATAATATTTGTATATACAATATATTATACAGTGTAGTTTTACCTTTCACAACTCTACTAAACTGCTTTAATTTGATATTTACGGAGCTTACAGAGAAAATGAATTTTGTTTGGTGCAAGAAAAAATGAATTTACATACCATTTTTTCCCAACAATTTGGATACCATAAATGCTATAGTTTTAAGTATTTAGGGTACTAGTTAGTTATCTTAGATAAAAGTTAGGATTCGTAATGCAATCCTTTCCTTTCCCTATTTCCGTGAATGGTTGCGGAGTTGGTCGGGTGGGGTATGATTGACGCAATATTATTATTAATAATAATAATAAGAACAACAAACAAATAAATGGATGAATGAATGAATGAATGGATACAATTGAATAGACAGTTCAAATTCGTAGGTCCATCCGTCGGAGTGGGTTTAGTATAGTTTAATAACCTTTAATTTAACAATATGCTTAAACGTAATGTTTGATTTTGACCGTCTTGATTAATTTATAGTATATATATAATAATAATTTTAGAAAGTAAACATAAAATATTGTTTTTATAAAGTTAAATCTCTCATCTCATTAAAAAAATATGTTTATTTAAATTTGATAATAATTATAAGAGCGATTTTGAAGTTATTATACAACTTCTAGTTTCAATTTTTAAATATTTCGCCACATGATATAATTAATATTTCTGAATTTTAAAATATACATAAAATGCAATATAATTAAATAGAGTTATATTTTTTAATAATAGTAAATTTATTTATTTTTACTTCTTCTGATATATTTTAAATTTATGAAGTGTAATTAAATAATTATAATCTATTATATGTTACTCTAATTGGTTATTTTATATGTAAAAAGGTTTTCTAATAATATATTATATTATATATTTTAAAGATATGTCCGTAAATATAATAATTATAATTAATCAATATAAAAACTCATACAGTCTTCTTAAAATAAAAACGACTGTACGTCTTATTTATTTTTTAATACAGTTCTTAAGTTGTCCGTTTAGAGAATATATATATATATATTCACCATTGTCTTTTTCCCCAAGTCCTTTAGTTCTCCCTAATGGACATGTGGCACACCCCTAATATGTGCATTGTTGGGAAGTATGAATTCGGCTATGATAGACATGCTTTCCAAGCTCAACAAGCGATTGAAGAGCAAAAACGGTGAATCCTAGTGGTGTACAATGTGTTTTTGGTGATTTGTAATAATTGACATCAAAGTGGAGTTGATGAGATTCGATCCGTGGTCAAGAGTTTGTCCCGCGTCCCGTAAATGTTTGTCCTGTGCTCATCCCGAGATTGTCTCGTACAAGCGAAGTGTGTGTCTCGTACCTGCTCAATTTTTTGTCCCATGCATTTTAAGTGTCAGCCCCGTGCTTGGACAATGCATGCCCCGTGCTTGGGAAGTGTCTGCTCCGTGCACAGCAGATGCTTCCAGGCAAGCTGCCAGCCAAGTGTTTGGTACGTGCCCAGCCCGTGCTTAGTAAGTGCCCAGCCCGTGCTCAGTACGTGCCCAGACCGTGCTCAGCAAGTGTCCAGCGTGCAGGAATGCAGAATTGGACCAGAATGCCTGCAAACCCGTGTTTGATGGAAAGACAAGCCCATGCCTGCGAGAATGGAGGGAAATCCGAGATTTAGGGCTGCTAATGTGGATTTTTAGCTGCCAAGGCAAGGAAATTCGCTTAAGATATATGTGTGGAGATATATTAGGTCCTAGATTGATATATTTGTGGGATGTTGTAAGTTAAGATATATATTTGTGGAACTTAGATATATATTGATGGAATATTGTGAGTTAAGATATATATATATGTTATAAATATATATCTTAACCTAAGATTTAGGACTTAGATATATTAATATAGATAGAATTCTCCTAAGAGTGATAGGATTTTCGAATCTATATAAGGGAGAGTTCCCTTGAGTTCTAAATCAGTTTTTGTTCACCCAACTAGGTCAAAACTGAGGAGTGATTGTGAGCGTCTAAATTGAGTGGGTGTAATTCAGGTGTGTGGCCTTCATTGACTAATAAATGCAAGTGTTACACATATTTGTCTTGTTTGCTGCGATTTATTTCTGTTTGCTACGTGTTATCCTTGTTGTTAAAGATCATTGGTGCGTCCCTAGTCCCTTGCCACGTTTTTTGCTTGTTCGTGAATTTCGTCTGCTGCGTTGGATCCGTGTTTGGCTGGTGGTTTTGAGGAGAGAATCACGTCAGCAAATGCTATACTTAGGCGCAAAATAGCCCTAATTTAGCCCTTGTGCCAGTTGTATCAGAGCTATGTCCAACAGAGCTGCGTGCAAGGGAGTCCTTGAAGAAGTTGCGACATGTCGATGGAAGAGGTCATAACGAAGTGCGGGGAAATTATTGCTAAAGAAAATACTAAAGAGGATCATTCCATAAAACACGTGCTGACAATACTGATCAACTTGTACGAGCATAAGAAAGGAGTGGAAACTCGGTTGGCAGATCTTGCAGCAAAATGTGTGACACAAGGAAATCGGCTGCGTGAGGTGGAATTCTTTGCGGATTCAGCTCGTGAAGACCTAAAGTTGATATAGAAGAGTGTAAATCGTCGCTCCGATGTGAAAGTAAAGGTATGTGAGCCAAAAACCTTTCTAGGTGTTTGTGATTCCCAGACATTGGAAGATTTTTTATGGCGAATGGACCAATACTTTGAAAATGCTGAAGTTCCTAAGTCAAAACAAGTAAGGTGCTCGACTGCATACTTCGAAGGTGATGTGATTGCTTGATGGAGAATTTATTTAACTTCGTGCGATGCGATGGGGGAGGAACCTTTGTCTACTTGGGCAGAGTTGTGAACAGAGTTAAAAGCTCGTTAAGTGCCAAACAATAGTGCTTGGGTGGCCCATGAAAAGCTTTTGAACTTAAAGCAGACATGTTCGGTTCGTGAGTACATCGAGCAATTTTCAGCGATCTTGACAGATATCCTGAGTATGGAAGAGGAGGATAGGCTCTTTCACTTTGTGAAGGGATTACAAGATTGAGCTCAGGTGGAGTTACAACCTCGAGGAGCTAAGGACTTGAAGACTGCGATCATCGCTGCGGACATATTGATCGAGCTTCGAGCCTTAAATAAGTCGGAAGATGCTAGCCGCGATGGTAAGGAGCAGAGAGCGTCCAAGCCTCGTGACAAAGGGAAGGGAACATTCAAGCCCCAACCCATTAATGGAAAGCCGGACAAATGCAACTCTAATGAGACAGGTTAGAAGGATCTAAGAACGCACATATGCTATATTTGCGACGGGCAGCACAAAGCTCGTGACTGTCCCAAAAGAAGTAAAGAGAAATTGAGTGCTATAAGGAAGATTATTGAAATGTCGGATGAAGAGGAAGAGACGGTGACCCAGATTGCTCCAATGCAAGTGTTAGGAGCGTTGACAGCAACTAAGGGAAAAGCAACTCCATTGGTCCGTGTTAAAACTTGTCTAGACGGAAATGATGCGGTGGTGATGGTGGATACTGGAGCTACACATTCTCTTTTTTTGGACAAAGCGTGTGCGAATCTCGGATTCAAGGTCACTAAGTACTCAGGGCGTATCAAAGCGGCGAACTCAGAAAGCATGACGACGAAGGGCATTGTGCGTGTCCAAGCGAAGATTGGAAACTGGAGTGGCCCGATCGAGTTCCTGGTGGTGCCAATGGATGACTACAATTTCATCCTTGGAAACAGCTTCCTTACAAGCAACAACGTGATGGTAATGCCTTATGTTAGCGGAATAATGATCAACGACCCGAAGAAACCCTGTTTTGTGCCAGGTGTCCGTGAAGTCCCAGAGGCAATGAGGTCGATTGAGTATGTCTCAGCGGTGCAGCTAGCACATGAGCTGGAACATGAAGAAAACGTCCAGGAAGAGTATCCAATTCAGCCGGAACAAGACGAGCGTGGGAAACTCAGACGTGGAAGGCGATGTGGGAATGAAGCTGCCAGGAAGGCCAAGACGAGTGCAAGTGCGCGATACAAGTCAAGGCGCAGTGGATCAGTTCAACAAGTGTGGAAAAAGCGTTCTTGTGCTCCTCTCAAAAATAAGGAGAAGGGTGATTCCAGCGCTCGCGACGTCGGATTCTTGGGGCGCATTGGTGGAATAGTGTGCCAGACCAGCTTGTTGAAGGATGGATTGGATGGGAGTACGAGGGCACCTATGCCTAAGGTGGGCGACTCGGAACAAAAAGTGAGCTGCCATCGAGTGGTGACAAGACCATCTTGACAAGTCGAGTGATTGTCAAGGTTGCAGTTAACGCAGAGAGCGTGGTCTCGGACGAGACAAAGTCCAGACGTGAAGGCAAGGACCAAGAAGGCAAAGGAGCAAAGCGCGGAGTTGCGGGACATTAAGGAAAAGCGGAAAGATGCGTGGTGATTCCAAGGGAAATGTGTGTTTGCCTGCGCCAAATAAGCATTCAGCTCGCGGAGGAGTTGAAGCATTGCACAAAGTTAGAAGCTTGAAAGTGGCATCTACATCAAGTTCTCATGAAGACCGTTGCGAGGCTCACATGAGGATTGGTGAGGCAGAGGAGATGGCGCGCTTTTGAAGGGAATATGGGCCTTGGGATGCAGAGTGTTGCGAATCCGTGTCGACGAAGGCGTCGACTACGAGTGGTCGGGGAGGTTTGTCACACCCCTAAAATGTGACTTGTTGGGAAGCGTGAATTTGGCTATGATAGACATGATTCACAATCTCAACAAGCGATTCAAGAGCAAAAATGGTAAATCGTAATGGTGTACAATGTGTTTTGGGTGATGTACAATGGTGGGATTCGATCCGTGGTCAAGAGTTTGTCCCGCATCCGTCAAAGAGTTTGCCCCGTGTCCCGTAAGTGTTTGTCCCTTGCTCATCCCGGGATTGTTCTGTATCAGCGAAGTGTGTGTCTTGTACCTGGTCAAGTGTTTGTCTCGTGCATTTTAAGTTCCAGCCCCGTGCTTGGATAATGTATGCTCCGTTCTTGGGAAGTGCCTGCTCGGTGCACAGCAAATGCTTCCAGGCGAGCTGCCAGCCAAGTGCTTACGGGCCCAGCTCTTGCTTTGCAAGTGCCCAGCGCGTAGGAAGGCAGAATTGGACCAGAATGACTGCAAACCAGTGTTTGATGGAAAGACAAGCCCATGCCTGCGAGAATGGAGGTAAATCCGAGATTTAGGGCTGCCAGTGTGGATTCTTAGCTGCCAAGGCAAAGAAATTCGCCCAAGATATATGTCTGGATATATATTAGGTCCTAGATTTATATATTTGTGGGATGTTGTAAGTTATGATATATATATATATATCTTAACCTAATATATATTAAGGGAACTTATATATATATATATATATATATATTGATGGAAGACTGTGAGTTAAGATATATATATATATGTTATAAATATATATCTTAACTTAAGATTTAGGACCTAGATAAATGGATATAGATAGAATTCTCCTAAGAGTGTTAGGATTTTCGGATCTATATAAGGGAGAGTTCACTTGAGTTGTAAATAAGTTTTTGTTCACCCAACTAGGGCAACACTGAGGAGTGGTTGTGAGCGTCTAAATTGAGTGGGTGCAATTCAGGCGCATGACCTTCTTTGAGTAATAAAGGCAAGTATTACACATCTTTATCTTGTTTGCTGCGGTTTATTTATGTTTGCTACGTGTTATCCTTGTTGTTAGATCATTGGTGCCTCCCTAGTCCTTTACCACGTTTTTGGCTTGTTCGTGAACTTCGTCTGTTGCATTGGATCCGTGTTTGGCTGGTGTTTTTGAAGAGAGAATCACGCTAGCAAGTGCTATACTTAGGCACAAAATTAGCCCTAATTTAGCCCTTGTGACAACATGCATGATGCTTCATAGATATTGGGCTCAGCCCAAATAAATATATATAACTCGAAATGGCAAACTTGACGGCTCATAAGACCGGACAAACTTGATAACCATTAGAACAATAAAAAATTTTAGTCATACATTCATTTTTTAACCAAAAAAAAAAAAAAAACATTTCCGCGAGCGCGTACCTCGTAGGGAAGTTCCTACAAGATCAACAGTAAATTCATCGATTTTCTGGTTGCTTGTTCGCAAGAATCAATATGTGTGATTCTATTAGAAATAATTGGCGATTTAGTGTGCCTTACATTGGCGAATTCAGATTGCTTCTTCACGTGCGACTTTCTTATTTAGAAGAATTCTAGTTCTTGTTAAATTTACGGCTGTTTATGTTAATTTTGCATCAAATTGATGTTCAAATTGCATTTTGTAGATTCGATTACGCTTTTTGAATGGACTCAAGTTTTTTTTTCTTCTAAATATTCATAATTTGGTTTGCAGGAGTCATATATATCCATCATGGGAGGCCTGAACATTTTGCCACTGAAGCGATGGAACGTGTACAATGAAGATAACAAAGAGAAAGTACGAATGGATGAAGAAGCTGTAGCTAAAGAAGAGAAGCTCAAGCAGCAAAGAAAACGTGATGCTGAGTTCTGGCTTGATCGGCTTCGAGCAGCTTGCGGTTTGGCTTATCTAGAAACCCTAGTCGTTGAGCCCAAACTTGAAACCGTTAAGAACTCCGGCCACATCAATCTATTTGAGGGCATCAAGATCTTCGATCTAATTGAAAAATTAGACGATGTATCTGGTTCCAAAGATGGGTCTAAGAGGAAGAAGATGAAGAAGGAGGAGGCTCCAAAGGTGGTGAGTGCAGAGGATGAGAAGCATATGTTGGGGTATGGAGTAGCTGGTAAAGGAGTGAAGCTGCCATGGTATCTTGAGAAGAAATGAGGTGTTGATACTGCAAATGTGGAGAATGTTGAAAGTGAAGGGTTGAAGAGATGTGGGGTTGAAGAAGAAGAAGAAAAGAGAAGTGGGAAGAAGAGTTTGGTTGAGTTGATGGAAGAGCGGTTGAAGAAGGAGAGGCTCGAGAAAGAGAGGGAACATACATTGATTGAAGAACATAGCACGAAGTTTAGGAACAACCATGGAAGTATATTGAGGAAAAGAAGTTATTCTTCTTGGAGGTGATTTCTTGTTTTGTTAGAGTCGCTTGTTTTCAGGTTCTTGTGGATTTGTGCATTATCTACATTTACCGAGAAGGGTTGCACTGATGCACTGATGGATCAGTTTTGTTGGGTCTTCTTGGGTATCGTCCTCTCTTACATTTACCGAGAAGGGTTGCACTGATGCATCTCGTATCAATACTTGGATTACTTCGGTTGTTCAGTACAATGTTGAACAACTCTCTTTAAATTTTTGGCATGATGAACCCTCAATATTGTTGCCTTGTTGCCTATTTGGGTGTCGGTCGCTGGTAAAGCTTGACCTCATGTGTCTTACTATGAGTATTCCTTCAATGGTATGTCTTCCCAATATTAAGAACCTAAAACTTCAATGTGTCAATTTTGTGGATAATGAATCGACTGAAAGGTTGCTTTCTCATCAATTACTGGAAGAGTTGATTTTTTTGGCATTGTTCTTGGGGCAACCTTACAACTATCAATGTGAATTCTCACAAACTTGAAAGGTTGTCAATTGATGATGGTTATTATTATGGAAGTGACTGTTCAGGATATCAAGTATGTTTTTTTAGACAACTTGAGATTATTCCAATATGAGGGTGACCTCCCGCCCACTAATTACTGCATATGCGGCTCTACTATGCAACTATGGGCAGCCCAACTTTTGGTGGATGATGATCAATTCTACCATGTTCTAGACAGTAGTGCATCCAAGCGTTACTGTAAGCTCTTAAATAGCCTTTCAAGGGTGCAGAATCTGACATGTTAGATCATGCTCTTCATGTATGGTTTGTTGAATTCATGAATTTCTAATTTGTTGTTCTTTACTTACTGTGTTTTGCTAATTAAATGTCTAATATTGGACATATGCAGACTATTTATTATCTTCATGAATATTGTCCGGAACTGCAAGCCACAATCCCGGTATTTGAACATGTGACCTAACTCAACATTACCGGTATTGAATCCATCCTGATATACATGGATAGTGTTTGCACACGGGTCTCTTTGTGGGCTTCTTCTTTCGTATTCTCGCTCTTCGTGGGCTTCCTCTTCTCGTATTCCCGCTCCTTTTCTCTTGGATACCTGCAATTGGGCACCGGGGGGTTCCCGGTAAGCCCACTCCGACGCTTAAATGAGTATAAGCTTTAGAGAGATAAAGTGAGCTTAGAGAGAGATTGATTACCTTCAAATGATGAGAGGAGATCTCTACTTATAGAGTTCCTATTGAATCGCCCCGGTTCCAGTGCTTTTATGGTCCGGTTTTGGCAGTCTTGTAATATAAATTAGTGTTGACCGTAAGTATAGTGTATTTGACATCGGTTCGATCTTAGGTGAGTTAAATATGGTTAAGTGTTCGATGATGACCTCCAAGGACGAGCCCCGGGCGAAATATCGTCCGGGGATAGGGGTCCAGACGAGTGATACTCGTCCGGGTAAAGGGGGATACCCGGGTGGGTATCCCCAAGGCCTTGCTCGGGTTACCTCCGATGAGTTTTTTTTCCCTCGGGGTCCTCCGAGTGGGTTTTGCCACTCGGGGTGTTTTAAGGCCTAAGTGTTGGGCCTCGGGTGTCCTTTTTTCCTAGTTTCGAATTATAATCGATTGTGGCATAATTATAGGGCCCAATTTATGATAGCTTGGGCGTATATCCAACCGATAGCGACTGGTGTAGAATGATATTCATAAGATGTCCACATCTTAGCTTTGCAATGGTAATGAGTTCAAATCATTATTATGTATATATTACACTTTACAATTGTGTTTTGTTTCTTGACATGTAAATCTTGACTGTTGAAACAGCCAATTAAATGCACTGCGACAGCCTGTTCTTGAGGCATATACCTTCATGCTTTCGTACTCACTTGAAGAAGATCACCCTTGATAATTATGATCCTGGCTGGTTCGGTCTGCATGAAATCATTGGTGTGCTGCTAAATAGTGCCCCTTTTCTCGGGAAAGGAATGCCCGGATTTCTGGTCAAGATTCTTCCAAGGTTGCGGGATTAGAGCGTGAGTTGAATGCTTGTCCAAAGGTTTCAGAGAAATGTAGAGTATTCATAGTATTATACTAGATTGGACTATTGCGTTACAAAAATAGTCTGTCATTGGACATCCTTCTTTATTGTTAGGCTAGTATTATATATATATTTATAAATTTATTCTTTATACATGTTACTAAAATAATCAGTGAAATACGTAATTTTATTTGGAAAAAAATTTGTCAACTCTATTTTTTGGGACTAAATGGCCAGGTAATTACCTATACTAGCCATTAAATATTGAATGGTAACGTGGCGTGGTAATGTGGACAGAGTTTTCGAGGAGTACAAATAATAATATTTTTGGTTTAAATATGTGTTTTTTAGTTACCAACGTTTACAAATGTAATCTTTGATAAAATATTTAAAGTACTCTTTTTATATTATTTTCTTTATATTGCTCTTCATCAAATTTATTGTAAAAAAACTTTAACATTTCTGTTGGGGTTTTGACTTTTAACATCCTATAGAATTAGGACTTTGACAATCCGGACTTCGACAATTACTTGGAAAGATATTAGAAATTCCAAAGGCAAGAAGATGACAATATCACATACAGAATCGTATAGTATGATATAATAAGTTACCTACAGTAGTATCAGGTGTTGGATATACGCCCAAGCTATTATAAATTGGATCTGATAAATGGACCATGATCGATTATAATTCGAAACTTAGAGAACGGACACCCGAAGCCCAACACGTAAGCCCAAAAAACACCCGAGTGGCGAAATCCACCCGAAAAGCCCCGAGGGACGAAAATCCCTAGGAGGTAACCCGAGCGAGAGCTGCCTGCTCGGGTACTCGGGTGAGGCCCTCTCACTCGGGTACCCGAGCAAGGCTCCGGGGATACCTATCCGGGTATCCCCCTCCGTCCGGGCGAGTTCCCCTTGCCCGGACCCTATCCCGGATGATATTTCGACCGGGGCTCGCCCTTGGTGGCCATTTACCAACATTTAGCCATATCAAGCTTATCTACAGTAGAACCGAGGTCAAACATGCCTTATTTACGGTCAAGACCAACTTATATTACGAAAGTGCCACAACCGGACCAGGAAATCGAACCGGGGCGGTCCAATAGGAACTCTATAAATAGAGATCTCTCTCCTCATTTGAAGGTAATCAATCACTCTCTCTCTAAGCTCATTACCTCTCTATAAAGCTTATACTTACTTAAGCATCGGAGTGGGCTAACCGGGACCCCTCGGTGCCCATTTGCAGGTAACCAAGGAGAGGGAGCGAGGAAACGGAAGAAGAAGCCCACGAAGTAGAGATTCGGGAGGGAGAAAGCCCAAGAAGGAGGAGTTCGAGAAGAAGAAGCCCACGAAGGAGACTCGTGTGCAAACACTGGCGCCGTCCACTGGATTTGAGCAAAAACCAAGTAGCCTACTACTTGCGCTCAATGGCAACAAATAGGAAGAAAGTTGGGGGGGAGGGCGAGGGGGAAAGCACCTGTAGGAGGAAGCAACCAAGCACCTGCAGTGAGAAGTAGGCAAGCTCCAGTGGTAAGCCAGCAGGCAACCACGGAAAGAGAACATGAAGAAGTGAGAAACGATGAACATCCACTTCCTGATGAACAAAATTCCTCAACAAACGCCCGCCCAGATTTAACAGTGAACCAGCCACAACCCCAGCCACCCCATCAAGCAAGAACAAACCCCCGGACATACAACATTACGTCCGAACTAATGGCAGCTATGGAGGACAAGCTAGATAGAAGGGAGCGTCTGAGGGCGAACATTAGGCAGGAACAATCAAGGTATCAGGTATCACCTCCAAGATCAATGGGGGGACACTAGGGTCGACAATGGTGCGGTGAAAATCAAATAACCATGGTTATTCGCACCATTTACTGCAATGGTTAACCGCACCATTGTGGTGAGGTGCGGTTATGGTGATGAATTATGTACTCATAATGGTTATGGTTATGGTAATGAATCTACAACCGTGGTTATAACCATAACCGATATATATATATACATTAGTAACATTACTAATATTTATATAAATATTAATCAAATGTTATAATATGCATTCAATCTAGACCATTTATTTTTCATCCATTCAATATATAGTGCATTCATTCTATTTGAAACCTAATATAGAACTTAGTCTCAATCTCTCAGTCTCACATTCAGACGGCCTCAGTTCACTTCTTTGCAATTAGTTGCGCTAACCCTAAAATGATTAAAGATGTGTTTTTATAATTAAGTGAACATGATTATGTTTAATTTGGACTTGGTGTACGAAACAATGAATATATGTTTTATTTGGATATTTTGTATGAAACAATGATGTTGTATTAGTTTGAATGATTGTGGTTAAATGGTTTAACCGTGGTTAAAAACCATGGTTATGGTTGTGGTTATGGTATGAAGAATCATAACTGCAGTGGTTATGGTTATGGTTTGCGTGAAAAAAATGTGGTATGGTTATGGTATTAGTGGTATTAGTGGTATTCGTACCGTACCCTCACCATCGCCAGCCCTAGGGGACACCAACAGACATACATCCATTCATACAATCAACAATACCAAGGAAGGAGGTTACCTCAGTAGAGAAGCGCCAACTACCAAGCAAACAATGACCAAGGATATGCGGGACTGCGGAACGGCCAAGGGTATGTTGGACCCAGAACGGCCAAGGGTATGTTGAAACCCAAAATGACCAAGGGTATGCTAGACCCCATAACGGCCAAGGATATACTGAACCCCAAAATGGCCAAGGGTATGCTGGACGACAGAAAGGCCAAGGGTATGCTGGACCCCAAAACGGCCAAAGGATATGCTGGACCCCAGAATGGCCAAGGGTATGCTGGACCCCAGAATGGCCAAGGGTATGCTGAACCCCAGAATGATCAAGGCAACGTCGGACCCCATATTGTAAGGCAGCAAAATATGGCAAATATAGCTCTCACGAAGGAGGAGATAATAGCCAAGAAGATCAAGGATTCAAAGGGAAGAGCGATGCACAAATTGAGGGACCGGGCCTCACATCCTTTCACACAAGAGCTTATTAATGTAATGGTTCCACAAAATGTGACAGCACGTCAAATTCCTGACTATGTCGGAAAAGGGGATCCAATACAACATATTCAAAAGCATGAGTCGTCGCTTCTAAGAAGGACCGCAATAGTGGATCACTACGCAATGTTGTTCCCCTCAACTCTCGGAGGGAACGCCTCATACTGGTTCTTTAATCTACCCCAGACATCAATTTCCTCATGGGCAGATCTGAAGGACAAGTTCATCCAGCAATACCTGGGAGAGAGACAGCTCCTAAAGGGTGACTCAGCGCTAGACAACGTGAGGCAAGGATATGATGAATCCCTGGCAAGCTACTACACAAGATTCAACCGAAATATCTCTGAAATAGAAACAGAGCTCTCGGAAGGGGATATAGTCCATGCTTTTGTAAGAAATTTGGGACGCCGGGGGGCACCGCTGGCAGATAACGTGGAGGTGCTACCAATAAACTCATTGGAGGAGATGGCGGAAAGAGTCAAGGAATATATCGATCTAGAGCGGGCCCGATTAAATCAGAAAAAAGGTTATGAAGCCTATGCACCTGAAAATAGCAAACCAGGAAAAGGGAAGCCCCAACAGCAACAACATCCACAGCAGGCATAAAAAAGGCAAGCATGGACACAACACGGAGGAGCAAGGGAAAACGAGCAGTTAAGACCCCAAGGCATCCACAACGTCGTCTTCACCCCCTGACAAGGAAAGCCTCAGTAATCCTGCAGGAGATGAAGATGCTCAATTTGTGGACTCCCCCAATGGAGAAAAGGAAGGGAAGAATGGGAAACAATATGAAACATTGGTGTGAGTACCATGATGCCAACGGACACCAAACTGATAACTGCTTCCACCTCCAGCGCGACATATATAATTTCATCCAGGAAGGCTTGCTAAAGGAATTTTTCAAAAACGAAAGAAAGAGAGACAGGAGCCCCCAGCCAAGGTACACCGGGAAAGGAAAAGGAAAAGAGAAGATGAAGGACTTCCCTCCCCCACCAAACAGAAAAGGAACCATCAATGTGATCCATGGTGACATGGCAGCAGAGGGGAGACCTCTAATGCAAGAGAAGTGTATGTGACCCATGTAAATGAGATGCCACCATTCAGAAAGTGCCAAAAAAACATGAAGATATCCTTCTCAGATGAAGACTTGAAGTATGTGGTATATCCGTACAATGATGCCTTGGTGATTATAATAGATATTGCTAGCTACAACGTAAAGAGAATATTAGTGGACAGGGGCAGTTCCATAGATATTCTTCACATTGATGTGGTGAAAGAAATCGAGAAGACAAAGAGTGACCTCAAACCCGTAAATTTCCCTCTGGTAAGCTTTGCAGAAGCAACCACATTTCCCGTCAGGATAATAACACTTCCAGTGACCTTCGGGGAAGGGTGGACGCAAGTCCAATTGAAAATAACATTCGTGGTGGTAAAGGAGCTAGGGTCATACAATGGGATACTGGGTCGCACCACCATCAACCCAAACCTCATAGTTCCTTCCACCATCCATCAAAAGATGAAATTCCCAACACCAAATGGCATAGGATAGGTACTGGGGGACCAAGCAGTTTCAAGAAAATGCTACCTAAATGCCATGAGGAGAAGGACACAACAAGGGTTATCCATCGCCTTTGTGGAAGCGTCAAGGAGAAATATGAATGGAGAAGTCATGCAAGGATTGAAGAAAATGCTGGGTATGGTGAAGGGGGTGGTTAGCCACCTCCTGAATGTAACAAAGGAGATCTTCAAGAAGAGGAAGAGGCAGGAGCCTCAAGAACAAATTACTGAAAATGAGAAAAGAAAAGCAAAGGAAGATAGGAAAATAATGAAGAGAGAAAGAAGGTGGGACCATGAATGCTTGGATGATATCCAGCAAAGGAGACGAGTTGATAAGAATCTACTTTGTAAGGCTAGCAACAGCGGCAGCAGAACTCAACATCACCAAGAACGAATTTGTAAGAGCCTTCTTTAGGCACTTGAGGAGAGATGTTGAAGAATACTTCGGAGGAGATAGGGGCATTGCCACCATAGCCTCAATAGAAGGCTGAAGCAAGCTATGTAAAGAGAAGAAGAAGAGGAAATGACCTACTACCGGCTCAGTGATGGACGAACAGTCCACTTCACACCGCTCAGGACTGAAATTGAAGAGCTCTATAACAGAGTTCTTTATGACCAAATTCCGCCACCTTTGGAATCATCAAGGGCCTTCATAGGAACAGAAGTGAAATGGTGGTGTGAATATCACAAGGCCTGGGGGCATAGCACCAACAAATGCTTAGCCTTTCGGTTGGAGGTCGAAGAAGAAATTCATGTTGGGCGTCTCCAGGAGGAGATAGCAGGCAAAAAGCTGGAGTTTGAGTACACCTAGAGTGGAAACCATCTTATCTACCTTTATTTCATGTTTTAGAATTAAAGTACTTGAATGAGATCTACAGACTCCATTTAAACTTTTCTTTTGTAAGATAAGGCAGTATGACTAAATGAATCAAGATGCTTTTTCAGGACACACAAGGAAAGAAGGAAAACACCATCGCTCATAAAAGAGAAGGTGTCAACTACAAACGAAAAGTGGAAGATCCATACGGACAACCCTTCAAAGTATAAGGGGAAGATTCATAAGGACAACCCTGACATATGGAAAGAGGAAGATCCATAAGGACAACCCTCCCAACCGAAAATGGGAAGATCCATAAGGACAACTCTCAAATATGAAAGGGGAAGATCCATAAGGACAAAACCTTACATATGGAAAGAGGAATATCCAAAAGGACAACCCTTCCAACCGAAATGGGGAAGATCCATAAGGACAACTCTCAAATATGAAAGGGAAAGATCCATAAGGACAACCCTTACATATGGAAAGAGGAAGATCCAAAAGGACAACCCTTACATATGAAAATAGGAAGATCCAAAAAGACAACCCTTCCAACCGAAAATGGGAAGATCCATAAGGACAACTCTCAAATATGTAAGGGGAAGATCAATAAGGACAACTCTTACATATGAAAAGAGAAAGATCCATAAGGATAACCCTTCCAGCTGAAAAAGGGGAAGATCCATAAGGACAACCCTCACATCCGATAAAGGGACATAAAACCCACATGACCACCCTATCAGCAAAAAGGAAGGGACGTAAGCCTTTTAAATCTAAGCAACCCAACCTCCCATAAAAGGAACATAAATCCTGAAAATATAGGCCATCCCAACAAAGCGTCATATTGACAACAAAAAGTGTACTAAAAACAAACCAAGTCGTCCACACATAAAAAAACTTCAAAGAGAAGAGTACGGAAACAAAGGAAAGACAAACCCGAGTATCTAATCATAAAGAGAATAACTCAATTCTAAACAAGGATATCTCCAAAACAAGCAAGAGAAAAACACAAATAAACAATGATAAAGACATCAACAAGGGGCATCATCTCAACCACCCTTCACAGGGGGGGGGGGGGGATCATCCTCTTTAGCAGGAACTTGTGAAGGAGTGGGACCCTTAGCACCACGAGAAGAAGCCACAACCTTGGTCTTTGAAGAATGGTCGGCAACAACCCGCCCGGCGGCAGCCATCGCTCGCTCTGAGCGCTTAGTAATGCGATCAACACAATCCAAAGAAAACATAGCATACTCTCCAAGCTTGGCAAACGGGAAGTTGGGACAGAGAGAATAACTCTTCTCAACCATATTCACACTGAAAGTGTTCTTAATGCCCTGACAATGCTTCTCGGCATGGACAGAAAACTCCTTGGAGGCTAAGAAATCCCGGACTCCAATAGCCATGCCCTTCTCGACCCCAGTAGCCTCACCCTCTTCCAAACCAGATAATCTACCCTCTTCACGAGCATCCAGGACAGCATTATTCATCCTCAGAGCAACCACCAAATCATCTTCCGCCTGGCGGGCAAGAACACCATCAAGCTCCTTCTGAACAAGAGTCAGACGGCTGGCCAGAGCACCCTCCGACACTCTGAGCTCCTCAACCTCGTCGCGCAACTGCTCTTCAGTGTTCTTGAGAGTAGACTCAAGTGTCCCCAACATCTGCCGCAACATATCCCTCTCCCGAGTAACATTCACCAAGTGAGAACAAGGTTAACTATGGAAGATATCCCTTGCCAAAAGAAAAGAAAATTAGGGTAAAAAAAAGCTCATAAAACAAGGCAAGAGACATTATAAACACTCACGGGAGCAAGCGGAGACCAAGTCACCCTTCATAAAGTGATGGGCCTGTTGGATTACGGGGCTAAATACTACGGAACATAAACAAGTACATGCTAGTAATCACTATTACGCAGCGGAAGATGTTCACATACCTTAAACATTTTCCGTAGTCCCAAGATCTTGCAGAGAGAGTTCTCGATCCACCGACTGAACCGGTAGAGGTTCTTGTTAAGGAAGCCCTACGCGGTATAGTCTCCACAGCAAACCCTATGGTCGATTCTTGGCAAGGACAGATCTCCGGAGTGTTTTGCTCAAGAAAATTGGCACACCCTTGGTGCTGGTGAGGTTCGGCCGAATATGGTGTGTGTTAGGGAGGAGGGTTTTCTCTCAAATCACCACCAATGAGGAATTGTGAATTACCCTAATAATATCCCTAACAATCCCTATATATAGGAGGAGCAAAGTGGACAAAAGTCCACTTTGCCCTCTCCTCACTTTCGGTCGGCCTATGTTGTATAAGGGAGGCCCAATTTTAGGTCTCTCATGTCAATTGGGATTTGGGTCAAGCCCAATTTCCCTAATGTGAAATTTACCCAATTTATTAGGTAATATATACATATTAATGGGCTTCCATTTACGACGCCCAATCACCATATGCTAACAGCTCCCACTCGCCGGAATGGGAGGGTGCCTGTTAATGTATTTTTGTCCAAATCGCATCAATATTTCACTCTTCTGATCTTGCCCTTGCTTCCGAATAGTTAATACGAGGTTTTTTGTGCGGCCGACGGATACAACGGACATCGTGCTACTCATATGTTAGGAGTGTTGTAGTGCCCGCGGTGTTGGATTACGGGGATGTAATACTACAGAATGCTAAACGTGTACTAGCAAGAAATCTAATCTACGCAGCGGAATTAGTACACATACCTTTTAGCTTTCCTGCCCAAGAACGAAGTGGAGGGAGTTCTGATCCTCCGGTCGGAACCACGTGCAAGTTCTTCGTTTGAAGAACTTCGTTAGAAGAAGTCTCACACGATGTAGCTCCACAACAAGACCTCGGATCGATTCTTCAACGGAGATGGAACCACAGACCAGATGTGATGGTGCCGAATTTTAGACTAGGAAACAAGTGTTCTCAATGGAGATCCTTGTTATTATGAATGAGTGAATAAACCCTTAGCAGACACCCCTATATACAGTATTGGTGGAGTTGCCAAAAGGCAACTCCAACCAATGTGGTATAAAGGGGGCGGCCGAACTATGCATGTTAAGGGGGAGGCCCATTTTGGGCCTCCCTTGTCAATTACTAATTGGGTTTGGCCCAATTAGCCCAAATTGACAATTACCTAATTAACTTAAGTAATTCCCTTAATTAATGGGCTCCTATTACGGCGCCACGTCACCATATGCTAACAGCTCCCACTCGCCGGAATGGGAGGGTGCTCGTTAATCTATACGGTTACACAATAATATCAACATCTCAGTCTTCAGTCTTCGTCTCCGTCTCCGAATAGTTCATACGAGGCTTGCCGTGCGACCGGCGGATACGACGGGCATCGTGCTACTCATCTGTTAGGAGTATTGTAGTGCCCGCAGAACGTTGATTCCCTTTCATGAACCAAACCTGTTTGAAATAAAACATGTACCGCACTGTATCCTTGGTCAACTGTTAATTCTCCAATTACCCAGTTTTCCACAAAGGAATACTTCTCCAGGGCATCCGTACAAGTGTTCACAACCTTCAACTAATATCCGGTTGGCGGCCACCTAGTGAACACGAGAGTCGGTGAATTAAAGGTGAACTTGACCATCCTCATCGCTTATACTAATATTAATATTGGTATGAAAGTGTGCGATTGTAACTTTTATAGGGGTGCAAAATTTTAGTTTTTTAATGTTAGGGTGCAAAGATTGTAACTTTATATGGGTGCAAAATTTGAGTTTTTTATGTAAGGATGCAAAACTTAATTTGATATAATTGTTAATAAAACGGATACTAAGAGTGAATAAGGAGTGCTGCCCTCATTCTAGAGCTCCATGTGGAAGAGTTATTATTATAATATTCATGTAACTTATCAAAAGATTGAGGTGGGCCAATGAAATGTAGTTATTTTGAAAAATATGAAAGATAATTTGTTCAAAAAGCTTTCTTGTAATGATATGGTAACTTCTTTCAGAATTATATTATATATAGATTGTTACCTAGTTTAAAATTAAAATACGGTAAACAATATTATTTAATAATATGGCCGAATTTTTGTTTGCATGGGGACCAAGAAAAAAAAATTACCTTGTAATTTACCTAAAATTTTCGGCACAAACAAGTAATTGGGAACAAGTTGTCAAATTTTAAGATCAAATTTTAATAAGATCTATAATCCAATGTTTGAGTTTGATAAATATCACCATTTTCTTAAAGATCATGAACATCAAATTTCCTAAGAACTTCATGAAAACTTCGGACCATCAACATCATAAAAATTCAAAATTTTAAACTTTTTCTTTTAAAATTTTGGGTCCAATTTTAAATTTTCAAGAACACCAATTTATCAAAATCATGAACTCCTAACACAGGCTCTGATACCACTGTTAGATTATGGGGAGTAATCACTACAGAAACTAAATCATGGTACATGCTAGTAATCGAAATTTCGCAGCGGAAGATTTACACATACCTCTACAGTTATCCGTAGACCCTAGATCTTCGTGGGAGGGAGTTCATGGTCCTCCGGTCGGCACCCGTAGGGGTTCTTGTGAAGGAAGCCCTACGTGGTATATTCTCCACAGCAAAGCCTCTGATCGATTCTTGGCAAGGGGACAGATCTCTGGAGTGTTTGCTAGAAAGCAAATTGGCACACCCTTGGTGTTAGGTATGGTGCGGCCGAATGTGGTGTTTCTGGGGGGGAGGGTTTTCTCTCAAATCACGACTTAAAGGGAATTGTGATTATCCATAATAAAACCTCTAACTCCATATATATATAGGAGGAGTAAAGTGGACAAAAGTCCACTTTACCACCCTCCTTATTTCGGCCGGCCATGTTGTATAGGGAGGCCCAATTTTGGGCATCTCATGTCAATTGGGAATTGGGTCGGGTCCAATGTCCTAATGTGAAATATACCCAATTTACTTAGGTAACCTATACATATAATGAGCTACTATTTACGGCGTCCATCACCATATGCTTACATATATATCAACAACACAAGAAAGAGGTGGCCTAAACAAGGCATTAAGGCACCTCAAAAGTACTCCAAGCTCAACAACAAAGACAATCATCCACTTCCAACCAACAATGCACAATGAAGCAATTCAAGTATCTATGACAATGTCCTAGATTTTATAGCAATCAATGGAGAACACACAAGCAAGGGGGCTAAAAGATCGAACCTTTGAAGAAATGGAATCAAACCGGCTAAAAAACCGGTCCGGAGCCAAATTGGCCGCCGGAGGGGACCCGCCAGCTGCCGCCGGAAGAGGTCCAGCCGCCGTGCTAGGTCCAGCCACTGTCTCCGGTCCCGCCGCCTCCGTGCCCAGACCCGCCTGGAGCCGCCGGGTCGCCCGCCACACATCGCCGAAGTCGCCCGCCACACGTCGACGAAGTCACCTGCCACGCGTCGTCCTTCCCTTTTCGGCCGGCCTAGTGCTCAAACCACCAATGCAAGCACAAATTCCACCCCATATCAAACCTAAGAGAGCTCCATGAGAGATGTGGTGACTTAATTGAGTTGATTGGGTGATAAAATTGAAAAAAGAGGTGGAGGAGAAAACCTAGGTTGGGAGGAGGAGAAAACCTAGGTTGGGAGGAGAAGAAGATGCTCTAGAAAAGATGAAGGAGGAGGGGGCTCTAGGAAAATGAAAGTGTGGAAAATAATGAAGGGGAGTCCAAAAGCATGCCTTATAAAGGGATATACTAAGGATTTTCTCTATAAAGCTCTAATAAAAAGGAGACACGAACAAAGGATACGGGCGAAATGACATGATTGGGATCGGATCACAGATCTCCAAGGGCTAAGTAAAACGAGATCAAGGCTCGTAATTTTTACCCTCATATAATATTGTCATATAACATAAATTTGCTTAAACTAATAAAAGCATTTTTCGTGTATGTATTAAGCTTCTCTAAACATGGGGCAAGAATAATCACGACACGTCTCGAGCACTCGATAAAGGCTGGGATTGTCACAAAGGTACGCCTTACAACTCGCTTGGGCGATATTCCCCAAAAATAGAGTAAAAAAAGGTTGAACCATTCCTTTACTCGAGGGCAAATGTTGGATATACGCCCAAGCTATTATAAATCGGACCCGATAAATGGGCCATGATCGATTATAATTCGAAATTTAGAGAACGGACACCCGAGGCCCAACACGTAGGCCCAAAAAACAACCGAGTGGCGAAATCCACCCGAAAAGCCCCGAGGGACGGAAATCCCTCGGAGGTAACCCGAGCAAGGCATCCATGCTCAGGTTACCCAAGTAATGACCTACCCGAGCGAGAGCTGCCTGCTCGGGTACCCGGGTGAGGCCCTCTCGCTCGGGTACCCGACCAAGGCTCTGAGGATACCTATTTCGACCAAGTTAACGCGGGCTGTCTGCTGAGTAACTTGTCGATGTCTTCGGGTTGGGTGCGAGCTTGTTAGGGCCAAGTCCGTCTCCTAGGGTCGTGCACGGGCCTTTGGCTTCGTCTTCAAAATCGCACTAAGTCCTTCGGGCTCTCTCGCTGATTGTCCGTCTGTACCTGCAAGAGGAGCATTACCGAGCAACTCCCGTGGAGAGGGGGGAGGTGCTTGGTGCGCTCACTCCGACGGTCAACATTAGACAGTTCTAGAGAGAGAAAGTTAGAGAGAGGTCAGAGCTCTTCTCAATTCTCACCCAAAGTGACTTGAAAATGTTTACCCCCAAGGTGGCTATTTATAGGCAACCTTGGACCGTAAGCCGGTTTTGACCCGGTTCAATGTGGAAATGTGAACCGGGATGCAGGGGAGAGCTTTTGGGAAGAGGACTCTGACGCGCGTCTCAGGCGGCTGTCACGAGCGGGACGCGCGCGCCTTGTAACGGGGGGTCCCCGACGTATAGGAGTTAGTTGAAAATCGGGTCTCCGTATACATCCAGGACAAAAAGGGGGGGTGTGCGCGACACCCCCGGGGTGCAAAGCTTACCCGGAATTCCGGGTAAGCCCCCGGGGGTGCCGGGCAAGTTCGCGACTTGCCCGGTTTCCCCCGGTTAGCTCGAAATTGGGTTTCGTAGTGGGTCTTACGTGCGTGTATGAGGTCCGAATAATTTAAAACCGAGCCCGAATCATGTGTATATCCATCACTTGCCCCCGAGTTAAATAATGGCTTGACCTTTATTTAACTCTATTTTAAGATAGGGTGTACGCGTGATTCGGGTCGTCTGCTCACCTTGGGTCTTGACTTACCAAGGGTGTGGATACGCGCGGCTCAGACGAGCTCCTTGCCTTAGTTTTTTGAGACGGTCATGCTTGATAACTGCGCAAAGGGTTAGTAGCACAACGGACTACGAGTAATATGATAAATGTGATTTTGGAAGAAGTAAGGCGTGAGCGCACATGAAATTTTTCGGGTTTGTAAGATGATCAAATAAATATGGAACTTTCATGCCACGACTAATTGTATCAAAATGATAATAAATCATGAAAGTTTTGATAAAACGTTTTTCATGCAATATGATGGTTTTCGGGAGCCCGTCGTCCGAGACGGCCGTCTTGACGGCGAGACGACAGTTTTAGTAAATGAAATAATTTCGGGTTTGGAAAATCACATGTGATGGACTTAAGCAATAATTTTCGTGAATATGTGCAATCATGGTTTATGATGTTAACATGAATGTGATGACATGATATAAATGATGTGAGCACATAATCAATAATTGAATCATGAAAATAATCATGTAATAATAAAAAACATGAATCATGCATTTTGAGATGACATAGTGCGCGCTAGATTATGTGCGCATAGCATGTAGTCATGATTGCTAAAAATGAGTCTAGAAAATAGTAAGTGTTGTAATAAGAAGATAACAACGTACTGTCATGCAATTGATCATGCAATGACGGAAATATAAATCATAGCATGAATAAATGATATGACGACAATTAACTCATGTACGTGTAATATGTAAATCATGGATGTGTGCAATGCATGACGATGACGTGTGTATGACGTATGTGTAAAGGATGCATAGTCATGTACTAAAAGACTTAGAAAAAATAGAGACAGGTAAAGGGTTACCCACACACTTATGAGGGAGCGTGTATCACGGACGCGCGGGTCCTAAGCTTGCGAGGTGTGATGCATCCGTCGCGTCGTTGACGAACAGAGTATGTTCGCAACGTATATGTCGAGAGACGAGGCCCTTGTTGATATAGTATTGCCCCCGGAGTAGAGGTGCTTGTAGTGACGTGATAGCGCTAGCCTAATGACTCGTTACCATGGTTGTCGTTATTTGATCTTTGTCGACTGCCGTTGATTGCCGTCATAGGAAAATACTTAGAAAGTATTTCTTGATGGTCGACACTTTGTCATATGTCGACTGCTGCCCTAGTGGAACACTTAGAAAACATCCTTTGATAGTCGACACCTCGTTATATGTCGACTGCTGACATGGTGGAACACTTAGAAAATATTCCTTAATAGTCGACACCTCGTCATAAGTCGACTGCTGACATGGTGGAACACTTAGAAATATTCATTGATAGTCGACACCTCGTCATATGTCGACTGCTGACATGGTGGAACACTTAGAAAATGTTCCTTGATAGTCGACACCTCGTCACATGTCGACTGCTGACATGGTGGAACACTTAGAAAATGTTCATTGATTGGCTCTTTCTTTCATGACCATACTACCATCCATATGCGTGCTAGCTGAGTATGCGTGCGCTTGTATGTGCGCGCTTGTATGTGTGCGCTTGTATGTGCGCGCTTGTTCCAACACTTAGAATTTTTTCCTTGTCTGTTGCCATGCATGTTGTCACTATAGGCTTGATGTCGACGTAGAGTAGGTGTCGTCATAGTGGTTGATATGTACAGGGGGTTGCCCCCCTCGTGGGGTGTTCGCTATGTGATAAGTAGAGACTAACGAGTCTCGTAGATATGTAGTTGTCTCCCATGTCGATGGTTACTGGGATCTTCCGAAGTAGGGTGTGTTCCATGACTGCTACTTGGTTTTTCCAAAGTTGGGTGCATTCCACGACTGCTACTTGGTTGTTCTAAAGTTGGGTGCATTCCACGACTGCTACTTGGTTGTTCCTAAGTTGGGTGCATTCAGCGACAACTACTTGATGTTTCCGAGGTAGGGAGAAGGCCAGAGGTCGGCGAGGCGACGTGTCCTTCCATGGCGTCGGTCAAAGGTCGGCGAGGCGACTGCCTATCCATGTTGCTGCCGCTACCTGGCGTTTTCAAGGTAGAGTGCATTATGCGACCGCTACTTGGCTTTCCCCAAAGTAGAGTGTGTCTAGCGATCGCTACTTGGTTTTCCCCAAGGTAGAGTGTGTCTAGCGACCGCTACTTTATTTTCCCCAAGGTAGAGTGTGTCTTGGTCACGACTGCTGCTTCGAGATGCGTGGACATGATAGCCGCTCCGAGATACGCGAACATGATAGCCACTTAGTGTATCTGTTAGGTTCTTCGTATGTGAGGTGGTAGATCTCACATTGCCATGTCGACGTGTACGCGCGTGCGATACTGTGCGCGCAGTGCTGCACCTAGTGTCCGCTGCTACTATACTTAGTTTCTGAGCGAGAGGTGTTACTCCTCCTCTTAGAGCGTCGATGCACGCGCGTTTGGTAGGAGGTGTACGCGCTTCGCAGATGTGCGTGTTTGGTAGGAGGTGTACGCGCTTCACACGGCTCTCCCAAATCTTGTAAACTGATGATCTTAGAATAACAGTGGTACGCCATGACTTGTCATTGCGTTTCCCACAGACGGCGCCAAGTGTTTCGACCAAGTTAACGCGGGCTGTCTGCTGAGTAACTTGTCGATGTCTTCGGGTTGGGTGCGAGCTTGTTAGGGCCAAGTCCGTCTCCTAGGGTCGTGCACGGGCCTTTGGCTTCGTCTTCAAAATCGCACTAAGTCCTTCGGGCTCTCTCGCTGACTGTCCGTCTGTACCTGCAAGAGGAGCATTACCGAGCAACTCCCGTGGATAGGGGAGGTGCTTGGTGCGCTCACTCCGACGGTCAACATTAGACAATTCTAGAGAGAGAAAGTTAGAGAGAGGTCAGAGCTCTTCTCAATTCTCACCCAAAGTGACTTGAAAATGTTTACCCCCAAGGTGGCTATTTATAGGCAACCTTGGACCGTAAGCCGGTTTTGACCCGGTTCAATGTGGAAATGTGAACCGGGATGCAGGGGAGAGCTTTTGGGAAGAGGACTCTGACGCGCGTCTCAGGCGGCTGTCACAAGCGGGACGCGCGCGCCTTGTAACGGGGGGTCCCCGACGTATAGGAGTTAGTTGAAAATCGGGTCTCCGTATACATCCAGGACAAAAAAGGGGGGTGTGCGCGACACCCCCAGGGTGCAAAGCTTACCCGGAATTCCGGGTAAGCCCCCGGGGGTGCCGGGCAAGTTCGCGACTTGCCCGGTTTCCCCCGGTTAGCTCGAAATTGGGTTTCGTAGTGGGTCTTACGTGCGTGTATGAGGTCCGAATAATTTAAAACCGAGCCTGAATCATGCGTATATCCATCAATACCCATCCGGGTATCCCCTCTCCATCTGGGCGAGTTCCCCTCGCCCGGACCCCTACCCCCGGACGATATTTCGCCCGGGGCTCGCCTTTGGTGGCCTTTTACCAACACTTAGCCATATCAAGATTATCCACGGTCAAATCGAGGTCAAACACGCCTTATTTACGGTTAATGCCAACTTATATTACGAAACTGCCACAACCGGACCAGGAAATCACTGGAACCGTGGCGGTCCAATAGGAACTCTATAAATAGAGATCTCCTCTCTTCATTTGAAGGTAAATCATCACTCTTTCTCTAAGCTCATTTCCTCTCTCTAAAGCTTATATTTACTTAAGCATCCGAGTGGGCTTACCGGGACGGCGGGACCCTCTGGTGCCCATTTGCAGGTAACCAAGAAGAGGAAGCGAGGAAACGGGAAGAAGAAGCCCACGAAGTAGAGATTCGGGAAGGAGAAAGCCCAAGAAGGAGGAGTTCGAGAAGAAGAAGCCCGTGAAGGAGACTCGTGTACAAACATCTTGTATGAAGCATTCTGCAAATCGCTAGCCAAGTTCCTCTGCGTATTATAATATTTTGTTTTGCCATGAAAGTGAACTCTATGTAGCAATGTACAGGAACAGGAAGAAATCTCCAATGTAGATCAATCAAAAGTGAACACTGGGTTCTGAGAATTTGAGTTCGAATCTAAACCCTAATTGGGTTCATATTTGAGAATTTGAGTTCGAATCTAAACTCTAGTTGGGTTCATATTTGAACCCATCAACAGTTGCAGTTGGGTTTGAATTCGAACTAAGTGTTTGATTTAAAAAAAAAAATGAAAATTTTGATTTTTCTTTTATGAAACTTGATAAATTTGATGAAGAGCGCGGTGAACACAATGAAGAAGATGGAGAACGCGATGGAGAACATGATATTAATTGGATGTAATGGTAAAATTGTCATTTTATAACCATTTAATTGCATTAGGTGAAACATAAATGACTAAATGTAACAAGTTTGATTGAACAATTTAATCACATTTTGGAACGTAAGTAATCAAACTATCACATCAAAAAATAAAAGTAACAATTTAATCACATTGTGCAAATATAAATAACAAAATAATGTATTAACCCTTCTACCTTAAATTTACGACTAACATTTATCTTTGTTGTTGGTTCTTATCACAAACCTGCTCCAAAATTCGCCAAGTGATTTAGTAAGAGCAGTTTTGTATGATTCGCAAGATACATTTTCTCATATTTTTCGATATATATAATATATATGTTGAAACTTGATCTCTTGAGATCAACTTTTACTCAATCACCGCACTTTTGTATCTGCACGAAGGGACTAAACCAGGGTTGGCCTCGACAATCACTCTTCGAAACTTAAGTCAGTCACCAGAAGATACGATTCTAGAGCTGAATTGTAAATATCAATCTCGATCCTCTCCCATTGTGAAAGATATAAATGTATTATTTATAGGAAATGATAAGTATGGTAACTAATCACCTCATTAATGACAATCCAGCTTACTAATGATCTCGAACTGGTCCATTAACAATATCAAACCAACCCATTAAGTTAGTTATTTTAATAGTTCTTACCAATGATTAGATTAACAAGACTTTAGTTGGTAAGACCAATCCTAATTAGCTACTACCATAATGGATCACTCATTGTCGTTGAAATAGCCAAGTACATCGACAACTCATTTCGGGTCATTTGGAAGGAGGATGCGTCACATCTCCTCCTTATTAGGAGAATGCAACACATCCTCTTCCTTTGAGGAGTATGCGTCGCATCCTTCTCTATTTAGAGATGATTTGACGCGCCCTCCTACATTAGGGAGAATGCGTGCTGATAATAAGTACGGGCGACCCATTCGAAATAAGAAAAGATAATAACATAACTCATTTATAATTTTCGATCTTACTCAATCATACAAATTTTGATGTAACTTTTTCATGAGAGTCACATGTCTATCTCATAAATAAGTGTGACTATTTACACCGTTTTTAGATTGATATCTATCAATATCTATCTTGTGTTATTATTTTTATATACATGCTATATTTATTGTGGTGTTCTTTTTAAATTTATATGTTGTATATTTTTGTGCTCACTTATTAAAATTTGAATATATATTTAATTTATTTTTAAACGACATAATTTATTATGGCAAAAAAACTATGTAATATTTTTCTTTCATAGTAGTGCCATGTAAAATAAAAAGATGATGGCTTTGATTGCATATGTTCAAGCACACTCATTTTGAAAATTTTTTTTTCCGATAAAGAACATGAAAAACACGATGAAGAATTCGAAGAATACGATGAACACTTGAATTGATTGAATGTAAGAGCAGACCGTCATTTTAAAATTATTTAATCACTTTCGGTGAAACATAAGTGACTAAACATAACAAGTTTGAACCATTTACGCACATTCTGAAACGTAGCTAACCATTTAATCTAAAAAATGAAAAGTAACTATTTGGTCACATAATACAATTGTAAGTAACCAGACGATGTATTAACCCGTAGAATTAAAGTCACGTGTTTGTGGAAAATAAAATCAAAGTCATATGTTTAAAATATTTTGGGAGTTTATTTCACGATAACCTAATTAAAATATTAAATCTCACATAATCTATATATCGCGTCGGACATATTCGGATGCAAGTATAACTTAATCAGCCAACATCTTAGCTATATTATGCTAATGGTAGGACTATGTTGACTTATCAACGCATACTTTAATTGTTCATTAAGTCTGAAAAAAAATCTCAAAAAGCAGTGTCAGAACATTACGTACATAAACTAGGGATCTTCCATATTATTAGGGACTAAACTATGGAGCGGCCGCTGCTTCATGCGGCCTATTAATAATTTATTTTAATCTTAATTTCTGGTTTAATGATTTTCGGCTTGGTCAGGTTCGATTAATTCCGGTTTAACAGCGTTAGGATGTCCCGTTAAATTTGTTTGGATGTACCGTGACCCAACAACATAGTAGTGGTTGCACCTGACAACCTTTAATATTTAATTATATTATATTTGTTCCAATTGATATATGAAATCAGTAGCAACTAAAATTATTTTATGTGCATGAATTATATTCCATAATATTAATTAATTATTTAAATGTCTATTTTTTTATTTACTCTGGTGGTGGTTTTCATTTAGGGTATGGATAAGGTTTACAGTAAACTTGACTAGGGGTTTAGTATTTCCACTATGCCTTAGTGGTTGTATTTTTTTAAAATTTAATATTTAATTCTATTATATTTGTTCCAATTGATATATGAAATCAGTAGCAACTAAAATTATTTTATGTGCATGAATTATATTCCATAATATAAATTAATTATTTAAATGTCCATTTTTTGATTTACTCTGGTGGTGGTTTTCATTTAGGGTATGGATAAGGTTTACAGTAAACTTGACTAGGGGTTTAGTATTTCCACTATGCCTTAGTGGTTGAATTTTTTAAAATTTAATATTTAATTCTATTATATTTGTTCCAATTGATATATGAAATCAGTAGCAACTAAAATTATTTTATGTGCATGAATTATATTCCATAATATTGATTAATTATTTAAATGTCCATTTTTTGATTTACTCTGGTGGTGGTTTTCATTTAGGGTATGGATAAGATTTACAGTAAACTTGACTAGGGGTTTAGTATTTCCACTATGCCTTAGTGGTTGAATTTTTTTAAAATTTAATATTTAATTCTATTATATTTGTTCCAATTGATATATGAAATCAGTAGCAACTAAAATTATTTTATGTGCATGAATTATATTCCATAATATTAATTAATTATTTAAATGTCCATTTTTTTTATTTACTCTGGTGGTGGTTTTCATTTAGGGTATGGATAAGGTTTACAATAAACTTGACTAGGGGTTTAGTATTTCCACTATGCCTTAGTGGTTGTATTTTTTTAAAATTTAATATTTAATTCTATTATATTTATTCCAATTGATATATGAAATCAGTAGCAACTAAAATTATTTTATGCGCATGAATTATATTCCATAATATTAATTAATTATTTAAATGTCCATTTTTTTATTTACTCTGGTGGTGGTTTTCATTTAGGGTATGATAAGGTTTACAGTAAACTTGACTAGGGGTTTAGTATTTCCACTATGCCTTAGTGGTTGTATTTTTTAAAAAATTTAAAATTTAATTCTATTGTATTTGTTCCAATTGATATATGAAATCAGTAGCAACTAAAATTATTTTATGTGCATGAATTATATTCCATAATATTAATTAATTATTTAAATGTCCATTTTTTTATTTACTCTGGTGGTGGTATATCAACAGACGGACAATTGAAGAACCAACAACACGACTCATCAATATCAACAGACGGACAATTGAAGCTTCAAAATGCAAGATGAAAAGATGCTTCAATAAGGAGTTGTCTGACCTGTGAAATGGAGCAACCACATTGAAATAAATTTCATATATGCTACGAAAGCAGAGCAACCACGAGAATATTCAGTAAGTAAAAATTAAGCTAAGATTATAGATATCAGGACAAACCCTAAGCCCTCCTTCAGATGCCATCCTTCGAGGAGCGACCGCAGCGCGGCGAAATGATTCAGCAATGGAGGTAAGGGAAGGAGGTAAGGGAAGGCGGGTGAAGAAGGATATCTGAAGCCAGGGACGAAGCCAGGAATTTTTTTTCAGAGGGGGCAAGAATCGAAATATAAAAAATAATCCATGTAAAAAAATCGGTAGGCAAACATAAGATTTTAAATGATAAAATCAAGAAAAAAAATACACTTTTTAAAATTACACATCACAAAAAATTGAGGGAATAATTGCCCTCTCATGCGTTGATAACTTCATCCTTACTTGCGGGTAATATGAACACATAACGTATATAACAAACCAACAAAAATCCACTGTTCGAATTTATACTAAGTGGAATTGTTATTATACTATATCTCCTAAAAATTTGTGAGACTATAAGTATAACATATGCATAAAACATTTTTTCGTATTACATTTAAATAAAATATAATAAATTATTTGATTCACTTCTATTAATATTATATTCCTTATCATTACTATTATAATATATAATATAATCATATAAATTGATACCCTAAAATAATTGGAATAAAATAACTTGATATTATTAATATATATTTATCCAAATAATAACTAAGGTATACATCAATATAAGTGAATAGAAAAAAAAAATTTGGCTAGAATCGGTGATTTAAAAGAGATTTTAGTAAATTTGAACATAATTATATTAGAATAGAACTACGTATGCAGTTAATAAATAGTAAGATAACTTTTGCACAGTCATGAAAATATAAATATATATATATTAAATAAATGGGTAAAGAAGAGTCTTTATCTCTCTTACTTTTTGGTACGGTTATTGAAAAATAATCTTAAGAAAAGGGAAAAGAAGATTCTGTCCCTCTCTCCTACTTATCTTCTTCATCTTCCTCAGAGCATTTCCAATGGCAAAAGACATTTTGATGGACATTTGCAGCCACATCAGCGCCACATAAGCTATATGTCATAAAAGAGAGAGAAAAATGTAATTTGTCCAAAGTACTCACAATGGGCAAAACTCATTTTGGACACATTAGACAAGCCATTTTGGATATATATGGTGTTTATATAATATAAATAAATATATATATTTACTTAAAATTTATTTTTTAATTATTTAATCATATTATCATACATACAAATCAATGTTTTATTTAAATAATTATCTATAAAATATATAAAAAGTACATAATTTAAATCATTAAAAATATTAAAAAAAAAATAGAAAAAATTTCATTGTATTAAGTGTTATCTATTATATTATATTAATTCGGTATCTGAGGCCCTCTGACTGACACGTGGACAGTTTGACCGGTCAGCGTTTCCTATTTTAATCGGAATTTAATAGGGGTTATCTAAATTTAGATACATAATATTGATTGGCTGAAAATTAAGAAGTATTTTTATCTCCTATTTTGGTCTCTACGCAATTTAAAGAAACAAATTAATTAAAAGTTTCCTTTTAAATAATAAATCTATACAGTTTGGCTCCGGAAGACCATAAGCCGCCACGTGAGCAGTATATATAAAGAAATTGCAATAATACATCATGTTACATAAGAGCATCCACAGTGGTATTACGTAAAAAATACGTAAACGTGGGTCCTACATGTTTATTTAAGTAAAGCAACAAAAACTATCTACAGTGGTTTTATATAGCATTCCTTAAAGATGGGACCCGCACGTAAATTTATGTTTTTACATAAAGCATTCCTTAAATTTAAGTAATGCACTATGTATTACGTAACCAATTTTTTATTATAAATTAATTCATTTTATAATTAATGCTAATATCTTATTGGTGGTTGTTGGAAAATTTAATAATAAAATATATTTAAGGAATATGTTTAAGTAATACGATTGCAGAGAAAATATTTTTTACGTGTGTCTTAAATTTACGTATTACTTAAAGTGTACATAAATGTCTACGTGGCAATTTTAAAGAATACAGTTTAGGTAAAACCATTGTGGATGCTCTAAAGTAATATATATAAAATAATAATAACAAATTTAGAAAACATATATGACCGAATATATAATATGAATGAACAGAATATACCTTCATAATATATATATATATATATCATTTTACCAATATATTAATTGGCTTGGGTCCTCACCCCAAAAGACACAAACCCTTTAAAGAGGTACAATCCAAAAGTTGAGCCGACCAACCATTTATGTAAATTACTACGTTATGAACCGGAAGCATTGACCGGGTAACAACAACAAAATTACATCTCTGGAAAACGTTGAAACAATCCCAACCAAACATACAGCTCAGACTGTGGCCGCTCTCTCGCCGTCCACCAATTTCGATACACAACGGTGCTCCTCAAACGTCGTTCCGACTCTCTAACATCAACCGCTTCTGTGACTCCGTTGGGCCGATTTCCGATCGTCGTCTAAGACACGACCGCAGCCGACGCACGGCTGCAACTCGCTGCCTCCTCATCGTCCGCCGCCCGCCACAACAGTCCTGCTTGTGCGTTGTTCTATCGACCAATTACAGCGTGACTTCCAATTCGGACAACTCATGCTCATCTCGGCTCCACAGAGAGGTGAATTTACGTTTATGTCTAATTATGGTATCTAATACTAGAGTAGTTGCAATTATTTTATATACGGAATCCTACCAATTGACAACGGTTCTGCCAGATTACGAAGGCTTTTCATCAATTTTTTTTTTTATGGTTTAGGGTTGATATCATCAAATAGGTACTGTTAAACATTTTGCAAGTGTAGTTAACTTAGAAAAATCACCAAACCTAATGATTATTAATATATAAATATATGGAAATTCAGGAAATTACTGTCTAATAAGCAACTAGGGTGTGTAAAATTGCTAACCCTCTAATTATAATCCTTATTTTGGAGTTAGCGTTTGTTTATTTGTTCAAAAAATGACATTCTTCTGTTTGTTCATAGTTTCTAGGAAATTCTTCACTGCACTTTGAGTTATATTGTGTATGAAGAAGTCCTACACAAAAACTTGCCCCAATCTGATATCTATTATGAGCGTGGAGAATAGTAACAGCATTTGAGAATCATGTTATCTAGATTCTGTAACTTAAAATTTTCATTACTTAAAACACGTCTTTGAAAGTTGCTGATAATGAAAAAGAAGCGTATTTCAAATCTAAACAAATTCGGCGAGTGAATCAATTATAATGGTAGAATTTTTAGATATGTAAATTATTAATTAGTGGTTAGGTTATGGTTAGTGCATATATAGGGTGTTTGAATATGTAGGCATTGAGGTTGCTTCGAATCAGGTCAATGGTTCTTTCTCTAATTGGAAGATACAATGTACATCGAACCATGGATTGATAGAAAGATTGTAGTCTTTTTATAGGATGAGAATCAGGTGATCATGTTATTATAATTTTACATCACTGAAGATACTCAAAAGCACCCATAACTTCATGTACTGGAACCTGATATGAATTTATCATTTATTCTTTTATATGCATTATACTTTTTTCAACTCAATCTTATTTTTTTTTCTTTCGTGTTTTGACGATGCTGATTCTTTGTCAGTACAATAGTTCTTTTTTTTTTGGTTTCTTGCCACAGTTGGAGATGTATAGCATCATATGAATTTGCCCATCCATGTTGTTCTTCATCACCTATGAACTTGTCCAACTGTCTTAGCTAGGTAAGTGACACTTTTATATAGTTGAACTTTTCAGTCTTACCATACTTTAATAGAATGCTCAGAGACTCCATTCTTTGCGTCACTATGTAGACTATTCCCATAAACTCTTTTTAGTGATTAACGTTCAATCAGAATTATCTAATATGCATTCAAAATCAGACCCTAGAATTCCTAGATCTATGGGTAAGGTGTCCTCATATATCCCCACTCTTCATTAGGATCATTTGGTGTCTGGTTAGTTGTTTAATTAATTATGTAATCAATTTATAATTTATTTTTTACTACCTTGAAAGCATCTTTAATCACTCATCTTAAAATTTATTGATTTTTATTCTTATTTTTTAAGTTTTACTGTGATATAGTTATTGTAGAATTTAACGAAGATAGCTCTTGGAGCATCAAAATATGGTAAGATAACTAACAAAAAATATCCTTTTGAGGTTCTTCTGTATTACAAAAATCCATGAAGCCAAATTAAATTAATACTCTACTGAAGAATCTTTGTGGTGGATCTCAAATTAGAGGTATTGAGTCACTTTTTAGTTTTTCCCCTTCTTTTCATTAGCTGCCTACTTATAGGTTGTAATTATTGAATACAATTCAAATTGGCTGATGCATAAACATGTATTTACTTAATCAGGTATAACAAGATTGTATCTCCCTCAAGCGCTTCAGTTCCTTCCAGAGTTGTTTACATGAATGAGAAGTCAGGTTTCAATTTCACTACAATGGTACAACCTCCGAGTCTGACTCCGTGGGATTCTAGGGACAACTTTACCTCAGATGTATAGCTACAGTATACATCGTTGCTTCACAAGAATGTGGACCCTGTGGCATGGAGCCCACATCATCTGTGACACAAAGGGGTAAACTGTTCATTTACCCCGGTGCCATGAGATAATTGCTCCACCTATTGGGGAAAGTGAAAGTGAATTGTATAGATTCAGTTAAAAGATAAACTTCACCATGTAGTTTATTTATGTTCAGTAAATGGCTTCCTTGATTTGAAACTGAATTATTTTTGTGGAATCGGTTGGTGATTGATGAATTAGTTACCAACATAATGAGATGATCATTGCACCTAACTGAAATGATCATTTGAATTTTGAATCACCATAGGTGGTCAACATGGGTGGTCTGGTTCTCCATAAATCCTGTTAATTCCTATATTTTCTGTCGGTTTAGGATTGTTCTTCCAATCATTAGGGAGAATCCATTCCAGAAGGGTTGGATTTTGATTGATGGATGGTGGGTTGTATTCAACCTTTGTATGGTTTAGGTTTAGGATACAGAGTTAACTGAAATGATTTGTAAAGTTGGTCCTTTCATTATATATGAACACAAATTTAAAGTAGAGTATACTTTCTATAAGAAATATGCGCATGCTTTGCATGCGCGTATACAACTAGTATATATATATATATCCGAATCTTTTTTTAAAACTTTATTGGTGGATGTGATCCTCTTACATGTTTTTGGCTCATATACATCCTTGCTTAAATTTGAGTGGAAAAATCAAAGAAGCTAGAGTTTCTTCGCTTCAAGCTTTGTAATACATGCAATCCTATTACGGGTAATTAGTTTCATTATTATATTTTCACGTTTCATGTTATAATGTTATTTATGGTGGTGAAAGTGATGAATATTTTTCTTCGGTGGTGTATCTTCGTAGTATTTTAGTATTATGCTGCTTTATTCATTATAATTTTGTTATTTTTTACTATCAATTTCCTCACTTAATCGGCTAAAAAGATTTTTTTTTCAAAATAGTATCTTAGTATTATGTTATTTTTTTTAATATTATTATTGTTTTTATTCTAATATAATTTTTTTTTCCCTCACTGCAGATAGGTTAAAAACCAAACTACAAAGAAATTAAAGAAAACAATGGAATTACCTGACCGAGAAGGTATACATCTATGTAGGGAGTACCTTTCTGTATAGCAGAGATGAAGAGCTTGATGAATTATAGCTACAAGATTTAATGGTTATACATAATTAAAGATGAATACACATGTATTATATATATCAAGTCTGTAAGTATAATAGTAAAGAATAAATAATAAAGAGAATAATGTTTGTATTTTTTGTGTGTTAGAACGTGGGTATGTGTATTTGTTTAATATGGGGGGACTTTTTTTTTAGATTGCAGGTGATGGGCCTAAATGCTAAGTAATAGCATGTGGGAGAGTTAGAAGAGACATCCTCCAGTATGGTATTGTTACACTAAAAATGTCTGATATTAGAAGTTTCTACTAAAAATATGGTATTAGAAGTTGTCTATTTCGGCCTTTTCTACTAACTGTGGTTAAGTAAATATAATATAATTCTGTTAATTTCTTTTCATGATAGTCGTACCTTGTGGAGTGTGATATGCATAATATATAAGAGGTTTGCTCCAGTTTATATAATACAAAAAAACTATGATTAAGAAGATTTACGGTACAATTATATATATCATGTAGAGTAAGAAGATTAGTACTTCAGATTTTATGAGCAATTCCAAATTTGTTTTATCATGAAAAAAGTTTTAATGGTACTTGATTTTGAAAAAAAAAATTGATTATTCTTTCATTAATAATTTTTGAATTGGTTTAATTTGTTTATGATTCTTTGTGATTCAGTGAATTTCTCACCGCTAGACAGATTAATGGATCCAATCAACTTTAGAGGATGATGAGATTGATCAATGGTCTTTGCAATTAAGTTCGACGAATTGTAAAATTATGTTTTTAGTTTTTCTTTTCTTTATTTTCCTTTAGACAAAACAATCAATTTTTAATTTTTATTACTTTGATATTTTCAACAGTTAACAATTATGGCAAGATAAAATTGTGTAAATTGAAAAATAATACTATCTATAATATAGTATATTCTGCAAATTTAGAAATTTTTTTTATCATATTTTGTTCTTTACTTAAAATAAAGAAACCCTTTATAAATAAATAAATAATTAATTAAATTTTTATTTAAATGATATATCTATACATTTCAATTGTAAAGCGATCTACAGTCGCCACAGTTGCATTTTATTTTAAATATAAAATTTAATATATATATATATATATATATATATATATATATATATATATATAATACAATATAAACCTACATAAATAAATAATATAAAAACTTCGTACAACCAACTACATAAATAATATATATATATATCATATAAATAATCACAATATACAAACCTACATAAATATAAAATATATATATATATATATATATATATATATATATATATTATTTAATCCCAAAAAATAAATAAATAAAATTAGTTTCTCTTTATATATATATATATATATGATTTTTTTTGTGGATTATATGTTTCTAAATATATATATGGAGATAATATATGATAATAAATATTACAAATACAATATTTTTTAAACATAGTTTACATTCTTTCGAAGTGTAATATTAGACTTTGTGAGTCGTAATATAAATTCCCACAAAACTTATTAACCTTCTAATATTTGTTAATATATAATTTTATTTAAAAGTCATAATAAATCAAATAATTAAATTCAATTCAATTTAATTTTTTTTTTTTTTACTTGTGTGGTGCGCATGGCTAATCACTAGACAAATTTATTTCTTAAAATTCATATATTGCTTAGTCTAAATTAATCTTATTCATCATTATATAATATAAATAGATGGTTAATATGGTATTAACAAATAATATTGTTAACTTTATAAGAGTTTAAATTTTTATATAAATAATTAAAAAAACGGTTAAACTATTCTCATAACGTGGTTAAGCTTCATAATCAATAGGTAAATTATAAAAATTATCATTTCAATTTTTAAATATATAAATTTATTTAAAAGTTAGAATAAATCAAACATTTTAACTTACATTTAGTTAAATATATTTGTACTCGCGCGGTGCGCATGGTTAATATTAATTACATTTTCTTATAATAATTTCATAGATGATTATATTATATATTACTCAAAGATTTTGGCTTAATATGAATCATTTTAGTCTTTCGTCTTAACCGAAGGTTTATCTCCCCCGCTACAATTAGCTTTTTGACAGTTTTTGTGAGATTATGGTCTTGATTGATTTTAGTATACACTTTTTAAAATTAGGTTATTTCAAGCAGTTCATTAAAATTTAGTTTGCTTTCTGTTGTTATACTTTTTTAACTTGTATATTTCACATGGTTTAAGTCATCTGATACATACGGTTTAAATAGTTTTGATATTGTTATTGATTCAGGTTTAACGGAGATTTGGAGTTGATGAAGTAGTAGATTTTCCCCCATTATCGAAATAGAGGTGTTGTTCATCAAATAATGAAATGAGATAAAATATTAGAGATCAAGCTAGGTATTATGTTACTTCGGTTATTTATGGAATTGCTATATGAATCTTAACATTCAATTCTACATAGTTTTTAGACTTACGTACTATTGCATTCTTGCTTTTTGCAGATGTCTTTTATTAGGAACGCAAGTAGAGAGGGTCATCTAATTTGTCGATTTTTAACTTATCTTAATGGTTTCATATCTTTAAGGTTAAGTTTTCTGTATAGAAATAACAAATTTTTTTTTTAATTATATGTTATGTGTGTTTATTTTTATTTTTTTTGTAATTTAATGTGTTAGAGAATTATTTTTCGCATTGTAAGTTTAGGTATATTATTTAATAATTTTATTTTATTTGTTATTACTCTATATATTTGGTTATTCTTGGTCATTGAAACCGGGCGTGTATGGTAATTTTTTAGCATATATATGTGTATATATATATTCAATAATTACAGTAATATAATGATAATAATTATATACATTTGTTAGTAAAGTTTGGAATCTAATATATGTATTCCCTCCTTACCTCACGATATAAGTTATAAGAATTAAAAATTAACATGATTATTTGAATTTTTTTGCGCAGATGTATGATTAGATTGTAAAAATAGAGAATAATTGCATAAACTCTAATAAATACTGTGATAATACTCTGATCTTTTAATTGTATTCGATTAGTCCGCATTCGACTGACCAAAATAGACTGCTTTCACAAGAATGAGGATAATCGTAAGGTGTCTGGCTTACCAAGCAGGCCTGTCAACGGGTCACAACCCGTGACCCGTGACCCGTGACCCGCGGGTCACCGACCATCCGACCCGTGATTGACCCGGGGGTCACCACGGGTCAGGGGTCGCAGACCCGTACCCGGGGTCACGGGTCACGGGTTGACCCGGGTTTGACCCGTGACCCGGGTCGAACATGGTGACAACTGAACCAAAATGAACCAAAATGGTGACAACTGAACATGCCTAATATATACTATTGCCATTATTACCGTCCAATGAAAACGGGTAACTAATCGACAAGTGAGAATTTCAAATATTACCGTCGTAGTAAGTTTGGCTGCACCAAGATTAAATAGATATTATACTACAGTTGAGTGAATCGTCCTTTTCATCCCTCAAATATTGGACAATTGAACATGCCAATATTGGGAGTCTTGAGTGTCTGGACTTCTTCTTCTGTCCAGACAGGTGAGGTGAGGCGGCAGCGGCCATATACTCCAGACAGTCTGGACTTCTTCTTCTGTGAATTATATGTCTGTCTGTGCCGCTCTGCGCCTCGACTGCCCTAAACCCTAGAATTTAAAAAAAAAAAAAAAAAAAACGAAATTTACACGGGTCACGGGCCGGGTACGGGTCATTGCCCTAAACCCGTACCCGGCCCGGCCTCAACGGGTCATTAACGGGTTGACCCGTAAATGACCCGTTGGCGTGTTTGGGGTCACCCGGACCCGACCCGTGAACGGGTCGTTTGCGGGTCACGGGTAAATTTGACAGCCCTATTACCAAGTCTTTGTCTGTAGGGTAAGGGTCTAGAATGAGCACAATGAATTGCCTTTTTACTAGCCTGCCTATCACGTTTAAATAGTTAAGTTTTTAAATATCACATCTATGAAAATTCTTAATTTATTTTAATTTATCAAATCCAATTTCAACGATTTTATTTTTTAACTAAACTCAATTATAAAAATAATATATAATGTTGATTATTTCACTACTATGAAATATTTTAAATAATAATTAGTATTAGATACTTTAATTAAACAAATTCATTATTATTAATTAATTTTTATCTAAAAACTATATTAAAAATTCCAATTAACATTGCATATTCAACAAATTAAGATTTTTTTAATTTTTAGCAATTTTTCCCGCGCGGTGCGCGGGATTTGTAGCTAGTATTAAATAATAAAGCTACATCATTAATCACTCATAATATATTTTTTTGACCAATCACTTATATTAGACTTAAACGGAATTAGCACAAGTATTATGAAATTTCCAAATATGTTTAAGAAATATAATATTCTAACGAAAATTCTAGATAATTACTAACTTATTTTTTACGGAAAAAATACTAACTTTCTTTGGCCAAAGTAGTTAATATAACGACTAAAAATCGGCTACTTATATGTTGAAAATAAATGTTATTATTTGTTTTGTAAGTTTTTATTTGTATTAAAAATGAATATATTAAGTAATTATCTTGGAAACACAAATGTCCTTAGGACAACTTAGAGGAAAGAGGAAAAAATGTGGAAGGACAATTAGTGGTGAAGACAAATTTTGTCCTAACCTCTCACCTCCAACTAAGCAAATGTCCTAGCAAATTTGGGACCTCGCTTCGGTCACGCAGCGGAATTGTCCCGCTTTCCATAAATAGTAAGGTCAGAAAGCGGTTATATGTGTCTTAAATTAATAAAATTAAATAAAAAAATGTATAATTACTTATTCTACAGGTTGCAGGTTTTTTATATAATTTTTTTTTTTCACTTTTAGCTTCAAATGTTCATAACTTTCGTTTTATAAGACCAAATGATTCACGGTCAGTTGTGTTGCATTCGTTATTTTACGAGTTTCGATTCAAGACCCATATTGATATATTTATTATAATGTATTCTGCTCACAACTGTCTAACAAGTCACACGTGCCTAAGTTCTATTATTTTTTTAAAAATGTACATGCTAAAATTATGTTTTTAACGCTAGGGCTGTAAACGAGTCGAGCCGAGTATCTGACAAGCTCGACACGACTCATTTTACTCGAGCTCGAACTCGACCGAGCCTTAATATTTTGAGCTCGAGCTCGACTCGGTGTCATACTCGACGAGTTCGAGCTCGACTCGATAAAGTTTTAAAAAAAAATTAATTAATAAATGGTGTATTTTAGCTCGAGCTCGAACTCGACTCGATTAGGCTTTTGACTCGAGTTCGAACTCGACTTAAATAGGAAAAAGAAAAAAGCTCGATTAGGCTCGCGAGCCTCTCGAGTCGAGTACCAATGAACTCGAACTCAACTCAGCTTTAGAAAAAGCTCGACTAAACTCGGAATTTAGCGAGTCGAATTCGAATATCGACTGAGCCGATCTCGAGCAGCTCACGAGTAGCTTGACTCGTTTACACCTCATACTTAACGCATTCAAATTTTACAACTCAATTAAAAATCGAGTGTTAACACATTAATCATTGTAACGTGTAGGGCTGTAAACGAGTCGAGTCGAGCTGAGTATCTGGCAAGCTCGACTCGACTAGACTCGTTGTACTCGAGCTCGACCTCGAACTCGACCGAACATAAATTTTTCAAACTCGAGCTTGACTAGGTGTCATACTCGACGAGCTCATTCTCGGCTCGACTTGACTCGCCAACTTTAAATTGTTCAATTAAATCATAAAATTGTGTATCTTAGATCGAGTTCGAACTCAGTTTGAATTGAATATATATATTATGCTAGTTAGATATATTATGTTATATATAAACTTTTGTTAAGTTGTATATATTATAAAGACTCTATATAAATATTTTGTCAAAGTAATGTAAATATAATATTAAATTAAAATTTTAATATAAATATTCTCACAAATATAAAAATTATATGCAAATGTAATTTTGTATTAATTAGTCATGGTTTGATTTAAAAAATTACTATATGTAGTAATATTATTTATAATATAAACTCGGGTGTAGTTTATAATTTTGCGAAAACTAACATGTGTAATATAACTTATAATATAAAAAATAATGTAATTTATATTTAAAAAGCAAATTAAATATAATTTTTATTTTTTAAGACATTTTATTATTTTGTCTTAAATAACCTTCTTGATAGGTTACAAGTTTAAATAATTAAATTATTTTCTAAGTTATTATAACAAACTTTCCTTTTTTGTTTTAAATTACTATTTTTAGTAGGCGTGACCATTCCGCAGCGGGATATAAGAATTTTCCAGCAAATTTGCCCATTGAAAGTGCTCTCTTCAACCACGAGAAGAACATCAATGACAGAAGAACAAAAATAACATTTTTGTTTTCTTCATTGCAGTTCAAAATCTGACCATAAGGGCAAGCAAGTAATCTCTTACATTATCACATATTTTCAGAGGGGGCAAACTTAAGCAAGTCAATTTTTATAAAAAAAACTTATAAGTATCTATTTGAGCATCCATGGAGTTCAGGAGGGGCAATTGCCCCTTCTGGACCTTATATAGCTCCGTCCCTGTCTGAAGCTCCGTCAAACTGGACTGACTACAGACCCAAAACGGAACGTATAGTAAACGGCAAGTTCAAACGTCACTTAAAACTTCACATCCGGTCTAGATAAATCTTCGAACCGTGGTCTAATTCACTTAAGTGATGTGACATGATGTGACAAAAACCACTAAACCGTATTTTTTTTTCACTTTTTTGGTTATTTACAAGTTTGTCATTAAATACAAGTCTCTAATTGGTGGAAATTAGGCCGCATGAAGCAGCGGTCGTTCCATAGTTTAATCCTATTATTAGCCCTTTTTTTAAAGAAAAGAAAATTTGAATTAACTTTCAAATACATCCCTACATTTTGAGAATATCGTTGTCATTGCCCAACGGCAAACATCACAAATACTCCCACCGCTACTTCCGCTATCAAGTTCATCCGCTGGTGGCCAGACAAAACCACCTCAGTCTCTTCCACCTGCAGTGACAATGGCGGCTGCCTTAGCTCCGGCAGCTTCTTCTCTCCGGCTGCGATCATACTCTGCTCTCCGATTACTCTCCTCCCAATCAAAAAAGTGCACGCAATTGCCGAGGCATCCAGCTTTTCCACCGGTTCTACCCCGCCGGAGACACCCATGTACCGTGATTTCTGCCGCTTTTCAGGCCGGTGAAGCCGTCGAAAGGAAAAATACAGAGGTTTTGGAGAATGTTAGGGACAAGGTAGGTGAATTTCGGAAGAGGCTGAAGATTTCAGAGGTTAAGGGTGGACCGGACGAAGGCTTGGATCGGGTAGGGCAGACTCTTTCCGTCATGGGGTGGGTCCGCACCCTCCGTGTACAGAGCAGTGTTACGTTTGTGGAGGTAAGTAATTATTACCAAGCTCCACGTTCCGGTTTATTGATGATGTACTAAATGGAATGCTCAGAAATACTTTGGCATTGATATTTTAGCTTTATAATCAATTGCTTAGAACTTCTAGATGAACTATTTAGGATCAGTCTGGTCGCTGGTGCATGAGAATGGATAATCAAGACACTTCGGTGAACTTAGAATTTGAACTTCTTAATCTAGGTGAAGTGAAGCCTACTATCTAGTTGGATAGGGAAAGTAGAAGTTAGAGGGTAGCTATTTTCCATTTAGCTAATTTCAATTTCTTTAGTCGGTAATTGATTCATTAATAACCATAAATTTATATGTATAGACCAATGACATTTCTGTTGAACTGTGTAGACTACTTGATTTAAGTGTCCTTTTGCCCGACTTTACATATATATTATATTATATATATAATGGATATGCGTTGCTGGTCTTTACATATATATAAGGTATTAATTGTTTTCTTTATTATGCTTATGGGTTTTAGATCAATGATGGATCATGTCTCTCGAATATCCAATGCGTAGTGGACTCTGGTGCTGAAGGTTATGATCAGGTAATTTTCAAGGGATTATGTTGTTTTTTTAGCAATTGACCACTATCCATGATTCTTAATTTTTCGTTCATTTCATCAACTAGCTTTCATCAGCGTTAAAAGAAAAGTCCTATCTGCTTATCTTTAGTTCCTTCTCAATCTTCTTGATTTATGTGTTAAAGTATTGTTCAAACTGAAAAATAGATTGAATCTGGGTCTATTTCAACTGGTGCATCATTATGGGTACAAGGGACTGTTGTTGCAAGTCAAGGAACAAAGCAGAAGATTGAGTTGAAGCTCACAAAAGTTGTACTGGTATGATGCTTTCTGTAGCTTGTCTCTGATTGATTAACAACATGATTAAATCCGATTTGTACTGTTTCTGCCTCTGGTTATACCTCTCATCTGTCAATGTTTCTCTTCTTGCAGCTTGGCAAAAGTGATCCTTCCTTTCCAATTCAAAAGAAGAGAGTTAGCCGAGAGTTTCTAAGAACCAAGGCTCATCTCCGACCTAGAACAAACACATTCGGAGCGGTGTGTTTTTTCTTTTAAATTCATTGGTTTACTAGTCCTTATCATTTACTAACCCAACCGTAACTAGTCACAGTTACCTCATGTTATATGAACTTCATGTTTTTTTTAGAACTTGTTCTTGACTCTCTGTCCATTTCCATAGCTGTTTGTTTGTGCTCCTTATAAGCTGTTTATTTTCTTCTGCTTGCTGTGGTGGTGTAATCTAGGTTGCTCGTGTGCGGAATGCACTAGCCTTTGCTACTCACAAGTTTTTCCAAGAAAACGGATTTGTTTGGGTCTCAAGTCCCATCATTACAGCTTCTGACTGCGAAGGAGCAGGAGAGCAGTTCTGCGTGACTACTTTGGTATGTTCTGCTGTACAGTAGAAAACCACCCGCCACTCTTATTGCAATGTTAAAGTTTCAGTTCTACTAAATTTTACGCTGTTACCATAATAGCTTCAAGTTAATATCTATTTTCATAATTGTATACTTGTTTACATCACTATGTGCTTTCATAAAAAAAAATGCCATCACCATCTATGGGTTTGAGCTTTAGCCCATTTTCTGGAGTTGTAATTATATCGCTTCAATGCACTTAATAACATACTCTAAGTTCACAGATCCCTACCTCTCTAGAGGCTGCAAAATCATCTGTTGCTGCCATTCCTAAGACGGAAGATGGGTTGGTTGATTGGTCACAAGTAAGTATGGGGTTTCTTTTTTTATCTCCTTCAGTTGCTATTATTCCACGATTCGTTCATATCACCTCCTAAAAGTAAACTGTACAATATAAATTATGCTGTAATGAAGTGTACAACTTTGGTTAGTTGTCTCTTTATTACAAGTAAGTTGTTATTTGATGATTATCTCTGTATGTTGAATTTTATCAACCTAGAAATTTCTGTTCTTGCTTATGACGCGCGCTTTTTGCTATCCAAATAATTAAATATATTCTAAAACAAAACTAGTGAGCGCTGGTAATGACCACCAAATATTTTCCAGTGGTATATATGCTTAATGTGTGTTTATCTTGGTAATTGATTAATAAATCCTTGAAATTTGGCTGAAGTAAAAATACAGTTTGGACACCATCTGATCTTTACTTTTTGAAAATATTGTTTTCCTTATTTTGGTGTTAGGATTTCTTCGGGAAGCCAGCATTCTTGACAGTCTCTGGCCAACTCAACGGGGAAACCTATGCTACTGCTCTTTCTGATGTAAGTTGTTATATTTAACTGGTTTTTTACTCAATTCAAGTTGATCACATTCTTTTATATTAATAATTTTTGCTTTCAGATATACACATTTGGTCCCACCTTTCGTGCGGAAAATTCTAATACGTCAAGGCACTTGGCTGAGTTCTGGGTAAAGATCTCTTTGATTTTGTCATTGCTTTATTGCTAATTGATTAAACGTTGGAATACCATTCTGATGAGTGTATTCTTTTTTCATTTTTAGATGATTGAGCCGGAACTTGCTTTTGCAGATCTTGATGATGACATGGCTTGTGCGGCTGCATATCTCCAGTATGTAGTATGTTACCTTTCACATCTTATTAGTTACATAGTCTCTTTTTCCTTGGAAAATTCTAATTTTTCTTTGAAAGTACGTACCTGTTTGGCTATTTAACTGCTAATTATCATTTTCCATGTTGAAGGTGAAATATATTCTTGAAAATTGCAAGGAAGATATGGATTTTTTCAATACTTGGATTGAGAAAGGAATAATTGACCGATTAAGTGTATGATCTCTTTGCCTTAATGCATCCCCACACTGTATTCCTCAACATATCGAAATCCCACTGATTTTCCACTTGACAGGATGTTGTCAACAAAGACTTTGTGCAGTTGTCTTATACTGATGCGGTTGAACTTCTTCTTAAATCAAAGAAGAAATTTGAATTCCCGGTGATTTGTTCTATCTCTGTTATTTCCTCCAAAAATTCTATTTTTCTCAGTTCCCTTTAAAATTTAGCAGAATGAACTAATTAAATGATAACTTCGTTCTTTTTTTAAAGGTGAAATGGGGATGCGATTTGCAGAGTGAGCACGAGCGTTACATTACAGAAGAGGCCTTTGCTGGCTGCCCTGTTATCATCAGAGACTATCCAAAGGCATGTACAACACTTCTCATCCTCCTCCTTCTAATAATAATTCAAATTAGATCCTGTATATTGTAATGAAAACTCTCTCTCTAAGTTCCTGTGGCTGACCTTTTTATTAGGAAATCAAAGCTTTCTATATGAGGGAAAATGATGATGGGAAGACAGTGGCAGCAATGGATATGTTGGTTCCTCGGGTAGATATTGCACTTCACATTCTGCCAACATTTTGTTATTTATGATTTGTCTCATAATCTGCATGATAATGTGAAAATATAAAGGTGGGTGAGCTAATAGGTGGAAGCCAAAGAGAAGAACGACTCGATTATCTGGAAGCTCGTCTAGATGGGTTGAACCTAAACAAAGAGAGCTATTGGTGGTATCTTGACTTGCGTCGTTATGGTTCGGGTCAGTGCCACCTTTCCATCAACCATGTTTTCTATTCATGAATGATGAAGGTTCATATGTTAGTAACTGGTCTGGGTATTTTTCTTTTTGGTTGACAGTTCCTCATGCGGGATTTGGATTGGGGTTTGAGAGGCTTGTGCAGTTTGCGACAGGGATAGATAATATAAGAGACGCGATACCGTTTCCACGAACACCAGGTTCTGCAGAATTCTAGTGCCAATTTGATTAAACTTTCTTTCTTCTGTTCAAACTCGCTCTGCTCAATTTATCAATCCTTATAAATTATTAAGTAAAATGATTTTTTCATGAGGTGCTTCTTAGTATTTTGTAGATTATGATGGAAGGAAAATGCTGCAAATTGGTCTGTCTGTCCCTTGGCAATTTTTTGTTCTTTTTTTGGTCAATAGAGACTTCTACTTAATCAGAATATCAATCTTTCTATAAAGACTATATCATGATGGTCAACTTTAATAGATTGATAAAAAAAAAAGGAGATGGTGGGTTAGAAAACCAATTCCTAGGGCAGATCATCCTTTTGGTGTGCCAAGAAGCAAATGTTGACTAAACTTTGGCAGTTAGTTAACTATCATTTGGCCAAATCTTGGATACTTCTTATATGGCACTCCAAATCCGAACTTTGTCCTAATACTTGCGTCATGTTTTAAATGCACCACAAAATAGTTTACTTTTGCATAATGAATTAGCAACCATAGTGTTTACTAATAAATAATTATTAAGATATAATAATAGAATAGAGAGGACAATACAATAGCAAAAATGAACACTTAACAATGTAATATGGTGTCCCAGTGCATTGGTTTATCCTTTAAACAGAAATTTCAAGTTCGAGAGCTGAAACTGTAAAAATATTCACGAATGAGCAATTTATAACAATTATTTTAAGTGTGGTGTAAATATGTTAAGACGCTACTCTTCTTATGACCTATGACACCTCCCTAGAATAACAAAAATGAACTCTTGAGAAGTTAAGTAGATAGATGTTCACATGCAAAAGCGAAAGGAACCTGCAACCCGACATTTAAAGCCTCTTTAATTGTCTTGTTCATAAACCAAAGTAGCTACTGCCCTCACCCTCACTTAAATTCTCTTGATTAACACACAGTTAGTTCACGTGATCATTAACTTCTTCAGCATTATTTTTCATTCATCAAATATATACACAATTCGGTATACTTCATTTTATCATCGCTATTCACACCAAAAAAGTCGTATCACCCCATCGTTTAAGATGAACAATATTATAATTCAGTTACATATCAGAGACAACCAACAATTGGAAGATGACCATACGGGATATGGTTGTGAAATATACTGGATATTTGGGTTGTATAGATAAATTTAGTTACTTTTCTAGCTAGGTAGGTCATACCATTTGAAGTCATGGGTTTCTCTTGATTCTTCTTCATATTGGAATCATTGATCCCATACATACTTCACGCCAACTCAAACTCCTTTAGTGGAGAGAGAGAGAGATCTGACCTAATGTTATTTCTTCTTAGTTTATGGAGGAGAAAGGCATCTTGTTAGCTTCCAAAATGACTAAGGTAAATATTATTTCATTTTAAAACTTAAAATAACTCTCTCAAATTTTTTTAAAAAAGAAAAGTTGACATTTTATTTTAAAATTGTAGTGATTACAAACTAAGGGAAAATACAGCTACGGTGGGATATCTAGATAAATCCAAGTGAAGTGCGAGTACAATGTAGCTGCTAGCATAACCAGAAAATCTAAAATAATAAAATAGGACACAAACATACAACCAATAATACCAAAAGTAAATGACAATATCAACTTTAACAACCGTAAACCCCAAACACCGGATAGAAGCTTAGTGAGGAGGGCCGAAAAGAAATTCAGCTTCTCTCGAATGAGAAGTATTGTAAAGTGGCCGGATACGGTCGAAACCATATTCCAAGTCCGAATGGTGCGAACATTTAATCATGTAGTTAATTGTTTGAAAGTTGAACATGTGATTCTGTAGCATTTGGTTGCCCATTGGAAAGTAGTGACCAAGATCAAATTAAAGCCCAGACGTAGACCCGGACAACGACCATGTCGATGTTGTTGTTGATGGAGATAGATGAAGTTAGATCGGAATACGGAAGGGGAGGCGACAGTAACAACAAAAACATGAAAGCAAATATGGTGACTATGAAACTAATCGGTCAGACCGATCAACTATGTGAAGTAGGTAGAGATCTGACGATTGACGAAGTAACTTGAAATCTAGCCATCTTGGGGCGATGCAGGTTGGAGTTGACTAGTTGGTGGTAAGGGGGTTGTCCATGGATAGAGTTTGGATGTGAACTTCGATCGACTAATTGGCGGTAGGGGCGATTCATGGTTGGGGTTTGGATAGACTCCGGTCCTGGCTCTGGAGGCATGCAAATGTGGCGTTTTTAGGAGAGGAAGCTCCCATCTTAGTAAGAGAAAACTCTTTGATGGCAAAGCGATCGACTGGTTGATGGTAGGGACGATGCAGGGTTGGTGGTTGGATGTGGTCTCCGTCGTTAAGCAGATGTGGTGTTGGCTGAGAGAGAAATCTATCGTTTATACCATCTATCAAAAGTTTACTTTTCATCGCTCTATACCTAGCCTAAGAATTAAAAGCATTAAAAGTATAAAAATTAACGTATACATTCATCTATTACATTAAAATTTTACAATTGATCAAGTGACTTGTTTAAATTTCACATATATAGTGTTAAAAATCTACAAAATTAAATCTTTACACTCTAAACATATTTTAGGAAAATGTTAAATAAATATAAATATAAATATATAGTCGGTGATGTGATCCATCTAAAGTTTAAAGAAAAGCTTAATGGTTGAACTCAAGCCACCTCATTTTAGTTTTAATTTCATTGACTAAATAGATTGTGGATCTTCTTTTTGCTATTTAAGTAGAGGGAGGGGTGGAAGTGGCAGATGCAAAGTTAATAACAGAAGATGTGAACCAACAACAACCAACTCTGCCACATCTATCTATCTTCCTTCCTTCCTTCCTATAAAGAAGATATTATGCAATGGTCCCACCAACAACTAAACAGTTTCTCTCTCCCTTAATTTTTCATCTATAATAATAATAAATAACTAAAAATCATAATAATAATAATATAAAACACGTCATCTTCCTCCCTCCCTTTCTCTGTAACTCGAGCTGGACTACTACTGATCCTTGATCCTCAACTCCAACTCCAACATCAAGTACATCAAACTATCACTTTGAGCAATAAACCATACTCGAATTCAAACGGAGATGAATTCTTTGTCCCGCATTCATAATTCCTTCAATCCTCGTCTTCTTCGATGTTCTGTTTGGTTTCGTATTTGAAATGCTCAGTGTTGATCCGTGGTTTCCGCATCGGAGACGACGCTGCAGTCGTCTTCTTCCTCCGGCGCAGGTAAGTTGAGATCGATCAGGCTGATCTGAGCCTCCGGAGACGGCGCGCCGCCATTGTGCGATCTCTTGTGGCCGCCCAGGGCTTGGCCCGAGGCAAACACCTTGAAGCAGTAAGGGCACTCGAAAATTTTCTCTCCAACGGCGGCGACGGGTTTTCTACGGAACTTACTACCGAGTTGGTTAAGTTTCCGGTGCGTGACTCTGTGGCCGCCGAGCGCCTGAGAGGACCGGAACACCTTGTTGCAGACTTCGCACCGGTGCTGCTGCTGCTTCGGTTCCTCCTCCTCCCTCAATTCGCGCCGATTTGTCCACGTGTCCCTGGAGAGCATCACGAGGCACATGGCGATGGCGGCGGTGTCCTCCTCCGGTGAAGCATCGGAGAGGGAGCTCAGCGGCTCCGGATCGGTGGCAACTCGGCGGCTCCGCTTGGACCGCCGCGGCTGAGCTGCGTTCACGGACTGATCAGTGTCGCTCTCTCCGTCGTGAACCGCCGCAGGATCTGGGAGCTTGTAGCTCTTTTTAGGGTTCTCCCTCAGAGTGTAGATCAGACGAGCCTTTCGTTTGGTGCGTTTGACGTGTTGTTCCTCATCCTCCTCGGAGAATTCGTCGGAGAAGGAAGAAGAAGAAGCGGCGGAGGTTGATTCGGCCTTCGCGTGGCGGCCATTAGAGCTGAGCTTGCGCTTGAGCCTTTCCATTGATGCTCTTCCAAGGCGAAGATCCATATGCTTGCCTTGGAGTTGGAGCTGAGCCTCTTACAGAGAATGAGAAAGAGGAGGCTTATAAAAGGAGTAGGTGACAAGCATTCCTCCACCAAATTAAAACAGATTATTTCTTTAATTTTTAATATAAATAATAAATAAATTTACTAAAAATGTGTTTATCACGACTCCATTGTAAAAAGTGTGAATCTCAAATATGAATTAGGAGCATTTTTGTTGGTATTTGTCTTAATAGAATAACGTGTCAACTTTATATCATATCAAAGTATAAATATTCGTAAGTATACTGGATTATGACTAATATTTTCTTTTCAGTAATATATATAAAGCCTTTTTTATATTTTAATTAATTTTTTTTTTTAAATTCAAAAAAATCGAACTAAAAACAAGTAGGGTTAAAGGTACTTTTGGTGCCACATGTTTGACCAATGTAGGTTTTTGGTGCCATATGTTTAGTTTTGTAGGTTTTTGGTGTCATATGTTTGAGAGGTTGTATGTTTTTTGTTCTTCCGTTAGTCAACAGTTAGTTTGACCGTTAAATACTTTTATTTTGTTCAATTTAGTCCTCAAATTTATATTTCTAAAATTTAATATTTACACTTTAGTCTCTATTGTTTGCTCAAGTCACCGTCACCACCCACCACCTCTAAAGCCGCCGCCGACCACCACGAAAATGGCCGGCCACCACCACTTGGGGCTGGAAACCACCCCAATTGGTGGTGGCCGGCCCCAATTGGTGGTGGCCAGCCCAATCGGGGCCGGCCACCACCGATTGGTGGTGGCTACAGCCCTAATCGGGCCGGCCACCACCATTTGGGGCCGCCCACCACCCCAATTGGTGGTGGCCGGCCCGATTAGGCTGTAGCCACCACCAATTGGTGGTGGCCAGCCCCGATTGGACTGGCCACCACCAATTGGGGCCGGCCACCACCAATTGGGGTGGTTTCCAGCCCCAAATGGTGGTGGCCGGCCATTTTCGTGGTGGTCGGCGGCGGCTTTGGGGGTGGTGGGTGGTCGGCGGCCTTCAACGGTGACTTGAGCAAACATTAGGAACTAAAATATAAATATTAAATTTTAGAAATATAAATTTGAGGATTAAATTGAACAAAATAAAAGTATTTAACGGTCAAACTAACTGTTGACTAACAGAAGAACAAAAAACATACAACCTCTCAAACATATGGCACCAAAAGCCTACAAAACTAAACATATGGCACAAAAAACATACACTGGTCAAACATGTGGCACCAAAAGTTCATTTAACCCAAACAAGTAATCAACTTGTTGTACAACCTTGCCTTTATCTGAATACGATGTAGCTTCAGCCTTCAGGTCCCTTAATTCAATGTTTTGGGTCGGGCTTTAAAGATAAAAAATATCAATATCAACAATTTTTATATTTTACGGCCGATCCAATTCGAATAAAGGATTATATTAAGTATGACGCAAATGTTTTAAGCGTTGCTCTTTTGATTACCTTCTAAAATATCTCGCATTTAAAAAAAAAACATGACGTAAATCTGTAATATTAAAAGTAAATTAGTGCACTAACATCAAGAAGATATCGGTTAGTTTCTCATAAACTAATAAAATATATATTATTATTTATATATATCAATGAAAAGTCAGATGGACAATATTTCTACACAAGTGAACGCTTACTACTACTAAGATAAAAAAAAAACGCTTACTACAAGTCTACATTACATATGCAATTCAAGTTAGACCTAGAACTAGAAATAATATAATACTAAAATAAAATAGTCTTTAAAGTGATAGAACCTGTTATTGACTCATAGTTCAAAACTGGTTGCTGCCAGAACAAAAATGGCCACCTCTAGTTTTTTTGGTAGAACGCCTCTAGTTTGAATCATCATTATTATACCATACTATAATCCGAATCTAAAGAAATAATATATATTCTTTCTAAGAATATATATAATATGTAAACAAAGTTCGATATAAGCTACTATAACATGAATCAGCCCAAAGATTAGAAAGCTAACCACCAACTTCATCGAATCAGCCCATTCTACTTCATCTACCTGTTCATTGGGAAGATCCAAACAACTTTCTGGACGCAAATGCCCAACGGGACCATATATCACGTAATAATTGTGTATATATAAAGTCATTACCAACTATTGTCGATCGAGACATGTATGTCGGTTTATACGTACTATTGACGGTCGAACAACATTAATTATACAATCGTCACGTAACCGGTTAACTTGACATTATGTGATTTATTCAGATCCTATATGGTCGAATAAATGGTGGTAATATCCCCTTTACCAATTTCGTACATTAGGTATCGCAAATACTTTTATTCCCAAAACTAAGCAAAAATATGATAGATTGGAAACTTAACCAACACAATGTTCTATAATTGGCCTCTTCTGTAATAATAATTATGTCATGGGCCACGGGAGAGGAGAGGTTATGAAGAAATTGTACAAGATTAATGAGCCATGATAAGAGAAGTTGACACCCTAACCTAGTACACAACAAGTCACTCAATGCATGCCTCATACACGAAACAACATTCAATAATAAACATAAACATCCATCCATGAATTTCCTGACCAAACGATGATAAAGATGTAACAAATTCTCCTTCATAATCCTTATTAGCCATTGCTATAGCCTACAGTTATGTGTTTCTTTGGCCTCATTATTATAGAGTAGAAACAAATAGTACAAGTCTTACCTTTGCATAGATGGCCCGAGAATAATATCACCTTGGAACGGAGAGACCGAGCTCTATAGCAAGAAATCATTTACATACATCAGGAAGAATCAAGCAGCAAATGTGTTTGATTAACATTCTTCAGAGAATTGGGGAAAAAAAAGAACTGTATTGAATTAGGGTTTGCCTTATGACTCTACTGATCCAATGAAATTCTCTTGAAAATCTAATGACATTTGCACAAAATGAGAAGATGATCACTCGAAAGATGAAGAACGAGTAATGGCCAACTCCATGTACAGCAGACACCTCCCTCACGTACCATCGACAAAATCTGGTAAGAGGAGGACTTTGTCACCATGCTTTTGTTGTTTAGGGTTCATACAACTAAATTTAAGCAGAAAACATGCAGATCAAACATCACTATCAGAATAGAAAGCAATGACACCCTTGTAGTTTTAATTTCTCAAAGAGAAACTGTGCATACAGTTTTAAGAGAAAAAGGGGGGGGGGGGGGGGGGGGGGGGGTTTAGCAAAAGAACATTTCAAGTAAGGTCTCTATTGTACTCTATAGTTTTGAATTCAACAATGAACAAGGACCCCTAAGATTCTCAGTGGCCACTTTTATTTTCCTTGCAAGCACTTGGCAATATCATGTGCCTGCAGGAAGCAAAAATGAAATACCTCATCAGATGCTGCAACTTCCCTATCTCTAACAAAAGATTCTTGTCCCGGTTAACTGAAAACCGATACGATTCATTATTCAAACTTCTAGTAGTTGTTGAGAAAGAAAATGCAGCAAATTGAATGGAAGGTCAGTTCACTCATCAATTTGTATCTTGTTCAATGAGCTTATTTACTAGGATGAAGGATATAACAGAGCATACACTACAACCATTTTTATGACCTCCCTAAATCTGCAAAGAGTAATCACTAATGACTTCCTAAAGATAGATTTTCCCATCATGAAATCTATGAATTAATGGACATTAAGGTATAGTTGAGAGGAATGAGTAATCAATGATGAACAACTAAAGACAGATATTTTTCATCATGGAATCGATAAAGTGATGAACAATTGAACATGAAGGTGAAGCATAGCTACTCACATGCAAAAAAAACTCAAAATCATACTACAGGTCCGGAGAGGTGCAGCAGAGAGTACCCTGTGAAAGCGCCCGGCAGCTCCTCGACGTCGTGCTCAGGCACGATGTCAGCCTTGCAGCCGCCACTGCATCGTGGAGCGGCATCAGTGATTGGACGCATCCAAGCGCAGGTCTCGACCTAAATCCATCAAAAGAAACACAGTAAGTTTATATTCGCAAAACCACAGAGATTCTGAGTTTCACATTCTGAGGATCAATGGCTGAAAGTGACCTGATGAGGAAGGAGGCGCGGCAAGTGGAAGTGGAAGGCGAGGATGTGGGAAGTGAGAAGCCAGAGCAGGTTGATTTGTTGGCGGAAGCTGCAGAGACGTTGGACCTAACCGCCGAATTGAAGGACGCTGATGCACGCCTCATCGCTCTGCCGCAAGCTGCCGCCATTGGAGGATCGCCGATGCTCTTCGAAATCAAATCTCAAGGATTCAGTTCAATGTCGTTGACCATGAAGGAGGGTTTAGGGTTTTGGCAGACCCACACACCCGAGTCAGGCCGTTTTGGCGCGGGTCCAAGCCCAGAGAGGACCCGGGGCGGGAGTTTTCGCGGGTAAACCCCAACCAGCTTCGGAGAGTCAATTTTTCCTTCCAACAATACCCTCGATATCTCACATAATTACGAAGATTATAATATTTTAATTTTTACCCCGGTCAGCTCCCAAAATCCGCATCTCGGTCATCTCCATCCGCTCTGCTCCGCCGCCCCGCGGGCTCCCCACTCCACGGCCAGTAGATCATCGGCGTCGACGTCACCGGTAATTCTTCTCTCTTCTCTTCTCTAGACTAGACTAGATGCGTCTTAGAGCTGCTTTTGGCATTGTACTATATTAGTAGATTGATTGATGTTCTAGTCTTCTACCGTTGAAGTTCTAGCTTCTCCTTCAATTCATCTTCTTCGGATGACAGCCTGCCAAAAATGGCTACAAGATTATTACTGTTGAATTTTTCTGGGTTTTATGACTTTGCAGATGTTATTTTGTTCTTGAGCAAAAAAATTAATAATAATCTTACTTGCCCAGTAAAGGATTGTTCTTTTTCAAGTTATGATAAATATTCTATCTTTCACCCATCTTGTAGTTTGTTGCTTAATTGCATCAGATTTGTTACGAAGCTATGCTTGTGCTAGTAACCTGTTCAAAATGACCTAAATTTTCACAGGTGGTACAAAAGTCTGACTACTCGTTTTTCAGAAATTTCCATAAGTTGTAAATTTTGATTTATGATAAATGGTCTATCCTTCACCCATCTTAGGTATAGTTTAATAACTCTTTATTAATTGTGATCTTGTTCATAGAATTTGGTGTCCATCTGTATTCTGTGTACAATTTTCTTTTATCAAATTGTATATTTACTGACTGTGCTCAAAATTTAGGAGCAAAAGATGGCAGAAGAAAGTGAAATTTTTGAAGTAGAGTTACAACCCTTAGAAAATTTACCTCCAAGTCCAACGGCAACTACAACTCCAACTCCAACTCAATCTCTTGTATCTCCCGAAGATGGAGATGGGTCCTCAGTTGCCAAAAAGCGAAGAACTTCAATTGTTTGGAACGATTTTATGAAGCAAAACATTGGTGGGGTTGACTATGCTTTCTGCAATCACTGCGGAACCAAGTACAAAGCTCTGAGCAAAAATGGCACCAAATCACTTCATATGCATCTGAGGAAATGCCTTAAGAAGGAAGGCTCAGACGCATCTCAGCCTCCTCTTCCTCTACCATCATCATCTCATACAAGAAGGAAGATTAGGAAGAAGAGTCAGGTAGGGGATGGAGGGCGTCAGTCTGGTCATTTCACATCTGATGCTGTGCCTCTCAGGATTATAGGGGATGCTGAAGAAGATGAGAGGTTTCATGGTTTCCTCTTCAATCAAGAAGTGGCACTCAAGGCACTTGCTTCAGCTATTGTGATGCACGAGTACCCTCTTTCTATAGTTGATCATGTCGGCTTCCAGAGCTTCTCTTCTACCCTTCAGCCATTTTTCAGGATGGCCTCGGTTGAAGAAATCAAAAGCGAAATCAAAAGAGTGCATAACACAAAGAAGGACGATGTGTACAGATCGTTGGAGAAACTTACTAGTAGAGTAGCCATAACCGCAGACATGTGGACCTCTGATTCTAAGAAATCATACATGTCCATCACTGCCCATTTCGTCGATGAAAATTGGGTTCTGCAGAAGTGTGATTTGAGGTAAATAAAAAATGCTGTTATAGTCATATTTTTCAAGAAAGTAGATTGAATGGTAAAGTTATATTTTTCATTTTCTTTACAAGCTTCTGAGTTAAATTTTACATTGTTGAGTCGTTTCGAGCTAAATTTTACAGTCATATAACCAAATTTACTGTAATCTTATTTGTTATGTCAGTAAAGAATGCTAGAAAGTCCAAAATTCGAAGTAAAAATGGAACCTTTTGGATTTCTGATAACTGTTGGTTATCTATCTCACTGAGTCGATTTTAGAAAGTGGTTTTTTTCCTTTTAAAAAGTAACTTTTTTCAAGAACAATAAATTAACTGGTATATCTGAATAAGCTTCTGAACTGGGGTCATTTCCAGCTAGATTTTACAGCCTTGTATATCTGGATTTATTGTGATCTTATTGGTTGTATTATGCATCAGTAAAGACTAAAGAGTAATGCTACTAACTGTGAAACTTAAAAATAAATGTAACTGTGTTTTTCCATTTCTGGAAACTGCAATCTTTTGGCTAGCTCACTCAAACACGTTTTAACCCTAAAAATGACTTTTTCACATTCGCTCTAAACAGTTTATAGAATTTTTGGTTGGTATTTACGTTGATCAACTCTTCATAATTTCATGTAGGTTTGTTTATGTTCCTGTGCCACACACCAAAGAAGCTCTCTGGAATCACTTGACTGCATGTCTATTGGACTTCAACCTCCTCAAAAAGATTTCCACAGTCATTACCGAAGGAAGCTTCACTTCTAGCGATGAAATCAGTCCTGCTATCCTGAACAGCGGTCTTCTCCTTGAAGGAAAACTACTTCACATGCAATGCGGTGCACAAATCCTGAAGCTTCTCGCGAAAGTTGGTCTTTCTATGATCGAGACAGTAACAGATAAGATCCGCAACAGTGTTGTGTTCTGGACAGCAACTCCATCAAGAGAAGAAACATTCTCAAACACAGCCAATCAGGTGAAAATTTCTTACATGAAAAAGTTGCAGATCGATGATTCGAATTTGTGGATCTCGACTTATTCGATGATTCGGGCTTGCTTGGACTACAAGGAAGTGTTTCTGAAACTAAAAGAAAAGGAAAGTCTATATACATCTGCACCTTCTGATGAAGAATGGGATTTAGCAGCTGATGTATGTGGAAAGATGAAGCTGTTCTATAGAGCAGCCAAGATGTTTTCCGGGTCGAAACACATTCCGTCCAATAATTACTTTCTGAAAATCTGTGAAATCAAAGAGGCGCTGCATAAATGGGTCGCCCTACCAAATTTAGCGACACAACAAATGGCGTCGCTAATGTTCTCAAAATTTGAAGATTACTGGAACTCTGTTCATGTGGTTCTAGCAATAGCGACGGTGTTGGACCCGCGGTATAAGCTGAAATTGGTGCAGTACTTCTTCATAGTCATTTACGGAAGCAATTCTTGGCCAGAAGTCGAGCGGATCCGAAAGTGTTGCTCTGATCTGTTTGATGAGTATCGTTCGAGGTTCGGGTTGGTCTCTGAATCACCTAAGACGCCTCCTGTACAGATCGAGGAATCCGATCACCTTGCTCAGTACGATCTTTTCGCAAGACGAAGTAAACCGAATAACGCGGGTCGAAGCACACTATCAGAGCTCGAGCGGTATTTAGAAGATCCCGTTCTACCACGGGATCAGGATTTCGATGCTTTGATGTGGTGGAAAAATAACAGGACCAAGTTCCCGATTTTGAGTGCCATGGCTAAGGATTTTCTATCCATACCGATATCTGTTGCGACCTCAGACAATGCATTTAGATTTGATGGAAGGGTGGTGCCTTCGTCTCGAAGCGGGCTTGAGGTGGATACAGTGGAGACCCTTATGTGTTCATATAATTGGATGTGGAATGAGATTGAAGGCGAGTAAAAAGCTCGAAATCGATCATTTAGCAACGCTTCTTATCGTTTTTTGTGCAGCTACAACATATTCTCATTTGCTTGCTGCTTTATTTGCAGATACTGGATTTAGCAACGATTCGCAGAGTAATTCTCAAACATTTAGCGAGGCTGATGACAGTTAGGAGGATGTTGCTCATCATCGATCATTTCGACAAGGTTGGGGAAAAGTTGGTGGGGATAGAATTTGCGAGGTTTGTGGACAATAAGTTTTCAGGGTAAGGATACTTGAGGATGTACGTTAATTATGAGGGTTAGTTAGAACCCCAAACATACAAGATCTAAGAAACCAAAGCTTGTTTGTGCCTTGGACCCCCTCAAACTGTCAAACTTATAAGGCCTCATTTTTTTTTTTGTCTTTAATGTGATTAGGATTTTATTTTTCGCCACCATAAGATTAGGATCGACTATTAAAAAAATGTCATCCTAGCATGGAACATGTGGAACTCAAACTATGAGTTCAAACCCAGGAGGGACCTAACCTCGCTTCGGGCTCAAATTCCTTAATTGAAGAATATAGCTTATCCTCTACTTGAGGGATTAGACTTCGAATCCACGCGAACAAGGTGGATTTTAGTTGATTTTGAGGGACAATCCAACATCTTCCCTTTTAATTGTGTTTGACCTGCGATTAATTGATTGATTGAACTGGGATCAAAATTGACATAGAAATATCTGTTTCAGATAATGTACAAGGGGTTTGAATTCATGTTAACCGTACGTTAATAATTGTATCGTGTTATTGAACATAAATACGCGCTTATTGTGACACATTTTATATTAAAGGGATTAAGTACTTTTTTATATCATTTTTTTGCACGTAATCCACTTTTGATATCACTTCTATTTTTTTGTATACTTTTGGTACCAATTTTTTCAACTTTGTATCATTTTAGTACCACCGTTAACTTTCCGTCCAAATTAGTCGTTAAGTGTCATGTGTCATGCACGTGACCGCCCTAAACTTTTGAATTTGTTTCAGTTTAGTTCATCTAATACATCCCTAACTTTTAATTTGTTCAATCTAGTACTAAAATTTCAAAATCAAACCCTTAACCCAAATTGACCTAGCCGACCTAGCCCTAGGCTAGGTCCGGCTAGGCCAGTTGGGTTCAATTGGGGCTAGGTCCCAATTGACCCAGTCGGACCTAGTCTAGGCTTAGGTCCGACCCTGGGTCAGGTTCGCCTGGGTCCGGCGACCCCGACCCAGGGTCGGACCTACCCCTAGGCTAGGTCCGGCTAGGTCAATTTAGGTCAAGAGTTCGATTTTGAAATTTTAGGGCTAAATTGAACAAAATAAAAGTTAGAGATACATTAGATGGACTACATTGAAACAAATTCAAAAGTTTAGGGCGGTCACGTGCATGACACATGACACTTAACGCCCAATTTGGACGGAAAGTTAACGGTGGTACCAAAAGGATACTAAGTTGAAAGAATTGGTACCAAAAGTATAAAAAAAAAATAGAAGTGGTACCAGAAGTGGATTATGTGCGGTATAAAAAAGTACATAATACCTTTTATAAATAAAAACGTGATACACACGAAACCATTTTTCGTGTGTGTTTATGTTATCATGTTGCTTTAAATTATTAATTAGTCATCGCTGATGAGTTCTAAAGAAGATTAAAAATAATGAACTTTATAAAAAAAAAAAAAGGAATCAATATGTTATTCATAAATTTGTACTACAGAGTTAGCAAGTCTAAAAATTTAACTACTAATTAAAATTTTAAAAGTAATCAAATAAGATTTGATTAAAAATATACTCAAGAATTAAATTAGCAGCATAACTTTATTGATATTGTATCTGTTGTGATATTTTAACACAAATACCATACGGAAAATTTATCATGCTCGTTTTATGGCTTTATCATATATTTGTATAAATACAATTTTTCATGTGTTCGTTCGTGTGAAATATTGTCGGACAATAATAACTATAAAGAAATGGTACCAGAAAAGTTTAGGCTAACAGTTGAAACGAGTCTAAAGTACGGGCGCGCCAGTGCAAATTTTTTAGTTTTTAGTTTTTACTACTTCCCCACTTATCCAACAATGGCGTCAAACGGTTAAATTCAACGTCGTTGCTTAGTCTCACTTCTTCACAGCTCCACCAGTGCCTCGGCTTTAATGGCTGCTGCTTCTTCAGCCTCTTCTGCTAAGACTGTGAAGTATGGGATCATCGGAGTGGGAATGATGGGCAGAGAACACCTCCACAATCTGCACCATCTTCGTAGTGAAGGCGCTGTTGTCGTCGGTGTCGCGGATCCTCACATCCCTTCTCAAGAGCTCGCCGTAGAGCTGGCTCACTCCTTCGGTTGGCCTGTAAATGTACGTTCTGATGAAATCGATCCTTCACTGGTTAACTGTTCTTCCTATACATGTCAATCGTTGCCCATTGTTGAATTGAATACAGCTTCGCCCGTTCATTTAACTTTTTTCTCCAATTCAGTCTGAATTGTTAGTTCATATTATCAAGAAGTAGCTAGAAGTTGAAGGAATCGGCGATAATGTTATGAACCGCACGATCCAAGCTTTCATGATTGTTCCAATTGGATGCTTAAATGAGTTATACTAGTTTATGGATTCTTACTGCCTAGCGATTCAACTAGAATCTGATGGGAAATGTTGTCAGTCCCTCTCCGGACATTAACTGGCGTATAATTAGTTAATTCACATTTCTCAACTCCATCTGAATTTGATCAATTTAACCAATTTTAAGTGACTACTCCGCTGAGTATGTACAAGTTAGTGAGAAGGAAGAAGGACAAAATATCGAACATGGACTCATCTGTAAAACCTAAAAACATCTAGATTTCAAATCCTTTTGTCCTCCTATGGTTACTAACTTTTTAGAACCCTTTAAGTTGGTTTAGACAATCCAGTCACATGATCATGATGAGAATTTGAACATTAAACATTAAAGTATTATATGAAAACTTGAACATTAAAGTATATGGTGTTTGAAGTTTGATGATAGCTGAAATTCTAATGCACCTTATTATCAGTTTGGACTGTGTAAGATTGTTATAGTAACTTGGACTGGAACACAGGTTTTCTCAAGACACCAGGAGCTGCTAGATAGTGGGCTATGTGATGTACTAATCGTGTCTTCTCCAAACATGACCCACTATGAGATCCTCATGGATATCATCAAACATTCAAAGCTACATCACGTTCTTGTAGAGAAGCCATTATGCACCACAGTTGCTCACTGCAGAGAGGTCAGTTGCTTGGAAATGTCCCCCTTTTCCATATTTAACTTGATACTGTTAAGACATTGTAGTAGCCAATCGTGAGTAGTATATTTGTGGGTTTGTTATCTTAAACAAAGTAAATCTTCATTTATTTCTTTTTGTGGTTAATTACAAAAGGTAGACCAAATGCCTTCATTATTTTCTCAAACATCTTCATTTGTATATGACTGAATCAGGTTGTAGATGAAGCCAAAAAAAGGCCAGAGATGCTTGTCCAAGTTGGTTTAGAATATAGGTACATGCCACCTGTAGCTAAACTAATTGAAATAGTGAAGGATGGTGCTCTTGGACAGGTTAAAATGGTAGCAATCAGGGAACACCGATTTCCTTTTCTAGTAAAGGTAACCTTTCTTTCTTGTAGCCATACTATAGTGCCTACAATAGCAAAAGAAAGAACTAGAATATCAGAGTAATAATAAGGGAACTAGCAGACGTCTCAAATAGCTACTGACTGATATATCTTGTGCATTTTCTTGTCAGGTTAATAATTGGAATCGCTTCAATATTAATAGTGGGGGGACTCTAGTTGAGAAGTGTTGCCACTTTTTTGACTTGATGAGACTGTTTGCTGGTGCAAATCCTGTTCGTGTAATGGCTTCTGGAGCCATAGATGTCAACCATAAAGATGAAATATATGATGGCAAGGTAAATTCTTACTCGTCTAAACCGTGTTCATCTGCATTTTTGGACTAAACTATGCCCAAACGTTAGTCCAACTTATTGAATTATTATAGCTACAAGAAAATTGAATAAGCAGACCATTTAAGTTCTGAGTTTTGTGTTTCTGCAGATTAGAAAATTTAATTGCTGATTTTGGATATTCACTTGTTTTGTCGAGAAGGCAGTTCACATTGCAAAGATTGAACTTCAAATGTATGTAAAAAGCTAACAACAAGTTGGAGATATTCCATATTTCATCATGTTTCCAATTTATTTCAGGTACCAGATATCATTGATAATGCATATGTTATAGTCGAGTTTGAGAATGGCTCAAGAGGGATGCTTGACCTCTGCATGTTTGCAGAGGGCAGTAAAAACGAGCAAGAAATTGCTGTTGTTGGTGACTCAGGAAAGGTCACTCTCTCTCTCTATACACAAGTTGCTTCCACTGCCAAACCGAGATATTAGATTTTCTTACAACTGTCACTGTGTTACAGGGAGAAGCCTTTGTTCCTGATAATATCGTCCGTTATGGCACACGGACTGCAGGACGAGATGGAGTGTTAACTGTGAAAGCTGAAGATAGTCGTATAAAGTAAGTCAATACCTTATTGGTTTTTACTATTTGGTAGTTAAGTGATCGACTAAGAAGATTAACAACATTATGTTATAATGATGCATAACATGATTTGCTGTTTATTTAGATACGACGGGTTACATCACGGCTCTAGCTACTTGGAGCACTTGAATTTCTTGCACGCAGTGAAGGCTGAGGGGGGCCAAGCTCCTGCGGTTAATTTGGAAGACGGGTTGATTTCTGTTGCTATCGGAGTAGCAGCACAGCTTTCTATTGAGCTCGGTCGTTTCGTGACGATTGGAGAAGTGATATGAGTCTTCTAATCTGTAAACATCAATCTCTATGTTTATATTCTTCTATTCCTCACAATTATTATAGAAATGTACCCATCTGTTACGAAATTGTGACGGTCATATGCTGTTCTAGTTATCAATCGGCTTTATGATGTAAAATGTCACTTTGCCCCATTTATGTTGGAATGTTTTGCAAGGAAATTCCTGTTATGTTTGTGTGTTTTCAAATTTTGCCCGTTTTTATCTTCAAAATTTTGTTAAATCATATAATTCCATACTAAGGAAATTATTTTGTAGTGCAAACTATTGGCAAAAAAATAGGGTAATAACCTATGAAAGGTCTGAACTATCACCCATGTTAACGGGAGAGGTCTGAAATTTAAAAAGTTAATAACGGAGGACTGAAATTTCAATTTTGTTGATAACAGCGGTCTCCGTTAGTTTTTTCCGTTAAAACTAACGGAAGTTGTTCACATGCTTGGCATGTGACCGGAAATAAAATAAATTTCCAAAAATACCCTTCTATCAAATGTGCCCCTCACATGCTTGAAGTGAAAAGACCAAAATGCCCTTGAAGCCACCACGGCTCCACCAACCATACTCCGGCGACCACCAACCGTACTCCCGCGATCACCACCAAGGCTCCGATTGGGCCCAAATCGGAGCCACCGGCCCCGATTGGGCTCCGATCGAAGCCAACAAAACTCCGATCGGAGCCAAAAAGCTCCGATCTGGAGCTCTGTGGCTCCGATCGGAGTTTTTTTGTCGAGGTGGTGGCCGGAGTTGGGTCGCCGGAGCCGAGGTGGTGTTCGTCGGAGTTGAGGTGGTGGTCGCCGGAGTCGGGTGGTGGTGGCCGGAGTCGGGTGGCGGTGGCCGGGGTTGGGTGGTTTTAATTTGACTTTAGGGGTAAAATTGTCATTTCACATTTCCTTAAATAAGATATTAAATAAAACAAAATATTAATAGGGCAAAAATGTCATTTCACACAATTCTGTTAAATTTAACCCTAAAAATGGACGAAAAACCTCAAATCAACAAAATTGAAATTTCAGACCTTTGTTATTAACTTTTTAAATTTCAGACATCTCCCGTTAACATGGGTGATAGTTCAGACCTTTCATAGGTTCTTAACCCAAAAAAATACTACGTAAACTACTTTGTAGTGGAGTTTGGCTGCTACTACATTTGTCATTTAGAAGAGCTCTGTCAATAAACTGAATTGGAAACAGAGAAAAGGAAATCTTGATTCATTCAACTTAGAAACCAATACAATGTTTACGTTTCCATTTATAGTGTGGCTTCCAACTAACTTCTAACAAACCAAGAACCATAAAATAACATTTAGGTCCCCGTCCTTTATTCAGAATTAATATGAAACCATTAACTTCTAATATACTTCTTCATTCATCTGCACTTCTTCCTCATCTTCTAACCTTCCGTGCTTCATTCATCTGCACCTTCTTCCTCGTCTTCTTTCTTCTTCACTTGGAATAGATCCATAACTCCATAACCCAGCAAAAGATTGGAAAGTTGTTTGCTGTCTAAAGCCTTAGTTAAGAGGTCTGCTAGCTGATTTTTAGTATCAATGTACTCAGCTTGAATCACTCATTTTATCAACAGCTCTCTGATCCAATGACAATCAATTTCTATGTGTTTTGTTCTTTCGTGAAACATGGAATTTGCTGCAATTTGGAGAGCTGCTTTGTTATCACATCTTAAGATCGTTGGAAGCTTTAACTCAAAACCCAGCTCCTTCAATAAGCCTCTCAACCATACCACTTCAGCAGCTGCCATACTCATGCTTCGATATTCTGCCTCACAACTAGATCGTGCCACCGTTGATTGCTTCTTAGACTTCCATGAGATCATTACCTTACCCAATTTGATACAGAAGCCAGTGACAGACCTTCTTGACATCAGGCATGAGCCCCAATCACTGTCACAAAAAGCTTCCATTATAGAAAGATCATTTCGAGCAGGAAAGAACAATCCTTGCCCTGGAGCTGCTTTAATATACTTCACCACCCTGAATGCCATGTTCAAATGAGACTCCTTTGGAGAGTTGACAAACTAACTTAAGTGTTGTACTGAATATGCAATATCTGGGCGAGTCATCGTCAAATACAAGAGTCTCCTAACTATCCTTCTGTATTGCTCAATTTGTGAAATGTCCAATCTCTTATCACTCTTATTGAGATTAAACAATCATCATACTCCACTGAACTTAACTTCTTGTTTTGCTCAATGGGTGTACAAGCCGCTTTTCCTTCTAGCAAGCCAAGATCTGCAACCAGCTCTAAAGTATACTTTCTCTGATTCAAGACAATGCCTTCACTTGTTCTTGCCACTTCCAGACCCAGAAAATATCTTAGTTTCCCCAGATCTTTAATCTTGAAATGTTGCTTCAAGATACTCTTCAATTCATCAATGAGAGCAGCACTGGACCCTGTTAGCATCAAATCATCAACATAAATGAGCATATGCACCTGCCATGTAGAACTCTTCTTACTGAAAAGAGAGTAGTCGTATTTACTCTGAGTGTATCCATTTTTGATCAAACACTCAGTCAATTTTATATTCCACTGCCTGGACGCTTGCTTTAGTCCATACAATGATTTTACAAGTTTACAGGCCAACTTCTCACTTCCAGCAGCACTGTTATTCTTCATGAACCCTTTAGGCACTTCCATGTACACCTCTTCTTCCAGATCCCCTTGAAGAAAAGCGTTGTTCACGTCCATTTGATACATAGCCCACCCCTGAGCTGCTGCTAAACTCATGATCATTCTCACTGTCACCATTTTAACAACTGGTGAAAAATTTTCTTTATAATCAACACCTTCCTCTTGTGTATATCCCTTGGCAACTAGACGTACTTTGTATCGCTCAACGGATCCATCTGCATTGTACTTGACTTTGTAGACCCATTTGCAACCTATAGGCCTTTTTCCATTTGGTAAAGTGACAAGCTCCCATGTGTTGTTCTCCTGCAGTGCAGCTATCTCTTTTTTCGTTGCCTCCACCCATTTAACATTAACTCTAGCTTCTTCAAATGTGTAAGGCTCTCTTACCTTTTCAAGAGAACTGAGAAATCTTTTGTACTCTGCTGATATAGATGAATAGCTAAGTGATTGGCAACACATGATATAGTCCCTCTGCCATCCTGGCTTCTTGACTTCCCTTCCTGATCTCCTCTCTTCTTTAGCAGTAGACTCATCCACTGACTGATTATTACTCACATCATCTTCTCCATTCAGCTCTGTTGAGTCATGAAAGTCCAGGTCAGGTTGCACTCGAGGAAGTGAAACATCATCTTCCTGAGTAGAAGGCGTTGGTAACTCAGTCATATCATCAAATTGATGATAAGTAGGCACCCCAAGTTCTAACTCATCAAATACATCTGCAGAATTAGAAGGGAAAGCAGCATATTGCTTCACTTGAGATGTCTGAAAAGGGAATGTATGTTCTCTGAAAATCACATCCCTGCTGACAAATAGAGAGTTTGTTGCCAGGTTAAGAAGAATATAGCCTTTCTGAGTTAATGAATATCCCATCATGGCTGCTGCTATTGATCTAGGCTGAAATATGTAAGTGTTGTTAACATCTACTGCAAAACACAAGCATCCAAATACTCTTAGATGTGCATAAGAAGGAGTTTTCCAATACAGAACTTCATAAGGTGTTGTGTCATTTAATACAGAAGAAGGCATGATATTGATGAGATAGCAAGCTGCATTAACACATTGTCCCCAAAACCGATGTGGAATTGAAGCCTGGAACTTCAGAGCACGAGCTACACATAGAAGGTGACGATGTTTCCTCTCAACTACACCGTTTTGCTGGGGTGTTTTCACACAACTTGTTTCATGTCTTATGCCCAAGCTGGTGAATAGCTCCTTAGTGAGATTGTTGCAGAACTCTGTCCCATTATCTGATCTGAAGCACTGAATCATCAATTCAAATTGTGTTTGCACCATAGAAATGAAGCTTTTGATATGCAAAATAACCTCATCCTTGCCCCTCATAAGAAATACCCAAGTAGCTCGACTATAATCATCAACAATAGTCAAGAAAAATCTATATCCATCAAAAGTTTTGACCTTATAAGGCCCTCATACATCCAGATGAACCAATTCAAACAATCTACTGCTCTGTGTAGCACTAACAGAAAATGGCAAACGTGCCTGCTTTGCTAAAGGACAGATATCACAGTCTCTTATTTGTGCTTCACTGGAGTTATTAAAAAAGAAAAGATTCTTTAATTGCTGAACTGAAGAGTGACCTAGTCTTCTATGCCAAAGAACCAGATCTTCAGTGACTTGCTTCTTCCTTCCTGAACATGCCATGACTGAAACATCAACAGCATTTTCTTGCTGTCCAGGTATCTTCAACGTGTATAATCCATCACGAAGTGAACCAGTCCCCACCATCTTCCCACTTGAGAGGACCTGGAACACCACTTTATTAGCAAAGAAGGTGACTGATAATCCCAAATCTCTGCTCAGCTGGGGCACTGAAATCAAATTGTACTTAAATTGAGGAGCATATAGAACTTTGGATAAAACCAAAGAACCCACTGTGCATTTCCCCATATGTTTAACAGGTGAAACATCACCATTAGGAAGATGAACTCCCTTGAGAAAGGAAGTATTGACAGTGACATCTGAGAGCCACTCTCTTCTGCAAGTCAGATGATTAGAAGCTCCACTGTCTATTATCCAAAAGTCATTAGTTGAACCATTTATAGCTCCACAGAAAAGTATACCTGACATGTTCGCTTTGATATCATTGAGAACTTCATGAGGAGGTGGTGGCTGGTGTTGCTGATGGAGTGATACCTGAGACTGATTAGCAAAGTACTGAGCCATTTGCTGATACTGACTCAGTTGCTCTGAGCTAAAAGGAATTGAAGATCCTGATTTGTTAGCAACTCCACCATTGACATAACTCTGTGACTGAGTATGCATAGCAGCTGCAGCCTTCTCAGCTTTCTCAGCAGCCCATTTCTTCTTTATATGTTCAGGTACCCCCTTCTTTTTCCAGCAATTATCCTCCACATGGCCTTTCTTACCACAATAAGAGCAAATCATATCCTTCTTGTTCTTATTAGCTCCACTATAACCAACATTTGATCCAGAGTACATAGCAGATGCAGAAGGACTGTCAACACATAAGCTCAACGACTTCTCTGTCATTGTGCTTGAAACCATCCTCTGAGATTCCTCTTGAACCAAGACAGAATAAGCAAAGTTGAGAGTGGGCAATGGATGCATCATTAAGAGATTAGTTCTCACATTCGAGAACGTTTCATTCAATCCATTCATGAACTGAATCAGCTTCTGTTGATCTTTATTAGCAACCACTTTTGGCGAAACAATGCAATCACCACAAAGACATTCATCACCTGCAGCTGCCAATTCATCCCAAATCATCTTCATCCTCTCAAAATAAGTATCAATACTCTGAGCACCTTGACGAGCATTAAACAAATCACGGCTCAATTGAAAAATCCGCAATCCATCTATCTTATTGAATCGCTCATTCAAATCAGTCCAAATAGCTGCAACAGTGTTACTGTAAATCAATCCGTGCATCAAATTCTTGGCCACAGCACTGGTAAGCCATCCCTTAACCATCACATTACACCTATCCCACTTAAATCGATAGACCTCAGGCACAGAATCTCTAAGGCAGCTACCATCGACAAAGCATAGCTTATTCTTAGCTAACAAGGCATCTCGCATCAGTCTAACCCATACCTGATAGTTATTACAGCCAACGAGTTGAAATCCAATCAACATCATCCCTGGCGTATTAGAAGGATGAATGTACAGCCTATCTTCAAGTGGATTCTCCTCAATTCCTGTCAACGAAGGCTGATTCGTCAAAGGAGGAGACGAATTCCGCTGCGGTGGTGGTAGTGTATTACGATTAGGCTGATTTCCACCGTTCCCAGACTGAGGAACTCCAAGACGCGGCCATTCTGCCGTATTTCCCGTCATTTACGAAGAAAAGAGATTGACGAGCTTCCAAATCAACGAATTTAGCTGGAACGAACTTCATTCTGCTCTGATACCATGTCAATAAACTGAATTGGAAACAGAGAAAAGGAAATCTTGATTCATTCAACTTAGAAACCAATACAATGTTTATGTTTCCATTTATAGTGTGGCTTCCAACTAACTTCTAACAAACCAAGAACCATAAAATAACATTTAGGTCCCTGTCCTTTATTCAAAATTAATATGAAACCATTAACTTCTAATATACTTCTTCATTCGCTCAATCAAAACAGCTAAGATTAATTTTGGAAATCATGATTGCTATACCATCTAAACCAACTTTTCAAGTAGAGTACCTGTGCTACTGTGCCACAAAAAGGTTTCCAAGTGTTCCAAATCAAGTATCATAATTATATTTGCTTACGTATATAATAAATCAAGAACTGAATATGGTAAAATGAAACTTCGCTAGCTAGGTAATAATGAAGCAGACATCCATCAAATTTCAATTATAAGATCTCCAAACTATAACAATCTCAACAAACTGAAACCCAAGTCGATAGATAACTTGTCTTGGACAATAACAACCCAGAAAATGAAAACAAAAATCCAGATGAGTAGAAGATGCAGAGAAATCAACGGTATCGGCGGAGGGACAAGGTGTTGTTTCTCTTCCAAGTAGCCCTTCGAGAGGGACGATTCTTGTGGTACAAGTGACCTCTTCCACGAAGACCTCTGTACTTCTTTCCTGCAGAGGTGAGCCCACGAAGCTCTCTGTGCTTGTGCACTGGGTTGACAATCCATTGGATCCTCTTGTCATTGCGGATCGCATTATGCGCAATATCAACCATAATCACCTCGTAGTACTTGTAAGTCGAATCCTTAACAAAACCAAAAAAAAAAGGTAACACAATTAGTACCATAACGCAAAAAAAAAAAATTGGTAACAGCATTTTAATGAAATCATGAGAAGAAAAAAAACCTCATTGATCCAGTAGGAGTTGAGCACCCTAAGACCGCCAACCCTCCTTCCGGCTCTTTCCTCAGCAACAGACCTCTTGCTGCGCTGGAACTTGAGTTGAGTAACTCCCTGGTTAGTGGGCTTTCCATAGACGATACCCTTTGGCACTGGCCTCTTCCTTCCACCACGCTTCACACGCACACGGTAAACCACATACCCCTGAAATAATCATTCCACCTCTTTAATATAACTCCCAATAGCATCATAACGCATCAGGCACATGATTTCTTTGTTGCTTAGAATATGTTAATATCGTGTTAGAAAATAAGCAACTTGGTGACAGAATAATGTAATGATGAAAGACGAGTTCACTTAAATCAATTTGTTTATTTGATCTCATGATGCTTGCCTCAATGGGAACCAAATTATCATAGAACATACACACCAATCCAACTAAAGAAATGCAGAGCATAATGACATCAATTCACAAAAGAAACACACTATATAGCAGTGTTGCACACAATTGATCAAAATAAGCAATATTCAGTCCAGAAAAATTGCAGGGAGTTTACAATCATTGAGTTGTTTCACGACAAACCTAATCAATCTCACGGCAAATAAATAATAACAGGCAACATAATGTAGACTAGATACAATTACTCAATTCGATGTGCAGCAATTAAGAATTTACCTGCTTGGCCTTGTAGCCCAGGCGGCGTGCCTTGTCAGGGCGGGTGGGGCGGGTGATACGCACAATCGCTGGATGCTGACGGTACTCCCAGCACCTAACCCTCTGCAAGAACCGCATTGTATCGGACTGCTTCTTCCTCCATAGCTCCTGCATGTACTTGTAGGCACCTACAATCATGAGCCATCGATTAGCACAACAATTAGCTCCATAGTGCCAATTAATCGACTACCAATAATCTGAAAGAGCAGATCTACAGCGCCAGCTCTCATTGCTACAGTTACTACTTCACGTAATCTAATTTCGTCAAAAGAGCTGCAGATATCTGCCTCAAAACTATTCCAGGCCATGAATATGAAAAAGAACCAGCAACCAATAAGCAGCATCGATTTCAGCTACAAGTATGCAAGTAAATCAGCACTCAGATGCCTCAGACGTAACACTGTATTGACATTACTTAGAAAATGCATGCACAAACCAGAGTAGGCACTGTGACCTAGACGTAGAGAAATTACCCATAGAAGCAGCGGTTGGTAGTGCTAGAGTTCTTCAGCCGGAGACTGAGTTAGGGTTTCTGGCGATTGCACTTTATAAGGCTGGATTCTGCCCGAAATTTAATCCTGGCCGTCCATCTACGGAGTTATATATTTGGCAATCCTACGATGTCGTTTCAGCGATTCAAAGAAAAGTAAATTGGGCTTAATGGACCGTTTAGATTTTTAGGCCTACTCTGTTCGGCCCAAATCGGCTCGTTCGCCGTAGCTGCCGTAGCACGAGTCTTTCTCTTTGACCCGTCTCTAGTTGTAGAAAGTATCTGATTCTAAAACCAATTTGTCTGAAGCTGCTGCATTTCTCCGTCGTCCCCTATCATCAAAGGTACATTGTTCTAATCTCTTCGATTTTAATCTCCACTGATGCAATTTGTCAGTCGTTGATCCATATGGAAAGAGTTGATTTTGTGGCGCGTGCTCATAATAATTTCAATGTGTCGAATTACTCATTGATCTGATATTGTGAGGGTTTATGCAAATTGGCATCGAAATCGTGAATTGAATTAACTTGTCTGCTATTTCCGTTTATGTTAATGTATCGTTGAAGTATTGATTTTGATACCAAATTTTACCATCTTCATAATCAGTTTCTGCAGAATGGCAGTATCGTCTTCCTGCCGCTTAAACCTCCAGTTCACCGCCTTTTCAAAACCTCAGATCCCTTTTCAAACTAGCTACAAGGTCTGTTTTCCTAACCCAACTATCGGAGCAACCCCATTGAAGAACAATGCCATTAGCTATTCAACACTGAGAACCACAACAGTTTCTTGCTCTGCTGCTGAATCCAGTTACGTTTCACCCACATCGTTCCATGGTCTCTGCTACGTTGTAGGGGACAATATCGACACTGACCAAATCATCCCTGCAGAGTACCTAACCCTAGTTCCATCGAAACCCGATGAGTACAAGAAACTAGGGTCGTATGCCCTAGTGGGCCTCCCTTCTACATACACCACCAGGTTCAATGAGCCAGGCCAGACCGAGACTAAGTACCAGATTGTGATTGGTGGGGACAACTTTGGGTGTGGCTCGTCGAGGGAGCATGCTCCGGTGGCTCTTGGTGCTGCCGGGGTCACTGCTGTTGTGGCAGAATCTTATGCAAGGATCTTTTTTAGGAATTCTGTGGCTACTGGTGAGGTTTATCCTTTGGAATCTGAGGGGAGAATCTGTGAGGAGTGTAAGACTGGGGATACTGTGACAATCGAGTTGGCTGAGAACAAGCTGATTAATCATACTTCTGGAAAGGTGTATCAGTTGAAGCCGATTGGTGATGCCGGGCCGGTTATTGATGCAGGTGGTATTTTTGCATACGCGAGGAAGACTGGAATGATCCCCACATTGGCAGCTAATTGAGTAAGTAATCATTTTTTGATCACTTCAATTCAATTTGAATTCCATCAATGTCATTTTGAGAAATGTAGTAGTTTGTGCTGCAATATTCAGTGCCCTGCAATTGAATTTTTTCTTGTTCGCAAGCTAATATAACATCTCTTACTATTTGCAGGCTACTCTTTGTTGGAAGACTACATAAAGTTGAGGATACAGTTTCTCGGTGCAGCTCCTATCCTTATGTATTTGGTTCTTGAAATAATTTGTAGTCCCCTTTTGCTATCACTTATAAAACATTTAGCATATGGGGATGTTCAAAATTGAACTGGTTTTTACCGATATGTGGATTTGTTCTTGTCTGGTGTCTAGACTTTTTTTGGGGACCAAATCTAGACTTTTTTATTACAAGTTAAACTCAACATAATACAAGTAAATATGGTTTTGTGTGAAAATGTTACATTTTTTTTTTTCAAAAAAAAAAAGAAAGAATGAAAGATGAGACCATGAGCTTTCTGTCGATAGCTAATCTTACATTAACTGAGCTACAAAGTACAAGCCTATAAGTAGGTGTGTAATATATTATGAATAAAATATAATTTGTTAGTTAGCAATGAGCTACAAATATTGTTTTAATGTAGTATGAATAGGAGTGAATTCCCCAAAACAGGTCTGATTGTCAAACTTATTCTCAAACTAGGCTTCTTCTGAAACTAATTCCCAAACTAGGTTTTTCTATTTTTTAAATCATTTATATTTTTTTATTTTACATCTCAAAGTTTATATTTTGTTACAATTGACCCTACCGATAAATAATACAAGAAATATAAAAAAAAAATGTGAAAAAAAAGTAATTATATGTAAAAGCTATAAACTAAAAATTAAAAAAACTAGTAATTGTAAAAAATTCTAAAAATAAATTATGCTAAAGATATAAATTATATTAAAAAACAGTGATATAACATGTAAATAAACTAAATACTCATAATTTTTTAAGTATGTAAGTATACAAATGAAAACGTACATAAACCCTAAATAAAACATGTTAAATTTATAAAAATGTATGAAATTAGTGACTGAAAAAATAGATAAACTAATTTAAATGTGAAAAATCAATAGAATAAATTTTAATTTCATACTCTTGATGAATAATTTTATCATTATATAGTTGTTTTTTTGCCAAGATAAAGTTTTTTAAAAAATTATTTATTTTTAAATTTATCCTTTAATTTTAAACATTTTTTAAGAATTAAAATTGAAATCTAAAAAATTGTTTGTTTGATTATTTTTAATGTGTATTTTCATAATTTAATTAGTTTAGAATTTTTTTTCCCATTTTTAACTTTTTCATACATTTAATTTTCAATTTTCTTGTATTATATTTTGATTAAGGATTCATTTGTAACATAATGTAAACTTTAGGATGTAAAGTAAATAATGTATATTATTAAAAATATGAAAAAACCTATTTTGGGAATTAGTTTCTGAACGAGCCTAGTTTGGGAATTAGTTTCGGAAACTGACCTACTTTTGTCATTCACTCTATAAATAGATTTTTGTTAGTTAACGATGCATAGTACAATGTGTGCACATAATTCGTACATACATTTTCGAAGGTCGTAATATGAAACTATTTAAGATGTGAAAGTAAAAGCACAAGTTATGAGCTAAATAATGTAATGTTAGATTGCAATATTTAATTATATTGTAATATGAAGTGTAGATTATAATATTTTATATGTTTTGTAATGTATATTGTAATCGACTTTATTGTTATTTTATATATATATATAAAATGTCATGCAAAAGATGTATTCACTTTGTAAATGTCATCAACTTTTGAGGCATTCTTACTCTCACGCGTTTGGAATGAATTGGAACACCACCGTCCTCTAATACTAGTTATGTCAGAATGACAAGTTGTCTCAATCATTAGTCATTACCGAAAAATTAATGGTCTCCATCTTAGTTGATTCTCAATAGTTAATGAGAGGATTTTGAAAGATGGGCATGTGATTTACGTTTATAGCCTTATTATAGGTAATGACTAGCTAGTTAAATATTCATGGCTAGGATAGGACTGCCAAATCATGGAGTTTTTTTTACCAAAATAGGACTACATGGACAACCAAATACCAATATAGACTAGAAAAAAAATTAATTACAAACATCCCGGCCAACTGATTTTTTTTTTTTTTGGAAAACTGAATAAAAAAAAAAAATTGGAACTCACTTGGCCGGGTTGCCCCAACCCGGCCAAATATGTTTTTCTTTTTTTTAATAGAAGTTGTAAAAATTAGTAGTTTTGTAATTTTTTTACGAAAACTGGTGAAGGACAAATGTCTGTCAATTTGCCCTCTATGTTCACCATGTCCAATATGTTTTTCAGAAAAAAAAATTACAAAATCATTAATTTGTACAACTTCTATTAAAAAAAGCAAAAAAAAAAAAAAAAACAACAACAACATATATGGCCGGGTTGCCTAACCCGGTCAAGTGAGTTCCAATTTTTTTTTTTTTTTTTATACAGTTTTTCGAAAAAAAAAATCAGTTGGCCGGGTTGAGAACCCGGCCATCCCTATATTTGTAATTGCATTTTTGTATAACCTATATTGGTATTCGGTTGTCCATGTAACCCTATTTTAGTAAAAAACTCCAAATCATGTATATATATCGGTATTTGGGTGACTAAACCTTATCATTGTCGACACCCATAACTCAATATAATAATAAGTTGACCTTTCTCATATCCTTGTACAAACGTTAACAAGCATTCAACAGTTATCCAATCCGATCACAGTAAATCCTTACACTCAGACTTTTTTCGCCTATCCACAACTAAAATTTCTATCCTTCGATCGGTATAATCCTATGTTTTCAGTCTCATACATCTGTTAAGATCAAAGATGACACAATCACCACATATGCAAGAAAGAAGAAGACGGCTATTTGCAGGAAGAACTTCGGGTTTTCCCTCACGTTTGGCGACGTAACAGCCCTGTCATGTAATTGCAGCAAAGTAAACACGGTTAGGGACTAGTAGACCGATAGGTACATCACCAGATGTGCGAGAAATTACCTAGCAATCTGTCGTGAAAGCCTGTGGAAAGGTAAACTTTGGATGAACACGATTCCAGGGCCAGTAAGAATCGCTGTCACGAGATTTTCACCCTGCAATTAACCACAGTGAGATTTATTTATTGTTAAAAGGCTAACACTAGTTATACGGTAGATCTATACGAACTTACCCCAAATACTGCCCTTTTGATGGGACCATTGTACTTAATCTGGACATTTACTGAGGCTGTTACAGCTGCAATGCAAGTAACATCCACAGCTAAGACTTCACCAACATCCAGATTCTTCTGCATAACTGTCCCAAATAGAATTTCAGTCAGCAAAGATGCAAATGTTCAAAGGTAGGAAATTTCAGCAGCATAGATGTAAAGACGACCAAAGGATGATACTGATCAAAGAAGAGGCAGTGACAACACAACAATATAGGCAGCATTAAATTGGAAAAATTCTTGTTGCCATGTGTTTTTCCTCAAGAGTGGAATATCTTTAGTGTTGTTCTATATGCCACACAACTGAAGACCCAATTTTTTTTTGTGATGATGTGATAACTGATATGGACTTGGATGTTGGTTGTTAATAGCTTACTCTATGAGTAGGCGTGTCTCATAGTGGTAAGGAGCTTAAGCATATTAGATGAAGAAACAAACATACCAGATCCACCAGCAAGTATGAAAGCCATCCCCTGGCCGGTAATCTTCTGTCTCAGAAATCCCTATTGACATCAAATTCGACATCAATGAATAAAACCCTAACTGGTAGCACGGAAGTGATGATATTAGATACTGAATCTAAGTGAGTTTGAGAAAATCAACTGACCTCTACACCAGTAACCACCTGCCGTGCCCTTGGATTAATTGGATAACTGACTTTCACATCATTAATAGAGCATAGAAACGCATCTGGCTACAAATTAAATTCAACATAATTATAAAAAAAACCACTACATGGAGAGAGAGAAGGGCTGCAAGTTCATTCTAGTAAACAAAATATGCTTTAGAAGATGATTAGCTAATAATGGGTACTGATGATCAAGCCTACCTGACACAAAATCTCTCCTCCAAACACCGCTAGATTTATCTAAAGTAAAACACAAGAAGACGACAATGCATTAGCAGTGTTTCAATACATTAACCAGTAGCTTCTATGCAGTAGAACAGAACCAAACTTCAATAAGCAAATACACTAACCGGGAGAACTCTTGCAAGTGATGGTGCAGCTATCCCGACAAATCCCTCAGTTGGACCAGAATTTCGGAAAACTACGCTAGTGATAGTCTTGCCAAAGAGCCATTGCCACATGCCAACTTCATTCTCAGGTAGATAAACATTTTCCATTTCCACAGAGCCAGACATAAAGCACATTGCACCTGCAATACGATGAAGAATCATTCAGTCATTTGGGTGTATAGCACTTAGAAAGGTTCCGTGTGGAACTTGTGAACAACAGGTTCATTCAATAACATAATGAACGAAACAGCTGACCACTGCAAAAAGGAATTAAACAGCATACCAGGTCTTGCCAGAATCCTCTCTTGTGGCTTCAGCATTACCTGACATAAGAAACACAATGAGAAATAGCAGGTAGAAAAATTTAAAAATAAAAAGTCCTTTGAGATTTAACCTAAGAACAGCATAACTAATAGCATGACTTCAGGGGTAAGAATGATAATTACCTGAACAACCTGTGCCTCACCACCAATAATTTGAAAAGCTGTAACAGCATCATCAGGACTCTACACACATCAGTTCACATAATAACTTAGAAATCAAGAAAACGCCTATAGAAGTGATATATCAAAGGCATGAAGCTTGGGACGACATAAGAAAATTATTCATCAAGTATATTAAGGTTTACAAGTAAGTTCAAGTGTCAGCACTCTAGCCAACCAATAATACCATCATCACAGAGTCATACAGCCCATAGTTCAACAAATGCCTCTATGAATGAACTTTCTGGCAAATTACAACTCGACTAAGTATTCTTTGTAGTACCGATCACCCACCGCACAGGGCGCATGTTCTATCTATTTAGTGAGTTGATCACTTTGCTTTTATGACTGCCCAAGGTACCGAGGTCTCAATTCTCTTCAAAAAGCAGATAAATTCTCTAAAAACAGATCAAATGAAGAAAAACGCGAAATCCCGCCTCATAACCTTGCATCTCCGTCACTACACACAAGAAAGAATTCACTGACGCCAAATTTCCATCCGTATCAGTAAACAGCCATCAGGATCAAGCGATTGAGTGTATCTCCGAATAACTCAGGCAACGAAACAGTTAAAGCATAATTCCAGAAACTCTCCCCGGCTGATTCCCTGATTAAACCCTCGAGAAGCATTACTGAAATCTAACAGTTTACTCAGCGAATTCGAAGTACCTGATAAACGTAAGGCTGGAAAGGGATCGTGAAAAACGGTGCCGCCATGGACAGACCGCTGAAGGTAGCAACAACGTATCAGACGAGAGGAGCAGATCGGAGAACAGCCACTCTTCAATGTCTTCGTCGGAGATCAGAGTTTGAAGACTCCGTTAATCAAGAATCAAAGTCGAGCTAAATTTCGGATGATTGAATCCTCTGTCCAGCTCCAGACTATCCAGACCAGGAGGATCTGACCGGAAAAAAGTTAAATTACCTGGACATCCTTCATTAACAAGAGGGGGACTACAGCATAGATGAGTGGTATTTTCGTCCTTTCAGCGGCTGCTGCTCTATCGTGCTTAGCTGGCTCACCGTCTGCGTAGAAGGATCCTACGTGTTGCTCTCTGACTGGACTTTGAAGCAACCATCTACGTGTTCCAGTTCTAGCAATTTCTGTTCAAGGGCCGCAGGCCCGCCAGCCCAATACTGGCAAGATACAACGAGACATCCGGAAACATGTATATAAAAATTCATATTCTAATATTTTTGACTAATTTGGCAAAAAAAAATATATATATATTGCGGTTTCCTTTATTGAAATTAACTTTTTTTTGAGTTGTGTTCGTTTAAAAAAATTCAATTCTTGTAGGGAGGGCTCTTATACATTAAGGGCACGTTTGATTGCCGGTATTGCGATATTCTAATATCGGTATTAGCTAATACATGCTTAGCTAATGTAAACACTTAATTTTGGACTACGCGCGACACTCGTGGCATGTGGCGCACTAAATGAGGAAGTGTTCAAAATATGGCAAGTCGAGAAGCTTTCAAGAATGGCTCCTGTAAAATTTAGGATAGTTTATGTATTTATTGCATAAAAATATTTGTTGAATATTTAGTATTAATTTCTGAATATTTAGCATTTATTAGCAAAATAAATCAGCAATATATGTTGCTCAAATTAGACTAGACTTATGTAATATATATAGATTACTATATCTATATATCTAATAAGGGAACATGTGAGAGAGTGAAGCATTTTGGGTGTGCCACATCATCATTTTAAGTTATCCTAATCGTGACACGTCAGCAATGGTAGCAAATAATATGTTGACACATGTTCTAAGATATAATAAAATTAAGCAAAAATAATTAATTACAATCTCTAACTTTATTTCATGTTCGAGCTATGATAAAACTAAGCAAAAATAAATAATTACAATCTCTATCTTTATTTCATGTTCGGTTGTAGAGACTTTTCAAATATTTTTAATGGTATATGGAAATGTTTCTCCCTACACTAATTTCATTGGATGATGAACAAGTTTCTCATTCTATATAAATGCTTCTCTTGATTCACATTCAAGACCAAACCAAACAAATATCGACTACCCGGGACAGACAACCCTAAAAAAAGCATCACTCTATTCACATCCATAAGCATAGAGAAGACGATTCCATATATACAGCGGATCGGTCGACGGTCGGAACGGAAAGAAGAGATCTGTTAATCTCTAACTTGAATTACAGCGGTACCGATGAGATGTGAAGGAAAGCTAGGTATGGCGCCGATTTTGGTTTCGGATGCTCTGACGAAATTGGAGTGGGTGTCGACGAAGTTGGATCTCACATGGATCAAATCGGACCAGTTGGACGCGAGCCTTGATGGACAGAACAGATGAACAAGGATGGAATGTGAAGCGTCTTTGATTGCTCCGGAAAGAACGAAGGAGATAAGGATGGAGGTGGGAGTTTATTTATGATTGCGTATGGGGCTAGATAAATTATGGTTATAGTAGAATACGGTTATGGTTTTTTTTTTTTTTTACCAATCTATCTGGTTATGGTTTTGGGTATTGAGATTACAAAGATTCTTAGCCTATCATAGTCGATATTTTTTTTCAGTAATACGTAGCTTGACCGAATGACCGTTGATAATAAAATAGTAAGTATTAATAAAATTATAAGCTTTAAATTTTGATATATTAATGTAGATTATAATAATAGTTTTTTTTTTTTTTGCAATGGATTATTATTAATATTATTACTGTTATTATTATTAATACTACTGTTATTTTTGTGTGGGTCGTTAAAAAATGAGAGCGCATTTAACTTTTTTCGGTAGAAAGACCATTTCACTTTGTTTGGTTTTTAATGTTTAAGATATTAAGGTATTTTTTTCCAAAAATATTAAAGTATTTACTGCACGTAATCTCAATTTCTAAATTATTAAAACTTTAATATTTTTTTTTATTTTCCTTCCCTCAATCATGCAATTTATGTATTCAACAAATTTGATCTAATTTACGTATTTAATGAATACCGAGGGAAAAAAAAATACTAGAATCATTCATCTACGTTATCATAACCATTATTTCATTTAAAAAATAAAGACACACACTTTATTCAATTTGCATTAATTTTTTTTAAAGCACTAAACTATTAGGTTTAATAGAAAATGAATTATAAGCTGCCTTCAAATTGGTAAATAAATATATATTTTTTATAAATAATATATGTCCATCTGAAAACAAAAATTATATTATTGAATGCAACTAACTCAAAACATAATTTCAACATTTTACATTACACAAATAAACAAGTACTGTTTAACGGGTCATCCCGCGCGTAGCGCGGGGTCAGCCCCTAGTTGTAATGTAAAGGGGACGGACCGAAAAACAGAATCGACCAAAAAAGAGACAGATAGAAGGAGATTGAAAATAAAAATTCATGAATGTGGCTTCTGACTCTTGAGTATCGTTTGATAGCACCTCATCCTTGGTTATCATGTTCTTTCCACTACTTTTATAAATATATATCTATATAATATTATTTGTATTTTTCCTTTAGAAAAAACGTGAATGTAACCCAACCTGCTCTATTCCCATTCGCCATCGTCTAAACAGGGGCGACATCACCATCTTCATCATCAGCGAGCAGCCCGGCCACGGTCCAATCCTTCAACTTTTGCTCGATTCATCGTCGCTCGATTCGTCCGTCCATCCCTCCATCACCGCTAGCGACTCAGCTCTCCACAGCGACTCCGATCAACCATCTTCGACATCGAGCCCTCGTCGCTAACCAATTCCGCTCGTCCGCCCGGAGCTGTCCGTGTCTGTATCGATTCCTAATCTCTAATTGCTCGAAGTTGCTTGATTCACGCGACCCCACATGGCTCGTCTTCTCTATCTCGCCGGAGACCACCATCGCCACACCTCTCCTGCTCGTCTTGACCACCGCTTGTCCAGTCCTCAACACGCTCCACCGTTTCCCGAAGCTAACTTAGCCAATACCCGTTCCGATTCAGGCCGCTCCATTAAAGCCCGGCTTCCCAGACGCAGTCGTTCAACTCACCGGAATCCGTCCAAGTCACCGGTCACTGCCGTAGCTAGTTCCGCTGTCCAACTCGCCGGTTCAAAGTCGTTGTCGTTGCAAGGTCGCTGTCCACTTCGTTCCCGTTTCCAGCTTTGTTTCCTCGTGTTGGGTTAGTTTCTTCTGCACATATAATTATAATATAGTATATTAATATGTAGAGCTCAGTTTAGTTTTTTTTTCTTATTGGCAACACGTACAGTTAGTTTAGTTTAACGTTTTTTATTTATATATATATATATATATATATATATATATATATATATATATATATATATATATATTTGAAATAAGTATCATTCGAGTTTAGATTAAATAAACTAAATTATACCATGTTAATTTGTTCATGTTTAATAATGGTTAGCCGTTTTAGGTTATAGACTCAGTGGAAACTATATTGATGTTGTTTTACCGATAATAATTATTTAGTTTAGAAATATAAATTTTATATAATGTAAACACATGTACATGTTATATATATATTAATAAATTGGCAAATTTGTGAATTGAGTACCGAAAGGGCGTGATTAATTCCATGAGTTTTAATTCGTAACAGAACCCCCGAACTCGTATTTCTGATCGTAGACTGACTTAATACCTAGGTGTTTAATTAGTTATTCGCTTAGGTAATTTAGGATTCTAGTTAGCCTTAGAATTAACTAGTGGCGACTCTTTTCAAAATCCATGCGATTTCAAACGTAATTCGCCGTAGGTCAGATTTTAGGTCCGACAGCTAATACAATGTTTGATTGAGCCATGTATTAGGATATCCTATACAATGTTTTAAATGAACTTTGTATTAGGATATCCTAATACAATGACTAAAAGACCTAAATACCCTTACTTGCATTTTCAATGAAGATATATTTTACATATGATTAATTTAACAATGATAAAATTTAACAAAAAAAAGTAACTTCAATTATTTAAAATAATATTTTTCATAAAAAAAAAACAAATTTATGTATAAATAGTAAAAACTATTTTTGCTAATGTATAAATATGTATATATATAAAGAAAATAGTACAAAACAATTGAAAAAAGTGATTAGCCCGACCAGGCCCGTTCTAGCCGGGCCTAGCCCGAACTAAACAAAAGCAACATAAAGCAACCCGACCTGAACAGACCGAATTGCTCAGCCCGGCCCGAACCGCTCATCCCGACCCGAATTGACCTGCCCGGCCCGAACCACCCAGCCCGGCCCGAACTGACCAGCCCAGGCCGAACCGCCCACCCCGGCCCGAACCGCCCACCCCGGCCCAAACCGCCCAGCCCGGCCCAAACCGCCCAGCCCGACCCGAACATGACTCAGCCCGACTCGTGTCCGAAGTTTCGATGTAAACGGGGTCCGGCCCGAAGCTACGATGTAAATAGTGAGAGTTTGCCATATATTACAAGGGTAAATTGGTAATTAGGAGATTGGTATTAGCTAATGCTTTACTTTTAGATGGTATTAATTAATACCAAATTCCTTCTATAATTGAGTATTAGCTAATACCAAGTATTAGCTAATACCAATACCAAGTTGACACAAACACGGTATTAGCTAATACCGGTATTAGGATATCGCAATACCGGCAATCAAACGTGCCCTAAGAGAGCACAAAGAACTAGACACCAACATAATCAAAACTCTATGTAATGATATGTTAGGAATAAGACGTACGTCTTAACTATTTAGTCCATAAACTTAAACTTATAAGTGAATATTTTCGGTATACTCTTATCTGTACTTTAATACTCTCACTTAAACTAATTTTTGCGAAAATTGATTTACAACGGACTCCTTACTTGGTTCGTAACCCTGTTGAACTTTCTGACTAGTCATATTGGCCTTCCAGTGAGGTTTTTCATAATTTTTGTTTTTTTAAGATGTCACCACCGAGATTCGAACTATCGGCTCTGATACTACTTGTTAAGAATAAGACGTTGTAAACTGGATTTGATCACAAACTCTCAAGAACACTTGGTTACTACAGTAACTTATGCAGCAAGCAAATATACTTATTTTACAAGAAAACGAAGAACGAGAGCTATTTTAATGTAAATGACTGAATTGATTACATAAACTGAAAGATTACATCGGATTTCAACCACTTGTTCCTCACTCTTGCAGAAACTCAACTCAATCTCCTTGTCTCTGCATAAATCTCGAAGAAAATAGTACTTGACATCTTTGTGTTTGCTTTTGCCATGGAGAATTGGGTTCCTTAAGAGTTTGATGGTGGAGTTGTTGTCACACCTTACTTCAATACCATCTTCTTCTTCTGTAAGTGCTTACTCATTCTCTTTGAGCTCCTCATCTTCTACGATAAGCACATCCCTTTTAGGCTTCTCACTCTCTCATTCCCAGCTTCTTTCCTCAGCAAACTTCACATCCCTACTGATTACTATTTTCTTTTAACAGGGTTAAATAGCTTGTATGCGTTTGTACATCACTTAGGCCTAGGAATACACATTTTTCATCTAGTTTTTTTTTTTTTTTTTTTTCTATTTACAGATGGCACTTTTGCAAAAGCAACACATCCAAAAACTCTAAGATGACTTATTGAGGGTTTGGATCCAGTCCAACCTTCTTGAGGAGTGATATCTTTCATTGAAAATGTTGGGCACCTGTTTAGCACATGAAAGCTCCAGACAAAAATTATTTGGCACTCCTCTTGTGTTTAGGATGCTTTCACCATGTTCATCATGGTCTTGTTTTTCCTTTCCGCTACTATTTTGCTATGATGTGTAAGGAGCAGTCTTCTATTTTTCTATCCCATGTGCCTCCAGATATCTCATGAACTCGTATGAGCAGAACTCACGTCCTCTATTTGTTCTGAGGCACCTAATTTTATGTCCACTTACTTTATCAGCTGCAGCTTTAAACACTTTAAAGATACTGAAAGCCTCTAATTTCTCACTTAAAATTGAAACTCATGCTTTTCTTGTAAAATCATCTATAAATTAGATAAAGTATATTTTATCTCCATTAGATGCTAGTGTAATAGACCCACACAAGTCTGATTGAACCAGCTGCAGTTGTTTGGTGGCTCTCCAAGCTCTGTCTTTAGGAAATTTTTCCCGTTCATGCTTCCCAAACACGCAAACTTCACACAACTACTGTTGTATCTCAATTACAGGAAGACCTTCCACCATTTTCTTCTTACATAAGGTATTAAGTCCATTGAAATTCAAGTGACCATACCTCAGATGCCAGAGCCACGACTGTTGGCTACTATTTTCTTGAACTGCAAGACTTCTCTCCAAAGTCTCAAGTTTAAGATGGAATAATCTATTTTGATTCATTTGAATTACCAAAGTTGAACCATTCTTATGTTCATATATCTCACACTTCTCTTTCTCGAAGTGCACTGAGTAGCCCTTCTAGAGGAGCTGCCTTACACTGAGCATGTTAGTTTTAAGGTCATGCACAAACAATACATTATTAATGGTTTCAGTAAACCATTCAAGAATTTTAGCTTGATTTCTCCTATTCCCTTCACTTGTACTCATGAGTTGTCTCCAAAAGCTACTATTGACTTGTAGCTCTCATCCAGACTTGCAAAATCTTCATTGGATCCACTCATGTGGTTGTTGTAACCTGTATCTATGAACCAAACATTTGCAGATGATGATTCAAGATATCTTTGAGTATTCATGTATAACACCTCAATTTCTCTAACTTCTATGAAATTTGATCTCTCCTCCCTTTTTGGTAGCTTGACTGTACACTCAAACTTGTACTGTCTAAGTTTATGGCATCTATAACACTCAATGTCAACGTTCTTCTTTTTCTCTTTTTTTCTGAGAGCTACTGCTTCTTTTCTCTTAAGAACCTTCATCTTCATTGTCTCTACCTCTGTTATGACCTCCTCTCCCATAATTTCCTCCTTTTCCTCCTCTTCTCCCACACAATTGTCATCTGCCTCTATAGCTTGAGTTACTGAAATCACTCAAAGCTTCGAGAGCTTGTTCTTTTTCAGTTGAATTGCGATTCAACTTTTGTTCATGGACAATCAATGAGGTTTGCAACTCATCTAAGGTCAGTTTACTTATATATTTAGATTCCTCTATGGCACAGACTACATAGTCAAATTTTGCACTTAGTGTTCTCCACACATTTTCTACAATGGCAAGATCTCACCATAAAACCTCATTCTAGTGTAGACTTCTAACACTCTAGTACAATAGACTAATGCTTTCTCACCCTTTTACATTTGGAGCAGCTCAAATTCTCTTCTTAAGGCTTGTAGATGGGCTCTTCGCACACGCTCAGACCCAGTTCCCTTAGCCTTCATCGAGTCTCATATGTCCTTAGTAATATCTTTGCAAAGGCTACTGTCAAGGGTTCCCCAATCAATGGATTGAAAGAGGATATTCTTGGCATTCATGTCAGTCAACTTCCTCTCTTTGTATGTTGTTGCATCTCCAGTGTCTGGACCAATTCCATTTTCGATCACATCCCAGTACTCTCTTGCCCTCATCAGATTTTCCATCACCAAACTCCATCTATCGAAGTTACCTTCATATTTGGGTATTGCTAACCCTATGAAGATACTCTCAACCATGGATTTGAACGACTTTGGATCCTGAACTGTGGGCTCTGATATCACTTGTAACTAAGGACGATAGTTAGCGAATTTACGGGCCTTTATCCAATAGTGTCCCGAAAGATGTCTTATGTCCTAGCACATGAAGTCTAGCAAGTATTGCCTTTGCCCCATAGGATATGAAGTTAATAGCCTCAAAAGCATTATTGATTCCATATATTATGAGTGCGTCCCTGTTATTATTGCGGATAATTTTGTGCCTCCTTTGAGCCAAGTGTTTGATTGGAGTGTGCTTTCTCTCTCAGATATGATTTGTGCCACATGATATAGCATTCTATTCTATATGGTTTAACCGGTTGAGTAAGATTCAAGTCTCTCATGCAGAGTGAAATCTTAAACAACAAGTTTCCTTCACCAGGTATGTACATAAATTAGACATTTGATTGCATGCCCAATATATGATACCATACCACCGTAAATATATAGATAGCATTAATTAGGTAGGTGCTAATTAATGATTATTATTTTTCTCTATGCGTGTAGCTCGTCGAGTTATATTAATTATTGATACTTGAAGTTGTTGTAGCTTTGCTCATAAATGCAACTTAATTAGACAAGTTTATGTGACTAGTGGCACTTGCTATCCTTTTCTTCTGACATTAGGGTGCTTTGCACAATTAACTTTAATAGCAGCACTACTGGGCTACTGCCTACTGGTCTATCTATGACTGTTAGTTATAGTTGCCGTGTTCTGATATTTATCACTACATGTACTCCAAGTTAGATCCTCCATCCTCATTATGTAGGATCATCTTTCTTTGACCACGGTTAAGATTAATGGTCCAGGGTGGACTTTGCAGGAGCTTATATTTTTGCTACTTCGTGTAGTTGGGCAACGTATGATAGTGATTTTTTTTAGGTAAAGATGATTGTGATGTTGGGCCATTGTCGATCAATGAGGTAGAAAAAAACAAAGAAATAACTGGGATGGGGTTTTATTTTATTATTATTAAGAATTCGACTTTGAAAAATTGAAGCACGTGTTCTATTTAATCATAATTAGTTGTAGGGTCAGCAATTTCCATACCACGACAGGTACACACGAAAAAAAATGTGTATTCATTACAAGTATATAGCACAATACACGAAAACAATTAGTACAATATACTTTTTTTTTTTTTTGTCTTCGTGTTAACTCAACACGACATACACAATAAAGTTGTGCTAGTATGTTTAATTATTGAGTATTTTTTTTTCTTAACAAATCTTATTCAATATCTTTTAAAACACTAATTAGTAGTTTAATTTTTAGAATTTGTCTGACATATATTACAACATGTAAATATTGACATATTAATGTTGAAGTTCACCGTGAGTGGTGATAATATATCTCACACCGATGAGTTTGATGGAGTAAAGCAACAATATAAGCAAGTGAGTTACGTCCTTCTATTACCAATTGGTTTTAGGATGGAATCCACACTTGTGTAAATAATTGCTCACTCTTAGCCTGTTGAGTTTGGCTCGGTCCAATGTGAAATTTAACAATTAATTCACAATGTTTTGCTATATAAGAATTTTTTTTAAAGACTTCATAATCTCATATAAAGAATGTACAAATGAATAATTTAGCACAATGCGTACAAAAAAAATTGTGGTGTATTCATATTTGTAAAATATAGCACTATAAATTTACCTTACGTGTTCAATAAATTTAAATCGAGATAATTATTGACACACAAATCAGAAACAGTCTTAATTAATGTTTAAGCGCAAGAAAGCTACTAATTTCACCCGATGAGCAGCGACATATCTACTATCTAGATTCTAGATAGCCACCTAAAATCATTTAATTGTTGCACCTGCCGGCCAAAAAAAAAATCATTTACTAAACCAAAAACATAAGACTTTTTCTGTCTTTATTTGTAAAAAATATTTACTGCCACGTGACATTGTTTTTCATTAATAAAATAAAAATCACCCAGACGAAGAACTTTAAGAGGAAAAACAACATTCAATGAACATGGTATTGCATCAAATAAGATAGTAACATTTGCATGTTGATTTACATAGATTGTGAAACTTGTTATGTTTATTTTGACCGTGGAACATAAATATATATGTTGAACACACACAAGTACTATGAAGAGACTGTAGATAGTATCTTCTTCTTCTTTCATGATTATTGGCGTGGGGGTTCATCTTTTGTATCTAGTTGGACTTCATCGTCTAGTTTAAGGAAGTTATCGACCCAATCAAGACCTAAGGTCCCAGTGTCGGAGAAATCAAATATATCATCTAAGTTGAAATTACTATCTAAGCCCCCAATAACTCCTCCTCCTCCAAATTGATCATAATTCTCCCCCTCATCTTCTTGGACCACCACTTCTGGGGCCTTGCAGGATTGGAGTGATGTTGATGATGATGGCTGATCTGTAGCGGTACCCTTGTTGGATGATGGTGTTTCAACTTGATATTTTTTGTTTTGTAATATTAATTTCTTGCTCAAATAAGAATTCCAATAATTTTTAATTTCGTTATCGGTTCTTCCCGGAATTCTCCCCGCTATCAGTGACCACCTAAATAATAACAAAAAAGGAACCCCTATAATTCAAAACATCCTCGATCATACATACTAAGATGAGTAAGTAAAAAATGAGAAAATAATAATTATTATATTGTGAAGTGGTGAGTAGCTACCTGTTGCCGAGGAGGTTGTGAAGTCGGATAATCAAATCCTGCTCGTCATCAGAAATATTGCCTCTCTTGATGTTGGGTCTGAGGTAGTTCAACCACCTCAGTCTGCAACTCTTCCCACTTCTATTCACTCCTGCAATATACACACACACAAACATTCTTCAAATCTATCAATTATTCCATCTAATCCATTCAACACGATAAATATTAGGGAAACTAGCTACCTGACTTAGCAGCAATGGTCTTCCATTTCTTGGGGTTGGAATCATGAATGTCAATATAATGCGACAATTTGGCGTCTTCCTCTGCTGTCCATGCTCCCTTTTTATTAATTCTGCTGCAGGGTGCCATTTTCTTTTTCTACAATTAATGAGCTGAGAGAATAGAGAGGGGATATATATATATATATATATATACAAGGAAAGGAAGGACTGCTAAATGGAATGGCGTATTGTAATAATTAATTGTTTAATTAAGGATGCTAAGCAGTAGAGGAGTTATTTAGTTAGGTAGTTTCTACTTCATTAATGGAGGAAAGTGATTTGAGGTTTGAAGTGTCATTACAACTACAAACTACATCTACCCTTCCTCGCTCCCCAACTACCACTTCTACACTCCATCTTCCTCATCTCATCTTTATAATATAGTTAGTTAGTTAGTTGTCCAACACTCATATAATCACACGTCTTATTAACCATGCATAATTCTACAACTTTATGATCACTACTCTAAAACTTCTGGACCTCTATATAGTCTAATTAACTCACCACACGACACAACTAATAAATTTATGCTTCTAATATGCATTTAAAAAAAAACACTAAATAATCTGACACTACTTTAAAAAAAATCCAATATTACACTATTTTAATTGATATTATTTACACTAATATCATATAATTTTGAGGACTATATATACAAATTGATTTCATTAATTTATTACTATAATACTATTTTTTTAATTTTGAGTATCATAATATAAAACCTGTTACAAAAAATTCTACAGTTCTCGAATTTATAAACTTTATTTAAGTGAAATTAGATGTGCTCTAGTAATTCTACTTTATAATTAAATTAGTGTAACAAGCTTATGAAAAAAATGTATGTATTCTCGCTACTAAAACCTAAATTTTCATATAAGGAGAAGAACATTATAAACATACGAGTGAATGGCTATTTTTTTTAAAAAAAAATATATTTTTAAGGTGACATCTCGCGAGTATAGCTACTCGCACATAATATACACACTGAATAATTTTGAATTTTCTTTAGAGAAAGTTTGACCTTAGCAAATGGGAGACAGGTTAATAAATTTATTGCTATATTCACATTCACTTGTTTGTCAAGAGTTGTTGAGCTTGAGCATATACAGACATATAGAAGTTAAGTGAGTAAAGAAAACAAGGAGCGGCATATATAATAGCTGATTAATAGATTACTTTATTTTAATTATCACTATTGTTATTGTTATTAGTGTTAAAATATATTTTAATACAAGATGTTTGATTAAAATTGACATTTAGTATAACATTATTTTAGAATTTTAGTAATACGTTTGCAATCTATAGATTTTGTATGCATCTGTTACTTATATTTAAGTAGCATATGCAAATTAATACAACTTATCCTACATCTACATGCTACACTTTTTTTTTTCAATTTAGTTCCTCTAATATATCATTTTTTTTTTAATTAGTCATAATTTCTTCAACTCGAACCATTGACTCGATGGACTTAACCCTCCATCAAACATATTATGCAAAAAAAAAAAAAAACTTTTAACCCTTGTTATTATATTAGTCAATTAGATAGGGTCCCTGTTTGGATCATAGCCAAGACAAGTTTATCTTCTTTTTTTTCTTTTGGCCAACAACATATAGTAGACTTCGCTACCACATAATAAAAACTAAATTAGATTTATTTGTAATATATAAGGAAAATAATAAAACATTGAAATTTGAAAGTCTGAAAGTTAGATACCAACTGTCGGTTTAAACCTTATAATTTAGGTCTTGCTATTTATATAACTGTCAATAAACATAAATAGCACAAGTCAATTTTTGAAGCATAATAGAAACACATGTTCTAAAATTATAGAATCAGAACTGCCAGTGTTCTCCATCAACAAACCAGACAACCTGATGATATCATAATTAAAACATAAGTAAACAAAAACTTATAACAGGCAGCAAAAAAAAAAACATGGACATGCCTTAATATGTATACGGTTCTTAGTCAACTGATTTCTTTCTACTGCTAGAAACACAACTTCATCAAGTAACCTACATAGCCTTTCCACTAACCCCATAACCAGATTTCTATCGTATTAACAGAGGAGGCGATGATTCAGTTCAAACGGAGCTGTTTTACAGGGCTGCTGGAACAGGGCTGCCGCTCGAACTACCTGGGGAAACCTTATTTGCATGGAAAGCCGACTGTCTGGACGAACCATTAAAAAGCGTCAGAGACAAAGAAGGTTCTCCTAAGCTGAGGTTTGACATGCCCACCAATTCATCGACATTGATCGGGTTCTTGCAGTGAAGTGCTTGAGGCTTATGAACCTCATGCACTTCTTGGTTACTATTTCCGGGTCCCACCCACATGGGGAAGGCGATCGGGAAGTAAGCGGGGTATAGCATGGGGTAGTATGGTTGTGAGGTCTCAGGCATTGGAGGGGCAATGACATCTGCATTGTTTGTATTGGTCGACTCCATTGTTTCACATTCTTCTTCTTGAGGAGGTAATGAGCTGTTGTACTGTGTTTCCGAGTGTGATTCCTTAGGGGCGAAGAAATGATCATGTGGGTCATGTTCATGTAGGTCCATAGGTTCTTCACCTCCCTGCAGTGCAATGAAATCCATAAGGTTAAATGGTGGTTTTTTGGGAATGTAGTAGTTGATCCTGGAAATGATTAACGGATGAGATTCTGCCACATCATCAGTATTTTTGGGTGAATGCGGTGCCAGAATCTTATCCATTGATCATGTTCATGATAAATCTTGACTGTGGAATGGACTCGATCCATTTGAAACTAAAAGTTAAGGATCAAAATCATTTATTCTGGGGTGCAGTACCTAACATGTCTCCATGAGAGGAATTGGTACAAGATTTTGCTTTTCTTTTTTTTTTAACTTTTGGGTACCTAAACACTTGCATGTTGTTGCACCATCTTTTATATGTATGTATTAACCACCCTATTTTGGTTGTTGTTTGAATCTAGTTAACTAGATTAAAAGGGTAATAAATTGCAGTAATAAAAAAGTTAGTTAGTAGATTGCAATAATAAACAAAAATGGAATCTTTGATACATATATCAAGAAGAAGATGCAACAAGCATATGATAAGTACCTAGAAGTTAAAAAAAAAAAAAAAAACCTAAGCTGGATGCCTTAAGGCAACTAGATGCCCTTAGATTAGGGTAGTGAAACCTAGGATGTGTTTTATCTGCAATGGTCTGGGGTCTCTAATGAAAGAACATCATTATCCCATTTGGGTTTCAAACTTAATTAGTCATGAAACCAAATCATCTCTTTCCCTGAAACCAAACTGGGTGCCCTTGGATTAGGGTAGTGCCTCAACAAACCTAGGACATGTTTTTTTCTGCAATTGTCTCTAATGAAAAGAACGTCATGATCCCAACCAATACATTTTCTACGTTATATCTATATCTACACAGAAGAGCAATGACCCATGCTTTACATTTTTACTACTTGTATTTGTAACAAATCATGTATGGTATGATAATTCTGATACTAACCTCATCTGCTACAATGTCGAAAAGACTAGAACGTCTTTTTCTCCTCGACACATTAGACTGCCTTATGAAATATTTCTGAGCATGGCTTGCTACTTGAGTAGGAGTTCTAGAAGGAACATAACTCCGAGCAATTCCCCTCCAATCGCCTTTCCCGAGCTTCTGCAGACCTAGCAGAAACATCCTGTGTTCCTCTTCTGTCCACGGAGTACCTAAAAAAACACAAAAAATAATATATTACGACCTCAATGTCAATAAATTGGGACCAAATCCATGTTCTTTTACACAACCCACAAAAATCAAACAAAATAAAATTATGAATTGCAGCTCAAATCATCAATTACACAGAATCTAATACTATGCAACTACACAATGATAATAATCATTGATAGATGAATACTAAGAACTGCCTTGATTAACAACCAAAACTACCCAAAAACAGACAAGTCAGCACTGAGCAGAACACAATAGAGGGCCCAACAAAACTAAGTATTGTCAAATACCTAATCTGGTTCTCCAACACAACATGACACATTTAATTATACACCTCAACAACGTAGTCAATGATGAGCAACAAAAAGCAAGCAACATCCAATTGTGCACGGAAGCAATTAAAAATTACACCTTTAGCCAAAATCGAGCATAATCAAGCACAAAAGAAGTACCTTTCTTCCTCTCGCGAGAACTAGACGACGAGCCCGGCACGCAGTCCTCAGAAGCATACCCCTCGGCGGCGGCGGCGTGGTCCAGCGCCGGCTCGCCAGGAGAAGCCGAGCTGTTGAGCTGGAGGCTCGCGTAGTGGCTGAGGTTGCCCATACTGGCGCTTTTACGGATCGGGCCATCAGTCAATCGGACCCCGAACAGCTTGACGCCTCTATTGGGGCAGGTGCGGGAGTTGTGTCCGTTGTGGCTGCAGTGAGAGCAGCGCCTCGTCATGGTGGCCGGAAGGAACACCCTCGAATCTGTTGACGGATCAAAATTGGATCTGGGGATGCGAGAGTGAATGAAGGTGATTTAGGGCTGGTTTCTGGGGTTGTCTGATTTTATACGTCCTGCGCCTTTATTAAGCTTCCAAGGAGAGACGAATCAAATCAATATCCATTATCCTTATATAAGTGATAAGAGATTTGGTGCGAATAATTGGGGGATATATTTTCTTATTATTAAATTGGGTTACGATGTTAAATGTCGTCCTCGAATTTGCATGTAATAATTGTTTGATACTAAATAGACTCGCCAACTCATCACTAGTTGTATTTTCTTTTTGGTAATAATATTATCACTGCCTACTTGTATTTTTGTCTTGGTATACACGGCAATAAGATCTTACATAACAACTTACATTATAGACTTTTTATTATTTATTATATTATATATAATTTGTGGCCAAATTTTTTTTATTATTTATTTAGTAGAGACGATTACACCAGAAGTATATTCTAAGAGTGTTTGGATGAATGTAATGTGGGATGTAATTACATTCACATTACGTTGTTTGACCAAATGACGTAATGTGCAATGTAATGTAATGTCCATTGTAATCTGAGATTACGTCCAAATTTCATTCAACATATTGTGAAATTACATCCAAAAACGGATGTAATGTGATGTTACGTCTAACATTCGGAGTATATAATTTTATTATTGTTTATTAAATAGATAATATTTTGTATTATCTTTACAGTATATACTAATAATAATAATATTGTTATTATTATTAGTTTTTTTATTTTTTATATACTTCATAATTCATTATTATAATAAATAATAATGAATATGATGTTCGTATAAAATGAGTAAGTCTTTTCCGTTACTTTTTTATGAAAATTGTCTTATAAAACTATATATAATTTTAGTAGTTGTGCGCATTGAGTTGAAATATTTAGTATTTAGAATTCATAAATGACTATAGAATCAACCACACACATAATATTTAAGAATTTAGTTGTTGTCAAAATATATATTATTTTAAATCTTATCATATTAAGATATAATATAATCTTATATAGATTAATATAATAATAATAATGTCACATTACAACACATACCAAAACACTGTAATCTAATATTATATTCTACATTATAGCACAATCAAACACTGCAATCTAACATTACATTACGTAGCTCACATTCCTTGTAATCTCACATTTCAAGTAATTTTACATTACGTCCATCCAAACGCCCCCTAAGTGGCAAGGATTTCAGGTAGGAATGATAGACCGTATACGTAGGTGTATGTTATTACTCATATTATCATATAGATAATTTTATTGTGTAAACTAAGTCAAATATATGAATAAAGTGACAAAGTCAAGACCCTTTAAAATGGGGTAGGCATTGCCAATTTTTTTTTTTTTACTGAAGATTTAACATAGTTTCTTATAAAAAAATATGTAAAACAGATACGAGAACGTTCCGCTGCGTTAAAAATATACAACTGTGTTTGAAAAATATGTTTTTTAAAATTATTTTGTTTTAAAATATAAATGTTTCAAAACTTAATAATTGGTACTTTCTTCAATTATCTATACAAAATTTTGTTAAATACATTTCAAATATACAAATTTAAAATATTAATTTTCAAAATATCACAACTAAACAATAATTGCGTATACAAATGTTACAATTGAGTCAAACCAGACATGTAACGATTCGAGATCAGTTGAGTCTTAATCGAGTTAGGGACATGTATAAGTTATTGGGTCTTGATTTTAATATTTAGAAAATTATCCGGCGAAATTGTAAATTTAAATTGAATTTGACAATAATTTTGGACGGGAAATTGAAAAAAAAAAAATACCATTAATTTTTAAACATGTATACATTTTAAAACATAATGGTACAAAAAAACTATCTTTTTCAAACATATTGTAAGGAGAAATTATTTTGTGTGACGGTTATACCACGTCACTAATGCCACGTGGAGTGACAAACTAATAAAAGCGTGACATTTGGAAAAAAAAATTCCACATCAGCAAACTTTTAATTAATGAAAATTATTTCTTAATATACTATTTATCACGTGCAATTTTTTAGTTAAAAAAATAAATACAAATTATTGTTGCAATTTTTTCTCGTATTTTTTTTCTTCAAGAAAAGGTTTTTTAGAGTTTAGATTTTGAGTATTTTTATAGTTTAGTTATTTTTAGAACTATAGTAATTAATGGTTAGGAAGTTTTAGTTTTTTTTTTTCCCTAAAACCTTATTAGATTGGGTGAACATTTTAGCTATGTGAACCTTATAGGGCTAAAATTGGACGAACCGTTAGGCTGGGTGAACGGCTAAAACTGAGTTCACCCAACCATTTTAGCTCACTAAGGTTTACTCGGCCAAAATGTACGTCCAATTTAGCCCTCTAGGGTTCACCCAACGTCCAATTTAGTCATTTAGGGTTTATACAGTCAAATTGTTCACTCAATCTATTAGTGTTTTAAGGGGAAAAAAAAAAAACTATTCAATATGATTTGTTAGTAATTAATGGAAATTTTTTAAACACCTAGTTTTTTTTCTAAATTGGAAGCTCAAGTAACATTAATGAAGACTAAACACGTTGTAGGAGAGAAAACACCGTAATAAATAAATATAATATTTTTTTTTGCCAATATCTATCTATCTATCTATCTATATATAATATAATTGGATGCATTTTGGGTATTAATGACTAAGCTTCTAATTTTTTGCCAACTAGGCTATTGGGTTTTTAATTGGCTCGTGTAGTCTACACGCTCCTCTATTTTTTCTGTTTATGCTCAGGCTAAGAGACTGTCATGCTCCTGTTCTCGGCTTCTTCTTCTTCAACACTAGACAATTTTGTTTCTCCTTAACGCTCAATCAGTTTCGTTTTGATTGTTCTTACTGAAAGCTGGTGTTTCATCATTCGCGGTTTGCCTTCCATCATTCGAGGCTTGCCATCCATCAATGCTATTGTCGGTTTCAATTTCCAACTGAGTGTCGGATCCGAAGATCCACTCCGCCGGTTACAATTCCATCTTTCTGCCATCTATATACCGGTTACAAATTTGATTGATTGAATATCTTTTCCTCCTAACTGGGATACACATTTGGTAATTACCTAGAATTGTAACGCAATCAAAATAATATTTGTAACTCAATGAAAATTAATGCTCCATTTCCCATACTTCTACGCGCTATTTCCCTACCTTTCTACTTCTTTATTTTAGTAATCGGATGGCTCTGAGGCTGGATAGAGATGGAGCCGATGAGATCCATTTTCTAGAGGACGATGAGGGATTCACGATTGTGGGAGTAGGAGTTAGGGGAGGAGAAAGTATTTGGCGAGAAGCAATGAATCAATCGCACTTGATTGATATTTGATAGTGATTGAATCAAAACCATCAACCAGTTTAATGAGGAGATTCTTTGATGTTGCGAGATTTAAAGAGTCCACGAAGTTCTACTTATGTGAGTGCGGTCTCTTTCGCACTTGAGTTTTGTTTCTTTATGATATTTGGATTTTATCTTTGACAGATTGTACTAAAATTAGAATTATTAACTAAATGTGTTATTTGACCTTTATGATGAAACTATACTAAAGAAGAACACGTTTTGTCAAGTAGATATTATGATTATTCAATTCGGCAATTGTTTCAGATAGTTTATGACTGCCTCCTATAATTCTACTCTTGCAGTGTTGCCTTCACTATCAGAGTGTCTGTGAAATCGTCAGTAGTATTTATTGAGTCCAAGTAGTACTGAACTTGGTGATTCCTTGATTTGCATGCCAACTATTCAATGGATTGTCCAAATGAATATGTCTAACTATTCTAATTATGCACCATATTTGGCTTTTGGTAGTCCTGTAGCAGCGATAAAGGAGAATTCGGTTGGTGAGCAAATTTTCGTCGAGGCGGAGCATGAGGTGGGTGAGTTGGTTTGACCTTCTTTGTCATTGGGTTTTATTTTCTTTCTTATTATATCTGGATGTGATCTACAAACTAAGGTGAATTACAATATTTTGTTGTGTTCATGAATTCATGTTTCTTTATGTAAAGTTTAGACGAATGATTTGACAGATTATACTAAAGTTAGAGTTGTTGACTAAATTTGTTATTTAATCTTTATGAAACTCAATTGCATATAAATTGCTTTCACTTTCATATTTTGCTTAGATGTTTGACATATATGATTATGTGAGGTGTTCAACTCAATCGTATATGAATTCATGAAAATCATGGGTCAAAAGTCCATTGAACTAAAGAAAATAGAGCATCTATTTGAATTCCGTCTTTAATAGGTAACTGGATTACTATAAGTGGTGAATTTCTCAGTGTTTTGTGTGTACCACCCTAAGAAACATTATTGTTACCGATTATTGATTTTTTTGGTGACCTCTCTTAATTTTTAAAGATTATTGAGTTTTGCATCCTTTCTATGTGTATCTCATATTCTGAGGTCTATATACTACACTTGTGCTTTTGCTGATTAGAACTAAACAAATGCTTTCCATGTGAAATGATAACAGCTTATCAGTAGGCATGTTTCTCCAGTCTTTGATCTTGGTATAGCTAATGTTGCATTTTGGAGGTTTCATTTTGGATTTTTAGGTAGGCATCGGAAGTAGTTCAACTTGATGGCATAAGGATTCTTAACTGGTTGAGAGGATACATTTCAGCTGAGGTTTTTAAGTTAAAAGTGGCTATATAATAGATATAAATTTCAAGATATTTTTTGTTATTATTTTCTTTCAATCACCTTTTGTTCAATTTCATCAGGATATCATATGGCCAATGGCTGAATCTCTGTTCTTCCGCAGACGATTCTTCTACTGTTCTGTTTAAGGATAAATTATCAAAATGGCCAATACACTGTCCTTAGATGAAATCTCATATGCTCTTCAGGACCTCAGTTAATGTTTGAACCTCCAAACACACCAGATATCACCTTCCCCTAGCTTTCAGCTCATTTTCATACGAGGAGCTAGCAAAAGCTACACAAATAATTTATCCAATTCAAACCTTCGCGGTCAAGGACAATAACTTATTTTCAAGGAGTCCTTCAAATGGTAAAGTGACTGCAGTAACACAATTAAAAGTTGAAAGTGGAACTTCTTGCCTTTTGAGAGTGATCCGAATGTTGACGAGCCATGAACAAGGAAAAAAAGCTTGAGTTTATATGGATATATATATATATATATATACTAGAGTGAAAAATTGGATAGAATATATGTTGACTATGATAATATGAAGGCATTGGCCAATGTGTCTACAATGTATGTTATGTGACTTTATTGCTAGGAAATTTTAGTTCAAATATTTTTTTTTTTCCGCGGGGTGGTTTTAGGGCCCTCATCAGGAGAGCAGCACCCGTAGCATGCTTACTCCACACCTAGACTAATTTCAATTCACATCGGGTCAAATTTTCTTAGCTACTTATCTTCATGTTTTAACATGTACTGTTTTCGATAATGTCAACAAAATAACAATAATATAATATTATTTAATTTTAAATCTTATACCCTCTCACAGTGACTAAATCAAGAAAAAATAAATTAGAATATATAAATTAAAAATTTACAAAACATCTACATAATAATACATAGGGCAACATAAACAACTATTTGAGATAATATTGAACCCCGCGCAATGCGCGGGGTAAATACCTAGTATATTATATAATTTAGGTACCTTAGGCTCTAATATTTTGCCATATCAGCAATTTGTATTCTAATTGGGTCGTAATCTTCACGCTCCAATTCTGATCTCTTCAACCACTTGCTTCAAATTAATTTTTGTAACTGCTGACTTGAATTCGCTTCAATTTTCTATAACTGCTTCCTTCAATTCGATATTTATTTCTCCTGTGGCCTTTCGCTATTTGATTGGCGCTGTTTCAGATAAAATCAGATCGTCCATTCGCCTTTCATTCTCTGGATCTTCCGTTTCCCGCCTGCTATGGACTCCACAGCTCGGCGAAGTGGCAGATGCCCCTTTTAAGATCTCCACAAAGTGATCATCGACAAAATCATCGTTGGCGCCAACGTTGGGGAGCGGGTAAGGATCTCTTTTTTTGCTAACAAGAACGGGTAAGGATCTCACTTCTTCATCTCTGTAGATCTATTATAATTGTTCAATTTAGTACTGAGCACGCTATTCTGAGACCTATGATTATTTTCTAGAAATGATCATTTTCATTATTTACAATCTGTTCTGAATTTACTGTATTTGGATGTAAAATTGTCAAATTCCTTTTATCTAATCGTAATGATTTCTGTGAAGAAATGGTGCAAATTATGTGGTTTGCCTATTTTTAATTGCAAAAAAAAAGTTCAGAAGTGAAAAACTTGGAGGTGGATTTGAAAATAAAGTGGCGAGGGTTTTAGGGACAACCTTTGTTAACTAAGTGTCTGAAGTATCAACCATGTCGAAAATCACGCTTAATTAGCCAAGGAATACCCAATGTTAGTATACATCTATATCATCAAGTTTATGCTCGGTTACTCATTATCTGCAAAAAAAAAAAAAAAAATTCTTCAGCCCTTGAATGAAAAAGTGGTATTTCCCTCAGTAATTTCTTAAAACATCGTTGATTCATTATAGGTTTAAAGCAAGATTTTATATTAGAATTTAGTCAAGAGATGAAGTTGATATTTGTAAAGCTACTACTGGGTCTTAAACATGAAATTTTATATGAATTTGCAGGGAGATTGTTGCTTACAATACATTAATTTAGGTAACTTATTCTAAGCTACTACTGGGTCTTAACTGACTCATACATAGCTATTCTCTGTAATTCTAATGCTATTTATTGTGCAATTTCATCAATCATCGCCACAGGGACAGAGCTCAAAGGCTACAAAAGATGAATTCTTAGAGAATAATAAAGCTCATGGACGACATGTACGGTATCTCATAAAATGCAAAATGATCATTTTTCCACAAATTTGCTGCAATTGGGTTGATTGCAGATCTAATTTGTAGTTTTGTATTAAAAAAGGGTTAAGAACATAATAGGGGCCTGAATGTTTGCCCATGTAGGGGTCTGAATTGAAAAAACGTATTATTTAGGGCCTGAATTTTGAGTTTTATGTATAAGTTAGGTCTCCGTCTATTTTTTCTGTTAAAAGTGACGGAAAGTGGTCACATGCTTGGCATGTGACCAAAAATAATTTGAAAACCCGAAAATGCCCTTTGACCAAAATGTGTCTCTCATATGTTTGACCTAAAATGACGAAAATACCCTTTAAGCCACCACAGCTCCGGCGACCACCACCACCCCGACTCCGGCGACCACCACAGGCCTCCGGCGACCACCACCGACCTCCGGCGACCACCACCGACCTCCGGCGACGACCGAAAAGCTCCGATCGGAGCCTCCGAGCTCCGATCGGAGCTTTTTTGGTTTCGCTCGGAGGCCGGTGGCGGTCACCGGAGGCCGGTGGCAGTCGCCGGAGGCGGTGGCGGTCGCCGGAGCCGGGTGGTGGTTGCCGGCGGTGGCCGGAGCGTGGTGGCCTTATGGGCATAATTAGTGTGTAGGGGTATTTTATACGTTTCACATTTTATTAATTAGATATATAAATTGTATAATAATTACAAAATGGTATTTTTGTCTTTTCACGTGGTTCTGTTAGATTTAACAGAAAATTTGGACGGAGACTTGAAAAAACACAAAACTCAAAATTCAGGCCCTTAATAATACGTTTTTTTTCAATTCAGACCCCTTTTGGCAACATGGGCAAACATTCAGGCCCCTATTGTGTTCATAGCCCATTAAAAAATGATGGGTTACTTTTAAAGTACATGATGTGCAAGAGACAACGAAGAAGAGTTGTACTTTTATTGGTGTAGTTGCAAATATAATACCTTTTATGAATCCAGTACCATCTTCCGTACCAATTTGTGGTCATAGTCGCCGCTATAATGTAATTTTGGTAAATCTTGCTTTTGATCGACTTTTTCAATTGGCTGGCACAACTAAATCGGTTTCAGTTGCAGATCGACGTTTTCAATTAGGTGTAACTACTCATCAGTGTTTCCAATTAATGAGCGTAACTGCAACGTCTTCTGAACCTTTTTTTTTTGCCACTCATCGTCTTCTGAATTTCAATCGTCAGTTTGCCCCAATTTCATTTTCAGTTGACGGACATTACTGAAAATCTGACCCAATTTCAGGTATGTTCTTTCTTGCCTTATATTCTATGTAATCAGCTGTATAGATAGTCTGCTTCTATTTGATGCAGATCGACATTTCAATTGGCGGGCACAGTTGAATTGGTTTGTAGATGGGTGTAACAGATGATAGTCGTTTTTCATTGACGGGTGTAACTGAATTTGCTAAGTGTCAATGTATTTACGTATCTGTTGGAGCCCATATGGTGTGTGTACATGATTATGAGTAATTCAAATAATCCTGCAAAATATTATCTCATTGAGAGAGGTATGCCAATTTTTTTCATCCATCATGTGGTCGCCCCGTGCTTGCAGGTCGTCCGCTTAGCTCACTTGGCCGTCGTCAGTTGACCGATCGTCGTCCCCCTGGTTGCTGTCGCAATCAGAAGCCCTGACATTGTCGTATCTCCACTGCAGAATCCCGATTAACAGCATGGTGGACTCCTTCAATGCCTCAGTTGCCGCTGGAACCCTTAAACAACACCATCCGTGTTTGTGATCAAGGTGCTGGATTGGTAATTTTTTCAATAACTTAAAAGTTTCTGATTCCTGTTTATGGGAATTGAGTTTCTTCTTTTGTTTTTATTTTGTAAACAGGGAAGTCCTGGTGACCCGACAAAACAAGAAGGCCCATATCTTATATTCCGAGTTCTTTATATGACATAACAAGAACTCCCTCAGCATTTCCCATAAATATGCAAAGAGAAGGCCTTCAATTCCACTACACATTCACTTTCTTTCTAAGTTATCTAACAATCAGTCCATATAGTCCCCTCTCGATGGGCATGGTTGCGGGGACATTGAGCTGGAACGATGAATTATGGCCATCAATGTGGTTCCATGACAGCATCTTCCTTGCTTCTTTAATGGATGCTCTTGCAGCACAACTCACTGATGATACCCTAAATAATGTTGCCTCGAATATTTTGTAATGGCATTTATGAATTGGGTAATTCATATGTTAATAGAAATACATTTTTATTCATAATAGTTGTTCAGTTTCAGTTACTTCTCTTAATTTCGTAAATTTAATTCTTCCACATGCTTTAGGGGAAAAAATGGTTTATATCTCAGCGACAAATCATATTTATTTCATAATTACTTTATTTTATAATAAATTAATTTTTTTGGCCATATTATAATAAATTAATTAAAAAAAATCTGAAGTCATTATGTAGAAAGACTATAATACAATATGTATTAAATGGGTGGTTTTTTTTTTTCATTTCTGTTAGACTATATTATCAGGCGGCCAAGCAATTTAATTATGGGACATATTTGAAATTAAACTACCACTACAAATTATTTGATTTGTAGTATCTACTATCATTTTATTATTTATTTATACTCCTAGATTATATATTATTATACAACTCAATTCAATATTATATTTGCTAAGCTCTTTTTATTTTAAACAAAAAAGTGTATTTTCTTAACTCCGAGTTTCGAGTTTAACCTAACCTATAGTTGAACAAATCATTTTTTCAAGTTTCTATGCGAGCTAAATTTATTAACACTGTATGATATTTCGTGCAATTTGATATTTATCGTAATGAGATTACAAAAATTCACTGTTTTAGGGTTTTAAGGTATAACACCAACATTTCATCCAATAATATTGTTAGATTTAAATTGTATTGCCTTTAATAATGTCAACAAAATAACATAATAATAAATATAATATCATTTCATATATAAATAATTAAATATGTATAATCTAATCAATAAAAAAATAGAATATATAAATTAAAGACAACACACACAAAATAATATGAAATATTACCAAAACATTATCCACCTAATAATACATACTATTAACCCAACTAACATGATAATTTCAAACCCCGCGCAATGCGCGGGGTAAATACCTAGTATTTATATAATATATTAACTCAGATGACATCACTCCTAAAACTTCCACAAATGTGTCATGTCATCACTAAGCAATATGATTGATTTATGATTATATGTAACGGTCCACATATATATATATATATATTATATTTATATAATATACTAACTTAGACGTAACGGTTCTTATTTTTTTTTCTTTCAATCAATACTTTAGACAAAAATGTATATCCAATAGGATGATAAAAAGTTGTTCAATTCTCATACATTTAATGTTTATGATATTTTTCCAACAAATGTGCACATTTGGTTAGACATATAAGTATATAACTATTTTAGATACATTCTTTTTTTTGTAAAACAAATAAAAATACATAATATATACTAATATGTAACATAATCACAAAAAATAATCTACAAAATATAAAAGCCCGCGCGGTGCGCGAAGGAAATATCTAGTAAATAAATATAATTCAAAACTGAAGAAGGTAGCTAATGAGTCATCATTCCTTTTTTCTTTTTTAAGAGTCATTCATTCCCATATAAGGGAGATCAAAGAGTCCGCAATTCCAGATTCTTGAAAGGTGGACTTGTTACCGTAATCCAGATGCTTGGATACACCCGGAATAGCCAAAACCAACTGGAACCCTTTCAATCCTCCTCCTCCTCCTTCAACTTGAAGCTTCGCATTGCAGAATGACCACAACATCTGCACCGGATCGCTTCGTCGGAAATTCCGTTGAAACCTTCGTCCATCGGGTAGTCTAACACCGACCCGACACACTCGACCCGGATCCGCATTTGGTTCTTCTGGAAGCGCCATCAACTTGGCTTCCCTCTCATCTTCGTTTCTCACTTCATCCATCGGCGCGTGTCTTTCCTCTTCTACTGCCTTCGACAGACGGCGACGTTTCTTTGACAGAGCCGCATGGTGGTCGGCTGGAGTCGAATCTGTAAACTGCACAAGATCCTCCAGCAACCTCTCTGGTTCCACCATTCCCTGCCAAGACTTCATCATTTGACCGGTGAGAGGATCGATGACGAGAACGGCGGGAAGCGAGTCCACTCGGTAGTACGTTTTGACCTTTTTGCCCTCGGTGGTATGATCGTACTTTTGCGAGAAGACGAAACAACTATGGATGACCTGATCAACAACCTGGTGGGACCAGGTGTGGCGATTGAGCATATGGGAAGTGAAGTCGGTCGCCGACTGCAGATTCACCATCAGCCACTTATCGTTTGCCAATGCGGCCTCCTTGGCCTTCTCGAACGATCCATGGAACATAAGATCGAGAGGAGGACGAGACAGATCATCGTCTTCTGATTTCCAGAGGTTTTGATCATCGTAGGAATCGGAGAACGTGTCTGGTTCGCCGTAGAGAGTGTCTCTTCTGACCGGCAAGGGTGGGCGGGCTTCGGGGATGTTGTTGGCAGCGTAGAAGAGTTGGATTGCATCGTCGAGTCTCCAATCTGTTGATTCCAGGTACTGTCGGGCGGTGTCAGGGGTATGGTCGCCGCCGACGGTACCGAGAAAGGACGTGATCATCGCTGCTTCGAGGTCAATGAAAGACGAACGTGCTCTCTTCATCTTTTTCTCCTCTAATAATTCTTGCTAAATCTCCTTACGTAGTGTTCTTAAGCAAACACACAGTGCTTAATAAGGGTCGTAATGAAGGGAAAGGAGATTTATAGGAGTAAACCCTTACTGATATATATAGCTATCCATTATTCTTGCCAGCATATAAAGATTTATATATATATATATATATAACTATCCATTTATATATCGCTATAAATGGATATATATTGCCAATATATATATATATATATATATATATATATATATATATATATATACATGATGTATGTATATATCAAACCGTTGTTGTCGATCCTATTTTTATACCAACTCTCAGAATTCAGTCTTTAAAAAAAAAAAATAAGTGCTGCATAAAAATATTATTATATTTTTAAATTACGATACTTAAAATTGAAAAATATTTATCAAATATAAATAAATATTTATATATAAAAAATATAATACATAGTATATTTGTTTGGCCATATAATATTATAGTATATAAAAAATTAAAATTAGAGTATTTGTTTGCCGTAGCAAATTTTTTAATGGGTTTGTGGCCTTTCTTGTGTCTAATCTTACCTCCTAAAAAGTAATAATAAACAATGGCAAAAAAAAAGTAATAAACTGAATTACAACCCAAATCACAGCACTTAATTTTAAATAATAATATCTTCAAACTATGTAAGCTGAAAGATAAACAAACAGATGTAGGGAATGATAGATATTCCAGCCCAAAAAATGTCGAGATGTTCTGAATAAGAGTGGTTACATAATTAACCTAAAACTTACTCAAATTTACAACGTCTGCTATGGTAAAACATATTAGGATGTTTTGGAATCGAGGAGGTCAGAATTTCTATCACCTCTCATAGATATATATGAATATAACAGTTTAGCAATTACTATTTACTTAAAAACCTTGACTAAAAAACAAAAAAGACTTATATAAATAAAATAAATAAAAAAATAACAACAATAAAAAAATAATACCTAAACTAACATCAAACACAAGACGGCCCTGCGTGAGAAAATTACCTACTGTGCCAAGTAGGTGGGCCCAACTTGAGCTTTACTGTGAATTTGATAGTTTTGAATTATTTTATTATTATTAAACAAAAGTAATCATTCAAATGTATTAAGTAACGTAGACAAAAAATAATAATTAACGTAGACATTCATGATTTTTTATGGTCAGAAGTAGATATTCATGTGATTTATGTGAATGATGTATTCGACTATATATATAAGCCTAACATGCTTGCTGGTCGATTACCAAAAGAGAGCATGCTGGTTAGTCTAACTAATATTCCCAGCAGACCGGCCCAATTATCTGGCCCTTTCTGCATCCGACAAACTTCCACTACTGTTCCTTAACGAACTGGATCTATCACGTACATCGTTTAACCCAATGAAGCCGGTACATAAGCCCAATAATGTTTACAAAATAGAGGGCCTTTTGTCGCACAAGGCCCAATGGAATCCTTTTTTTGATGTTTTGGATTTAAAATTTCGTTCGAATTTTGAGAATATATAAAAATATTTATAGTCAACAACACTCTGTTACTTATAAATTTTACCGGTGCGAGCAGATACTATATTATTAGACTCTGAGACTTATGACAAACCATGTAAAAAAGTGTTAACTATAAAAAAAAATACCTAAAAGAGATTAAGTGTGTACGGAAAGCTCATTCACAAGTTCAAGCTTATGTGATGATTGGTTAAGGCGTACGTCTTATTCCCTAACAATTGGTATCATAGCCGAGGGTTCGATTCTCGGGAGCAGCGTTAAAAAATGAAAAAAAAAAAAAAAAAAAAAAGAAGTGAAAGGAATAGAAGTGGATACCTACCGTAAAAAAAGGCCAGTGTGGGCCGAGTTGAGGTCATGGGTACGGCCAAAGTGGCCAAGTTGATGTCATGGGCACGAACCTAGAGAGAGGTCCGTTGTAAACTATTGTTTGCAAACACGGTTTAATGGAGGGTGTTGAACCTCCTCGAGGGCTGATGTGGCCAAGTAAAAGCCCACGTTATGGACCAGGCAGGGAATGAGTCTGGTCTAAAAACCCATGTTACAGAATAAGTGATGAGTTCGATGTATAAACTGTTATTCGCAAAAACATCAGTTTAACGGAGGGTATGTTAGGTATAAAAATAATACCTAAAAGAAATTAAGTGTATACCGAAAACATCCACTCACAAGTTTGAGTTTATGGGCTTATGAATTAAGGCGTACATTTTATTCCTTAAAAAAAAAAACATTAAAAATATGTCGCAAGTGATTTGTAGTCTCAATAGGTGAGGAGAGTTCTAAAATTATGAGAGCAAAGTAAAAATGCTCAAACTAATCAATAATTAACTGAATTTTTTTGGTGCAAACAATTAAGTAATTTTGAATTAATAAATAAACCGTCGTATGTATATGACATTAGTTAACGAGAAGTTATTAAAGTATTGTGTACGTTAGGTGTGAGCAAAACGTTCTTAAAGTCCACTGAGATCGGTTCAGGACCGAACCGGAAACTTTAGAAATATTCGAGTCCAGAATTAGTAGTCCTCCATTTTCAGTCCTTAATGGTATTGGTCCTAATCAGTCGGAGACTGTTTGGACCGTGGGGTCCATAGATCGTTGTCCAGGATCAATGGTCCTCCTTTTCGGTCCTTAACGGTCTTGGTTATAATTTCGGCCTGAGACCGTGAAATCCTGGACCGAAACAAATAAAAAATAAAAAATCTGAAAATTATCAAAAAAAAAAAAATTTGTTTTTTACAAGTAGTTATTTATAAAGAAAAATATTGATTTTTTTATTATAAAATATTGCATTGTACGAAATTTTTCGATTGTATTACATTTAACATTATTATATGGCGTGAATATTTAAAACTACGAAGAAATTAATCTGTTACAGATAAATTTTTAACTTTTGATATCTGCAATGAATTTTAAAAAATTAAGACCGCTATAGCAAAATTGAATAAAACTTAATTAAAGACTTCTTAATTAAGAAAAAATTGTATAAAGGACCGGTTTTGCTCACCCTTAGTTGGTTTTTTTTTTTTTTCTTATTTGCAATATAATAAGTATAAAAGTAAATTTTTGTTAAGAAATTTTTTTTGTTAAAAAATGAAACAAAATACATAAAATAATTTATGAGATAATTATATATTATTATTTTAAAATATAAATTCAAATATTTCTTAAAAAAATTGTAATAAATTATTTTTAAAAAATAATATTGGATTGAACCTAATAGTCCTAAGAATATTGAATAGAAACTAGGATTGTTTCAAAAAGTCCTATACCAACCCAGACCATAAAAGGTGTATGTCTATTTAAAATGGACCTTAACAGAGATTAATAAGTCATGGTCCAGACTCCGGGACCGGTCCATATAGTCAGCCTTACCTATTTGCATATTTTTGCATGACATACTTTAAAGATTGGTGTAATCAATGCATTTCCCACGCCCTTTATTTAACTTTACAGCCAAAAGGGCAAAAAGACTTGCTACACTAAAATAAAACTAGTTGACCACATTTGATTATTCTTGGTCATGCGGGAAGATATGCTTTTCGCCACAAAGCTGGCGAGATCTCCCACTTTATGTGTGTATATACTATATATTATATATATAAGCAACACCTATGCGCTAAGCCTACTATCATTTAGTTCGATTTTACATATAATTCATTAATATGTTATCATTTAGTTTGATTTTACATATTAATTTTAGGTTCTTTTATATAAATAAATGAAAAAAAATATTATAATAGTTTTTATATTTCTTAATAGTGAGGCTCGGTTATTTTTTAAAATACATTCATTAAATACAATGAATGCAGTATGCTATCATATAATTACTAAATTACATATTTTATTTTTTAATTTAAAAATAATTCATTATTCCATAGTTAATGTGTAGCTTATTGTATGTGTTGGATGATTTAATAAGAAAATATATTTAAGAAATATAGTTAAATAAAAATATTAAATATTATGGAAATAACGAGTATTAATTTTAAGTATTACTTAAAGGGTACATTAATGTTATATCATGTACTTAAGGGCGCACATTCGTATCATATACTTCTTCAAACATCTTCATATTTTACTTTTTTGCATCATAATTTTTTTAATATTGCTATTTAATTAAATAAATAAGTTTACATGATTTTGAAAAAATAATTAGAATTAGATTTTTATGTTTACAACACAAATAATAATGTAAAAAGTATTTGATTTTCGTTTTTTAAATGTTCATCTTTTGTATATGCTCTTATCTGTCAATTTGTCTCATTTTTAACTGCATATTTTTCTTATTTATAACTTCGCTCACACTTTCTTTTTTAGAATTCATCATTTTATTCTTACAATTGCACATTATGGGTATTATATACCTTTGTTTAAAATTGTGAACCACCTTCCACAATAATCCACATGATCACCGAGACTAGCTACATCAATAAAGGAATGGGATGAATCAATCATGGCACATATATATTCCAACTCATGTCAAGTTGTTTGGTTCCATGACTTAAGATTCTACACTATGATTCTCTTCTTTTAATGTTCCAGAGCAATGATTTCAAACCTACAATTCCACCATATATTGCACTTCATGTTCTAAACTAATTATTATCGCAATAATGCCGGGAACTATATTATTTAATTAATCGACACATCACGTGGGGAGTATATTCCCGACCTATGGGTTCTAATGAAAATAATAGTATTTACTCGGTTAAGATAATAATATTGTTAGCTTCAAACTATGCGGGTGATGGTCAGAATATCACTAATCTCGTTACCATATTATATTTTTTTCCACTCAACTGTAATCATTGCGGTTATCGTTCTTCGTACAATAATCACAACTATAGTTTTTACTACGATCAATCCATTTAACCATAAATATTCAAACTAATAAAATACTATTATTTACAAGAGATCCAAATTAAACATACATTCACTGTTTAATACACGAAATCCAAATTAAACACAATTTCATTGTTTCACTTAATTAAACAACACTTCTTCACTCACCCATCACTTGCGATCTTCAGCAGGGCAGCGAGGCTTGTCGGAGCAGAAGCCAATGCATGATCCGTTGACTGTTGACCTAGGGCTATAGCGCAACGCAACTAATTGCAAATGATGTGAATTGGGACTGGGAGATTTACAATACTAGGTATTTTAGATTGAAATATAATGAATGGTGGTGGGATCAAAGTTTCTTAGTCCTAACTTTCGGGAATGGATTTCAGGATATCGCCTTGGAGAACTCTCTTAGGTGTCTATTTCGACCTCATAGGGTACTCAGTTTCCTTTGTAGAGTTTTGGAGGCGTCAACTTGAAAAGGGGGTGGGGATTTGCCCTTGTTTCCACTCCGAAACTTAATTCAGTAAAGGAATATGAGAATAATACTGGAAAGTATATGTGAATAATGAAAATACTCAAGGGTATTTATAGGGGAAGTTAACCGACTTTGTATGGCGGTTACCCTTTAAGAAAGGTTTCTCTCCGGAGTCGGCACAAGTAGGTGCAAGTAGGTTGCTACCTCACCATTCCTTAAGAATGAAGTTTTCTTCATGGCGGTAGAAGCAGGTTACAAGCAGGTCGCCACCTCACCATTCATTTGAGGGAAGATTCTTTAGAGAGGCGGTGGCAAGCAGGTCGCCACCTGGACTCATTCCTTAAGCAGGAAGGGTTTTTTTTTTTTTTTTTTTATAAGATTTGGCTGACAACTCGACTCAGGTCTTAAGAGGGGGAGTCTTTATCGAAGCTTGTCGCCATCCTTCAAATATCGTCTGGGTTTGTCGACATCCTTAAAAGCGGGTGTCGACTATTTGTCTTCATTTCATCGTTCTGGATATAAGTAGTCGTCGATTCATATTTTGGAGTCTTGACTTTGAAGGTCCCGACTAGTAATTTGCCGAATTCGTATTATCTTGAATCGTAGCCCAACAAATGGACTACATATTTAGGATGAAAAATCAGTGGTCAAGATTGAATGGACGATTTAGGCCGAATGAACGGTGAAAAGTGAGAATAAGAATTATCAGACTGGATTAATACTTATAGTATAATAATATATACATATAAATATTAGTTATATATATATAGCAGTGATTGTTATAATCACGATTATGGACTTAATATCATAAATCTTAACCATAACAATTATGAGTACAAAATTCATCACCATAATCGCACCACACCATAATAATGCGATTGACCATTCTGGTAAATAGTACGAAAAATCATAGTTATTTGATTTTTAGCGCACCATGCCGGTCCGGCCTTACTTTAAACACACATAATTGTACCAATTTTGTTATTAGTATGAGCTAGTATTCATTATATGTTATATTTTAAATCAGTTTTTAGATCCTTGAAAATAATACGAGTGTATATGTTCAACTTTACATTTACAGCAATTCATTTTTATCGGCTCATCAAATTTTAGTATAATGTATCGTTTTTATTATTATTTAAAATCAATTAATAATTTGCTAGTGTTTTTTTTTTGGTCAATAATTTGTTAGTTGAATTTTAGAGTTTTGATTGATTTACTAACTCAACTTTCTGAACAAATATTTGTAGTTGAACATATACAAAGTTATATTAATCTAGCTTTGGCTAATTTGTTACAAAGTATATATTGATAAAAACTCACATTATCGTATTTGTCTTGCTCTGTTCTTTACTCCTAGACTTTGGAAGAATCAACAAATTACTTAATGAATTCTAATAACACGTATGTAAATATTGGACATAACCCTAATTATTATTACAGTACGTCAATTTATTTTATTATTATATTTGAAAAGGAAAAAAGAATTTCATAGTAATTGGATATAAAAAACGCACGCGCGGCCCAACATGATGGATTAACGAGAAAAACTGATACCAGACAACCCTGCCCAACGATTGTGCCGGTTTGGTCGAACTAACGAAAGGAAACGAGTGGTACACAACACGAGTTAATTCACAAATTAGGTTACTTCACCAAACTAATTCTCAAACTTGGCTCTTTTAGAAACTAATTTTTAAAATAAGTCTTTTCATTTTATTAGTAATGTATATTATTTAATTTGAATCATAAAGTTTACAATATGTTACAAATGAACCTTAATAAAAAATATAATTAAAAAAATTGAAATTTAAGAAGAATAAATGTATGAAAAATTAAAAATATAAATAAAAATTAATTAATCAAATGTTGAAAATTCACCTTAAAAAATAATCAAACAAAACAACTTTTGTAGATTTTAATTCTAAAAAAATATGTGAAATTAAAAGAAAAAATTTAAAAATAAATAAATTTTGAAACAAATATATAATGATATACAAATTATATTCATTAAGAGTATGACAAAAAAAAAAAAAAACTAACTAGCTAAAATTCATTCTTAAATTTATTCTTTTGATTTTTTAAATTTAAATTAGTTTATCCGTTATTATTTTTTTCATTTGCTAATTTAACATATTTTATTTAGGGTTTATATTTTTATACTTACAAAAATCATGAGTATTTAGTTTCTTTACGTTTTCTATTACAGTTTTTTTTTTTTTTTTTTTTTTTTTTTTTTTTTAATTTATAAATTTGGCACATTCTATTTTTAGAATTTTTTCACAATTACTAATTACTAATTTATTATTTTTATGTTTATAACTTTTACATATAATTATCTTAATTTTCAATTTTTTTTTCTTGTATTATAATTAGGTTTAGGATCAATTTTAATAAAACATAAACTTTGGGTGTAATATATAAAAATATAAATGACTAAATAAAAAAAAAACCTATTTTGGGAATTTGTTTCTGAAGAAGCCTAGTTTGGGAATAAGTTTGGCTATGAAGCCTATTTTGGGCATTCACTCTACACAACACATGGACACCAACTAAGCTAAGCCTCTATTCTCACATGGGGTTCAGGGTTGGGTCCCGACAAGCGCCTATTAGCCCACGAGCTCAGCTGGTAGCTCGAACCTTCCTAGCCCCTAGGAACTTGCTTCCCTTCCCACATGCTTATTCTCACCTCCCTCTTAATAAATTGATGGTGTTGAAGTTTACTATTTTTAGAAACTTCAGACAATTAAGCCTGTTAAGATTTTCCGAACCGGCCGGTCTAACTACAACAACTCTATTTTGCGGTTCAGTGGTGGTCCAATTCCGGTTCAATCCTGCAATCATCCAACTGGGGAATGCAAAACTCGAGCCTCCGGATTTGCTGCCGATTTCTTCCGATTTTGTTGTTAATCGTTGTAGCAAAGTAGTGGGTTAGTAGTGCATCATGTTTTGCAATAATTTCTATTAGTTTACGTTTTGAATTTCTACTATTTAATTCATGTAATTTTGGTTTCTTAACTATCAAGTAATAGAGTTTCTTTCTAGTTCATCTGAGCATTCTTACATTTCAATTCGTTATTTTCACTTTGTTTTTTTTATCAATCCCACATACAAAAGACTTAGTTGATTTAGGAGAGTAAATTCTAAATCCCAACAAGTGGTATCATAGTCCAATGTTAGAAGATAAACGTAAATTCTTCCGCAATCCTGAAAGAGATGAATGAAGGCAGCAGCAGCAGCAGCTTCGTGGAACTGATGATTCCCATCTATGAAGGTGATTACGGTTATTGGAGCACCATAATGGAGAATCTCTTACGGGCTAAAGAGTATTGGGAGGTGATTGAAGAAGGATTTGGAAGTTTAGATGATGAAAAATATAAAAGGAAGAAGTTGCTTGATCTTATAGCAAAAAACGTGTTGTTTCAAGCAATTGACAAGGCCACTCTCTCAACAATTGTTTGCAAAGACACTGCAAAGGACATCTGGGAGTCCTTGAAGAAGAAATGAGCAGGGTCAGAAAGGATAAAGAGAGCTCAGCTGTAGGCTCTAAGACGTGAGTTTAAACTGCTACAAATGAGAGAAGGAGAAAAGGTTATTGATTATTTATAAAGGATCATGAAGATATGCAGTAAAATAAGGATCACATGAGAGACTCTGAGTGATAAACAGATAGTGGAGAAGATTTTAAGGTCATTGACTCACAAACTTAACTTTGTGATTGTTACCATAGAAGAATCCAAGGATATTGACTATTTGTCCTTAGATGAGTTGCAAAGCTCTCTAGTTCTTCACGAGCAAAAGCTAAATAGAATCTCAGACACTGAAGAACATGCCTTGTTACAGAAAACTCATTTTATAATAGAGGAAGAGGTTCTTTCAGAGGAAGAGGAAAGAAGGGACCTTGGAGAGGACACTACAAGGGCAGGAGTGAAGAAGAAGAAGAAGAAGAAGAAGAAGAAGAAGAAGAAGAAGAAGAAGAAGAAGAAGAAGAAGAAAAGCCTCAAGTAAGAGAGAACTTCCACTCAAAATAGAGGGGGAGAGGTCATCTGGTTAGAGAAAGAGGCAGATCAGGAGGCGAGTCTCAAGTGGAATGCTACAGATGCCACGGACTTGGCCACTTCAAGTCAGAATGCTATGCAAGATTGCCCGAGGAGAAGCAACAACTGAAATCCAAATTTTCAAATTCTGAGGGACAAGAGGTGCTTCTGATGGCTATCAATGATGGAGAAGGCACTCAGCAAAGTAAGAATGTATGGTACCTTGACTCAGGATGTACAAACCACATGACCGGAAGGAAAGAGGCAATCTCATCCATTGATGAGCATTACAAATAAAAAATAGTGTTTGGCAACAACTCAAGTGTTCCTGTTGAAGGCAAAGGTAGTGTCAAGTTCAAAAAGCAGTGAGGATTTGGCAGAGGTAATACATGATGTTCTTTATGTGCCTCAGTTAGCTACAAACTTATTAGTTATTGGGCAGCTGCAAGAGTATGGATACTCAATGGTTATTGATGATGGACACTTTGACATTTACAATGAAAACACACTTGTGTTTTCTCCTCAAAGATGACTTCAGAGAGATTATACTCTGTTGAACTCAACTATGAGCATGAATGCAATGCTACCAAAGAAGGAACATATGAGACTCAGGATGATGAATCTTGGTTGTGGCAAATGAGGATGAGACATCTCAGTTTCAAAGGGCTGAGTACCTTAAGCAAGCATCAGATGGTTCGAGGACTGCCAAAAATTGAAGTAAAGTCTGAATTATGTGAAGCATGTGTGTTAGGAAAGCAAACAAATGATTCATTCCCTAATGAGGCAACTTGGAGATCAACTGAACCTTTGCAATTAGTTCGCACTGACATCTGTGGACCTATCTCACCAATGACCAATGGTGGCAAGAGGTACTTCATCATTTTTATAGATAATTTCTCAAGTAAAGCTTGGGTATATGTGTTAGCTGAGAAGTCAGAAGCATTAGAAGCATTTAGGATCTTCAAGGAAGAAGTTGAGAATCAATCTGGAAGAAAGATACTTGCTCTCAGGTCAGACAGAGGATGAGAATACCGCTGAACTGAATTTGAGGTATTCTGCAAGCACAAATGAATCAAAAGGCGGAAGACAGCACCTCAGTCACCAGAAAAAATGGGGTAGCTGATATGAAGAATAGGACAATGATCAACATGGTGAGATGTATCATGAAATCAAGAAATGTTCCTAAAGCCTTTTGGGGAGAAGCAGTAGTGTGGACTTTCTTTGTGCTTAACAGATGCCCTACTCGAGCTTTGTATGGTTTTACACCACAGGAGACATGGTCAGGGATCAAACCCTCAGTGGAAAGCTTTAGAGTCTTTAGGTGTATTGCATATGCACTCATTACCTCTCACGAGAAGAAACTTGAAGATAGAGGACAAAAGTGCATCTTCCTTGAAATCAGTGAGGAGTCCAAAGGCTATAAGCTGTACAATCCAATTACTGAGAAGATCGTAATCAGTAGGAATGTGGTGTTTGATGAACTTTCATCATGGAAATGGGGAGATACAAGGAGTGACTGGAAGCTCATCATTCCAGATTTTTAAGAAGAGATGCCTAAAAAAGAAAGGAATGAAGCTCAATGATCAGTTAACTCAGGTGGTGCTAATTCAGGAGAACAAGAGGCTTAGACTCCTGTAGATTCAGAATGATCAACAAATCAAGGTGATGATGCTTACTTGAGGGACCCTCAACTCAGACTTCCAGAATGTAGCAGGCAAGTACAAATGCAACTTGATTCAGGAGCATCATGCATGAGAAGAGATGATTCAAAAGGCCAACATGGCTCGAAGATTATGAGGTAATTGGTGTTCAAATTCATAGAAATGAACATAAGCACATTACATATTATTGCCTTTTTTCTGATTGTGATCCCCTAGATTTCGAAACTGCAAATGAAAGCCTAAAATGGAGAAAGACTATGAAAACTGAGATAAAGTGTATTGAGAAAAATAAGACTTGGGAATTAGTCAGTTTACCCAAGGGTCATACAACTATAAGTGTCAAGTGGGTCTTTAAGACAAAACTAAATGAGAAATGGGAAATAGAATAACAGAATGCTAGATTGGTAGCTAAGGGGTACAAGCAATATTATGAGATAGATTACACTGAAGTTTTTGCACATGTGGCAATGTTAGATACAATCAGGACTGTTATTGCCTTCTTAGCTCAAAATAGGTGGACATTGTTTCAGTTAGATGTAAAGTCAAACTTTCTACATGAAAATTTAGATGAAGTGGTCAATGTAGATCAACTACCTGGTTTTGAAGTCAAGAGAAAGGAGAATCATGTTTACAAGCTTAGAAGGCACTCTATGTTTTGAAACAAGCACCTAGGGCTTGGTATAGCAGGTTAGAAAGCAATCTCCCGCAACAAAGCTTTGAAAAATGCTCATATGAACACACACTTTTCATCAAAACTGAGTCAAATGGAAATCTTTTAATAGTTTGTGTCTATGTAGATGATTTAATCTATACATGCAACTCAGTTAGCATGTGTGAGGAGTTCAAAACCCAAATGACACTTGAATTTGAGATGTCAGACCTAGGCAAGCTGCACTATTTTCTGTAGGCCTGTAAATTTTACCCGTGACCCGTAAATGACCCGTAAATGACCCGGCCACGGGTCGGGTCCGGGTTCACCTATACATACTAACGGGTCATTTACGGGTTGACCCGTAAATGACCCGTTAAAATCAGGCCGGGTACGGATTTAGTGTTCGGACCCGTGACCCGGCCCGTGACCCGTTATACTCACCTAACCTGCTACTGCGAAGTGCTAACCAGCTGTCTCTCTTCTCAATTACAAAGTAAAGAACAGAGGAGCAAGAGACTCAGTCTATCTCTGTTGTCTGTAACCTAAGGAGCCGCCAGCGCCAACTCCAAGTGAGTCTCCCCTCCGGCCTCCCTCTTCGACCTCCTTTCCGTCGTCTCGTCGCTCGTGTTGCGTCGTCGCGTCGCCGCCCTCTCGCTCACGAGTCACGGATCTCTCGCTCTCTCTCCGTCCTCGCTAACGGTGTCGGCTGCGGCCTGTGGCTGTCCTCCTCTCATTCCGGCGACAAGTAATCGTTGTCCTCCCCATCTGGCATTTTCATGGACATACATCTGAGTCTGGGTAGTGCTACATCTGAATGAACTGGAGAGAGCCGCTGACGTTGGGGTTGCCGGAGATAAGAACAACCGCTTTGAGAGTAGCCATGGAATTGGAGCTGATTGATTTCATCATTCTTTTCTTATCCGATCCACCACTCTTCTTTCCATCATCATCCATTTCAGAACTTTCTGATCAGTGGGTGCCACTGGTATTTTGTAATGGGCTTCTAAGATTGTTGTTGTAGTTACTATACGGTTTGCTCCTTTCCCTTGATAGATGTTCTTCGTTGAAATTTCCATTTTGGGATTTTGTCAGATTCTTCAAAAAAATGGGGTTTTCTTTCTGAATCTTGAATATTAGTTTTTTATGTATTGGTTTTGGTACTAAATTTCAAAAACTAGATGAAGGCTGAGTGTATTTGATGAATGTGGAGACCTTTTAGAAATGACTCCGTTCTCGTGATGAACATCATAGCCTAAATAATTAGCAGAGTGACGGGTCACGGGTCAGACCCGGGTCAACCCGTGACCCGGGATCCTGGGTACGGGTTTGCGACCCTGACCCGTGGTGACCCCCGGGTCAATCACGGGTCGGGTGGTTGGTGACCCGCGGGTCGCGGGTCGCGGGTTGACCCGTTTTGACAGGCCTAATTTTCTGGGATTAGAAGTCAAGCAAAGTGATGAAAGAATTTCAATCAGTCAGAAAAAGTATATTGGTGAGCTACTAACCAAGTTTCAAATGGAGAAATGTAATCCAGTCAGTACACCTTTTGAGCTTGGAAATAAGCTTACAATAGCAGGGTCAGATCCACAGATCATCAAAACTCTCTATAGACAAATGATTGGATCTTTGATGTATCTAACTGCAACTAGGCTTGACATCCAATATGTTGTGAGTCTATTGAGTCGTTTTATGTAAAACCCTACTGAAATGCATCTACTAGAAGTGAAAAAAGTCTTGAGATATTTTCAAGGAACAAGAGACTTAGGGATCAAATACAAGAAGGTCAGAAGTACAAGTCTTATTTCTTACACTGATGGAGATTTTGCAGGATCGATTGATGATGGAAAAAGCACAACAGGCTTCACTTTTATGATGAGTGGAGCTGCCATCTGCTGGAGTTCTAAGAAGCAACCTATTGTCACTTTGTCTAGTACAGTAGTTGAGTTTGTGGCAGCTTCCATGTGTGGTTGTCATGCTGTTTGGATGAGAAGAATCCCGCATTTTCTGAAGCAAGAACAAGGAGAGCCTACTTTGCTTTTCTGCGATAATAACTCAGCAATTAAACTCTCCAAAATTCCAGTGTTGTATGGTCGAAGCAAACATATCAATGTGAAGATGTTTTTTCTTTGGGACTTGGTGAATGAAGGTGTAATCCAGGTTGAGTACTGCAGTACTAAGGAGCAACTTGCTGACATTTTCACCAAAGGATTAAACATGAGCTCATTTGAGGAGTTAAGATAAAAAATAGGAGTCCTCCAACTGAATTGAAGCACTCAAGTTCAGTTTAGGGGAGACTGTTGAAGTTTACTATTTTTGGAAACTTCAGACAGTTAAGTCTGTTAAGATTGTCCGAACTGGCCGGTCTAACTACAAAAACTCTCTTCTGCGGTTCAGTGGTGGTCCAATTCCGGTTCAATCCTGCAATCATCCAACTGAAGAACGCAAAAATCGAGCCTCCGGATTTGCTGCTGATTTCTTCCGATTTTGTTGCTAATCGTTGTAGCAAAGTAGTGGGTAGTAGTGCAACATGTTTTGCGATAATTTCTATTAGTTTCCGTTGTGAATTTCTACTATTTAAGTCGTGTAATTTTGGTTTCTTAATTATAAAGTAAAAGAGTTTCTTTCCGGTTCATCTGAGCATTCTTACGTTTCAATTCGTTATTTTCACTTTATTTTTTATCAATCCCACATACAAAAGACTTAGTTGAATTAGGAGGGTGAATTCTAAATTCCAAAAGACGGTTATACAATATTATTACACATAATAGTTACAAAGAGTGAGTATACTAATACTGGATTTTCCCCCCAAAAGAACCTATTGTGTAACCTAATAACAACTAAAATTGATTTTTTTAACCAAATGCACTATTTCATACGTGCCACCATCGTAATTTTTTTTTTTTTTAAATTGCATCTGCTTTTAAAGTTTTACATATGTTATAATTAAGTCCACCCTAGTAATAAAAAAATTAAAAGTATGGTGCTTTTGGAGCATGGTAGAAAAATCTGTTGTAGTAGAACCAAAAATTACTCCACTACAACCCCGTAGTGTAAGAAGAAAGAAAAATATTATTAATATGGTTTTTTTTAAGGTTTATGAAGTTCTTATACTTAAAAAAAAAAATTGGGTTTAGCCAACGGTAAAGTTAGGTGTGCCATAGAAGGTAAATGAAGTAGGTAGTTTTATTCTAAAAATTTATTGAATTGAGTGAAGCATATGACCGAATGAACTCTAAATGGAAAATGTGTTTAGATAGTTTTATTCTAAAAATCTATTGAATTTGACGAACGATATGGTTGGATGAACTCTAAAGGGAAAATTGGTTTATTCTAAAACTCTATTGTGTGGGGTGAAAAATATGGCCAGCTGAATCCTACTGAGAAAAAAAAAACTACATAAATTCATTTGCCTTTTAGGGTTCACTCGGTCATGTAATTCACCCAATTGAATATATTTTTAGAATAAAACTATCTAAAATTGTTTACATTCTATAATTCATCTAACCATACCGATTGTCAAACCAATAAATTTTAGGAAAAAAATATACCTATACTATAATAAAAAAATTCTTAAAAAATTAATTTTTTAATTCATTATGAGCGGTATTGGAATAATTTTTTATGTTCCTCTACAGGTACGTAGTGGATTTAAAAAATGCCTTCAGCTGTTGACACTAGCAGAATAATGTATTTTAGTAAAAAACGCATAAATATAATAAAACCATTTCTTTTATTAATTACATATTAGATTTCTTTCAGAATTTTTTTTTTTGAATACGTAGATGTTAGAAGTAGTTTTTTGAAAATCGGATCGGCACTTGAACTGGAAGATTAGCCGGTTTACAGTCCGATCGGTCCAACACGGTCTAACCTTCTTTAGACCGCGGTTCGATGAAAACAACATAAAATTGAAAATAGCACACATTTAATAAGTTATACTGGGATTAAGTACCTTTTCATACCACTTATTTGCAGAGAATCCACTTTTAGTACCACTTCTTTTTTTGTATATTTTTTGTACCATTTCTTTCCAATTTGTATCATTTTGATACCTCCTAAGTTTCCGTCTAAAACACATGTTAGTTGGTCACGTGCACAACACGTGACCCTTTTTACTTTTATATTTCGAAAAATTGAAACTTGAAGAGACGAGATTGCCCTTGCGTGCTAAAGCTTCTAAAACTATGAAGTTGGCTTCAGAACTCCAAACGTCACTATGTCCCTTCACAGAGACACTCCAAACGCTGAAGTTGGCGTGATAATTCTCCCTCTGCGACGTTCCGCCGGTGGATCCACCCTTCCTTCTCGTCTTTAGGGTTGTCGTCCATACCCTAGTTCGTTTAATCGACGTGGTCCGCTGGTTCTGTCGCCGTTCCTCAAAGTGGAGGTGAATTTTGGCCCTACGAATGAGATCGCCTAGAGGATCTTCTGTCAAAGCTTCAAACGTCAGCTCGAGTGAGTTTCGTAGTGACATATGTGTCTGTGCTTCATCATTAGGTCTAAAACTAGGGTTTTTTTTATAGGGAAATTGCATGTTATGTCTGATTAAGAGAGATTAGGGGTTGTAGTGGTCTTTTGTGGAACATTATACATAGTATAATGTCTGTTTGATGTTTGGATTCTGGATTGTACACATACATTGTTGTTGTTCTATTGATGAACTGTGTTTATGTTTGTTTCTGATATGTCTGTTCCTAATGTTATGTTATTTTCTTTGTGCCAGTCGGGTTGTCGAAGGATGAACTGACTTATACAGTTTATGTTTGGTCTAATGGTTCCTGGGTTTCACCTGATGGGAACATTGTGTTCAATTGAGATGTTCAGACATTGAGGTGGTTTAAAGTAAGTGAGTTAGATTTTGATACACTGGTGACGTTGGTGATGGCCTACTGTGACCTGATAATTCCCACAATTTGGTATCTCCCACCAAAAAGAAGTGTCATCAAGGACATCGTGTTGCTGAAAGATGATGCTTACATGACAAGGATGTATATGAGGCAGGGTCACATAGTGGATCTTACACTGTATGCTATGCCATCATTTGATGCACTTATTTGGTATAAGAGTCCATTTATGGAGCAAATTAGATTGATTGGTGTTGGGGATCAGTTTACTGAACCAAGAAGAAAGCAAACACGCGTTGTTATTGGGACACCAAGAGGTGAAAACATGGGTAAGAAACCACCAGTTATTGAAAAATGTAAAGAGAAGATGTTTCCTGAATACGAGCCAGTTGATGATTTCTTCGACATCAACGACTTGAGAGATTATGACTTATCAAGTGATGATGAACCATGGATGCCAACATCTGATGAACCTGATGATGATAGCTCTGAGTTTGAGGAATCTTATGATGACTTTGACTTGGCACCCAAGTTAGCCAAGTATGATAATTCACTAGTTGTTAGAAATAATGTCAAAAACCTACAAAGAAGAAGCATGAAAAGAAGAAGCGGGAAGATGTGGGTATTCAGACTGATGGGGATGCAACTGATGTACCTGGGTTTGGCAAGTCTAATTATGGGGCTGAAATTCATCTGAATGATGCAGAGATATTTGTTGATTCAGCAGGTTTTGGTGTTGAAATGTCTGATTCAATTACAGATACAATCACCACTCCTACTAGGCTGCATGATTTGAGGGATGATGCAACTAGTAAAGAACCTGGTAGGTGGTACAAGAGTCATATGGGAGGTGATTTTGAGTTGGAACTTGGAATGAAGTTTCATAATGCAGATGCATTCAGAAAGGCTATTGTTGGGTTATGATTAACACTCGATATTAAGCATAAGAGTCGAGTACGTTTAAATGGCAGGAAAAGAAGAGTCTTCGACCTTTCTGACTCGTCTTAACGAGGTAGGGATAAAAGGTCGACGACAACTTATGAAAAAGTCGACTTCCAAAGTACGACTGCCCGCCACTAGGAGAAACCTTCCTTCGAAGGTAAAGACAGGTGGCGACCTGCTTGTCACTATCATCAGAGGAAACCTTCCTCCGGAAGTAAACATAAAGCGGCGACCTGATCTTAACTACCACCAGAGGAAACCTCCCTACAAAGGTAACTACAGGTGGCGACCTACTTAGAGAAAGCTTCCTCAGTAAGAAACACTTAGCTGGAGACCTACTTGTCACCAGCTGACTGCTCACCTTCTCACTCAGCCAATCACGGAAGAGGAACCACCGCCCCTCAGCTACCAATCAGGGCATAGCAGCCGCCTTATAGAAAGTCGGTAATCTGTCCCTATAAATAGGGACTGTTTTTTACTCATTGAAACATTCAGGCAGTTCTAAATACGTTCATATATTATTACTCTCAAATCCATTACTGACTTAAGCTTCGAAGTGGAATCAGGGGCCATCCCCACCCCTTTCTCAGGTTCTCGCCCCACATAACCTCTTAGAGGAAAACTTAGCGTTCGTGAGAGCTAAGTCCGAGGCGATACTTAGAAGTTCATTCCCCAAAGTTCAAGGCCACGTCATTTTGATCCCAACATTTGACGCCGTCTTTGGGAAACGGAGATCAAAAGGTCATGGCACCACCAAGAAATCGAACAAGACAAAGTCAAGCACGGATAGCCGACGGTATATTCCAAGGACCAAACGAGACCTTGGAAGATTACTTTAGGCGATTCCAAGGAGGATATACGGGGGGCGAGCTCTCATAGAGTGAAATCATCCGGGCATTCTTCAGGGGGTTAGGATCCCAGTCTCGATCCTTAACCCTCACTCAAGCCATAACCCTGGTAAGGAGCCTGGAATGATTAATACAACTTGCTAACCATCATGTGGACACAGAGCGAGCACAAAAAGGGAGATGGATGGTGGAGGGTATATTCCAAGGGCCGGACGAAACCCTGGAAAATTACTCTAGGCGATTCCAAGAAGGTTATACCGGAGGCGAACTCATGGAGGGAGAGGCCATTCGAATGTTCTTTAGAGGATTGGGAGTTCAATCTCGACCTCTGGCCCTCACTCAACACATGGAGCCAGTAAGAAGTATGGAGGAACTAGAAGAGCGAGTAAACTTCTACATAGAAGTAGAGCAAGCTCAGAGGAATCGTCGCCTTCAACAAAGGCATCCACAGAGTAGGGGCGAAAGCTCATCTCAACGGGAGATTTTGTCCAGAGAATTCCGGCGAACTCAGCAAAGGTTAGAGAGATTTCATTTAAATGAGGAAAAACGATATTCTACTCCCTGTTGTGAGCACTACCGGCAAGATGGGCATAACATGGAGGATTGCCTCCTCGAAAGAAGAGAATTAGAATTCATGAGAAGGGAGATCCAACGCCACCATCGACGTCGCTCTCACGAGTCAAGGAGATGGAGAACGCCCCCGTGGAATGATATCAACATCCTAGCTGGAGGATTCGCAGCGGGAGGAGAAGTAAGCTCGGCCAGGGACCAGTACGCTACCCGCTGCACTCCAATAAGCCCCTTGAAAAGGCCGAGAGAATTGGAACCAGTGGCGATTACCTTCTCAATGGAGGATCTATCGGAGACCTCTCAACCCCATGAGGATGCATTGGTAATCACCGCTCAAATCAACGACAAAGAGGTTAAAAGGATACTTGTGGATGAAGGAAGCTCCACAGACGTAATTGCCTTCAACGTTCTCGCCGCCATGGGATACAAAAGAAAAGATCTGCAAGAGATGACTTCACATTTGGTGGGATTCGCGGGAAGAACGACTTATCCCTTAGGGGCAATACAACTCCTCGTAATCCTAGGGCGAGGATGGAAAACCTTGCACCTAAAAATTTGCTTTGTGGTAGTCGATCAGATCCACGCCTACAATGCGATATTAGGGAGAACCACTCTCAATCCCAACCATATAATACCTTCCACCGTTCATCAAGTCATGAGATTCCCTACCCATCATGGGTTAGGAGAAGTCTGGGGCGATCAAATAACCTCTCGACAATGCTACGTCGACCTCCTCAGAAGATCAAGTCAAAGAGAAACCCTCTCCATCGTTACAGAGGAGGATTCTCGAGAGGAGGGAGGATGATCGGCCCCGATGGAAGAATTAGTCGAAATCGTCCTAGAAGGGAAGGAGAAGAAAGTGAAGATTGGAGCAGCCTTACCCCCGGAGTTAGCCCAGAGAATAACTGCCCTCTAAAGGGAATACAAGGAACTATTCGCCTGGAAACCCAGCGACATGCCAGGGATAAATCCATAAATTATCTCTCACGAGCTAAGGATAGATTCCGCCATCAAACCCATAGCCCAGAAGAGAAGATCTATGGGGGCAGAAAAGAAAGCCGCAATCCGCCAAGAGGTTGGAAAATTAGTGGAAGCAGGTTTCGTCAAAGAAATACGATTCCAAACTTGGGTCGCCAACCCGGTCTTGGTAAAGAAATTCAACCAAAGATGGAGGATGTGTGTCGATTTTCGAGATCTCAACAAAGCATGTCCAAAAGATTCCTATCCTCTTCCAAGAATTGATCAGTTAGTCGACGCCACTTCAGGACATGAACTCTTAAGCTTCATGGACGCCTATTCTGGGTATAATCAAATACGAATGCATCACAAGGATCTGCAGCAGAAATTACAGATGAGGAGGGCATTCGTGACTGTTTGCTCAGAGCAGGCAGCAAGCTTTAATTTTAATAAAGCTCATGAAATTGAAAAATATTGGATAAAATCCAAATCCAAAATCAATTTCTTCTCTTCCCTTTGTTAGAGGTGTAAGACCTCCCGAGCTTCCGATTTCTTACTCTGCATTTGCCACAACGCCTCCAAATCTTCATCCCCTTATCTAGGATCCCTCACTAGAAGAAGAGGAATTTCAGATTTTTATGATGGGAAGAATAAGCGGCGTAGAGTTGTTTAGTGTTAGGATTTTTTTTTTGGCAAACATGAAAAGGTCTGACCGGCGGTGGTTTTTATGGTTCGACCGTCTTTTTACTCTTTAGATCGGGTTTGATGTGCATTAAGATATTTTGCTCGAATTTGAGCGATACTATATATATTCGGTTCACGGTCTGACCGCTAATCGATTTGGTTTTTAAAACTCTGGTTAAAAGTAGTTCTGATTTGTGAATATTAGAAAGTGAGAAAAATGATAGTCCATCTAACAGTCACGTGGTTATTTATAAATGTTCAGATTGGACAGAAAAATCTCTAAGTTATGCATAAGAGAGAGGCGGACTTCATATCATAGTAGTGTTGGTAATCTACAACATGATAATTATAATTTGATTTGCTTAGTGTATTAGTTTGTAAAATAATATTTTGCTCTTGCATACGAATTTACAAAATATTAATTCTCATTGATTTCTAGTTATCACTATTCATTTGCTCCATCATTAAGACGGTATATTATATTACTGTAATTAATACATGCTATATAGCTGGAGGACCACATAATTTTTTTTGGCGATATATATGTTTATATAACGCCAAGGAAAAATTTTCCAAATAGCCCATATAGCATAAACCAATAACAAAAACACCCTCTTAGAAAAAGTAATTACAAAAGTGCCATTAGCCCGACTGGCTCTTGGGCTTTTTTCTTAAAAATACCCAACTGGCAGTCGGGCTTTATTAGTGAGGTAATTAAGTATAATTACCCAAAAAGCCCGACGGCCAGTCGGGCTTTTATATATATATATATATATATATATATATATGAAGGGGCAAGCTATTCTTAAGTCGACTGATTCTTCAGTCGAATTATGGACCATTAGATCTAAAGTCTCGTGATTCGTGCTTTGAATGCTACTCTCCCTCATTTTCTCTCTTCGTCTGTCCCAGCTCGAGATGACGTCCCATTACTTTACCCCTCTCTCATACATATCTTTCATTTTATTCTATAAATAAAATAAGGCACGTACTTTTTTTTTTCATATAATATATAACAATACATGGACGTCAACATTAGTTTGTTAGAGCATCCACAATGGTATTACATAATACTACTTAAATGTTTGTTTAATATATTTTTTTTTATGTAAAATGTATTAAAACGTGCTACAATGGTTTTACATAGCATTACTTAAAAGTGGGACCCACCTAATTTTACGTAACCTATTCCTTAAACTTAAGTAATGCATTATGTATTACGTAACCAATTTTTAATTATTAATTAATTCATTTAAAATTAATGCTAATATATTATTGGTGGTTAATGAAAAATTTAATAATAAAATATATTTAGGGAATATATTTAAGTAATACGACTGCATAGCAAATATTATTTACGTGTATCTTAACTTTACGTATTACTTAAAGTGTACATAAATGTCTACGTGGAAGCTTTTAAGAATACGATTTAAGTAAAACCATTGTGGATGCTCTATGCTTTAAACTTTTTTTTATATAGGGTGAATTCGACAATTTTAAAATTTAAATGAATTCTAAAGAGTATGACGTTAAATATGTATTATTGCATTACGTGACACAACATAAATGACATTCCAAGTTTTAAAATACACTAGACAAATTCATATCTGTTTTGAATATATTATGTGGATGTTCAATATTATGTGTATATACCATCTTCCTAATTTAGACTTTCCTTGTATTGATTTTACTTCCTCTCCAAGTCTATGTAATCCCTATATAAGGGCCCCTATGTGTGATAATAAGATCATCAAGTTCCCTCTTCTATTACCTCTCTACTTCCGTAACACGTTATCAGCACGAAATTGCTCAGTTCTAACAAACGTAGCCTTCCTCGACGAGTAGATCAACCATTCCTTAATAGACAGAATTTCCAACGGGTCACTTCTATGATGGGACGCAATTTTAGCATTATTCGATTTGTCGTACATATTTAAATATTATTACTTATATAATGTTGAATAATGATACTAATTGATTTGCTTTCTTTATTTTTGTAAGTTGAGATACAACAGGGAGAGAACGAAATTACGTAATAAGGCGGACGTTGGTGCACATGTGATCATCCGAAACCATGGTGAATTAACAAGAGGGAATATAACCTTCGATTGAAGATGATGATTAAATCCACCATCGATTACTTCATAAAAGGTTGGATCTTGACATACATGGTGTTTACTGTGCATGAATTAGATAAATGATCATTTATTTATATTTAAACATGGTATATACATACATGTGAAGGGTTTTATTTTATTAATCTATATATAAATTACATGTATTGATATAGCTACACTCCCCCTTAAGCGAGTGTGTAATACATGAGATGCTGAAATATATCCATATGTTATTGAGAATCAAAATTATATGCATCGCCCATTAAATATGCTACGCTCCCTGAAGTGAGCATTGACTATAATGAAGATATACTCCACTCCCTGAAGTGAGTGTTGTAGTTTGAGATTATAGTGATAATGATATCCTCTCTAAGTATTGATGTGAGTATTACGATTACAATGATAGTATATTCCACTTCGTGAAGTGTGTGTTGATATGTATGAAATAACGAGGATATAGCGCACTCCCAGAAGTGAGTGTTGCAGTTTATAATAAATAACAACTCGATAGAGTACAAATACAAATATGTTATAATCATCATGGTCGTGGAAACACTTGATTTTGATTTTGATTTTGATTTTGAAATAGATAAAATTGCTAGCATCATCATGATATCGATAAAGAACGATGATGCATCTTATAAAGAAAGAATGCATGAAAATAATACAAAGTCCAATTGATTTGGAAGAATGATAATTTTGATATGCGCAGTGACGCTTGCAGAAAATTAGTGATATTATGCAGTGCGGAAATTGATAATTTTATGAAGCGCAATGAAATTAGGCAAAGTTTGGCCTCAATAGCAAATACTATTTGATACTGGGATATTGCGATAAAGAAAATTGCATTCTATACTAATATCGTATCCCGAAGATCCGACATTATGATCCTAAAGATCAAGATTATGAATATTCATATTTATTTTTAAATTCCGCATTTACAAATTCCGTATTTATATTTATATTTATATTTATATTTCTTGCACTGCATTTACAGTTACTTTTTATTTCTTTCACTGCATTTTATTTATTATATACATATACCATTATGCTCATTGAATTTCATTATAACATGATCCCGAAAATTAAGAGTTATTCAGAAGCTCAAAGATTATTAATTTTAGGATCCGGAAGATCCTAGAATGTACGAAAAAAAAGGATCTGAAACATTGTATTGTGAATTAAAGATCGTCGTGTATAAGAATGAATCATATATATCATGAATTATTATAAATAAGGGATCATGAATATCCTAAGAGATCATGAGTCTTGAATAAATGATCATGAAGATCCTAGAAGAAATATGTCTCTTGCGGATAATGAAAAAAATTCAGGTAAACCAGAAGTTTACCGCCAATATTGGCATGATTGATTATATATTCGGTAAACCAGAAGTTTACTGATTCATATAGAGGTAAACCCGAAGTTTTACCCATATAATATGATATTTGGCGTGACCGGTTACAGACCATCCCGGATCACTTACGATGCGCAAGAAATTATTTGGAAGAACCTGAAGATTCTCCATAAATTATTACAATGCTTGCTCTCAAGGAAAATTCATTATGTGTTCATCATCAACTGAGTTTGGGATAAAATCCCTTAATTATTATAAGGTGAATATGGGCCCGTTCACCAGCCATGTGGACCACGATATTATTTTAAAAGATGCATCTACAATATGGTCGCATGTGCATTAATTATCACGAATTTGCAATAGCAAAATTTCCAGAGTATGCAATAAAGAATGATGATGATATTGGAAGTTGATAATTATTATAAGAATTAGACAATTCATTGTCAATATTTGCAGTTTAGCATGAAAGTTACAACGAACCTCCGGTTATATAGTTAACATGCTATCAATGAGAGCAAATTGTGTACAAATGCATGCTATTATGAAAGCGGCAATATAATTGCGCACCAAACAAATGTTAAATCACAGTTCTCCCATTACAACCAATTTTTGGTGAAGAGACAAATTTCTCATATAATAATTTATGATGTGCGGTATATCTTTGAATTACTCCACCGCAACGCACAAACATGGGTCTGGAATGTTGGAAAAAATATTTTGTCTATAAATCAATTATTTGAGAACAATGACTGATATATATATTTAAAACAAGAGTGTTGATTGTCATTGTTGAACAACTTTTCCCAACATTAGGGGGAGAAAAGAAGCAGCTGGCAGAAAAGAGATTGACTGGAAAAAAAATTGTTATTATCTCATTTAGATCCTCGCACAATGAGAATATGAACCTGAAGTTCAAAGAGATTAACATTTTAAGATACTGCCTATTAATTAGTGACTTTATGAGACCCAGAAAGTCATAAGTCAAGTAAGTATCAGCTGCAAATGCTCCAATTTGAAATGTCCCGCTAGGACAATTTATAATGAAAAATAACTCACGCCTGAAGCGTGTGATAATGGTTCCAAAGCAATTTTATTGATAAAAGAATGGAGCATATAAAGAAAATAAGTAAATATGGTCTTATTATGGAGGTGATTTCCCAAAATAAGTAAAGACGTAACTAATTATGAAACCCCAGAAGTGGTTCAGGTACCTGAAAATAATTGTAATAAAGAGATCTCGATGAGTTACGTCGTTAATGGGAAAATGATGGAACCGAGAATATCAAGTTGTCGACAACAGTTTTGAATATTATTCATGGGTGAAATCATAAAACAAGACGAGGATCTTGAGCTCAATATGTTAAACAAGTATTATGATTGGCCAAAGTTTGAAAAGACGCAAGTATTAACATGAAATAACAGAAGGTGGAAGCCAGTGGATACAAATTATTTCCCGCATAAATAAATTGTGTCGTAAGATATATACGCACAACCTGTGGTACAAATGTTATATGCAAAATCCTGGCAATTATTATATGGATCATTTAGTGGAGCAATCACCTTCAAATATATTATTACGTTGGCAGTACATAAAAAGTTTTGAATGCGTCCCACATATGAATTATTTATAGCCTTTTTGGGTGGCTAATTTGATATCAAAATTAAAGTAAAAATCCTAGAAGGATTGAAAATGCTAGCATGAAATTTTTTCCAAGAATGTTGGATAATAAATATATTGTACCATTATTTTGTATATATGAAGATAATGCAGGTTATATAGCTCGAGTTGAAGATTGTTATATTAAAGGAGACATACAAAACACATCCGCCTCAAGTTATTCTTCATCCAACGAATTTATTCATATGACTATCTAGCGGATCTTTTCAAGGAGGCTTTATCGACTGCGACATCTGGAATATTGGCGAACATGATTGGATTGCGTCGACTTAATGAAATTACGTGATGTCAACATCAGGGGGAGAATCTACACTGCTGGCCGCTGCACTCTTTTTCCCTTAACCAAGGTTTTATCCCATTGGGTTTTCCTAGTAAGGTTTTTAACGAGGCAGCTTACAAAAGGGATCCATAATTGTGTACTCTTTTTCCTTCACTAGATTTTTATCCCACTGGGTTTTTTCTAGTAAGGTTTTAACGAGACACAGTTCCCTTATGAACATCCAAGGGGGAGTGTTATGAATATATTATGTGGATGTTCAATATTATGTGTATATACCATCTTCCTAATTTAGACTTTCCTTGTATTGATTTTACTTCCTCTCCAAGTCTATGTAATCCCTATATAAGGGCCCCTATGTGTGATAATAAGATCATCAAGTTCCCTCTTCTATTACCTCTCTACTTCCGTAACAATATCATAAATAATATTATTTGATTTTTATATCTATAAATATATTATCTATCTATCTATATATCTATATATTATATAAAGTAAGAGGAAAGATAGTAGTGTAATCTAGAGTTGCCACGTCAGCAATTTGGAATTGCCACAACGCGCCACCTCAGCAGATACCCACTCCTTTCACACGGCCCAAAACATTAATTTCCACTCTCGGCCCGTTCACTCCTTTCATTCGGTCTCCCTAATCCACACCCACTAATTTCCAGTTGGCCCACTCCCTCATTTAAGCACATGCCTTTCGTTTCTTCTTCCAGTGTTAAAGTTACGTTTAATGGAACATGGGCTATGGAGGATAGGGGATGGGAATAGAGCTTACGCGTTTGGGGACCCATGGATCCAAGGAGTAGATGGACACATGATTCCTCTTGTATTATATAAGGGAGGAGGAAAGAGAGTAGAGTATTCTCATGCTGCCATGTCATCATTTTCACCACTCTCCTTGCTGCCACGTGTCTTCTCTAAAAGAATAAATGAAACTCTATAAGGCTTCCACATAAGCCTCTTCATCCAATCAACTTCCTCCACATCGACATTAAAACTCAACAAAACCTATATAATTGTTAGAAAAAAAAACGTATATATTTGCAATATAAAATCAAACAAACATTATGGTAATTATAATTTAATGTATTTTTTTAAAAATGCAATGACAAAGTTGTAAGCAATATTCGTTTTTTCTAAATCGGTTAGTTGGACCGTTCGAATAGGAGTCGACACTTTTGTCAGTTTGATGTCTAAATTCGGTTCTAACAAACTTTTTAAATGCATATTGTAATAACACTACGAGAGTGCAATTTCATTAAAATTAAAAAAAATGATTGCCAAAATTAAAAAAAAAAAATTAAAATTTAACTGTCTTGAAATTTAGATTTTACGAATGTGGTGCTTAACCATAATTCTTGAAAATTCATAATCATTAAATTATATATATTTAATTTAACAAAAGTTGTAGATATTTTTTATTCTAAAATAAACATTTTAAAAAAATCTTATACTTTTCTTACTTTATTTTGTTTACGCGTGAAATTATCTTCCTTTAGTTGTACGTTATATTATATATTTTCATTTTGAAAAAATATATTATTGAATGTCCCGCGCGTAGCGCGGATCAGACCTAGTTTATTTTAATTTACTATAATATTATTTACTATAGAGATATCGTAATCAAATAGTGATATTATTTTAGATGATGTTCCGTTTTACGAATATATTATTTCATGTGAAACTAGAAGTGAAGACCTTTCGTATGACATAAAATATCATATCATATTATTTATAAATGTTTTTAAATAATTTTAACACATTAATTAACAATAAGACGTATATATTCTTTAGGTAACTACAAAATTAAATATAATTTTTAAACATAATTTTCTACCAAAAAATGATATGTACATTCCCATTTTTTTAAAAATCATAATAGAATTATATGAGAATCTATAAAATACAAATGTATATATATATATATGGAAGAAACATCACGAAGCAGATCATCAAGTTTTTTTTACAGAGATCATCAAGTTTAGTACGCAAAAAAGAAAGTAGATCATCAAGCTGTCAAGTACGTATAAAGAAGTTAGTACGTATAATCGTATATATGTCTTCACATAATAATTTAATAAATAAAAAAGAGGATGAGTGAAGAAGAGAGAGAAGAGAGATAAGTAATAAATGAAAAGTAACATATGTGAATTTTGACTAAAAGAGAGAAAAGATGAAAGAGTGAAGCAATCAGTGCGCGGATCACGAGACTTTTGATCTAATATTGCACGATTCTACTGGAGTATCAGTCGACTTAAGAATAGCCGGCCCCTTTTTTGAATTAAACTCTTTTCTCTCTCTTTCTCTCCACTCCCTCTCTCTCTTCCCTTCCCTCCCCCTCTCCCTTTCCTTGCCGTCCCTTCCTTCCTCCCGTCACTTAGACAAGCATACCAATGGCAGAACAGGAAGAAGAGACGGTAAGGAGAGGGTAGAGAGACAGGGAGTGGAGAGAAAGAGAGAGAAAAGTGTTTAATTAAAAAAAATGCCCGACTGGTTGTCGGACTTTTTGGGTAATTATGCTTAATTACCTCACTAATAAAGTCCGACTGTTAGTTGGGCATTTTTAAGAGAAAAGTCTAAGAGCCAGTCGGGCTAAGGGGCACTTTTGTAATTACTTTTTTAAGAGGGTGCTTTTGTTATTGTTTATTCTACGGGGGCTATTTGAAATTTTTTTTCTAATGCCGAGTATTTATTTCTCTTAATATTAATTAGTTTATCCCATGAAGTGATTCATTCAATTCAATAATAAAATGCTTTTGGGGGAGTTTGACCATTGACCAAACAGGAGGAAAAGAAAAGGGTGGAGACTGGAGAAAGCTGGTTTGACCGAAAATGCACGAATACATCGAGGGAACACGTGCGTTTCGCTGTCATTTCAGATGTTCTTTCTTACTTATTACGGTGATGAAAAATGAAAATTAAAACAAAATGTTGTTAATTATACCAAACAACAGCCCACCGCTGACTGCCCCTTCTAATTAAGTTGTAAACTTTTATGCATGTTCTCTATCCTATTAAAAAAAATTGAAGCTCTAACTCATTGGGGCCAGCGAGCTCCAACCGAGTTGCAAAAAGTCTGGTGATACTTATGTAAGAATTCAATTTAATTTCGTCTAGTTTGGATAAAAAATAGTTTGATCAGAAGATAACTGTAAAATCATTTCAAAGTTATATTGTCGTGGAATAGAAACATGACAATTTTCCCTTTAATATAAATATGATGCACGCCCTTCATCTAATAGTTCGAATCTATTTGTATGAATAAACGTATTCTATTTCACATGTATTTTTAGGGATCATTTATATAAGAAAAATAATTATATCATGTTTGGTTTATACCTAAAATATTTAGACTTGCGAATGACCGGAGATGTCCAGTCAGCGCGGCTGTAGCCCGGAGATATCCAGTCGGCATGAAGTTAGTCCACATGTCCAGTCGGCGATGATGGAAGCCCGGAGGTCCAGTCGGCATCAGCGGAAGCCTGGAGAGATCCAGTCGGCATCAGCTGAAAAGAATTGAGGCGAACATGACAATAGTAGGGACCATCAGTGTGGTGGCTTCTTCAGTTGGGGCTAAATCAGAGGATCGGCGCAAATCGTCAACACGGAAGCATATATTTATTGTCTTATTAGAAAAGAAAAGAAAAAGACCGAAATCAGAATTGGACAGGGAGCGGCCGGCATGAAAACTGCATAGCTGATGACATTTCCGACCATCCCTGTACAGCGGCGATGGTGGGCGGCGGCTTGTAAGTTATTTTCGTTTGAGGAATGAAGGTTCTGATACCATATAGAAAAATATAATCTGTATTGATATTAATTGAATGGTGTACAAAGAGATTACCTCAATATATTGAGTTGTTAAAGATAATACTAGGAAATATAAATGGTTAATAACCTAAGAAAGGTCTGAAATTTGGCCCATGTTAACCGGAGAGGTCTGGAGTTTCAAATATTGATTTGAGAGGTATGAGGTTTCAACTTTGTGGATATAAGAGGTCTCCGTTAATTTTTTCCGTTAAAACTGACGGAAGTTGGTTACGTGCTTGGCATGTGACCGGAAATAAAATTAAATTCTCAAAATGCCCTTCTATCAAAGTGTGCCCCCTCGCATGCTTGAAATGAAAAGAAAAAAATGCCCTTAAAGCGACCACGACTCCGGCCACCGGCACCCCGGCCCGGGCTCCCGCGACCACCACCCAACTCCGACGACCACCACCGCGACTCCGTTTGGGCCCAAATCGGAGCCACCTGCCCCGATTGGGCCCAAATCGTAGCCACAAAGCTCCGATCGGAGCTTTGTATCTCGGGTCAGAGCAATAGAGCTCCGATCTGGAGCTCTGTGGCTCAGGTCGGGCCACAGAGCTCCAATTGGAGCTTTGTGGCTCCGATTTGGGCCTAATCGGAGTCGTGGTGGCGGTCTCCGGAGTTGGGTGGTGGTTGCCGGAGTCGAGGTGGTGGTCGCCGGAGTCGGGATGGTGGGGTCGGAGTCGGGTTGCGGTTGGCGGAACCGGGTGGTTTTAATTTGATTTCAGGGGTAATTTTGTCATTTCACATTTTCTCAAATAAGATATTAAATAAAACAAAATATTCAAATGGGCAAAAGTATTATTTCAGACCATTCTGTTAAATTTAACCCTAAAAATGGGCAGAAAAACCTTAAATCAACATAGTTGAAACATCAGACCTTCCATATTAACTTTTGAAACTTCAGACATCTCCGGTTAACATGAGCTAAACTTCAGACATTTCCTAGGTTATTAACCCAAATATAAATATACAAGATATATACAAATATTAAAGGAAAATTACTAATTATTGTAAACACCTAATTTTGGTCTGCGCGTAGCACGTTCAAAATGTCATATGTGACGCGTTAAAAAATGAAGTATTTAAATATGGAAGGTCGCGAAGTTTTTAAAGATAGGTATGACTTAAAATATGATAATGTATATTCATTATTTATTGTAAATATTCTAAAAATATATTATGTGTATTTATGATGAAATACATAAATATATATGTATATTTTCGGAATATTAAATGCATATATTTTCAGATTTTATTTTCCTAGTTTGGGGGGTCCCAGTTTAGCTATAAATAAGCTCATTTTACATGTAAAAATGACACACTAGAAAAGAATAACACATAAATTCTCGAAAATCGTGTTTTTTTGTCTCATAGTGATAAAAAAAAATTAATTACCACGCCGACCACCACCGCCCCTCCATTCCGGTTGTCTGTATTTTTCTCTCTCTCTCTCCCCATCTCTTCCCCCCGTTTTTTACAGCACCAGTGACCATCCCTGCCACTGGAGATCGCCAGACCACCGCGCCCGTCCTCTTCTCGTCCATTCCGACCACCGCAGCTCGATCGAGTACCAGCCCAGTAGCCACGCCCGTCACTCCATCGCGCTCCGTTCTCCGTAGTTCGCCCAGCCCCGCCAGGTCGCTTGCCATCTCTCCCAGCTCGTTCCGCCCATCGCTGGAGCCCCGTTATCCGGTCACGTCCATCGCCTGAGATCAAGCTGCCAGAGCCCCGTCATCCGCTGCGCTGCCTGGAGCTTGATGCCCTGCCATCCACACCAGTAACCGCCGTGGAGTCCTTCCCTAAGCCCAAGTGAAATCCCCGCTGCTTTTTTTTTTTTTTTGTATTTCATTATTTTATTACTATTAATTTATATGTTTGTTTAATATTATTATTATAAACTGATTTTTAATTTAACTAGGTGTATATAATGCTAATTACATGTTGCAACATTGTTTATTTTATTATTTTCATACATGTTATGTTATTAGATTAGATTTGACATAAATATTCCAAATTTTGATTAGTTTAGATTGATTTAAAGGTTAATTGTGTGTATTCGTCAGGCTATTTCACGTCGATTTAATTATATATGATTACCGTTATATTATTTAATTTTATCGATGTTAGTGCTCGAGTCAATTTATAACTGATTAACGATAAAATTGGCAAACTAAGTTAATTGAGTACCTAAAGGGTGAAGCTAAAAATTTATATTTTTAATTCGTAATGGAACCCCTGAACTCGAATTTCTGATCATAGACCGATTTTATACCTAGGTGTATAATTCGTTATTCTCTTATGTAATTTAGGATTCTAGTTTGCCTTACAATTAACTAGTGGTGGCTCTTTTCAAAATTGCACGTTTTCAAAAACGTAATTCCCCTTAGGTCAGAATTTAGGTAAGACAATTTTGCTACTCTGCTGGGGATATTAGAGGGTTCGGGCTCAGTATGTTCACTTTTTTGCCACGTTTGAGTTTTGTAGCTTTATTTTATATTTTATTTTGACTTCACTGATCTAACTTGATTGTTTTTGTGTGATTTCAGGTGTGGAGTAATTTTTTTTTTTTATATCTGACTATTTTTCTTTGTTGTATTATGTGTTACCTGAATTCACACACACCACTTTAGTGTAATATCCAAAATGCCTAAAACACAGGGCAACTAGGAACCCCAGAGAGTTATTAATGGTACGACCGGAGCGGCTAGGCCGCCGGTACGACTCCGAAAAACTTCACTCACTTGTGAAGGTCTTGTGATCCCTATGATGTGGGGAGGAAATCACATTGTCGCGAGCCTATCAGTGGAACCTACCTTGTAGAGCAAAGCCACACATTTTTTACCCCATAACATGTCGTTTTTTATCAGTGTTTTTTTATTTATAAGTGTTATCATGTAAATAGTACTGTTTGTATAACTTTTATTTCTCATGCATTCATCTCGTTGCATTTTTTAATAAAACAAAAAAAACTCTTTCAGCTAAGTAGTTAATCATTTAGTTAGAAATTTCATTTCCAAACGTGCATTTCATATGCATTGTTTTTTTTAATCTCTTACCTGATTTTCTTTTTATTTTAAACTTGTGTTTCATACGCATTAAAAAAAAAAAAAAACTCTTCATGTAAGTTGTAATTTTGGTTAGCGTGTAGCGTATGCATTGTTTAAAAAAAACATTTTAGGAAAAATTATAATTCATATTTAGCTATTAGAGCTTCTAATTTCGAACGTGCAGTCTATATGCATCATTTCAAAAAAAGACTTTTACCTGAATTGTTTTATTTTTAATAATGCATCCAATATGCATTAATTTTTTAAAAAAAACTTTTTAGATAAATCGTAAGCTCTCTTAGTTAAAAGATGTGCATCTCATATGCATTATTTTCGAAAAAAAATCTTAGGTAAATTGTAATTTTTCTTAGTTGTAGAACTTTTATTTGTATTTATTTTTGTGCATCTCATATACATTCTTTAAAAAACTGTCCACCTGAATTTTTTATTTTGAGCAACTATGATGCATTGATTTTTTTTTTCTTTTTTAAAAAAAAAAAATTCAAGTAGCTTGTAAGTTTTCTTAATTGTATAACTTTCATCTCATGTATATCTCATAGGCATTGTTTTAGGAAAAAGGAGTTTTTAGATAGATTGTAAATCTTCTCATAGTTGTTGAGCTTTTAATTCCAAACATGCATTGCATTTGCATTTCTTTTTATATAAAAAAAAAATTTACCAGGATTTTTCATTTCGTACATACATTCCATATGTATCATTCAGGTAAACTGGTTGTAAGTTGTAAGTTTCTTAGCGTTAAAACTTTAACTTTCGAGCATGCATGAGCATTTTTTTTTTAAAAAAAAAACTCAAAGTATCATTCATTTTTATCCAAGGTGTATTACACTTTTTCGGCAAGATCGTCTCAACATTCGCATGAGCTAGCGTTTTAAAAAATAGATTTGATTCTATATTTTGAGAAAATAGTTTAACTGTGCAGTTGAGTGCGACTATTCGAGTTTAAATAAATGGCGAGAAAATCTTTTTGAATAACTTCGTTTTGAACATCAACCATGCGTTCGAGCCAGATAGTGCGACTCAGTAAACTCCGTGACGGTGCAAAATACCTTAGATCATAAATTTTGATTCCTTTTTCTAAAAAAAATCATGCACGATTTCTCATATTCTCTACACTTATTTTTTTTCATTCACTCTTTTCAGGTAACCTTGGTTAGGTATCATGTACATGTAAGTTATGTTAGATTACGGGGAGTAATCACTACGGATACTTAAATCAGGTACATGCTAGTAATTGGAATTACGTAGCGGAAGATTCGCACATACCTTTACAGTTCTCCGTAGACCCAAGATCTTCTCTGGAGGGCGTTCGCGATCCTCCGGTCGAGACCCGTAGAGGTTCTTGTTAGAGAAGCTCTACGCGGTACAAGCTCCACAGCAAAGCCTCTGATCGATTCTTGGCACGGGGACAGATCTCTAGAGTGTTTGCTTGGAAAGAAAATTGGCACATCCTTGGGAGAAGGTAGGTTCGGCCGAAACCTAGATGGTGTGGGGTTGAGGGTTTTTCTCTCTAAAACACTCTAATGAGGAAATAGTGATTAACCCTAAAAATCCCCTAACACCATGTATTTATAGGAGGAGCAAAGTTGACAAAAGTCCAATTTGCCCACACCATAATTTCGGCCGTCCACTATGCATAGGGAGGCCCAATTTTGGGTCTTTCATATTAATTGGGATTTGGGTCCGGCCCAATTACCCTAATGTGACATATACCTAATTTCTTTAGGTAAACTATACATATTATGGGCTACCAGTTACGGCGCCCATCACTACATGCTTACAAGTTCTGCCGGCCAAATGGGGCAATATAAAAAGAACATGCAGTCTTCCAGTCGCACGAAGCAGAAATTGCGCACTCGGGAGGTACGATGAATTGTACTTGATTTTTTCCTTGAGATTTGAGTGTCCCTACTCATTTTTCAGATCAGATGACCACTTCGACGAGCACGCAACCACGTGAAATGTGACTGATCCAAAGAACTTACATGCCAAAAGTCCACCTACCATGTGTGGAATTGATACGCGTCCCTCAACCAAGTCATACATTCGTTATGCGGCGAAGTCTAAACTTGTCAGTGCTAACCGTGGGGCATCCCCAGATGAGGTTGAGCAATAGGCAGGGCACATGAGAAGCCGAGAGAAGAAATCATTGCCTACGTCATCCATTGGTTGTAGGGTCAATCCAGGGCGTCGACACGACCGATATATTTTGACTCAATCAATTGAGTCCTTCTCTAGAAGATATTTTGAATTAGAAATTTTCAATTTGCCACTAGGGGAATGTACATATTTGTTGTTGATTATTCTCGTTAAATTTTCTTAAAAAAAAAAGAAGCAAAAAAAAAATCATTTTTCTTTAGGGTCACAACCGTCCTTTAATTGCTACAGAAAAATAAAGAGAGTGTTCATGCAAATCTTATGACAGCATGAAGAAATAAAAGGGTCACAGTTGTCTCTAAATCAACTACAAATAAAAAGAGCCACAGTCGTCCCTAAAAAGACTACAAAGAAAGGGCCAAACCCACCATTCAAATGACTACAGATAAAGAGCACTCCCGCAACATCAAAAGCGGGGAATAAGTGAAAGGGTCATAGCCACCCTCCAAACGGCTACATATACAGAGTGTTCCCGTGAATCTTGTGAGGCCGGGAGGTTATTTGAAAGGACCACAACCACCCTTAAATGGCTACATACATACAGTGTTCCCCAAATTCTTGTGAGGCCGGGAAATTATTTGAAAGGGCCACAACCACCCTTAAAATGACTACGTATAAAGAGCGAATTCCCATGAATTTGGTGAGCATTATAAATATTAGAAAGGGCCACAGCCACCCTACAAACGACTATAAATTAGAGTACTCATTAGAAAGGGTCTCAGCCACCCTTTAAACGATTACAAATTAGAGGTTCTCCCGCAATTTCGAAGGCGTAAAATAAAAAAAACGGGTCACAGTCAACAAGAAATTGACTACTAAAAAACAAGAGCTTCCGCAATGACAAATACGAAAAAAATTGAGAGGGCCACAGCCACCGTCCAAATGGCTACAAATCAAAAGAGCTCCCGCAACATTGAAAACGGTGAGGAAAGGGTCACAGCCACCCTCCAAACGGCTACAAATACTCCCTCATCGAGATGGGAAATAAAGTATGAGTCACAGCCACCCAGCAATTGGCTACCACAAAAAAGAGTGCTACCGCTAGGTTGAAAACCCGAAAGGGCGGCCTAGGCAAAATCAGAAAATGAGGGGCGTGGTTGCAAATTCAGAAATTGCAATCATGGCAAAAGGAGAGAAGAAAAAACCGAGAGGCACGATCAGAAATCTCTCAATCGACCGTGGGAAAATGAGAGAATAAGAGAGAAATTTTTAAAAAGAAAAAGATCCCGCTAGATTGTCGCACCATGCGCAATTTAGGCAAAAATTAGGGACAAACATTCATGCACCGCTGTATTTTTCTACGATACAGCGTCTTCTAAGTCAAATTCACGGCAACCGGGACTGTTACAGTCTGCTCTCGCAAGTCACCATTCAAAGATGAGAAGGACTGTTACAGTCTGTTCCTACAAGTCACAACCGACAATCAGTACCTGAAGTTTTCCAACTTTCTGAGAGTCACAACTCGATGAACGGAGCCTTTGATGTTCAGCATTCGCGAGTCACAACCGAAATCGGGACCTGAATTTTTCCAGCTTTCTGAGAGTCACAACCCGATGAACAGAGCCTTTGATGTTCAGCCTTCGCGATTCACAACCGACAATAAGGATCTGTAGTTTTCCAGCTTTCTGAGAGTCACAACCCGACAAACGGAGCCTTAGATATTCATTCTTCGCAAGTCACAATCGGCAATCGAGATCTGTAGTTTTCCAGCCTTCCGAGAGCCACAACCAGATGAACATAGTCTTTGATGTTCAGCCTCCGCAAATCACAACCAGCAATCAGGACCTGAAGTTTTCAAGCTTTCAGACAGTCACAACCCGACGAACAGAGCCTTTGATGTCCAGCCTTCGCGAGTCACAACCGACAATCAGGATCTGGAGTTTTCCAGCTTTCTGAGAGTACCCCTGACGAACGAAGCCTTAGTATTCAGTCTTCGAAAGTCACGCCACTGGAGGCTTTTCCTTATCGCTCGCCACTGGAGGCATTGTCGATTAAGGTTTTACTTTACTGCACGCCACTGGAGGCTTTTCTTTCCACACGCCACTAGTGGCTTTTCGTTACTGCATGCCACTGGAGGCTTTACTTTTACGCACCACCAACGGAAGCACCGTCAACATCGGCACCGCCGACCGAGGCTTTTCTTTACTACACGTCACTGGAGACTTTACTTTTACGCACCGCCAACGGAAGCACCGTCAACAGGGTCACCGCCGATCGAGGCTTTACTTTTCCGAACCGCCACTGGAGGCTCTTATTTACCGCACTGCCGCTGGAGGCTCTACATTACGAACAAAGGTTTTCTTTCGCACTGTCCGAAATAAGCCAGGAGTTTCCTTGAAAATTCGAATACTCAAAAGAAGATAATACTTCCAAACCAAAATTAGTGTTTACTCGTCTTTGGGCAAATCCCCTCGAACTTGTTCTACGGGAATTCGCCCAAAGAGGGGCAAGCTGTAAACACCTAATTTTGGTCCGCGCGTAGCACGTTCAAAATGTCATATGTGACGCGTTAAAAAAAAGGAAGTATTTAAATATGGACGGTCGCGAAGTTTCTAAAGATAGGACTGGCTTAAAATAGGATAATGTATATGCATTATTTATTGTAAAATATTATGAAATATATTATGTGTATTTATGGTGAAATACATATATATATATTCGGAATATTAAATGCATTTTTCAGATTTTATTTTCCTAGTTTGGGGTCCTAGTTTAGCTATAAATAGGCTCATTTTACATGTAAAAAAGACACACCAGAAAAGAATAACTCATCAGTTCTCGAAAATCGTACTTTTTTTGTCTCCTAGTGATTAAGTCTTTTTAATTACTACTGCAACACCCAGCCCGCCGGTGTTGGCTTCACCACCGGTGGCTGTCCCGACGGCCCGCCCAGCTCCGGACCACCGCCCGACGCTCCACGCCAACTGTCACCGCCCCTCCATTCCGGCCGTTCGTATTTCTCTCTCTCTCTCTCTCTCCCCTAGCTCTTCCCCCCGTTTTTTCACAGCACATGTGACCATCCCTGCCACTGGAGATCGCCAGACCACCGCGCCCGTCCTTGTGTCGTCCATTCAGACCACCGCAGCTCGACCGAGTACCAGCAGCCACACCCGTCACTCCATCGCGCTCTGTTCGTCGTGGTTTGCCCAGCCCCGCCAGGTCACTTGCCATCTGTCCCAACTCGTTCTGCCCATCACCGGAGCCCCGTTATCTGGTCACGTCCATCGCCCGAGATCAAGCTGCCGGAGCCCCGTCATCCGCTGCGCCACCTGGAGCTTGATGCCGTGCCGTCCAAACCAGTAACCGTCGTGGAGTCCTACCTTAAGCCCAGGCAAGGACGAATCTATATAGTGTTTTACGGGGTCACGGACACCGCTTAACTCGACCGAGCTAAAGTAAAAAATTGGCAATTACCAATAAGGACCCCGTATAAAAATTGTAAATGACCCAGTATAAAAATTACAAAGTAAAATGATGACATAAAATGCTGAGTAGTCTAGTTGGTTTTACACGCATAAATTAATTACTCCATCCTAGGTTCAAATCTCGCCATTAGGGTTGGCAATTCGTGCGGTTCGTGCGTGTTCGTATCGTGCTAGCTTCGTGTCGTGTTCTGGGAGTCAGCCCAAACCCAGCCCAACACGGCCCAACATGAAAAATCAGCATGAAAAACCTAGAATAAATTGAATAAAAAATCAAATATAAAATTTTTAAACTAAAATTTTAAAATTATCGTGTCGTGCCGTGTCATCAATATCAAACTCAAACCCGTAATTTTCGTGTCGTGTTCGTGTCGGCCCATCGTGCCGGGCCCAAATTGCCAGCCCTACTCACCATCCACAATTTTGCATTTATTTATATATATTATTAATCTTCTTAAAAAAAAATTAGTTTTAAACTAGAATTAAAAAAATATATTTACTTTATAATTTTTTTTCTAATGTTTTATATTTATTTTCCCAATTACATTATAATTGCTTTTAATCTATTTTTTTAAACACATTTTGCCTTTATTTATATATATTATTAATCTTATGCCATTCTTTTAGTTTTAAACTAGAATTAAAAAATATATTTACTATTAATTTTTTTTCTCATGTGTTTTATATTTGTTTTTCCCAATGCCATTATAATTGCTTTTAATATAATTTTTTTAAACATTTCTTAATTGTATAGTCTATTTCACCTTATGTAATTATTTAAGTTTTAAACTAGAATTAAAACATATATTTAATGTTTAATATTTTTTCCCGTATTTAATATTTGTTTTTCTTAATATCATTATACAAGGTTTTGATCTAAGTTTTAATTTTTAAATCTTTATTAATTGTCATTTCTTCTTCTCTTAAAACCATTATTTTTCTTTTATGTCTCATTTCTCATCATGTATCATTGAATTTTTTTTAACAAAAATATTATTACTTTTTATTTAACTCATTTTAGTTAATGAATTTTTCTTTAGTTGATCAGGAACAATTATAATTTTTGTTATGTTTTTTATGTTTGTATTTGATATTATCAATATTTGAAGTTTTTTAATATTCATTATGAGTATATATATAGTTATACGTTAACAGTTTTATTACATTTGTTTGTTAGTTCGACCCGAAATTATATTTGATCCGACCGATTTTTAACTATAAAATATTATTGTGCACCCGCCGATCTCTGGGTCCTGGATTCGTCATTGAGCCCAGGTGATGTCCCCGCCGCTTTTTTTTGTGTTTTTTTATTTCATTATTTATTTTATTATTATTAATTTATATGTTTGTTTATTATTATTATAAGCTGATTTTTAATTCAATTAGGTGTATATAATACTAATCACATGTTGCAACATTGTTCATTTTATTATTTTCACACATGTTATGTTATTAGATTAGATTTGACATAAATATTCCAAATTTTGATTAGTTTAGATTGATTAAAAGGTTAATTGTGTGTATTCGTCATGTTAGTTCACGTCGATTTACTTATATATGATTACCGTGTTGGATTACAGGGACGTAATACTACGGAATGCTAAACGTGGACATTCAAGTAAACTAATTACGCAGCGGAATAATGTACACATACCTCAATAGCTTTCCTGCCTAAGAACGATGTGGAGGGAGTTCTGATCCTCCGGTCGGAACCCATACAAGTTCTTCGTGAGAAGAAGTCCCACGCGGTATAAGCTCCACAGCAAATCCTCTGATCAATTCTTCAACGGGGACAGAACCTCGGACTGATTATGGTGTTCCGAAATCTCTACTAAGGGGGTGAGAGGGTTTCTCTCAAGTTCCTCAATGGAGGGACTTATGAATTACTTGATATGTAAAATCCCTTAGGAGACTCCCCTATGTATAGGATTGGTGGAGTTGACAAAAGTCCACTCCAACCAATGTGGGACTAGGATTCGGCCGAACCACCTATTAAGGGAGGGATGCCCAATTTTGGGTCTCCCATGTCAACTAGGAATTGGGTCAAGCTCAATTAACCTAATGTGACATTTACCCAATTATATTAGGTAATATCCTTAATATTAACGGGCTACCATTTACAGTGCCACGTCACCATATGCTAACATACCGTTATATTATTTAATTTTATCGTTGTTAGTGCTCGAGTTAATTTATAACTGATTAACGATAAAATTGGCAAACTAAGTGAATTGAGTACCGAAAGGGCGAAGCTAAAAATTTATATTTTTAATTCATAATGGAACCCGCGAACTCGAATTTCTAATCTTAGACCAATTTTATACCTAGGTGTTTAATTCGTTATCCGCTTAGGTAATTTAGAATTCTAGTTAGCCTTACAATTAATTAGTGACGACTATTTTTAAAATTACACGTTTTAAAAAAACGTAATTCGTCTTAGTTCAGAATTTAGGTTTGACAATTATCTATATCCCTAATAAGACTTACATGAGAGCTGTCTATAAATGATAAATTGTTGTTAAAGAATATTTATACATTTCTAGATGACTACGATGAGTTTGATTAAAACATTTGATGAAACACTTAACACCTCATTTTGTTCACGAGCGGTTTCTTAAAAAAAAAAAAAAAAAAAAGCAAACTGTTATTTATTTGATAAAAATCACACTTGTTTCTTCAAAAAAGATTTGTTTATTTTATTGGCTATTTTCTTGAAATAAATGATTAGCCTCGAAGTTCCCCTCAATATTGTTTTCAATAAAAAAAAAAATTGAAGTTTCCTCAATACAATATAAGTGTATAATTAAAGAGGCCGAGAGATCTTTCTCCATGTAATATAACTAGTTATTAGCGCGTGCGTTGCACGCACATAAATCGACTAAGTTTCAAAATACATAATTTATATTCAGTTTTCTAATATGATAATATGTAACTAATACATGGCCAAGTTTATGGGTTGCGAGAAATGAATCTGTGATCGAAAAGACCGACACAAAGTAATTCAAAACGGGAAAAATAGAATAAGATAATTAAGTCAAAAATTAACTATTGTTTTAAATTACGATACTTATTTACTGTTATAACTAATAATGAGTTGGATTGAGTATGACGTGAGTTATTAACGACAAAATTGTATCTAATTTATCTACTTGAGGAGTGAAGAATGTAAGCCCGCAATTAACCACTTAGAGTCTTCGGTGGAGCAGTTTGACATATACAAACGTAACTATACACTTTTCATGCAATTTTTTATCATAATACCAACAAAAATTGATTTAATGCTAAATGAAATTTCAATTCATTTAAATCTAAAATTTATACTTGATTTTATGTCAATTACTTATTTAACTACTAATTAGGTTGTACACAATTTGATTTAATTGACAGACGGAAGAACTAAATTAATGATGCAAGAACCTAAATGTTGGACGATGAGTACCAGGTTATCCGTAAAAGGTCAAAATTCAAGAACCGTGGTTGACCCATATTTTGACAATTGATATGATTTGACAAGTGACTGATCTATGTGATACAAAAAAAATCTCAGCATGTACTCGAAGTTTGCACGAGTTGAGTACATATCATACTTTATGGGTGGCTCGAATTTATAGGTATATTGTATTAATAAGTTAATGATAATTATGTAACATGTCAGTTAAGCGACCTTAACAAAAAAGTTAATGCAATTTATCTAATGAAATTTTTAGTAATACTCAAATATTGTAGGGACTAAATCATCAATTTTTTAAAACACTAATGTCTAAAGTTTATACTTGAATGCAACTTAACTATTTATTCAACTACCATTTAGGAGATACCTAATATGTTTGAATTTACAAACGCAATAACTAAATCGATAGTTCGAGTCAATAAGTATTAAACATTCAGTAACATGTTATATGTAAAGTCAAACTTCAAGAACCAGGTTTGATCCATATTTGATATGTTATTTGAGTTAGAAAGTGACTAATTTATTTGCTACAAAAATGTTAACAAGCGGAACATCCTCAAATCAGTGATATAGTGAATGGAAAAATGCATCTACCTGACATTTGCACCTATTAAATGCATGTTGACTCTAATTGATATATATTTGATGGAGAAATTAATAATAACTACGGTGACCTACCAATTAAGCGACCTAAAAACCCTAAAAATAACAAAATGTAATTAAATGGTTTTTATAGTAATAAATAGTAAAGATAAATAGATGGGTCTCAAAGATAAAAAGACTAAATCGCCATTTTATAAAAATATTGTAGGGACTAAATCATCAATTTTTTAAAACACTAATGTCTAAAGTTTATATTTGAATTCAACTTAACTATTTATTCAACTACCATTTAGGAGATACCTAATATGATTGAATTTACAAACGCAATAACTAAATCGATAGTTCGAGTCAATAAGTATTAAACAGTCAGTAACATGTTATATGTAAAGTCAAACTTCAAGAACCACGTTTGATCCATATTTGATATGTTATTTGAATTAGCAAGTGACTAATTTATTTGCTACAAAAATGTTAACAAGCGGAACATCCTCGAATCAGTGATATAGTGAATGAAAAAATGCATCTACCTGACATTTGCACCTATTAAATGCATGGTTGACTCTAATTGATATATATTTGATGGAGAAATTAATAATAACTACGGTGACCTACCAATTAAGCGACATAAAACTAAAAATAACAAAATGTAAATGGTTTTTTTAGTAATAAATAGTAAAGATAAATAGATGGGTCTCAAAGATAAAAAGACTAAATCGCCATTTTATAAAAATAGGGGAACTAAATATAACACATATATATATATAATATAATAAAAAAAATATAGGAACTAAATATAACATATATATATATATATATAATAATAATAATAAAATTAAAAAAAAAGTTCAAGAGGTACCTTTTTGGAGGTGAGGACAACTCTCACATTTTATATTGGTATAAAGATAATAATAATAAATAAATGTTCTTATATTGGGAAATTAGGAGGGAGACGGACACCACATGAGATGGGACAGCTAGCTTGCAACGTGGGGACAGCCGATTATAACATTTTCCCGACATCCTGTCGGAACTCTACAACTGATGCAAAATGCAGTGCAATAGTTATAGGACCTTCCCAGTGCAATATCGTAATCATCGTCACCATCATTTTCACCCATTTACTCATTTTCCCCAACCTCTACCACCCTCTCAATCGGCGCGTGTATTATGTGCCCACGTTTTTTTTTTATTATATATTAATCAATATTAATTCTTATTTAGTATTATCACTAATAAAACGATTATATTATCTAGAGTATAAAATCATTTAGGTAACTGAGTAAATGCGAATTGAAAATTGGTAGTCGATATAATATTTGTGACTTTTAAGAGGACGTTTGGATGGACGTACTGTGAGATTACAAGTAATGTGAGATAATAATAATATTAGATTGCAGTGTCTAATTGTGCTGTAATGTGGAATGCAATATTAGATTACAGTGTTTGGTATGTTTTGTAGTGTGCATTGTAACGTGAATTTATTATTATTATATTAATATATGTGAGAGTTTATTATATATTAATATGATAAGATTTAAAATAATATATATTCTAACAACAATTAAATTTTTAAAAATTATGTGTATGGTTAATATTATAGTCATTTGTGAATTCTAAAGACTAAATATTTCAACTCAATACGCACAACTATTCAAATTATATTATTAAAACATTATACATAGTTTTATAAGATAATTTTCATAAAAGAATGCAACGAGAAAGACTTACTAATTTTATACAACATCATATGAATTATTATTTATAATAATAATAATAAGTTATGAAGTATATAAAAAATAAAAAGATAACAATAATAATAAAATATTATTATTGTAATAATTATAAAGATAATACTAAATATTTTATCTATTTAATAAATAATATTAATAAAATAATAACACTCCGAAATGTAGGACGTAATCTCACATTACATCCGTTTTTGATGTAATCTCACATTACGTTGAATGGAGTTTGGACGTAATCTCAGATTACAATGAACGTTACATTACAATGCACATTACATCGTTTGGAAAATCAAACAACGTAATGTGGATGTAATGTGAGAGGTAATGTGAGATTACACCACATATTACATCCATCCAAACACCCCTTAAGTATCTCAGAAGTCTAAACTGTTGCATCATAAGTTCACCGGTCAATTTTGGACGTAAAGTGAGTACGTGCCACGTACATGATCACTAATGGCGGCAATTCAGAAATAGCCTTACTTGAATAGCTAGACTAAAATACCCTTACGATATAAACACTATAACACTCAATGTCTATTCATTTTAACTCATTTTACTTTAAAATTAGGTTTCAAAATTCCAGTTTCCTAACACTCACAGTCTAAGACATGCACATCTTCTAATTTTTTAGGTCTCCAATTGATGTTTTCAATGTCTTCTAGTATTTCGCTAGCCACATCAAATCGACGAAAATGCCCATGTTGATATATTGTGTAAATTACAATTATCGCTTTGTGAAGAAATTGAAATATTGTAGTAGATGTTTTTCACTTCTACTCAGAATCATGAGTGGGGTGAAAAATTTACATTCTTTATCTAATTGAAATTTCTCTGAGATAGACTTTTCTAATATGTGACAAGTTCCGAAGAGAATTATGGGTGCTCATCTAAGAACAAGTTCATTAAATTCATATCAAAATTAGAACTCAGAGCCTTCTTGGTTGAGATTCTTTTTCAGAGTAATTTGTTAACAATCTTTGTGTAGGAAAACCGTCCATTGTTGACTCAAATAGTGATTGATATTTGCAATCATAAATTGTTCAACTATTACTTATATTTCATAAAAGGGTCCTGCTAATCTTTAAGTCGACTGAAAAATCAGTTGAATTAATGACACTAAACCCTAAATATTTGGAAATTTGCACAATCATCTGCTATAAGAGTGACTTGACACTGTTTGTCTTTTTCTTCATTTCCTCTCTCATATTTGATACTACTCCTCTCTCTTCTCCCTCTCCCTATCCTTCTCTTTACTTTTTTTTTCCTCTTAATTATAATATATTTATTTTTATTATATATGTATATATGAATGATAAAAAAATCACATGGATAAAAAAAGGATAAAAAATCTTATTTTAAGATTTTTTTTTCTTTCCAAAATTCTATTGAGTTATGTATACGACTATGTTGTGTGAACTCTAGAGAGAAAATAACTAGTAAAAACTCGTAAAAAAACATATGGATATTACAGTTGCAATATGTGTACATATTTTCAAAATGTAATACTTCTATATTTAATTTTTAAAATAGTTTAATAAAAATAATAACTCGATATACTAATTTTATATGTTCATTTAAATTAAGTTTAAAGATTTAAAAAATTATTAATTAATATTAATCATATTCATATATAATAATGATGTTATGCAGTAGTTTAAAAAAAATATTATGCAGAAAAATCATGGAATAAGGGATACTTTTTGTCCTTTTTTTGTAAGATCCTAAAATAACAACTTCAGTTTTTATTTATATGAATAATAATAGTAAAAAATTAAAGTGATAGTAGGAAATAAGAGTGAGTAGAGAAAGAAATAAAGATAAAGAAGACAGACAACGTTTGAGTGACGGTAAAAAGAGATGAGAGAAAAAAAATTGCGCAGATCTTAAGGGACTAAATCTTTGTTAATTCGACAAAAAAATCAGTCGACTTGAGATTGTTGGACCCTTTCATAAAAGACATGTATAGAACTTTTACTAGTTCTATACCTTTTTTTTTATGTCGATTAATCATCATAAGACTAGCAAACCAAATTCTTGTGGCAAAAAGGCAGGTCCACATAAGGTGATTTCAAGACTCAGTTTCTTGTTGACAAAGGGGACATGTAGGGTTTATGGTAGAAATACGTCTTTGGAGGTTTAGACCAAGGGTTAAACCTCCGTTGCACCCCTTCTAGACGAACATCTTAATTTTGGGTAAGATTGGGAGGGCCCAAAACTTATTCCAAAATGAGGGACTAACGGTCATAGGGGGGCTGAGGTAGATCCATGAGTTGAAGCCTGTGTGAGATAGTGAAGAAGCTGATATCCTGATTTCACTGTGTATGAACCTCGTCTTGTATGCATCCAGAAGAGTTTGTCCGGTGTTGGAAAAAGGGGTAGATTAATATCAAGAATGGAGGCTACCAAAGTTGGATGAATATGTTGATGAAGCAATGGGGCATTCCAGTTGACTGATCAATGAAAAGGGAGACAGGGATGCTGAATGGGGTAGTAAGTGGAAGACGTCAATGAAGAAGGGAATAGACATTTGGGACTCAGGGATCTGTACAAAAGTTGACTGAGAAGCCATCTCCAATCTTCCATCTGCATCCTTGGAGAAAGAGAGGACGGTAACTAATAATGGTCTTCCAAACATGTGAATGGTTAGAAGATGCATAAGCAGTAAAGAAAGAGTCAGTGTGAATGTACTTTTGATGCATTGAGCGCACCCGGATAAAATTATCAACTGTTAGTAGGCGCCATATTTTTTTTAAAATGAGAGTTGTATTCTGAGCTCTAAAGTCCCTAAACCCTAAGCCACCATCTCATTTACTTATGGAAAGTTTGGACCAAGAAATTCATGGGATAGATGAACGAGTTGTTGAGTTTCGCCACCAAAACTCTCTAATAACCCTTTCAAGTTTGTGACATGGAATCTGGAAGCAGCTCATAGCATATGAAAGGATAGAAGATGTTGTTGATTTAATTAGAATTTCTTTTCATGCCGGATATAAGAGGTTGGCCATCCATCCTTTGATCTTTGAGCTAATGCGTTCAATTAGCTTGGCTCCATAAGAAGATTTTTGGGATATCCAATCAATAGGAAGACCAAGGTATGTATCTTCATTCTTCATTTCTTGAACCCCCAGAGTTGAGAAGAACATTGAGCAAATAGTTGAGGGGGGTATTAGAACTGAATTTTGCAATGGATTTGGCGAAGTTGATAGATTGACCAGATTGTGCTTCATAAAGAGAAAGTAGTGATTAGGGGTTTGCAAGAGCTGAATGGTTTGCTTCCATGAACAAGAATATGTCATCAGCAAAGAAGAGGTGATTTATTGGTTCACAGGTCAAAGCTGGTCTGATACTCTGGATCAAAGACTGAGATTGAAGATGGGTGAGGTGTGGGGATAGAACTTCAGTACAAAGAATAAAGAGGAATGGGGAGAGAGGGTCTCATTGGAGTAGGCCCCTGGAAGGTAAGATAAGATATGAAGGAACCCAATTAATCACTATTTTGAAAGATGAAGTGGTAACACAACTCATGATCCAGGTGATGAAGTTAGAAGGGAAATTTAACTGGCATAGGATAGCTTGTAGAAAAAGCCACTCCACAGGATCAAAGGTCTTTGTCATATCCAATTTCAGAGCTACCAGGCATTTCCCGCCCCTCCGTCGTTGTTTAATGGAATGAAGCAATTCCTGAGCTAAAAGACCATTATCCGAAATCAGACGCGATGGGACGAAAGCACTTTGGAAGTGAGAGATGATCAAGGGGAGGACTGGTCTGAGTCTGTTGGCTAGGATTTTTTAGATGATCTTATAACCAGTATTGCACTCCAGTGGAAAAGAGTTTGTGGCTTAGATGTTTTTGGGATAAGAACAATATAAGTATGATTAAGTTCCTTGAGTAAATGCCCAGTGAAAAAGAAGTGCCTGACTGCTTTGATTGTATCAAATTTCAAAATCTCCCGGTGTTTCTGGAAGAAGAAGCTGGACCTGGGGATTTGTCAAGGTGCAAGGACTTAATCGCAGTTAGAATTTCAAAGTCAAGAATGGGAGACCCAGGTGTTGCAAACTAGGTGAAATACCCCTAGCTTGGAAACAATTTGTAAGTGAGGGAAAGTGACCATCTGAAACTGATGTGAAAACATCTCTGAAATAAAGACAGATATGATCATGGATTAGGGTTGTGGAGGTGAAGCAAGAGCCAGATTGATCAAGAATCCAATCCAAACGATTAACATGACGTCGAGCTAGGGTTTTGGCATGTAAGTATTTTGTATTGCGATCTCCATTGACTAACCAAAGTTGACGAGATTTTTGCTTCCAATGAACTTCTTATAAAGAATAGAGGTCATATAAAAGGTTGTTGACCCGATCTTCCTCTAATTGATCTGAGTGATTCAATTGAATGTGATTCAGTCCCTAAGAGTTGAATTGATCTTAGAGTTGAGGGAGCCAGAAGTTTGGTGATTCCAGTGTTTGAGAGCAAATCTTAGTCTGGTAAGTTTTCTACAAAGGGTAATCTTAGGGGAGCCAAATGTAGATGTAAGCCAATTGCTCCTAAGGAAGGAATCAAAATCAGTATGGGAAGGCCACATTTTCTCAAAGCAAAAGGAAAAATGTTTCTTCATTTGAGACTGATAGGAGGGCTTCAAGGCTAAGACAATAGGGCAATGATTAGAGCCCCAGATTTCCAGATTAAAAAGAGAGGCTTCAGTGAAAAGAAGAAGCCAGTCAGTGTTGATGAAGGCTCAATCTAATCTTTCTCTAATGTTGTATTTTCCTGAGCGGCTAATAGTCCAAGTGAGGGGTGGACCCTGAAACCCTAGATCAATGAGATCCAAGGAGTCTGACCAGAGATGAGTTTGAAGGAGACAAGAGGCACTGAAAGGGTTACTACCCACTTTTTCGTCTTGGGACCAGACATAGTTGAAGTCCCCTAAGAGAAGCCAAGGCTTAGAAGATAATGACTTGAGGAGTTGGATGGAGTCCCAGAAGATAAATCTTTCAGAAAATTTTGAAGGGGCATATATAAATGTATAAATCCAATGGGGAGCAGTTGGAGTTTTCTGAAGGCGGCATTGAATGAAGGTAGATGAGGAGTTTATGATTTCTAATGAGAAGAGATTCTTCCAAGCAATGATTAGACCCCACGCGTATCGATCGGTTCCACTAAAATCCTAGAAGGATAACCTAAGTTGTCTAAAACAGTTTCTATTCTAGATAAATTACACTTAATTTCTGAAATACAAATAACAAAAGTTTGCCAGTGTGTCATAAGACGACACAAGTGTTGAATTGTCAGGCACTGCCACACCCCTGCCAATTCCAACAAAAGATATTCATAATGGAGGCGGGATCTGCAAACAAGGCAGTCCCGCAATTCTAGAATTAGAAACTGAAGAAAATGAGCCATAAAACAAAGTGTGCCAAGCTGTAAATAGAGTGGATACCTCCTCAAAGGTGGAACCAAAAGCTATATTGAAATTCGGGAAGACGTCCCCATTCAAGTCTGGCATATCCTGGTCTGTGGGCAGGGAAACTGAGGTGTTCATCTGGTAATCCGTCCTTTGTCTAACCCTTCTTGGAGAGGATGGAGGATGAGGATTTGAATTAGAGAAGTTTCGTTTCCTGTGGGGGAGCAGCTTCCCAAAAGAAGCTGACACTGCATGAATATGACCATTTGGTGGAAGGTTCTCTGTTGTCTGAACATGGAAAGGAAAAGACATCTGAAGAATAGATGTGGGGTCGGATTCCACACCTGTGGTTGCTGCTACTGACGTAGCTGAGCCATTTCCTGCAAAGTGCTGCCTTGTGTGTCTGGGACCACCTCTTGTTGGAGTGTTGAACTCTGGAGTAGGGTTTAAAGGAATCCATTTATTTAAGTAGTCAGAGCCTCTATTACCAAATGTGTAAATATCATGAGGAGACTGGCTTATAGGAAACAGACCTGAGTCGTCGACTATACGCGCAAGGCGGGTAGTGATGTCATTAACAACCACCTGACCCGGAAGCCTGCACTCCTCTAGATTGTGCCTGAAACGCCCGCAGCGACGACAAGGTAACCCTAGGCGGTAGGAAATGAGAATCTCGTACGTACGGAGACCATCAGTGAGGCCAATGGCGGGGAGAAGTGGTTCCCAGAGGTTTAGATGGGCACGAGCTCTAGGATGTACTGCAACAAGCCAGGTCATCTCCTTGTCAAAATCAGTTTGCAAGACCTCCCCAAACTGAGAGGCTGCAAGTAAGATATTTTCTTCCGACATAAGAGACATGGGGATGCCTCTGAGCTCTATCCAGTTCTGCACCCTGGAGAAATCCGTAGTTGTGGCTGGATTCACCGGGTCAGGGCACCACAGGTCCAAGATCATGCCTTGGACATTAAAGGCTCCGCTTTGAAGAACCTCCAGAGCTTGAGCAGAAGTGGAGAAGATGAAGATCCAGAGCTCATCTTCTCTACGAATAACTTCAGGGGCCGCCTCAACTCTCCAGTTTGTTTCAACAAAACGACGAACAATGTCTTCGCGCACATGCCTGCTACTTAAAAACCAACCAAAGAGAACTCGATGGAGGAGATCCATCGTAAAGGTGGAAGAAGTAGGTAAGATACGTTTAGCAGGAAGGAAAAGGAAAATTCTCTTCAGTAATGGAGGGTAGAAGTTTCGTTTGGAGAAGCAGATGAAGGAGTGGATTGATGAAGAAGAAGACATCTCCATATGTGAAGGCAACACTTGGAAGAAATCAGACATGCATGAGCACCGATTGGGCCACGTAACCGATATAGAGTGAGGAGAGACGAAGAGGCTGGAGTGGATAAGTTGGTGGAAATCGAGGAGACGCCGGAGTAGAGAAACGAATAGTAGAAACGAAACCCTAGAAATATGAGAAACCCTAGGAGAGAGAAATGACCGAAGATTGAAAAATCCCGCCTGACTCATGGGTTCTATACCCAACTACCTAAATGTTTACCATTCATAAATGGCGGTTATAAATAATAAATATTTATTAGAAAATTTTAATCAACCTATTTGCCCTAGTATTTAATGTTATTGCTAAAGAATAAATTTTCGCGAGTAGTAATAATCATAAATAATTCTTAATATAGAACGCTAATTACTTATGCAATGACACTGCCGAACCAAACTCCTGATATGGTTGGTGAAAAATAAAATCTCACTTGTTTGTAATCATTAATTTTCCGTACGACATACACAATATATATAAAAATAAATATATGACATTACATTTATAAATATGAATATTTTAATAGAGCAAAAGATAGATGAGTCGAAACTGTTGGTAGTCTAAAAAAGTTCGAATCATACATAGTGATTATGATGTCTAATGTAATTTTTTTGCATCATGTGAATTCGGTTGGATCAATTTCTAGACACGCACCTATATAATGAGATAAATTGGGTCGTAACTGTAGCTTGGTAATCTTCTCAAACACTAAAGTTAATTTCATTATAATGTAGAAAGCATATGGTAGTGAGTAAATATCATATATCAAATCATGATGGGAGGGTCTCTATTTATAAAGGAATAGACTTATTAGAGTTGACCTTTCACTATTTAGAGTATAACTTATTGTCCTTATGTGGTTGTCCTTTTGTACCTTGTCGGGTTTAGAAAAAACACTATCGGGGCCTATCGGGCGTTCTAGGGCGTACATCTGACGTTCAGAGAATAGATTACTGTCAACTCTTCAGTGAACGGGAGTCTAATCCTTAAGAGTAAGGATATCTTGTGTGTCCATTTGTTGGGTTTTATCACATGTCGAGTGTCGTGAAGTGTCGCCACCATAATTATGGTATACGACCCTTTTGTTGTCATGTGGGGCTTTCGTAGTCAATAAGGGCTGGTACTGGCACTAATGGGCCTGGACTTCTTCTTAATGAAGTTGATCTTCCACGTATATTGGCTCACTTTCCTGTCTGAACTTTTCTGTCTGATGGTTTGGGTCATGGTTATAAAAACACGGGTTAATCAAATTCTACAAGTATAGATATATAGATGGTTTTATTTACTCATGCGAAATTTTAGAGGATTAATTAACCAATTGTTTTAAAATCATAAGATGATGGTAAGTGAATGTGTGGTTTAGTTTTTATGTTTCAACATTCCCCTTTTATGTGTGGGATGAAATATTTTGAAAGTCAATAACGTAAAATTTAAATAAATTAGAGTGTTAACCCGACGCTGTAAAAATTTAATTTATACACACTTTATATCATGTGAAATTTGGATCACTTTACATTATAAGTTTTTCATATTCATTTCTCTTTCAAATATTGCAATATAGAAATGAGAGGGGTATAACCGGTATGTATACACAGTTTATACAAGTTATTGGTAAGGAAAAGAACTTATTTGTAAAAAAAAAAAATATATATATATATATATATTAAAAATGTGTTGTAAATTGTAATTAAAGACATCATTTATAAACATAAAACATATACGTGAATGATTTCTAAGAAAAGTAGCTAAAAATATTTAAAATTGTATAAATAAAATTCTTAACAAAATTTTAATATTTATAAGAGATTTTCCGTGATCGTCACTCTTAAATTTTTCAAAATTATAGTTCTTTGTGTTCAATAATTTTTCAAATTTATTCAAGTGAAACTTATTATCCTTTTTACATATATTAATAATTTAGCTAGTGTGCATCTTAATTATATCATTTATAGTTTCCTTCCCGACTTAATTATCTATATGCATGATGGGATGGGGTAAGAAGTCATCAAGAAGAGGAGCAATAATGAATGACTACCGTCCGTTTAATGATTTGATATAGTTCTTTAGGTTTTGCCCCCTCATTATCGAAACAAAACACCATTATTGGGTATATTACAGCTGATCTGAGCCGTCCATTATAGGCCTATAACTAGCTAGGAAGGTGCCGCCTATTTATCACCAGACAACAACCTATAATCAAGCCCTACTTTAAATTTAGCAACAAAAAAAAAACCCCATTTATTTCTTAATTATTAATTATTAATTAGAGATATATTGCATGCTCAATCAACTAACTAACTGAACTAATTATAATAATTCTTTTGAAAATTAATATTATAATAGTTATTAATTAACTCAATATTGAGTTTTATAAAACGTGATGACGATACATTTAGTATATGAATGATGTCAACTTATGATTCGTTGTAGAGACCCATCAAAGTATCTATTTATATCAACATTGTTTGGCAATTATATCTACAACTAACTAATTAGTTTTTATTTATGATATGAGCTAATTTGTCCATCTTTTAGAAACTAAGAAAAATATGTATAATGACGGAAACTCACTTTGATAATTGATAGGAAGTAATCTACCAACTAAATAATACCAGGAGATTCCGGAGTATAATTTATCATGTCACTAATAATGGGATTTCAAGGATCGTTTTAATTGACTTTTTTAATTGTTAGTTTCACCAACTCAATCAATTTGAATGTGAAAGTATTCCTTCGTTATTTGTTTTTTAATTTCTGCTTCATTATTAATCTAAATAATTTCCCCATTAGGACATCATGAGTGGAAAGGAAGAATGTACATGAGGATGTCTCCAACTTTTTGCTAAATCTAAACTAGTAAGTTGGCTAATCCACATGGCTATATCATTTGGCTAAATTTCATATATAATATCCCCCAACAAGCCATGATTCTTTGTAAAAAAAAAAAAAAAAAAACCATGATTACAAACGTGTTCTTCTAATTCAACCAAACTATATAGTTTTATTTCTTTTTCAAGGCATTTTTTAAGCTTAACTCTTTTTTATCACATCAATACGCATACTATCTAACCAAATCAGCTGGGTCTATGGGTGTAAACGAGTCAAGTTAATCATGAGCTACTCGGGATCGACTCGGACAAAACTCGAATTCGGCTCGAAAAAATTCAAGTTGAGCGAGCTCGAGTCGAACTTTCTGATATGCGAGTCGAGCTCGAGCTTGATAATGCTCGACTCGAGTAACTCACGAGCCTAAACGAGTTTCAAGTTCGAGTTTATAAATCGAGTCGATCTTGATTATTATTATTCTTATTTTAATACTAATTAATTATTATATATGTCAATTGAGTTCGAGTTTAGTCTAGTCGAGTCGAACTCGATTTTTTAATTAAGAGAGATGTTAATTTATTGTGATATATTATTGACGAACGAGTCGAACCGAGCTTAATTATGTCGAGTTTGGTTTCGAGTTGAGTTCGAGTTTTAAAATTAGAGCTCTCGGCCGAGTTCGAGCTTAACAAATACTAATCGAGTCGATGTTGACAATTACTCGGTTTGACTCGGCTCGTTTACACCCCTAGCTGGGACAAAGTGAAGATTTTACGTTAATGGACAAAAATTTACTGTAAAATAATTGATTATAATAGATAAAACCAGTGTTTTGAAAACCGGACCGGGCCTTGAACCGGCCAGGTGGCCGGTTTCCGGTTCGACCGGTCCAACCCGATCCAACCCGGTTCAAAACTGTCCAGCCGCAGACCAGAGAAGAAATCAAGGAACTGGCAGGCTGGGCGCTGGCTGCTTGTTGCATTTTCAAACTTCAATGACGTAAATAAAATACTACCTTCATAAAAAGTCAATACATACCACCTAAGACCACAATTAGCTAATTCAATCATCAAATTAAAGACTCTCATCAAAATGAAACTCAAACTCAAAGGCTCAAACATAACACTCAAGTGACTCAACACTCAACTGTCGACACACAATAACAATACCACACATGACACTACATTAAATAAAGTCTCAATAAACACATTGTTCAACCCCAAACTCCTCCAATCTTCACGATTCTAATGTTTAATTTCCTCCATCCCAATATGCATAAGCATAACCATCCGTAGTATCTTCATTATCAAATAATGTGTTGTTTTCATCTCCATCTCTATCAGCATCTCCAAGTCCATCCCCATCTCTATGTCCATGTCCATCTCCCTCTCCATGTCCATCCCCATCTACATGTCCATCCCCATCTCTATGTCCATGGATGTGGTTGTTTCTCCACTACTCTTTATATTTAAATTTAAACACTTGTGGAAGCTTTACCTGTGAAGCCGTCGTGAAGAAGATTTGGAGTAGAGGAGTAAGTAGATCGAGCCACCTCCAGACTCCACGGTGAAGATCGAGATCCTCCTTTGTGAGCAATATCGAGAAACAACAGCCCTAGGTTAGCCGACGTAGAGGAGAACGAGAAGTCGCGAACAGCATACTCTGGAGTCTGGTCTCTAGCAGTTACGTAGCCCTTACTCTCCTTCCTTAGGCCTTTGGTTTATTTTTTTATTTTTAGTTTCAACCCGGTCGGACCGTGCCGGTTTATTCGATCCAACCCGGTCGGACCGGGTTTTCGCCAAGTGAACCGGGTCCGTACTGCACATCTATGTTTTGCGCGGACCGGACCGCCTCTATGTCCGGTTCACGGTTCGACCCGGTCGGACCGGCGGTCCGGTCCGGTTTTTAAAACACTGGATAAAACTCGTTTAAGACATCAATAAAGATAAATCGGAAGTATAATAATGTTATAGATCTAAATTTGTATGTAATTGACTCGAAATTGGTAGAAAATAAGACGTGTGTCTTAACTACGTGTTCTAAAAGTTCGAACTTGTGGGTGAAAACATTCAACGCACACTCTTATATTTCAACATCCTCCCGACCTCCTCGGCACTACTTGTATCAGCCCGGTCACAGACCTTGACTAACTTAGGGTCAAACATAATGGGCTTCACCGGGAATCGATCCGTACCTGATACCATATAGAAAATAAGACGTGTGCTTTAACCAAATGTCCAATAAATTCAAACTTGTAGGTGAAAGCATTCAACGCACTAATTAAGTTAAAAAAAAATATTTGTGAAGGCCTATATTATTCCAGTTGTTCTTCTATGCTATCATCGAAGTAAAAAAAAAGAAAAAAACAAAGCTAGCTATTGCCTATGCTAGATTGAACTAATAATATAATAAACTATAAATACATGTTCTTATATGTGTACTTGTATTATAATTATATAATAATAATCTGTATTTACAGTTGTTCTCTTGTGTTATTCTATGGTAAATTAAAGTACAAAATTAATTAGCTTTTTTTTGGTAAACAAAATTAATTAGCTTGCCGAGGCTAAGAAGCCATAAACAACAAACTATTCCCGACAAGTGGGATTTTAATCTATTATTATTAATTTAATTATTACGAATCGTAGAACCACAATAAAATATAATAATAAAAGAAGTTTAGACCACTTTTTCTCATTGCCCTATAACATCATCTTCCCTAGCTTCACTATATAAAGTCCTTCATTTTCCATTCCCATTATTAACTGCAACCTTCTCATAGCTTTATTTAATTGCTCCCTCTAACTTCAACAATCACAATAAACCATTAGGGTTTCCATCGATACACAGTTAAAAGATGATGAAATTGGCTGAAAATGAAGATCTGGGTTTAAGTCTAAGCTTGAGCTTCCCTCCAAACCCTAAGTCAACCACCTCCAACCTCCAGAAACTTCCATGGATGATCCAACCTTCAGCTGCTTTCTTCCCCATAGCCAGCTCAGCAGACACCTGCCACGTAGATCCGCAGATGTTCATACGTGGCATTGACGTGAACAGATCCGTGGAATCCGAGGAAGAGGATCTGGTCGGTATCTCATCGCCGAACAGCACCGTGTCGAGCATAAGCGGGAATAAGCGGCCGTCGAGCGAGCGATCGGAGCCAGCTGGCAGCGATGAGCTGGAAATGGAGAGAGCCTCGTCGAGAGGGGCCCACAGTGACGAGGACGAGTACGGTGATAACTCGAGGAAGAAGCTGAGGTTGTCTAAGGATCAGTCTGCTCTGCTTGAGGAGAGCTTTAAGGAACATAGCTCGCTCAATCCGGTAAGCGACGATCGATTTTTCGAGCTGCTTCATTCGATTTAGACTATGAAAAAAATGAAAGATTTTTCTAGATCTCTCTAATTAGAAGTGTGTTGTATGTAATTTGCAGAAGCAGAAGTTGGGTTTGGCTAAGCAGTTAGGGCTCCGACCAAGACAAGTTGAAGTTTGGTTCCAAAATCGTAGGGCAAGGTGAGGATTATATCCTTTCTATCTATTTAACTTGGATCTTATTTAATGGAATACAGATTGATCAGTATTCTTATGTTTCCTTTTTCTACGTCAAGTCAATAATATAAATAGCATAATTTCGTTTTGGGAAAAGTATGTGAAACATACAACATGTTTGAAAAAGATGGTTTTATGGACCAATATGTTTTAAAATGCACAACATGTTTGAAAATGATGGTTTTATGGACAAATATGTATTAAAATGTACAACAAGCTTACAAAAGATGTTAAAATTACATACGTCCACTTGTTATCCTAGTTTCATTAAGTGGACACGTGCGAAACACATTTTTAGAAAATAATAATAATAATAATTAAAGTAAGAAATTAATTTATACATAGCAATGATTATTAATGGGTTTTAAAAATGTGATCCGCACGTGTCCACTTAATGAGACTAGTGACAACAAGCGGATGATACGTCATTTTACTATCTTTTATAAGCTTGTTGTACATTTTAAAACATTTTGATTCATAAAACCATCTTTTTCAAACATGTTGTATGTTTTAAAATATATTGATCCATAAAACCATTTTTTTCAAACATGTTGCATGTTTTACATACTTTTCCCTTTCATTTTCATTTTAGTATTAGGAACACATGAATGACTAGCTATATGATTTAGGGTTAATTGGTGATAATTAACACAGTTTGAGGGTGATATAATTAATTAATTAACAAAAAGTTTGAATAAAATGGTGTTATAGGAGCAAATTGAAGCAAACGGAGATGGAGGTGGAGATGTTGAAGCGATGTTGCGAGAGGTTAACGGAGGAGAAGAGGCGGTTGCAGAAGGAGGTGCAGGAGCTGAGGACACTCAAACTCTCCCCTAACTTGTACATGCCCATCCCCCCACCGACCACCCTCACCATGTGCCCATCGTGCGACCGCGTCGGACCCCCCAACCCATCGGGCCTAGCCCACCAGAGGCCCACCCCTTTTAATCCCTGGGCCCAACTTCGCCCTCGCTCGCTCGTAGATTAATTTTTTTTTTTTAATCTTAGGTCATCATTAATTGGTTGGATGGATTAAGAGGGAGGGTAATTTTGTATTTTATTATATTACTATTATAATGTATGATATTGTTAGATTAATTTTTCTTAGATTTGTAAGTGGGGTATGGTGGTGGTTGATTAGAATGTAATCAATTCATTCATTATACTCTTATAAGGCTGGATGACTTTGGACCATCATATGAAAACTACCTGCTTTACACTAGATTGATTGATTGATTTTCAACTATTGATCAATTAACAAACTTCTAATATTTATTATATTCCTTTCCTATGATCTTGTCAAATGAATGTCACTTCCCAGTAGACCATTCGTATGTAAACATGTATATTGATTGATGTGTTTTCCATGTTCATCCTCATTTTCATACCGCTACTTCATGTACAAACTTCATTTATTTAAGAAGTAAATCCAAAACTTGTTGCAATATTTATAGGTTGCTGCCAATCTAATTTTGAGATTCTGAGTTTGCGCAACTCCTAGTTATTTAAACAATTTCTGGGTATCAGACTATTAAGTGAACCAAAAATCATGCTTATAGTTATAGGGTTTAGATTCGAATCCAGAAGAATTCAATTCTCAAAAAAAATAATAATAATAAAATGAAGAACAAATGAACATATAAATACAATCAACACCAAGAACAAATGATATGTTACTTTTTCATTTGTTATATTACTTTCCCTTCCCATCAACTTCTGTCCGTCAAGACAGTAAAAAAGTAATATTTTTTAAAACATACATAAGTAGTACAAATTTGAACAAAAATACCACATTGAGAAACAAAAATAATCAAATAGGTTATAGGTGATAATTAACGTTATCTTTTGAGTTAGTAACTAATAAACTGTCTAAGGTTTGACACATGTTGAAATCTGGCGTCCGTCGTTGAAATTGACCGTCTCAGGTTTGGTGTTTGTTGAAATTTGGTGTCTCTGTCTATTTTTGGGTTAAGTCGAACAGAAGTATATCACGTAACCGTCACGTGAGCTCGATAAAATGAATATTCTAAAAATGCCCTCCGTGAAAAATCCGACATTCCGTTACCTAGCGGATTGACGAAATTACCCCTCCTAGCTAAATCAACAACTATAGGGTTTTTAGGTAGTGGTCGGCCGGAGTAGGGTGGTGACCGGCTGTAGTTGGGTGGTGGTTGTTTTAATTTGACTCTAAGGGTAATTTCTTAACTTCGCATTTGGTAGAAAGCGCAATTCCGACTTTTCGCAACATTCTGTCAAAATTAACAGCGATTTTGGACGGAAAACCAAATTTCAACAAAGTCCAAAACTCAGACAGTCTATTTCAATACTTTAAAGTTTATACACCAGATTTTAACTTGTGTCAAACCTCAAACAGTTTATTAGTTATTATCCCTTATTTGTTTTTCTTAGGATTTCGTGCAGACGACTTGGCTTTGGCTGGCTAGGGATGGCAACGGGTCGGGGCGGGTTTTCTCAGCCCCGAACCCGCCCCGCAGGTCGGCCTGGCTGACCCGGACAAGTGTACCTCCCGGGCGAGAAAAATAATCCCGCGGGTCGACCCGCCCCGCCGTGTGAACAATTTTTTTTTCACTTCTCAATATTAAATACAATTTTTTTTGCCAAATTATTACATTATATATAAATTCAAACCATAAATCTAACACCAATCAAATACAAACAACAAACACATCAAATTCATCACAAAATACAAATTCAAATACAAACACCAAATCCAAATTAACAAATCCTAATAATCTAAATATACATTTATTTATAATTTAGTCCATGTTATTTATATAGGTACTATATTAACCATATTGTTTAGTAAATGTTACATCATATTAACATAAAAAATAATAATATATATTAGGAACTTCGGGGAGGGTCTGCGGGACCCGCGCCCCTAGATCTGGACCCGCTCCGTGACCCGCGGGTCGGCAGGTCAAAACCGGGTCGGCAGGGCCCGTGACCCGTTGCCATCCATATGGCTGGCTTATATAATGTTGAAGAACCGGGAGTTTTTGACCAAATTAGATCTAAACAAACAACCAAATACCAATATAGACCACATAAAAAATATTTTACAAATCTAGGCCTAGTTTTGACCAAAATAGATCTAAATAAACAACTAAATACCAATATAGACCACATAAAAAATGTTTTACAAATCTAGGCCTAGTTTTGAGTTTTTGACCAAAATAGACCTCAATAAAGAACCAAATACCAATATAGGCCAACTGAATTTTTTTATATTTTTTTTACAATTTTCCGGGAAAAAATATATTGGTTGGCCGGGTTGCCCCAACCGACAAAGTATGTTTTGCTTTTTTTTTTTTAATAGAAATTGTAAAAGTTAATGATTTTGTAATTTTGTTTCTAAAAAGCTATTGGACATGGTAAACTCTAGAGGGCACAGTTACACATTTATCTTCTAGGGTTCCTATGTCCAATAGGTTTTTAGAAAAAAAAAAAAAATTATTCTGCGAAATGTCAATTTTCTCTCTAGGTTCATCATGTTTAATAGATTTTTAGAAGAAAAAAAATTACAATACCATTAGTTTTTACAAAATCTGTTAAAAAAAAAAGCTAAAAAAAAAAAGAAAAACATACTTGGCCGGGTTGCTCCAACCCGGCCAACCAATTTTTTTTTGCAGGTAAAAAAAAATATCAATTGCCCAACCCGGTCAGGTCTAAATTTGTAAAACATTTTTTATGTGGCCTATTTTGGTATTTGATTTTTTATTTAGGTCTATTTTGGTCAAAAACTCTAAACTAGGCCTAGATTTGTAAAACATTTTTTATGAGGGCTATATTGGTATTTGGTTGTTTATTTAGATCTATTGGTGAAAAACTCAAGAACGAGTTGAACGAGTTCCGGAATATCTCTATCTTCAACGATCAATTCATTTCAAAATTTATATATCATACAACAATCAATAACATATTATTGTATATGAAGGAGCAATGAGCATTATAATGTAGATCGACCAGCTAACCCCTAAATTTCGCAGTCAAAATAGACAGACACACCTCGAATATTATAGTTTACGATAATATAGTTGATGATCCTCAGCATCTCCCGAGTGACGATTTTTTACGAAAACCCCAATTGTCACCACGATGACAATAATGAAGAAGCCGATACCAGAAACTGCAACAATTAAGTTCACAAATTATTATTGAAGCCGGAGTCTGATTTGACTATCTCGACTATACATTTGAAGATAAAAGAATCATAAATCTAAGAGAAAAACGTTAGTTAGTTATTGTTTTTTTTTACAGGTGTAGTAGGTGGCCTATAGCAGAAAAACAGTCATTAATATATTTACTTTACATACCTCTTGTTATATTGTTTACGGATGGATCATGGGAGATATCTCCAGCTGTGTTGTTTTTCCAACCCAAGTCCCACGTTAACGCGAGGCCGAAGCTGTTATCAGACAAGTAGGGATTGAACATGAACGGAATCTCAACTGTCTTAACCGCTCTGCATAACTGATTATGCTTCACATAAATAGAATCTTGGTCGACAGTATAAACGTGGAATCTAGAGGTGCTCAAGCACGGAATCTCCGGGTCGGAATCTAATCGGCCGGAGCAGTTGAGATAGGTGTACCTCTTGAGGGAGTGGTAGTAACGGAAAGGTGTTTGGGAGAGGTTTAGGTTTAAGAAGACATCGTGGATACAATTTTTGGGGTCAGCGAGGTTGACTCTGTTGTCCACGTAGGATATTGAATTTACGGTTAAGTGCCGGAATGATGGGAATTTGATTGTGGTGGTGGTTGTGGTGTTTGATTCGCAAGTGAGCACGAAACCTGGGAAGCCGCAGTGTTGAGGTTGCTGGTGTTGGATGATGAAAGGGAAGTTGATTTCAGGGCTTCCATGGCTGCACTTCACTGCTCTGCAGATGTGTTCTTCAGCATTTGAGCAGCAGCCCAAGAAGAAGAAGATGGCAGATATGAAGAAATTTGCAGCGTGACTTAGAGAGAAATTATGCATTTTTTACTTCTTTTTTTTTTTTTCGGCCAACAATGCATTTTTGACTTGATCAATGAAGATGCTAATATATATATATATATATGGTGGACTGGATTTTAAACAAAAAAAAAAAAAAACATCAATTTTTAGGGCTGAATAACTCTCCTTAAACTGAAATTGGATGTGGTTGTTTCCCACTACGTAGTAGTTTGTAGTAGATGGGAAATATTAAAAATCAATTGAAAATATTACATTTTAATTGGCTAATTTCTAATAAAATAATTTGCTAGAAATATTTAAATTTGTGAAAAAAAATTCTATGAAAAAATCTTGATATTTATATATTAAAAAAAATCCTTAATAAAATAATTTGCTAGTGTCAAACATGATCAAAACTCATATGGAATGACCATATTGTTTGTCCGATAATTTTTATATGAGATGATGATAAGGCCGGCCTCTTATAATTTTAACGAATATTTGTTATCATGAAATTTACAACCACCCCAACATTTAAACAATAAAATATTTACTATGCGAATCACATGAAAATTCGGTTGCTATTTTTCCATGACTTGCAAGTCTTAGCAAACTTTTAGGTGATCAAGAATGTTTCTACGAAAGAATACGTCAAACAAGTCTACGTTTAATTGCATCCTTACAAAAAAAGACTTACCCGGTTCCTTGAAGCGTTAGTTGACTTAGGTCAGCAAGGCTTACTTGGGGAAGAAGCTTCTCTTTTATTTTTTGCCACTGGGAAGAAGCTTCTCTATTTAGTTTATATATATGTATATATATATATATTACGTTGAAAAACCTAGAGCCTTGTCTTGTGAAACAACTATTTTTGTAAAAATATAATAAGATGCGGTGGTTGGATGTTTCATTCTTATCTTAACTAGAGAGATATTAGGTTTAAACTTCATTCGAGTTCTATGACTAGAAAATATTTATGGAAACACTTTACCTCTACGGTATGACTCGGTGTACGTTGAAATTATTCTAAGTGTAGATCAAAATGCTATGAGTGATGCTTTTCCGATGGAGTCCATAAAACACCCGTGAAAAAAAAATAATAATAATAATTTTGTCCTTACGCAACATCTTACGAAACCGAAATTTGCCATCCTTCTGACTGTGGCAGTTGGCACCAATGGTTTGCTTATCGTAAATGGACCAACGTAACTGTATATATGGGTGGTGGTATCAACAATTAAGGCGTGGTACTTTTTCGAAACCATTATTTTAAAAGTTGAAACGGATTCCTTGATTATATATAACCGATATAGGCTGAACAAATCAACGTGCTATAATCAGCAACCTTTTCATCCGTAGAACACGTAAAGCTATAAATAAACAATATTCGACATAAAATCAGTTTATAATACAGTACAATTTTTAAATAGTAAATGTCACGCGGGCTAATTTAATTGGAAACGTTTTTTGGGGTGCTTAAATGGAGTAAGAAAGAGAACATTAATCCAAACAGCCCAGACAGAAAGATCGAAACTCGTAATTGATCCCTTATTTTTTGGTCGAATTGGTTCCATCAATGTGGACGTGCCGGAGTGGTTATCGGGCATGACTAGAAATCATGTGGGCTCTGCCCGCGCAGGTTCGAATCCTGCCGTCCACGATTTTAATTTCATATATATGGCACACAAAAAAGTTACGTACACAAAGACAGTGTGATTTGGTTATTAACCTTGTTTTTTTGTCACTTCAATGTTTCTAATGTTACATCAAAGCTCGTTTAATTCATGAATACATGCAGACATATGGAGGTTTTATTCGTTGAATCGAGCCCTGCATCAATCTTTTATCGGTTTTTAAAATAGCACAATTGTACGAAAATGAAAAGGATCCTCAGACAGTGTAATGCGGGTTGACGTCGATGTCAAGACCTCTGAGCTTTGCGAAAGACTCGACCTTTCCTTTGAGAGTGTGGAGCTCCCTCAACCTTGCGATTTCGGCACGTCGTCTTGCTTCTTCAGCCATGATGTTGATGTCTCTAAACGCGTGTTTCTCGAACGATGTTTTGTCTGGGGTTGACAGACCGTGGAGGGTACGCTGCTCGGTTGCCCATGCAGCCTCTCGGGCTTCCTTTCCAAAGTCCTTCTGGGTCGTCATTGATGTCTATAAAACATTACCCATTTAAGTTAGTTGTCCAGTATGCAATACGAAGACAACTAAGAGTTTTATTCAATCCTCCATCAGATTTGATGAATATTGTTTTTTTTACTACTCTTATTTATTTATATATATATATATTTTTAAAGAAAATCATCTTTAATTCTTCATTCTAGAATTCGTGTAAGTTACATTCTTGATCAATGTGTATTTTGCAATTTCTCCAAAGTTCGGTTTGTGATTTGGTTATTATCCCTTTTTTCATTAGTCATGGAATTCGAATCCAAAAGAATTTCCAACTTACTCTCTTGTCGTAAACAAGGCCCCAAGCCTTCCCGCTGAGGGCGTAACGAACTGCAAACTTGATCGGGTCGAGCAACAGGTAGCACAGAATATTGTAACCCCAAATGACCGCGCACCATCCCAAACCAATACTTGTGATCCCCGCAAGCTTCCATGTTAAAAAAGCAGATAATCCAGTTGCCACCTGAGATAAGAAACCAGAATGTGATGCAATCAACTGTCCTAAAATCTGGACAGAAATATGAGAAATCGCGATCTTTTTACCAATTGGGCGAGGATGAATGCAGCTACAAGGAGAAGCCCAGGCCTCTCAAAGTACGACCATCCGTAGGACCGCGTCACGAAAATGAGAGCTTGGCTTATCGTGCTAACTTGAAGATACAGAGCTGACCCAAGCCTTTCATCTAGTTCGGTCTTGACTGCAGAAATGGAAAGATTATAGTGGTGCTTGCTGAAGCTCTTGACCCCAAAATGATTCTGCAAAGATGGGAGACAAGACAAGTTGATGATCATGTTTTTGTTATGCTCAGTTGGATTTATGATACAATCGAGAAGAAAGGTGAGGAGAGGGTTACTTACTGGGAAGAAATTGGTCTCGTAAGCTAAGAAGAAGAATATTACGGTCATGAGGGCGAGATAGCTTCCAATGACTATTCCAGTGGCGAAAATTTCGCTCAACTTCCAACTGTCGGGCATTGGGGATGGCTTGACTCTATCTTTTGAAATCGTCATTATCGTACCTAATCGAAAATTAATTTGCATTCATAATGTTAATAGTGTCAGAAATTGTCAACTCTGCTGAATTTGTGATCGATGTGCTGCTGGTTGTTGCTAGGTTTTTATAAACAGAGCTAGCATGTTGCATCTAGTAAAGTCAGAAAAAGTTACAAAAAGAGATTCAACTAATAAGCAGCACATATACCTCAGTTCAGCAAGCAATTTGATATTCAAATTTTAAAAATAAGAATCATTCGCACCATCATTGAGTACTGCAATGATGAGAATCATGAATGGAGGAAAGCTGTATTCCCAGAAGACATTGAGGAGCGTAAACCCTAGCTGCAGTTCATAAAAACAACAGGTAAGTCTTCCAGAAAGTTAATAATGACATGGATGTGATTTGGCTCGAAGCTTACAACGATACGGATTGTGATAGATACTGCATATATCTGCATAGACAAAGGAAAAAACGGAAGAAAATGTCATAACCGGAGCTATGGAAAGAACTGAAACCGTAAAAACGGTGTGTGAAGTTCAATAATTACTGTGTAGTTCTTCATCCTTTGGAAAATGGCACGGCTTGTTAGGACAGCACTGATAATGACACTGAGCCCGGGCTCTGTGAGGACTATGTCAGAAGCGCTGCGAGCAGCGTCTGTAGAGTCTGCAACTGCAATTCCGATATCAGCTATCTTCAGTGCAGGAGCATCGTTGACTCCATCACCCGTCATTCCAACAATGTGTTTCTTGGTTTGGAGTCGTTTAACAATCTCGTACTTGTGTTCTGCATCGAATCAAAGAACTCGAATAAATAGTTTCCTTAAATGGCAATGTTTTTTTGCTCCACGTTTCAAATTCGTAATTTCGACTTTGTCATTACATACCCGGAAAGACTCCAGCAAAACCATCGGCTCTCTCGATGAGTTCGTCAATGGGCTGAACTGCAAAAGACTCAGTCTTGTGCTCAGCGAGCAACGAAGATGAAGGATACATGTTTGTGCCCATTCCGAGCCTTCTACCTGTCTCCTTGGCGATAGCGAGTTGATCACCTAGAAATATTAACAAAATTCATCAAAATTAAATGAACATAAGGTTTTAGTTGGCTTATAGAGAATCAAAGCTGCAGTCTGATACTATTTAAATATGGACCACTTAACCAACTAATAGTTGGCTTATACTGAATTAAAAACACGCACCCGTAATCATCTTAACACTGACACCAAGATCCAGAGCTCTCCTAATAGTCTCAGCACTATCATGGCGAGGCGGATCAAATAGCGGGAGAAGACCGACAAATTCCCACGGATCACCAAGACTTTCTTTGGTGCCTTCAGGCACTTCCTGATATTCACATCATACATTAGATGAATGTAATCAAAATTGTCATCTCAGCAACAACTTTTATTGGGTAGAAAAACTACCTGACGAGCAATAGCAAGAGACCTAAGACCACGTTCAGCGAACTTGTCAATTATGGCATGCACCTTCTTTTCTATTTCACTTTTGTTCCTTGCCAAATTCAGAATCTACGTATAAAAGTAAAAATAAATTATAAGACAATTACCACAATCTAGCGACTGATTACAAGCCTTCCTGAGCTTGAAACCATTTGTTTTTATTTTTTGTTCATCAGTTGGATTTGAGTAATACCACTCAGCTTTTACATAACAGTGATCTACTCAGAGCGCCACAGATATGAGAATTACCTGCTCAGGAGCTCCTTTGCTAACCCTGTGCATTTTACCCTTACTGTCTAAGTATGTCAGAGCTGTCCTCTTGTCAGTTGGGTTAAATGGAAGGAAGTGAACCTCGGTAATTCCTGCCCTTGCCTGATCAGTGGAAAATGGACATATTTAAGCAATATCTACGCATAAACATTGAGATTAATCGTGTATTTATTTATTCAATGTACCTCCTTAGGATCTGCGAGCATTGAAACAATGGCACAATCAATGGCATCTTGGTTCTCAAGCCTCGAAGCTCTCGCAGCCATTAACACGACCATTTCCTTGTCAACTCCATTAGCGAAAACCTCAATCAATGTCTGGTCAACAGTAAGTTTGTTTAGAGTGAGAGTTCCTGTTTTATCACTGCAGAGCACGTCCATTCCAGCCATTTCCTCGATCGCTGTCATCCTCTTGGTGATCGCCCCCTGCAAAAAAAAAAAAAAAAAGTCTCTAAGCGAAATGCTCAAGAATCCAACAACTGTTGGAAAATACAGAAGACATCGAGATCTTCACATGCCTGCTGGGAGAGGCGATGGGAGCCAATGGCCATAGTTACAGAAAGAACGGTTGGCATGGCTATAGGGATCCCACCAATCAGTAGAACAAGGAGATTATCGATTCCATCACGGGGTTTCCTTCCTTGAGGCCCGAATATCACGATTATCTCAATCAGCATCCCAACAGCAATTGAGCAAATGCAGAAGTTTCCAATAGCAGTTAAAACCTGAAGCAACCAAAAAAATTAACCCAAGATGCTATTGTTTGAAAGGACATCGATATGCTGATAGGGTCACTACTGCTGTTGTGTTTCTATATCTAGCAAAAGATAAGGGGTCGACCTTTTTTAAAAGATAAAAAAAGCCACTCATTCACCTACATGCTCGATCGAGCTTTTGGGACATAACTCACATGTGAGCCCATAACCCAGAAGTCCCAGTATCGAAACTATGACTCTAATACCATATTAAATTTGAAGGGACAATAGATCAACTGGTTCCTATCAAACTATGTGTGGTTCAATATTATAACTTCAAACAAGTTTAGCAGAACGAACCTGCTGAAAATGGCCAACATGGGTTGTGTTCTCAACAAGATGAGCTGCCTTACCAAAAAAGGTATGGACTCCGGTTGCAATAACCACCCCTTCGATTTCGCCCTGTTTGCAAGTCGAACCAGAGTACACTCCGTCACCGGCACTCTTCGTCACTGGAAGCGACTCTCCTGTTAAAGCAGACTGGAATACCAAAAATTGTCAAGAAAAACTTAGCTTCATAATGAGTGAGTTAATTTTCAAATTTTATTGCATTAACTCTAATTTACCTGATCAATCTTTAAGGGATCACCTTCGAGCAATCGAGCATCAGCAGGAATAATGTGTCCCAATTTGATACTGATGATATCTCCAGGAACCAACACTGAAGCATCCTCCTCGCTCCATGTTCCATCCCGTAATACCTGTTTAAGAAATTTTTAGATAAGAGTACTAAACATAAGACAAGCTAGTTTGTTGGATATTGTATGGACCTTTGCTTTTGGAGCAAGGCGAGCCATAAGAGCAGACGCAGCATTCCCAGCATTGTTTTCCTCTATAAAACTGATGGTTGAGTTGATGAGGAGAAGTAAAACAATTCCAGTGAAATCCGGGTAATCCCAGTGTTTATGCTGTCAAACCAAGAATCCTCTGTAAACTTCAAATCTCATATCTTTACTCACACAAAGTACACAAACGTTTAAACGGCTTACCCCCATGTGGGTAAGTGCTAAGGCCATAAGGGCGGCAGCTTCCATAACCCATGAGAGAGGGTTCCACATGAATCCCAAGAATTTGAGAAATTTACTTTCCTGTGAATTCATTAAAAGCATTCTAAACTTTCAAAACAAAGAAGAAATTATGTAGTGTGAATAGTGAAAGTTATGAAAGTTACCGATTTTTCTTCGAGTTTATTGTAGCCAAACACCTCCAACCGTCTCTGGACCTCATCAGATTTGAGACCCTCTGTTGTGCACTTCAACTGTTGGAGTACTTCTTCAATGGGAATATTTTCCTACCAGGCCGATAATTTCAAAAGTTTAGACAATTTGAGAAGAACTTTGCAGCTTAATCCATATAAGTAGAATAAGACACGCACCAGATCAACAGTCTCCTTGCTGATTGCTTCGAGTGCAATCACGGTTTTGTCCATTGTTGCACTCTCCATCTGAGTGTTGCAAAACAGCATCATCATCAATTTAACCAAAATAAGGCATAATTCCAGTCATTGAAACAAATATGCAACGACTTAGTCCCAAATACTTAATACTGCTATATGTCAGGTAGAAGAAAGTAGTAAACAGCAGAGTTCCTTTAGAGATTCATCTTTATTTTTAGTCTAATCAGGCTAGGGTTATTTAATTCTGCAAAATATATTGGCTCCAATAGTACTTCTGAAGTTTTTTCTCATGATGAACTAAGCTGAGCATCGACGAAAGCAAACTAGCAATCACCTAAATCACTAACTTCTAGAGCAAGTATCATTATGAAGCAGATTAGCTATTTAAGATATATATATATATATAATATATAAGCAGGCAGCAATTAAGTCTACTTTCTTCCCCCCAATTATCTCTAATCATAGATAGCACAACCCTAAAGCATGGAATTGCTAACTTAAGGTAGAGATTCAGACAGACAAGCTTTACCTCTTAAGCATGAATGGAGAGCGAGTGCGTGCATTTGCAAATGGAGGGAATAATCGGTATATATAGAGTGACATTGGTGAAAGAGAGATTACGGGCAGGTACAGGAAGTGGAACGAGAGTGAAGAAGCGTCCATCGTCAAGAACGAAGAAGACGGAGTATCGAGCATCAGAGACTCCGTCGACAGCAAGGTGGCAGCGATTAAACAAATCACAGCTCTTGTTGTTTCCGAGGGAGAGATTACAATGATGAATTTCACCGTGTTCCAGCACAGCTTCTACAATTTGCAATCCGGACAAAACCCTGAACAAATCAATTTTTAGAATTCCTATTTGGCGCTGGCGGGAGGTTAACTTCTGAGGCTCTGGAACTAACTTGATGCCATAGAATAGAACTCGCTCGTATAAAGCTCCCTTCATTTTTGCTCTATATTTAAAATCAAGGAAAAATGACATTTTTGTTACTTCGACTATTTGGGTGTCTCTATCTAGGGCTGAGCAGGAAAACCCAAAAGCCCGAAAAAACCATCCCGACCCCGTCCCGAAAAATCCGGTCCCGAATAGACCCGAGCCCGAGCGGGCGGGACTTTTATTTTCAATTCGGACTCGGGCTCGGGCTTTTGTGCCAAAATCCCGAAAAGCCCGAGCCCGTCCCGAATTTTTTTTTAATACTATATAAATATATATAATTATATATATTCTCCACTAATTATAGTTAGTATCTAACTATCTAGTTAGTTGTCATCTTATCTAACTATCTAGTGGGTACTAGTTAGTAGTATCTAACCATCTTCCTCCATGTTTGATTTTTTTTTTTTTTTTTTTTTCAGTTTTTTTGTTAAAATTTGGGCTAGCCCGAGCCCGAGTCCCGGCTTGGGCGGGCCATTTTCCTCATTTTCGGGCTCGGGCTAAAAATTAGTGTCCCGAAAATTTCGGGCTCGGGCTCAGGTAAAAGCCCGCCCGTCCCGGCCCGAGCTCACCCCTATCTCTGTCCATATTTCTATTGATTTTAATGGAAGCCAAAAGAAGTACGGATTAAAGTGTCTATCCAGACACTTCGAATGAACCTCTCGTTTTTCTAGTTCGCAATTCGTGCACTGATGCGTGCTATTGTAGGTCATTATGTGCGTTAAGCCGTTAACACATGATATGTCTTCAACATACTTACATTGCTTTTGCAAGTTCGGACCGGAAGTGTTAAGGTTAAAGTCCTTCCCAGGGCGGTGTCTTCGGCGGGTTTCGACCTCAGGTAGCCCACTGGAAACACAACTTGTTTTACCAGTTGGTCCAACCAAGTAATCGTGTGATCTTGATTATAGTTAGGATTTATCTTGACTATGATTAGAATTTATCTTATTCGTATATTTGTAATAATCCAAGTTTGTACTCTACCGTAAAGATATTGTTCAAAAAGTTGGCCAGAGGTTGGACCTGCGAATCACCATGCGATCGGTCCAAATAGTAAAAACTAAGGGTATTTATTTGGATGGATTTAATATAGAATGTAATCTCACATTACGTCTTATATTATATCTATATTATAATGTTTGATTTGTCAAACGAAGTAATGTGCATTATATTTATTGTAATATGTGATTACGTTCAAATTCCATTCAACATAATGTGAGATTATATCAAAAAGCGGATGTAACGTAAGATTACGTCCAACATTACGGAGTCTTATTATTTTATTAATAGAATATTGACTTACCGAAAAAAAAATATAACATTTATATTTTAACCTACAAAATAAGAGAAAAACAGAGAAATTAATTAGAAGTTTAGTTTAAAACTAAATGTTAGTAATAGATGCTTAATTGTGATATACTTACTACAAGTTAGGGTTATAAATGATAAAAGTCAAATATATAATTATTTTTTAAAATAGAATCAAAATCTAGAGTTTTATATAATAAGAAGAAAAAAAAAACTTTTATTTTAACAATAAATAGCTATTTACAATATAATTATTTGGATAAAATAATTAGTCTCTTTTTATAGACTAGGGGATATTTTCCTATTTTATTTTTATTATATATAAAAAATATAATAAAGAGGACATTAATATCCTATTTTGTTGACGTAGATCTGCTTATAGTCGAACCAAATTTTGATGACGGGTAGCCAAACCTGAGAATCATTCTTCTCATGCACGAAACAATTATCAATGCGATTGATAAAACCCGTCATCAAATTCGAACACGAAGATGAACTGAAATGAAGTGGTCAACAATTACCCGAAAATACCAGCAAAACTAGGTCAACCCATTTAGGCCGACCTGGTCTTAGAAAAGAGAGCCTAATTAAGGGCCTAATTACTGATCTGATCTGATTGGTTTTATCTAATTTGTAAATTTTATGCTTTATTTATTTTGCAGCTGCTATACATAAGATCAATCTTACTGTCACCATTTTAACAACTGGTGAAAAGGTGTCTTTGAAATCTATCCCCTCTTTCTGTGTATATCCTTTTGCAACTAACCTCACCTTGTGTCTTTCAATGCTCCCATCTGAATTATACTTGATTTTGAAGACCCATTTGCATCCAATCGGTGTTTTTCCCTCAGGCAAGTCAACTACTTTCCAGGTGTTGTTCTCCTGTAAAGCATTTATCTCCTGTTGCATAGCCTCAATCCACCTCTTACTCTGAGCAGCTTCTGCAAATGATTGTGGTTCCTTTTCTCTTTCAAGAGCTCCCAAGTAACTCCTGTACTGACAAGAGACATGTTTGTAGCTCAATGCCTTGCAGCTCATGATGTAATCACTCTGCCAGCTAGGTCTCTGTCTCACACGTTATAATCTTCTTGGAGGCAAGTCCTGAGCAATTACTTCTGCATCAGGAATATCATCAGGAATGTCTTGGTCATCTTCTTCAACAACTTCATCCTCTTCTCCATTATTCCCTCTTGACACTCCATCTTCTTCATGGTCCATCTCATGTAGTGATTCAGGATTTGGTTGAGGATAAAGCTCATCCTCCTCATAATACCTTCTTTCATGTGCTACAGAAGGTGTTTGATGTCTCTCCCATCTGAAAGAAAACTCTCCTTCTCTGAACTTAACATCCCTACTTACAAAGAACCCATGTGTCTTAAGATTCAACAGGATGTAACTCTTCTGTGTAGGAGAATAGCCCATCATTACTGCTGGTATGGCTCTAGGTTTTAACTTGTCTGTGTTCTGAAAATCAGTGGCAAAGCATAGACAGCCAAAAACCTTCAAATGATCAAAGTGTGCTGCCTTCCCATGAAGTACTTCATATGGAATATGTCCTCCAATTGAAGTTGATGGCATTAGATTTATCAAATAGGCTGTTGTGAGAATGCAATGTCCCCAAAAACGATCTGGGACCCCACCTTCAAATTTTAAGGCTCGAGCCACTTCTAGCAAATGCCTGTGCTTCCTCTCTGCTATTCCATTCTGCTGTGGTGTCCCGACACAGCTTGTCTGATGCATTATGCCTTGATCCAGCAGTAAATTCTTCAACATTGTGTTACTGAATTCAGTTCCATTATCACTCCTTAGACATTTAACCTGTACTCCAAACTGAGTCTTGACCATTTGTAAAAAAATCTTAACATGAGAAAATACTTCATCCTTGAATCTCAGCAGATAAAGCCAAGTTGTTCGACTGTGATCATCAACAACAGTCAAAAAATATCTATATCCATCAAAGGTTTGTGTTCTATATGGACCCCACACATCTAAATGCAGCAAATCAAAACACCTCAAAGACTCAGAAGTGCTATCTGCAAATGGAAGCCTAGTTTGCTTTGCAAGTGGACAAACGTTACAACTTTTAAGTGCAGCAGCAGTCTTTTGATCAAATTTGAAAATAGAACTCAGATTTTGACAACTCATATGTCACATCCTCTTGTGCCATATTTCCAAGTCTGAAACTCCTATGGTCTTCCTTTCATTGACTGCAAAACTCTTAACCTTCAATTCATCCTTCTTAATATCTTGAAGTACATACAGGCCTTCATGAAGAAAACCAGTCCCCATTCTCTTCCCACTTGAGAGGCCCTGAAAGAACACCATTTCATGCAGGAAAGTGACAGATAAATCCATATCCTTTGAAAGTTGTGACACTGAGATCAAATTATACTGAAACTCAGGTGCAAATAACACATTCTCAAGATGCAAACAGGTCCCTACTATGCATTTTCCCACATGAGTAATAGGGGATAATGAACCATTAGGCATTTGAACTTGTTTATGAGCAGATTTATTGATGTTGACATCAAATAACCATTCTTTATGGCATGATATATGATGAGAAGCACCACTATCAATAATCCAAAGATCTTTTGCAGCATTATTAACAACTCCACAAAACACTCTACCTGTCATGTTTGCTTTGACATCTGAAGTGCTTGCTTGACTTTCACCTTTCTGCAGTTGACTGAGATACCTCAAGGCCTGAGCAAGTTGATCAACACTGAAGCTAGGTCCACACCCATCTGAGCCACTTTGAGATTTAACAGATGACTCAATAATTTGTTGCTTTCTTCCTCCTTCAACTTGAACATTATTAGCTTGAGCCAACTTCTTTTCTGCAGATTTTCTTTTAATATGTTCTGGAACTCCATGCTTGGACCAGCACTTATCTTCTTTATGATTCCTTTTTCCACAATAGTTGCAAGCAAATTCCTTCTTGAAACCATTATTCTGAGGAGCTCCACCACTTTGAAAACCAATGCTCTGAAAACCTCCATTCTGTACACCTCCATTCCTTCCTCCAGAGTATAATGCTGCAGGTTCAGTAGCGACAAACTGAGTTGATTTCTCTCAATCGCTAAACAATCCTACAACCATCCTTTGACTCTCTTCTTGAATTAGAGCTGAATAAGAAAAATTGAGTGTTGGTAGAGGGTGCATCATAAGCAAATTTGTCCTCATACCAGCATAAGACTCACTTAAACCATTCAAGAATTGTATCAGCTTGTCTTTGTCCCTACTAGCAATCACCTTCGAGGAACTAACACAAGTCCCACACAGGCATTCATCATCAGCAGCAGACAATTCATCCAAAATCATCTTCATTTTCTCAAAATAATCTGCTACAGGCAAATTTCCTTGTCTAGCATTATACAGCTCCCTGCTTAACTGAAAAATCATAATTCCATCCAGCTTATTATATCTTTCTCGTAAATCTTGCCAAATTGCATAAGCAGTAGATGTGTAAACTAGTCCATGCTGTAAACTCTTAGAAACTGAGCTCGCTAACCAGCCTTTAACCATTACATTGCATCTATCCCACCTTAATCGTTGATTTTCAGGCACTGACTCTCGTAAACAGGTTCCATCGACAAAACACATCTTATTCTTAGCAAGCAAAGCATCTAACATCGATCTGGACCATACCTGATAATTCTTGCAACTTGTCAGTTGATATTCGATCAATTTCATCCACGGCGTATCGGAAGGATGAACATAAAGTTGATCTTCTCCAATCAAGTCAATCGGATGATGATTATGACCCAGCGGAGGTGGAGTCGGTAGATTCGCCTGATTTCCAAGTGGCGAAGCAGTAGCTCCCAATCGCGGCCATGGATCAGCCATCGCAAATCAGTAACGCTCAATCGAACACGAACACAGCTACACAACGGAGCAGAATCGCTCTGATACCATGTAAAATTGGTAATCAAAGAAGAGAAGGAGCTTAGAATGCATCGACTTCATTCTTATTATTCAACCAAGCAACTGAAAATCTGTTACAACACTACTATATATAGAAGTTCATTATTCAACTAACTAAGATATAGTAATTGCAATTAGGTCCCTACACTTTATAAGCATAGAGAATAAGTTCCAAACTTTATTTCTTCATATATATATATAGTTTTTCTACGCTAAGTTGGATAATGACACTGTTGGATTTCGGAAGATAAATACTACATAAATAAAAAAAAGGACTTAAAATGAGGAGGGAAAAAAAAATTATATATATATATATATATATATACATCCATCCAAATTATTCTATTAAAATGCATATAAAACGACCATATATTTTAAAGAATTTTTTTTAAAAGAAAATTCATAGTCATATGATTTACAAGGACTCATTTGTAACTTAATTCGTTCGATCTTCTCATGATTAATTTAATAATAATTTTTTTTTTTCTCCCTCAAGTTAGAATCTGATGGTATATCATTTAGATTAAAAAATTCATACTTATATTTCAAACACTTATCAATTATTATTATTATTTTTCAATTTGAATTTAATTATGTCTAAAAATTTTTTAGTCTAGCTAATAAACTTTGATCAATACTTGTAAAAATAAATTTAAATTTGAGGATACATAATTATTATAAATACATATACAATATAAATTAACACATTACATAATGTTACTACATAATATCATTAATAGAATTAAAGAGAATATAATGTACTAATACTCAATTCAACCGAATCTAAAATCTATTACAACCCAATTTAAATCTAAAACCAAATAATACACCGCAAGACCACTTCCACGATTGTCACTGTTTAAAAGTCTATTAAAGATGAAACTAATTAGACAACACTAGTTCTAGTGTCGCAAATCCCATTCTATGCTATTACCCTTCTACTTCTACTAACGAAAATGAACATTCCTTCAATTAATTTTCTACATTTTCCAAGACAAATTAGTTGTGAGCTAAAGAGATTAAAGAAGCTACATTCATAATTGGTTTGGTAGATCGATGAAAGAAATCTAGATATTTTGAGATGGATGCTGGAGCAAATGCTTCGGTGCATCTGTTGTTAAAACGATTGAACTGGTCCACTTCGGACTCAAACCACATCTCCAATTCCACTCCCTAGTTGAAGAAGCGTGACTCTGATTCGTTCTTGCTTCCACTCTCATGCATGTAAGTTTGAAAGGATTGCACCATCATCCACTATATTTTGAACTCTCGAGTTGAAAATCAAATCTTCAATATTCAACATCGGTTTCTCGATCTAGGGTGTTTGAAAATGAGAGGAGATTCTGCTGTACCACAATCACATTCGACTAAAGTATTCTAAGATTTTGAAGAAAAAAAAAGTCAAAGGTAGATTATGGAAGACAATCATTAATTGTTCAACTGATTGTTCGTAGATGAATAATTCTTTAGAAACATTTTTTTAGAAACTCTTTTCTATGTTATTTACTCTCAATTGTTGTATGAATTGCATCAGTGCCATTTGTCGAATGATGTAGCAATCCCCTTTTTAGAGGAAGAAAGAGATGTGAATAAAAAAGTTTAGGTTTTTTTATTTTATAAAGAAAACGATAGTTTGTTAAGTTTTAATTAGCAATTGTTATTGTGGCAACTTGTGAATGAATAATTTATTTATTCTCACACCTTTCAAATTAGTATATATAGATATATACATTATGTATTGAGATGAACAACAATTACATGAGATATCACACATCAATAAAATGATATATTGTAATTGCTATTAGTCAGTGTTCTGCATATTTTTTTTAAAAAAATAGTCTTAATGATTAATTTTCATTAGTAAATAGATCAAAATTTTCTCAAGTTTTTAAGCCTTCCGGCAAACAACATTGATCAAGCAAGCAATGTTGCTCGAACAACCGTTTTATTTTTATTTGGTATTTACATAAAACATTGATGTAATTTTTGTTATGTGCATGTAAATCAATAATTGTATTTATAAATTCAAGATTACATTTAGTTTCCAAAAGTACATATATATATATATATATATACAAGTATCTTGTACACAAAGTCAAGTAACTAATCGTAACTAACTAAGTCTAACAGCTACAGTAAGAACTAATACATAAGTCTACATTCCCTCATCTCTTCTCTTCTCGTTGTTTTGTTCTTTGAAAATATCTATTATACCATAATGACGTAGTAAAGACTCATGCTGTAGACGACCAAGTGCCTTAGTAAGCAGGTCTGCTATCTGAACTGAAGAAGCAACATGAAAGACACAGATAGTACCATCTTGAATGCAATCTCTTGTGAAATGGCAATCAAGCTCTATATGCTTAGTTCTTTCATGGAAGATTGGGTTCTTGGCCATCTGTATTGCTGATTTGCTATCATAATAGATAGGTATTGAGTAAGTCAAGTTCATGCCCAACTCATTCAATAACCTCTTCATCCAAATGGCTTCAGCTGTAGCTTCTCTTAAACTTCGATATTCAGCTTCTGCAGAAGATAAAGACACTGTATCTTGTCTTTTAACCTTCCATCCAACCATTGCAGAACCAAGTTTGACGCAATAAGCAGTTAGAGACTTCATGCTGAAGGGACATGAGCCCCAAACTGAATCACGGAAGATGGAAAGCTGCAAAGTGTTGTTAGCAGAATACAAAAGTCCTTGTCCAGGTGTCCCTTTGATGTATTTCACAACTCTTAGAGCTGCAGCAAGGTGAGACTTCTTAGGCTTATGGATGAATTGGCTAAGTCTTTGCACAGAAAATGCAATGTCAGGTCTGGTCATGGTTAAGTACAAAAGCTTGCCCACCAATCTCCTGTAAAGAGCAACATCATCCAATAAATGATCATCATAATTGAAACCAGAGCCCTGATCATATTCATGAGTGGTCAACTTAGAATTAAATTCCATTGGGGTAGCAATAGGCTGAGCTGCTCCTAAACCAGCTTCACTGATTAATTCAAGAGCATATTTTCGTTGAGTGATAGCCAAACCAGCTTTGGATCTTGCCACTTCAAGCCCTAAGAAATACTTCAAGCATCCGAGGTCTTTGAGCTTGAAATGACCCTGCAGAAAAGTTTTCAATTGGGTGATCATATCAGCAGAGGAGCCAGTGATGAGTAAATAATCTACATATATCAGTAAGAACACTTGATGATGGCCATGTGTTTTACTGAACAAAGAATAATCAGCTCTGCTTTGAATGTATCCATTGTCTAACAGGGGTTTGAGTTAACTTTATATTCAATTGCCTTGAGACTTGTTTCAAGCCATATAATGACTTTAGAAGTCTGCAAACTCTTCTAGCACCAGTATGAGAGGTTTGATCTCTGCTAAATCCCTGAGGAACATCCATATAAACCTCCCTAATCAAGTCCCCTTGAAGAAACGCATTATTCACATCCATGTGATACAATTCCCAGCGTTTTGCAGCAGCAATAGACAAAATAACTCTCACAGTAGACATCTTAACAACCGGAGAGAAAGTTTCTGAGTAATATGTGCATTCTTGCTGAGTAAAGCCCTTTGCCACCAGACGAGCTTTGTACCTCTCTAATGTTCCATCTGAATTATACTTGACTTTAAACACCCACTTGCATCCAATGGAAGACTTGCCTTCAGGTAAATCAACAACCTTCCAAGTCTTGTTTTCTTCTAAAGCTTTTATTTCAGATTCCATAGCTTGAACCCAGTTAGGATCCTTGATAGCTTGCCTATAAGAAGTTGGTTCTTTGATTTTGTCTAAAGAAATCAATGAACATCTGTATTGAGAAGACAAGTTATCATAGTTGATGTAATTATGTATCCCAAAAGGAGGCACATCTGTGTTTACATGAGAGACAATAAAATCATTTAAATGTGAAGGAACTCTCCTCTGTCTAACACTTCTTCTTGGATCCCCAGCATGGTGCCCAGACTGATGCTCAAGATGTTCAACACAGTGCTCAGAACGGTGCCCAGACTGATGCTCATCGTGTCCAGACTGGTGCTCAGCACAATGCTTAGAATGATGCTCATGACGCCCAACATGCCCAGACTGTTGCTCAGCACGGTGCCCAGATACATTTTCATTCAAAACCTGCAGATCATCTGTGTTGAGTACTGTTGGTTCTATAATCACTTGAGGCACAGGGGGACTGAAATAAGCATCATGTAGCGTATTAAAATCAGTAAATTGAGAAAGAGTAGGTAACAAAGAGATCAATTCATCTTTCTTCATTCCAAAAGGAAATATTTCCTCTTTGAAAGTCACATCCCTGATCACATGAAACTTTGAAGTTGCCAAGTCCATGACAATATATCATTTCTGCAGAAGAGAGTATCCTATTCGCACAGATGGAACCCCTCGATGAGAAAATTTGTCTTGACCTTTTAAACAAGTAGTATAGCAGAGACACCCTATTACCTTCAGGTGTTTGACAGCAGGTTTTCTCTTATACAAAGCTTCATAAGGGGAGATATTCTTCAAAACAGCAGTTGGAAGAATGTTAACTATGTAGCAAGCAGCTAAAATGCAGTAACCCCAAAAGTGAATAGGAATGGAAGCTTGAAATCGAAGTGCTCTAACAACCTCCAATAGATGCCTATGCTTCCTTTCTACTCTTCCATTTTGCTGTGGTGTAAAAGCACAGCTTGTCTGATGTAATATACCATATTCACCAAACATCTTCTTGCAAGTCAAATTAATGAACTCTCCTCCGTTATCACTTCTGAATTGCTTGACAGTCACTCCAAATTGGTTTCTAACCATAGCAATGAAATCCTTTAAGTACAGGAATGTATCGCTCTTGCATTTCAGTAAGTATACCCAAGTGCAACGAGTGCAGTCATCAAATATGGTGAGGAAATAACGACAATTCCTCATTGTAGCAACATGATAGGGGCACCATACATCAAGATGTACCAAATCAAAGAGAAATGCAGCTTTATTAGAACTTTCAGGAAAAACTGAACGAGTTTGTTTAGCCATAGGGCAAATTGAACAATTCTTAGTTGTTTCAAGTGAATTCATTACATCAGAACTATCAAAATATGATAAATTCTTGATAGCTGAATGTCCAAGCCTCCTGTGCCAAAGCAAGGCATCCTCCTTTTTATCCCTAACCAGAGCAACAACTGAATGATTAGATGACGTTTGAAGGACATATAAACCCTTACTCTGTGATCCAATCTTCGTAGTCTTCCCATCTAAGTGGCCCTGAATGTACACACAGTCAGTAGTGAAGACAACACTGCAATGTAACTGAGATGGGAGCTTCGAGACTGCAATTAGATTGAACTTAAAATCTGGTGCAATGCTCAGGTGCAATGAAACAACTACCAATGTGAGTAACCTTACACCTATGTCCATTTGGAAGATGGACAAACTGACAATGTGAAAGATTTGGCTTCAAATCAACTAACCAATCCATTCTATGAGTAATATGGTTTGTAGCACCCGAGTCAATAATCAAACTCATTGATAGAGAAGAACAAGAATCATTACCTGCCATGTTTGCATAAATCCCATCAATATCATGTGAGGAATGACCATCAAACTGTAAGGGATCAGAAGCAACAGTAGAACTTGCAGCCATATGAACCACTCTAGATGAGGAAGCAACATGCTGTACATCATTTCCTGAGGCAACATGCTGTACATCATTTCCTGAGGCAACATGCTGTACACCAGAATTTGCAGCAGCATCATCATTAGTTCCATCAGAAACTTCATCAAAAACACCATTCTCAGCTGCCCATTTCCTTTTCACACTCTCGGGCATGCCAAATTTAACCCAACGTGTATCAGCCTTGTGGCCTTTCCTACCACAATAAGTACAATGCCAACCAGATTTATCAATTCTACCAGACATTACCCCAGCTCCAGTGTTACTTTTGAAAGAAGAAGCAGAACCATTTGGCCTACTAAAATTCCATGTACACTTTGAGGAATACAATGTAGTAGGTGGTTCAATCAAGCTATCAGATGCAAACTGTGAAATCGACCTTTGACTCTCTTCCTGTAGCAGAACAGAAAATGCTACACTGACAGTTGGAAGAGGTTGCCGCATCAATAATGAGCTTCTAATATGAGCATAACTATTATTAAGTCCCCAAGAAACGAAATCAGCTTTTGTTTCTCTTTACTAGCAGTAATCAAGGAATTATCAACAGCACATTGTAAAACAACATCATCTATTGCTGCAAGAGCATCCCACAACTGCTTCATACGAGCAAAAAACTCAGTGATTGAAAGTGTACCTTGTGAAGTGCGATAGATTTCTCGAGTCAACAGAAAAACCTGGTCCCATCGACTTTATCGAACATATCCTTCAAATCTGTCCAAATTGATTGAGCTGTTGGATTATAGATCAATCCACTAACCAGATCTTTAGCAACTGAATTCCTTATCCAAGCCTTAACGATGACATTCGCTCGATCCCACTTGATTCTTTGAGCAGGAAGCACTGAATCTCTCGTACAAGTACCATCAATAAATCCGAGCTTATTCTTGACTAAGAGGCCTTCTTTCATCGATGTACTCCAGACATAATAGTTTGAGGAACTTGTGAGCTGGAAAGGAATGAGGACTGTTCCCGTAGTGTCAGCTGGATGAAGATACAGCGGATCATCCGCAGTAGCAATTGGAAATTCCGCCATGAATCCACTCAATCAAGAATCAAGTATCAGCAATCAATACGAACAAGAATCGCGAAACGAAACGAATCAATCGAATCGGAATCACGAAGCTAATGAGAAGAGAAGAAGAATCGAGCAGCAGGATCAATAGAATCGAATCGAAGAATCAAGAATGATGAATTCAACAAATCGAACAGATCTCAGCTGAGAATCAGCTCTGATACCATGTTATGTGCATGTAAATCAACAATTGTATTCATCAATTCAAGATTACATTTAGTTTCTAAAAGTACAGATATATATACAAGTATCTTGTACACAAAGTCAAGTAATTAATCGTAACTAACTAAGTCAAAGTAACTAACTAAGTCTAACAGCTACAGTAAGAACTAAGAACAACTAACAGCAGCAGAAGGAACTTATACATAAGTCTACAATTTTAGTCTATTGTACTCTATTTACAGTTCTTCTTGTAATGCCAGTCGCAAACACATTACGTGCAGGCCGTATATAATATCCGGTATTTATCAAAATTAATGAAGTACCATATAACTAATATAACGTCGCATCTCAAAAATAGAAATAAATAATTTATTGACTAAATATTCTTCCATTGTCATGATAGATGATACATTTTTATTCATCTCTAGACAACTAGATACATCAGGGTACCTAGAACAATAAAAGAAAATACAACCTCAACTCATCAAAGCTTAAAAACTTAGAGAAACACTAAGATAAATAATTAAATTTTTTGCACATGCATATAAAATGAGGAATTTATTTTTACTACGTTATAAAGAAAATAAATTAGATTTTATTTTTTTCCACAGAAAGTTTAATGTGTCATAGTATTGAATAATTTTCGTTCGTTCCGTAATTGGTAAATTGCATTTTATAAGTGTTTTTTTTTTTCTTCCTTCCATTTTTATAAGTCTTAAATTCGTATTTATTATAAAACCATGAGCCGGGAGGATAACGGCGACAGCAGAGGACCGTTAAAAAGCCCATTTGCCTCGCCATCCCAAAACGACGTCAGCGTGTTATCCCTGCAGTAACTGGTTACATCAGACCGCGGCAACTTTTCTTTCTTCACAGCCGCCGCCTCCTCCTCCTCACGAAGTCGTTTCCTGGCCGTTTCTTCGCCAGAGCCGACCGATGCAGCCTTTCCGGCTTCGAGAGGGAAATTCAGAATCGCCTTCGAGCCACGGAGCCTGAAAGCGGCACGGTCGTACGCTCTCGCGGCTTCAATCGCCGTATCATAAGTTCCAAGCCAGACTCGAGCCCCTTTCCGGTTTGGGTCGCGGATTTCCGCTGCGAATTTCCCCCACGGCCTCTGCCGGACGCCTCGGTAGTGCCTGTAGTCCACCACCTCCACGGCGGCCGCCTCACTTTCTTGAACCTCCTGCGTCGGATCGCCGAAGTTTATCCATTCCGTCTTTTTCGGCACCGCGATCTGCAAAGACGGCTTTTTAGCCATTTTAGTGTTACCGCATCCATTAACGACTGAATTCTCCGATTGGTAGAGGAAGGAGTAATCAGCTGCGTCGAGATCGAAGATAGGAGTTGGCTCCAATGACGGATAGCTGATATTGAACTCTAAGACGCCACTACTGGTGAAGCAATCGAAGTCCGCTACAGAGATGAGCGATTGATCAGAGCTTGAAGTTTGAGAGCAGAGAGCCTCGTTAGCTTCACTGATCCACTGAGAACTGGTGAAATCGCAGTTGGTTAGATGATGGATCCCAACCGGAGAGATTTCACCCAGGAGGTGGCGTTCGATGAGCTCCAGCTTAGTCGAAACTTCGGAAGGTGATGCGGTCGCCATGGCTAGCTGAACCAGAAGTTAGAGCTATGTGTTTGCAAAAATGCCACAGAGAAATCAAAAGGAGAGGGAATGGAGAAGATTTGAAGCTTGGTAGTGGAAACTCATTGCACCTGAGCTCTATATATATGTATATAGAAGGCGACGCGACATGACAAGAAGATTCTTTTTTGGACGTACTTTTTTCCCCAAACATCATGGTACTTCAGAACAGCACAGTCTTTCATGACTAAGTCTGTTCTCTATGATGCAACCAGACAAAACAAAAATGTTTTTTTTTCCTCGACGTCGCGTATTCGCCGTTGGATCGTTCTCTTGGATTTTGATAGTCAAGAGGAATCTCGACGGCTATTATTTTATTTTTATGAGCACTTTGTTTTTGGATTCCTGAAGGTTTTTTTGACTTTTTTCTAATCTCTGTATTTTTTTTTTTTTTAAATAACATCGGCGATTCATGATTATTAATTTTTATTACATGATCTGATATCTGTTTTATAAGTTAGTTGTTAAGACATAATATTGCTAGCCATTGAATAAACTCAGGGTGTCACAACTTACAAATACACTATATTTTCTTCACTATATGTTTTTTTTTTTTTTTTAAAAAAAAAATAGCAGTGTTGACTATAAATTCATTAATGTTTGGACTTTATAATTTTTATTATCGGTTCTTCAAAATTGATCATTTTTCTTAGTAGGCTTGTTGTCAATTAACTATTAAGAAAATTTGTGACGCCCAAAATAAGTAGCCCCTTGATATATATATATATATATTTCATTTCCTTAACTCAAATAAGAAACACTAGACTAAGTCAAATAACTTGATTGGAATGTTTGAGGCAATTGCACGAATTTAGGGCGTTACAAAATTATAACGATTCTTTAATTAAGCACCCTAGCTTGTACTCTATGTCCATGAAGCGTTGGACCAATCAGAGAGATGGGAAGCTGCCATCTGGCTAGTCAAATTCCATAATCAATAATTATCTAGTATAGTCCTTAATGTTGAGTGTCTTGTAAACTCATGTCCAAGTCAAATCCTCATTGGTGCGGCTTATCCATTTAAAATTAGTGAAATAGTTATCATCTTAAGGTTAACCTATAGGTTTCAGAAAGAGAACAATATAACAGGTTAAATACCAAATTTCGAGTTAAACTTGTATCCGATATGCAAATTGCTAACAAATTTGTACATCTGATATAAGTTTAGCTAACGATATTTAACTCTTATATAATAAATAATAAAACCCTTGACGAGTTTTAATTGGTTGAATGTAAATATCAAACTTACAAATGATGGTCAAAAAATATAATTCTGCAATATGTAGAGAGCTGAAAAGAAGAAACTTCTTCCATGTTAGGAAGCAAGTTGTTAGGAGGGAGAGAGACACAGACCACAAATGTTGCTGGATCGATAAGGAATCTTTGTATGTCTTATGTTTCTCAAGATCTACCTGATCAGAACACACTTATAGACCATTTATAATTAATGACCATATATATAATAATAATAATAAATAGAAATCTCCAGCAATGTCAGACCTATGTTAATATTAGGGGGACACAATTTATTCCTCATTTCCTTATTTAAAATGTTAACTATATATAATATTTTCCTGCATTGAACCCTATTTTAAGAGAAGAAAAAAAAATGTAACCTATACATTTCATTCAAAGCATTAAAATCCGTAAAGTATAGAGCAATAATTATGAAAAATAGTTTCTAGTTTCTTTCAAATATGAGGTATATATGTATTATTAAAATCTATTTTATAAAATATGGATTTGTTAAATTTTAGTTCATGCATTAAAATGTTCTAATTTAGTACATGTTTGAACGGTGCTTGAATTTTTCAGTTGCAATAAAATAAATGATATCAATATTATGATGAACGGATTTTGAGAACATTGCAAGTATGTGTGTGGGGCGGGGTGGGTATCGCTAAACCCGAACCAGACCAGTGGGTCGATATGGTCAACCATCTGTTCCATAATCTATAGGGGTGAGTATCGCTAGATACATCCTATAATTCACGGGTCGCAAATCGACGAGACAAAATTGGGTTGGGGCCCCGCGGGTCGGCGAGTATCCGTCACCCGTTGACACTCTAAATTGTGAGTAGGTGTAGATTAATGTAGGGCAGAAATACATCCAGATCATAAACCTCCCTTTGTTTTAGTAACAGCCCATTTATATAGGTACGTAGGACTAGGGTTGTAAACAGGCCAAGTATTTTACTAAACTCGACTTTATTAAAAATTTCAGAGTTTGAGTTTAAACTCGAATTCAGTTTGGCTCAAACGTTATAAACTCAATTTCGATTCGCATTTAAATTTGACATAATCGAGCTCAACTTATCTCGAATTTCGATGCGAGTTGAGATTGAGTTTAAAAAGTTTGAGCCCAATTGAGTTTATAAAGTTTGAGCCTGATCGAGTTCAAGTTTAAACTCGCATCTAAATTCAACTTATGTGTTGTAATTACATACATTGAAATGTAAAAGGTAGGTTGTCAAAATAAATAACTGTAGAATGTAGGGTCGATTAAATTACCATATGGTTAAATTAAAAGCATGCATGCATATGAAATTTGAAGTCATCACTTATGAAAGTTTTAATAGGTTAAATTAGTTTGTGCTATTAACCATTAACATTGGAAAAAATATTTTTATTAACAACATTAACTAATAACTTGATTAAAACTTTAAAACATTAAAAACATATTTAATTAAAGCAAAGTATTCAGAAAATAGCTTGTTTTTTCTATTTTTGCTGCTCCCCACCCCAATCTAATGGAGATTCTCTGCCACCCAGAAATGAACAAAAGAAGGCAAATATAAAATTAGAGATATATATACACATATGTGGATTAACGTACGTGAATGTAATCACCTAGTCTTAGAGTGTAATCCATATATATATAGACATAACATGGATTGTTCCTTAATCCAGGGTTTACTTGTCGGAAAGGACAGAAGACAACAGATAGTTTTTCTTAAGCATTCATAATATAATAGACTGGGAAAATCCTTCGTAGAATGAAAAGAAAAAGAAAATTAATGTTGCTCCTTTGTCTAGCTAGGCATTGTCTACCCCACTGCTGGTCACGCGTTCACTTATGTATGACCTTCAAAATGGAAGGTTTCCTTTCTATTTTTCTACCGCATTATTTAATAAATAAAAACAGAAAAATACAACAAAATCTGAGAAATTACATAATTCTTTCTCTTAATATAAATGTGAATGTGGATTCGCTGTCTTGTTGCTGCACTTGGTATCGAACATGTGTCGACATGTCTCGTGCGTGTTTTTTAATAAATTTTTTTTTATTGGTCGCCATTTACTTCTTTGATGTGAGTGAAAATTATATTGAACTATTCCAACTTTTCTATTAAATATATTTTTAAATAGAAAATAGAATTATAAATGTATTAAAAATCATAATTTTTTTAAATAATGTTTAAAATTTAAAAAAAAAACTGAAAAAAAATTAAAATATATTGGAAATGTATATATATTAAAAAAAAACTAATATTTGGGATTTTATTTTTATAAAAAAATAATTTCTATTTTTTAAATATATATATATATATATCATATATTTTTTTGTATAAAATTTACTTTTCAATTTTTAAATAGTATCTATATTTTATGGTATTTTTTAGAATAAAAAACGAAACTGAAAGGATAACTTGGTAAATTTTACAACTTTTTTTAGTTTGTAGAAAGTGATTAATAGTTTACGAATAGAATTTTCCATAATAATATTACATATAATACATGCAGTTTAAAAAAAAAGGAGGCAGAAAAATAATAGGCATTTGAACCCATGTTTGTGTATCATAATTTTTGTATAATTTATTATTCAATTTTAAATAGTTATATATATATATAGAATAAAAAAAGAAAAAGAAGGAATTTAACAATGAACCCAGATTTGCAGTATGACAGAGTATTATTCTACCACTGGTGCGTGCTTGTATGTCCAATACAATCACGCTATACTCATCAAAGGCTTGGCACACCTTACCCTAAGACGTTTGATGTTAGGATAGGTCTGAGGAGAAAAAACATTAAAACAACATGATTTTATTAAAAAAAAAAAAAAGAGCTCGTAGTTGCAAGCAATTTCCTCGGACCAAGTTTGGTAGAAAGCAAAATTTTAGTATTCATTTTAGATATATATATACTAAAAAAGAATATGTTCAACAGGAACCTAAAACATGGGTCTGGGTACAAAATTATATAATTAAAGAGCAAGGAGCAAAAAAAGAAATTATAGCTCAGAACTTGCAATTTCCTCAAACCGAGTTTGGTAAGAAGCTAAGATGGACCCTATCCATCACAATTGCATATATCATCACAGCTATTGCACCAGCCGGGAATCGAACCCGGGTCTGTACCGTGGCAGGGTACTATTCTACCACTAGACCACTGGTGCTGATGTTGTTTGTTACTGCTAGTGAGCAAAATAGTAATTTGTATCTGTCTGTATGGTAATGTGTGGCTATGTTGTGGAGACAGTTCCTTTTTTTTTTCTTTTTTTTTTTTTTCTAATTGTTGCAAATATCTATTTATATATATAATAAAATAACATGAAAGATTTCACCAAAAAAAAAAGTAACATGAAAGAAACTATGAGGAGTGTAGTTACGCCACATCAGCTAATTCATGGTGTGTGAATTCGCCACGTCAGCACTTTTTATCGCGTGATTGCAAACACGCTCATGTAGAGATGCTTCGCTCCACGTGTGTCTCCCTCTTCTTCACAAACGTTACATTACAGCTATTACTCTCTCACCGCTAGAAGAGAAAACAAAGCGTCTCATCCGGAAGAGCAGATAATCTATTTCCCCATAACTTTTTACGATCTCGGTTGATTGCGTATATGGGATTTCCTCTAATTCTCTGGAAACCCCTTAATCCAGTCTATCCGAGGTTGCTTAAGAGGGCTCCTTAAGGTTTTACACTACGAGAAGCTACTGCATTACGGAAGAAAGGTAGGAGTTTGATTTCAATTTGCAAACTTGGTAAGCTGCAGTAATTTTTATTTTTACAAAAGGATTTCATCCAAAGAAGAAAGTTTTTACTTTCTCTTTTATTTTACATGAAAAAATTGAGTTAGCGCTATAAGCCTTTGAAGAATGTGAGTTGGTGAGAATTAACAACCATGAAATGAATCTCATCGATTACAGGAAAATCGGTGCCAAACTGAAGGTGAATTACATACATGCCACAATTCCTCTCCCATAACCTCTGAATTGGTGCCAAACTAAAGGTGGATCAGATGTTGAAATCTTATTGATCTTTCCATGATCGAAATTATCAATGTATGTATTTGTGTTTATTTTGAAAATTATCGCGATTAAATTGGTGATAGTCATCTATTTTCCCCCATTATTGTTTGCAGAGTATTCTAGGAAAGCAGAATACTATATCTCCAGTTGAATAACATAACAATAGATCTGCAAATTTGGTCCATGAAATATGGTGTGTGATTTTTCCAATTTCCGTTTTTTCATATATTTCAATCATGTGTCACTCAGACTTTCTCTCAAGGTATTGTCTAAATATAGTTTCAATATTCTACATACATATAAATCTGGTAGGGAAGTGAACCAAGTAGGACGGAGAAGAGCAGTCACGGTCAACAACCTGGTAATTGATCATCTGATCTCACTTCTTTTTACCTTAGGAAAACCACGATATTACATGATTTTTGGTGGTGTTAGAAGTGCAGCACTCAGTTTTATTGATCTTACCTCCGAATCTAAATTATCAATGTATGTATCTGTGTTTATTTTTAAAATTATCAATTATTTCATTTATTAGATTGGTGATAATAATTTATTTTCCCCATTAGTGTTAAGGTTTAGGGTTCAGTAACATGATATTTTGAAGCTATGTGGTGATTCATCTGCTTGATAATATGATGCTGATTTTTTTTTCTTAACTCACGATTTCATTCGTCAAGCAAGGGAATTTTCTTATCTCCAATTCTTAGAATCCATCGAGTTCGGAACCAAAGCGGCTAAGCTCGGTACATCTCGAGAGTGACAGCCCTAATGCTATATTTAATGAACTCCTTACGCAAATCGTTCTCAATTCAACATAGGTGGTATAATTCCTCTATAAATCCCGCTTATTCATGTTCGAGTGATCACTTAAATCTGCAAAGGTTCTGCTAGTGTTCATTTATATTGTTGTTGTTATGGTTGTATGTTGATGTGATTGAGTTACTTTTACATTTGTTGATGATTAGTTCTACTATTTGGTTTAAATCAACGAAATTTGTTCATTTTTAAGTTCTATTATCTGTCTACAATATTGATTCATAATAATACATACCAAGCGTTTGGGGGAAATGCCTATGAGAGAGATCGCAATGATGAATTTATGAAGAATAGTTTAAGTTCCTTGATTTGATTCAGTCTTCTCCTTTGATTATTTGACTGATTGCATTCACGTGTTTGTAGTTCCATATATGTTTCAGGATAGAACAATAATGAGTACCAGATAACGAGGGACAATACATTTTCCAAGTTGCATCCAGAGAAGAGAATCAATGTTACCACCTAAATAAACTATTCAAATACTCAAATTCTTCCTCGGAAAAACTGATAAAAATTCGGGTTTAAGGGTTTATAGTGTAAATTTATTGTTACCCTAATCATATTAGGCCAAATTAATTTTAGAATACGGTCAATTAGTGTGTATTTTTTTTCTCTTCCACAGGTACCGAAATTCAGCAAACACTGCAGAACATGTGACAATTGTGTTGATGGATTTGATCACTATGTAGGGTAAGTTGTTATATTAAATCTCATTTGCTCTTCTGTATGCTTTTATATGAGACATGGTTAAGCATCTCTATGTCTTCCATGTAGTGGCTGAATAACCGTGTGGGAAGGAAAAACTACATCACATTCTTGAATTTCATTTTCCCCTTTGTATGATAAGTTTTAATAGCAGGTCTGATCTGGTTTGTGTAACTTTATTGTTATGGTGTTGCGGTTGTTTCATGGGTTTTCAATTATTGTTGTTGTCAGTGATGAAATTTGAACTTTCGTGTTAATCCATGCATATGCGATAGCAGGAGCAATTTCAAGCAGATCCGATAGCAAGAGGGATAAGACTGCTTAATCAGGTTAGACTCATTGTGCTATCTTTTTTCAAATTCGGCACCAAATGAATCTCTTTTAATTGCAACTAATTAAAACTGCTCTAAGTAGGATAATTAAATAACTTATCTAGGAAATAGACTATTAAAACTGCTATAAGTAGGAATTTGCCATAAGTAGTTCTTCTAATTTCGACAAATTAAGTTCATGGAAATAAAATTACTCATTTGATAGAAATTGTCATTAGTTCCTCTAATTTTGAAAAAAAAAAAGTTAGTGGAATTAAAATTAAATGTAGATTATCCTCTTCCATATAATTAATCTTTAGATTATGGAATTTTATTTATTCGGTTTAAATTTAACGATTTGTTGTTCATTCAGATTCTAAGGAAGCACTACTCTTCATAGGAAGAGGAGGTTCTCTTGATTGCAAAACTGGAATGATAACACAAGGTTGATGATCATTGTGTTCATGAACATACAGAAGTTGTTGTTACCATTTAAAGGAATTTATAACCTGATAAGTTTTAACTGGTCTGGTTTGTGTAACTCAATTATTATGGTGCTGCAGTTAGTTTAAGGGTTTTCAATTATTGTTATGTTGATTCAAGCAGATACAATAACATGAGGAATAAGACTTGCTCAATCAGGTTAGTCATTGTGCTTTGTGTCTATGAAAATTTTTAGGTTCTTCAATTTGGAGGGTCTACCCGTCTATTGAGATTATCAATCACGTTGGTCATTCCATGGTATTTTTAGATACACAACCTCTATTTTTCAATTCTTCTAGATCAATATCTAGTAATTTGGTTATTAGGATGGATTTGTCCGATCCATTCTTTTGGTTATTAGGATTATTCTGAATCATATTCTAATCATTCATGGCAAAAAAAAAAAAAAAAAAAAATCACATCATCTCCTTAGTTCTTACGTTGATTACTTCCTTATTTTTCGAATATCCTGTTTTTAACTATATATCTAACTAACAACTTGAGTTGTATTTCTTCTCATTTTCTAAGATTATCTGTCGTAGAAACATGTCAAGCTAGAAAGATGCAACTCATGTTAAGTTTTCCTGAATTTTGATATTTACAGTTACTTTTACGTCAATTTGGTTGTCATTCTCCTTTGACACTGCTTTATTTAAGTAATTACTGTTTAAGTGCAGACCTTATGATTACCCCTTTAATGGGTGAACGCTAAATGAATATAGTTTGGAATTGCTATTAACTAATTTATTCACCAGTTTCACCAAATTAGATTTTTATCATGAAAATCTCCCATTTAGCTCTTCTATTTTGTTTTAAAATTATTGATATAGTATCTATTTCTTTACAGATGAGAAATTTTATAACCTGATAATTGAACAAAGCAATGCCAAAGACTTTCAGAGACCGTACAAGTTTCAACCAAAGGCTCAATATTTAGAGAACAACAGCTCCTCTCAAAGGTCGGAATTTCGGATTCTTTGGACAAAGAGCTAGAGGAAGCCTCAATCTGAGTATTTGGAAAGCTCAGGTATCCAGTTTTGTAATTAGCAATCCTATTCTTCCCTGCTTTCGTGTTCAACTACATAGAACTGGTTATCTTTAGGTTGTGTGATTTTTGAAGTGAGAAAATTTAAGGTGAAATCATGTGGTCCTACCGTCGTAGGCACCATGCACCCCCTTTGACTTCACGTCTCAGAAGAAAATCGGGGTGGCCATTCAGGAGGTCGACAAAGTTTACAACAAGTGAATAGCTAAGTTACTGCAAGAGATATTCATATTTTCTTGCTTTGAGAAAATAATTGGATTGATCAATAAAGGAGAATCAACAATTCAGAAATGAACATATGTGCAGTCACTAAGGTTAGTCTTTTTAATCTATGCGTGATGACATGCAATTTAAAATCTGAATATATTGTTGCGTTATATTTCTTCCCAAAATTGCTACTTTTGATGTTTGTTTTTAATCGACAACTTTTTCTGTTGTCTGGAAAAAAATAGTGACATGTCTCTTTAAAAGACATGATTGTCAAAGGGGTATGAGTCTAATACTTTATCTGTGTCTATGATATGTTTTCAACTTTGCACTGTGCTGATGGATGCTCTATGATAGATCAAAGAATGATAAAAATATATGTTTCTCCTAAAAAACTTATCCGCTTGATTTGAACTATTTTATCAATCAAGTCATGAATTCTGAAATGTATAACTTTTTGGAAAGTTCTATAAAATATGGAACTTAAGGCTGAAATGAAAAATGTTACTTTTTAAGTTAAAATGATTTAGTAAAATAGTCGACAAGAATGAAAGTGATTTCTTTTTTACTGTGAACACTTTAATATATTTCTTGGATACATTTGGTTTGAAAATTGTATTTATAGTGGTTGTTGTCTTTAACCTTTCAGTAATAATGAATTGAAAATAACCTAAAGCAATTTCCAATGAACTGAATCCATTGAATTCACATTTGAAGTACATATTGGTATGTTACTCGTACTTCTTATATTTGTCTAGGCTAATGGCTATTATACTAACTTTGTTATTGTTCAAATTTCAGGTGTCATGCCAACATGCAGATCGATCGACTTTTACCTCATATTTCTGCAAATCAAGAACTAATACCATATTTATACACTTCAAATTCCTATATCATGATTATGTGGAGTTTTTATGATATGAGCAAAACTAGACTGGAAGACATTTGCTGATGTGGCTGCAACTATTAAAGATATTGACAACAATAAATTATGTCAATATAATCTTATGAACTACAAATCACCTTGAAATATAATTTTAATATTCTATGTACATGTAAAAAGTTACGGTTTTGCATATCACCCGGCGCGTAGCGCGGGGTCAGCACCTAGTATCAATATATATGTACATAAAATTACATTAGAATAATATTTATATAAATGTCATATAATATTTTATATTTTAAAAAATATATGGTTAAATGGTATTTTGGTGTCATATGTTTGACCAAAGTTGTTTTTTTGTCTCATATATATATATATATTAACTTTTGCTGTTCTACGTTTGTATTTTTTAGACTTTTCGTGCATTTGTTAACTTTTTGTTAATTTGGTTTGTTAAGTGGCACATGCAAGTTACGTGACTCGCCATATACGTTTGATTTTGTTCAGTTTAGTCACGCTAATACATCCCTAAATTATTTTGTTTAATATAGTCATAAAGTTTCCAAATCGAACCACTTAACTCGGTTGACCTAGCCCTAGAGGGCTAGGTCCTGACTATGTCAATTGGGGGCAATTTAACCCAATTGGCTATGTCTTAGTTGACCTAGCCGGACCTAGACATGCACAGTCCGAGTTAAGTGGTTCAATTTGAAAACTTTAGGATTGTTAAACAAAATAAAAGTTATTGATGTATTAGAGAGACTAAATTGAAAAAAAAAATCAAAAGTATATGGCTAGTCACGTGACTTGTGTTAGCATATGGTGATTGGGCGCCATAAATGGAAGCCCATTAATATGTATATGTTACCTGAGAAATTTGAGTAAATGTCACATTAGGGAAATTTGGCTAGACTCAAATTCCAATTGACATGAGATGCCCAAAATTGGGCCTCCTTTATACACTAGGCCGGCTGAAACTAGTAAGTGGGCAAAATGGACTTTTGTCCACTTTGATCCTCCTATAAATAGAGGGTGTTAGGGGTTTATTATGTTGGATCATAATTCCTCATTTGTGGCAATTTGAGAGAAAACCCTAATCCCCTAAATACCTTCTAGTTCGGCCGAACCACCTTCTTCACCAAGGGTGTGCCAATTTGCTTTGAGCAAACACTCTGAAGATCTGTCCCTGGCAAGAATCGATCAGAGGCTTTGCTGTGGAGACTATACTGCGTAGGGCTTCCTTAACAAGAACCTCTACGGGTTCCGTCTGGTGGATCGAGAACTCCCTCAGCAAGATCTTGGGACTACGGAAAGCGATTAAGGTATGTGCACATCTTCTGCTGCATAATTGTGATTACTAGCATGTACCTTATTTAAGTTTCCGTAGTATTTAGCCATGTAATCCAACAACTTGCACATGCATTTAATTTACCAAAGTAACAGAGAGTTAACGGATCCACCAAAAGTCTACAAAATATAAATGTACGACACCAGTAATCTACAAAAAAAAAAAAAAAAAAACACCAAAAACTAACTTTGGCCAAAAACATATAGGGGATTAACTAGGATTCTTTGAAAGTATCTATACTTGTAACCTTTTTTTTTAAAAAAAAAAAATTATATTTTTAGATGAAGTTTTTTTAAGGGTTAAAGGTACTTTTCATACCACATGTTTGACCGAATGTGGCTTTTAGTACTGTATGTTTAGTTTTGTATACTTTTGGTACCAGACGTTTGAAAAAATGTGGCTTTTGGTACATCCGTTTGTTGGCCGTTAGTTTTGGCCGTTAAATGACATGTGCAAGTCACGTGATCGACTCTAAACTTTTAATTTTGTTCAATTTGGTCCCTCAAATATATTCATAACTTTTATTTTGTTTAATTTAGTCCTAAACCTTCAAAATCGAACCCAATTGGGACCTATCTCCAATTGGATAAATTTGACCCAAATGCGGCTATGTCAATTGAATTCGATTGGTTTAATTGAGTCCGATTTTGAAGTGTTATGACTAAGTTAAACAAAATAAAAGTTAGGAATATATTTGAGGGACTAAACTGAACAGAATTAAAAGTTTAGAGTCGATCACGTGGCTTGCACATGTCATTTAACAGCCAAAACTAACGGCCAGCTAACGGATGTACCAAAAGCCACATTTTTTCAAACGTTTGGTACCAAAAGTATACAAAACTAAATATCCAGTACTAAAAGCCACATTCGGTCAAACATGTAGTATCGAAAATACTTTTAACTTTTTTTTAAAGATAATAATAGAACCTCTTCTTTACTCGAAATCTCGAAATCCCCATATTTCCTACCTACACTCCATTGTTTTCTTTACAAGTGTTGCAATATCGATGTTTATACATTCAAGTATGTTCTGCTTGAGCTGTTATCAGGGAGAAAACCGATAAGTTCCATGTAAATCGGTGTCCAAAAAAGTATAGTCACGTGGGTAAGAACTTTTTCTTTTTTCTGTTCAATATAGTGCTTGAGTTGATTGATTGTTCTATTTAGGTGTTTAGTAATTTTCAATATTTGAAATCAGGCAAAATCGATAATCGAGAGTGGAGATGTATAAAACATCATGGACCCTGATTCAGTTGGTGATGTTGATGATGCAAAGGTGCTGAAAATCGTTTTAGCAACCACACTTTGCCTTACCCAGTCAACTCGACTCTGACTTAACATTAGTCAAGTAATTGAGAGTGACTACAATTATTAGCTGCAAATGCTTAAAATTGTTAAGTTAGTTAAGTTTTTTTGTTTTTGTTTTTGCTAAGTTGATAGACAATTTCGTAATTTAGAAAAATACATATAGTTTGCTTTATAACAAAAATGTTGTACTAACACAGAGTACATCTATCAATGAAACATGTATTTATATGCATTTTTAGGTGATTGTAGTTAATATTAGTCATAATGAATGCTGCAATATTTTACAGGTTTTGAAGCTATTGAGAGGAGAAATAATCGATTTTGACATATGAGAGAGTTGTAATGAAGCAGATTCAAAGAACTCAGACTCCAACGACGATGAAGTTTACCCGAAATCAAGCGTGGCATCACATCTGGGTCTCGCCTTTCTCGACGACTCAACATCATTTAGAAGCTTAGAGATGATGAACAATGTTTGTTTTAAAGAATACTAGGTGCTAACCCCGCACTACGTGCGGGGAGCGACCCATTAAATTGTACACGTTTACATGTATATAAAATGTTGAAATTTTGTTTCGAGGTAATACTTCTTGGACAGAAAATCATTCATCAATTACACATTAAAAAGGAAGTATTGAGGTTTGTCAGGAACTTCAAAGCCTTTCTCGGACAATCATAGTCTCCGCAATAATTTGGTTCACCAAGTACCTTGACTGCAAAAACAGAGTTCAAGATTCCTCATTAAACCTAGAATGAGGTGGTTGATATATTATACTCAGATAAACAACAGATCTTACCAGTTCGCTTGGCATGAAACAGACATCTGCATAACTTTAAAGAAGTGTAAGTAGGAGCGTACTATACCATAAGCTATATCTATGAAGTGTAAACACAATCAAGATGCATTAAAACAATGATGAACCAAAAACCCAGACTTTTCTAAGAAACTTGCCTTAGATTGTGCTTATTTTTTTTTGTTAAAGTACCCTAATTTCCGAATCTTCCCTGAGCTGTTCTGTCTGTTTGGTCCCTCTTGGTATCCTTTCTAGTTATTTAGTATTTAATTCCTGTGTTGTATGGTTTCATGCATGGAGGTCTGCCTTATGCTATATGAGTCTTATCACTGAGCATAGATTTGTGACAGCCATAACCACTGCCACTGTAATGAAGATACTTTATAGGATTTATCTGAGAAATCGATCATGCTTCTTATAAATGCTAGAATAAATATGACTGGGTTACTTTAAGGGGGAAAAACATATTTTTGAGCTCTTTTGATTAAAGTAGTACCAGAATAATTACTCAATAAAATGTATGAGTTATGAAATACAGTTATTAAAATTGCTAATCTCACCTGAAATAATCGGTAGGAATTTCTCCATTCTTCTCCTCTGCGCCAAGTTAGCTCAATCATCTTTTGATTTAGGGTTCATCTCCTTATTTGTTCCTCTCGGTTGGACTTGTCTTCTATATGTTGACTTAATAATATTTGGTCTCCTTTCCTTTCATCATCATCACTACATCAATATAAATACATAGATAATGGGAACCCTATAAATCGACACTTCAAATTTCAGAATATTACATGTATTATTAATATAGTCTACATCTTAACACGGTATTTTATATATTCATTCAAACCAATGATCAACACACATTTCATAACTTGAAAATTAAAATAAAAAAAAAAAAAAAAAAAAAAACAGTATTGATACCTTATCAAAACGGAATAGATGAAGATGAGATAAACTACACAACAGAGCGAATTTGGGAATTCATATAAATCACCAATTTATTACGTCAGGATGATACTGGAGGCCGTATACACTAATCTGCAGAAGCAATACAAATGTGCAATCACACCACAACTCGCCCTTTATGTCGTCTTCTTCTACCAGAAATTAACATTGGGAACCGATAGAATGTCAATTGCAACAGAGCGAAATCTAGTAGTTAACAGCAAATATTACCTGGCGTGGAGACATTGACATGCTTAACAGCCGCAACAGGAGCGCCAAACCTGCAAAGGGGATAATTAGTGTGGGTTCTGAGAAAGGAGAGATCGGAGGGAGAGAAAATGAGATCTGCTGTTAATGGAAAGTAAGTAACGATTTGCTGCTGATGAAGTAACGCTTCCTCAGTCGATTCGTTTCGAATCTCCGAAACTGGAACTCTGGAGATTGAGAAGAATGAGGACCGGTCAGAGAGGGATATGAAGAAGAAGAAGATTGTAACGGAGCTGAAGAAGCGAGAAGGAGAATTGAAGGTGACAGTGAATTAATGCTGCGTTGGGAATCAGGCGGAATTAATGTTATGGTGTATTGAAGACAACATTGAATTAATTGAAGATTGAACTAATGCTGCGTCTTGGCCAACAAAAAAAAATGCTGCGTCTTGGCCAAAAATAAAAATGCTGCGTTTGGCGCGTCATTTTTACGCTGACTTGGCAAACGCAGAGCTCCTCCCTTATTCTCTTTGATCGCGTGTAACACACCAATGCTGACATGGCGCTACCTCAAGTGTAGAAAATGCTGACGTGGCACAACCATATTACTTCATTCTCTTTCCTCTTAATTTATATAATATATAGATATATATTATATAATATATTCTATATATTCATCAATTTAACTTTCAAATTTTCAATCTGTTATTAGCTTCTTTCTAAATTTTGAAAATAATAATAATATACCATATATAGACAACTAAACCCTAAAGTTAATCGCAATCACACAAAGTGTATTATATATATACTAGGTGCTGACCCCGCGCTACGCGCGGGGCGACTTGCTTAACCGCAAACATTAAATATTAAAATTATGCGTCGATTATTGGTTGGAAGTACTATTGCTAAAACGGGCACCCTCCAAAATTCTCGAGTGTTTCAATTTAAAAGTATCAGTTTTAATGTAAGTATGAGGTGATTTAATAGGTATTTATACGTGAATATAATAATGTACATATTGTTTCCACACTTCACCGGATTGAATAATTAGTTAATTATAATCTTTTCATTATAAAACCCTAGCTATAACTGTATTGATATTCTTAATTTTTTTATCAATAACTATAACGCTAGGTATCGTTCCTTACATGGGGAGTGACTTGAGGGTATTTTTAAATAAATTATAATAAGTTCATATAACATTTAATAAATCACAGTGATTACTCTTAAGTAAAGTTAAGCCGAACAGATTTTTAACAGATTTTTTTTTCTCGAATATCAAATACAATATTACATATTACGTATCTATATTTTATATAATTTTATCGAGTTTTAAGACTTGTAAGTTAATTCACCACACTATCCTATTTAATTCAAAAGGCAAGCAAAAAAATGTAAATTCATGTTTAGTAATGAAATTTGTTTTAAATATAATAGTAATATACAACACTTGGAGTTGGAGATCAAATATAAAATTTATATGGTGTTTTTTTAACCGGTTCGAATAGTGAAAATAAAATGAGATACTCTACTTCTGGTCTGATCTAATCCATGAAATAGAGTATACAATATTTAAGGTCCTTAAGCCCAATAAAAAAATTAAACCCAAAAAGCCCAATAAAATATAATTCTCATGGTTATCTAATTATCCTAATGGTATATGACACGGACAGAGTTATTCCTTAGAATGAAATTGGAAACCCACCATTGACCATGTCGTCTTATCTTTATTCTCAGACACCATTGATATGTTCTTATTACTCTTCAAAACCCTAATTTCGTCCTCCATACCGTAAATTTATTCCTCCGCCGTCGGAGCCAAGAGAAATCAAATAATCACTCATCCTCACCTCCCTGGCGAAGAACCTCATCATCGGCCAGGTTATGATCCTGAGGCCCGTCCCGATTCTGGTAGGTCTCGGCACGACAGGTCGTTTGGTTCCCGATTCCATATCTTGTCCGCAGCCAGGTGCGTGTCAACTGCCTTGTCGGACCTAATCCTTCCGTGGCCGAGTTTTATGCCGGATCTGTAATGTCACGTACGCCGAGCTCTGTTACGCTAACTGGGTTCTTCACCAAGTAATCGCTAACCCTTACGGTAGTTAGCCGAGACGATTTGGCAAGCTCAGGTATAAGGCGTCTATTGGGGTTGAACTAATAGATGAAACATTTGAATATATCGGTCAATCTAGACTCTTCTTCTGAATGTGTTGATTTTTTTTTTTTTATGGTTTCAGCGATTTGATGAGTCTCTCTGGTGTATCAGCTTATGTTTATATATGACTGGAAACTTCATTCTGAATGTGGGAAATTTAATGTGGGATTTTGAATGATTAAACAAATGGTTCTTCAATTCCCGTAACTCACATCCAGATCTAGAACGCTACTTCAATTCCAGTAACTGACATCCAGCCAGAAGCTTCTTGAAAATTCAAGAAGACAAAGAGGCACGTTTTTATTGGTGTATGGATTGCTAATGTGGCTATGAGAATTGCTGTATTATTCAGTTTAGGTGTCACCTTTTGATTTGACGTTTGTGGCTGATGTGTCAGCCTAATAGCACTGATTAGCGCTGATGTGTCAAGCTGAGAACACTCTCTTCTCTCACATCTTACTTTATATAATATATTGATATTGATATTAAAGAGGAGAAGATCATCAAGCTTTTATTAGTACCGAATCACGGTGCTTGAAGGTTAAAAAATTGCAGACGAAATCGATTGGTTGATCCAAGGTGGTTGAAGTATTAAAACCTCTTGCTTGGGAGTACAAACCATCGGTACCCTAAAGAAAGACTTGGTTGGGTTGCAAGAAGAATTAGTACAGGCGCATACACATGTGAGTGCCGAGTTATTAAACAATGCTATGAATTGAAAAAAGTTACTAGATTGTTTATACAACGTGATATTATTATAATAGGTCCAAAAAATGCGTCTAAAATCACCGGTACTTCCAGCTAACACTCAAAAAGAAAACAATAAAGGATAGATAGCAAAGATGGGGATTTCAAGACTTCAACTAATAAAGAGGTTCTACCACTATCCTTAAAAAAAAAAAAACACTTTAGGTAAAAATATTAAATAATTATTTTTGCAAACTTGCCACGACCCGCTCCGCCTCGTGAACAAACTTTTTTTTTTTTTTTTTTTCATTTCTCAATATTACATGTAAATTCAAACCACAAATCTAACACCAAATCTATACATCAATCAAATACAAACAACAAACATATCAAATTTATCACAAGATACAAATCCAACACCAAATCCCAATTACCAAATCCTAATAATCTAAATTTACAACTATTTATAATTTGGTCATTGTTATTTTATATAGGTAATATATTAACCATATTGTTTAATAAATGTTACATCATATTAACATATATTATATATAGGCACTTCGGGGCAGGTTTGGGGGCCCAACACCCTTAAACCTGGACCCGCCCGGACCCGAGACCATCCTACCCCGAGTCTGCCCCGCCCCAAACCTGTGCCGGAGCCCGCGGGTCAGCGGGTCAAAACCGGGTCGGGGCCGGCGGATCAGCGGGCCCCGAGACTCGTTGTCATCCTAATTCATGCGGTTCAGTTTGGAAATATTTGTTGTATATTTTCTTATTTATTACTACTAAGATTTTTTCCAGTAATATTATTATGATTTAGACAATTTGGTACTACAATATATTTTACAGTCTCCTTTCCGGTTTATAAATTTTTTATTGGTGCAATGAAAAAACATAATAGCGAAAGACAATTCAAATGGCTTAAGATCAAAATTTTGGACGATTTCTATTAAAATTTCCACTGGAATTAGTTTTTTTTTTTTTTAATCTTTAAAAGATTTAAATAGTAATAAATAATAACTTATTAAACTAATAATTTATAGGGGATGCTCGAACGCAAACCCTAGGTCACAAATTATGATGTATACCCTGCTATTTGGACAAATATTAGGTTCATGGGTGTTTCGTCCTGAACTGCTGGATGCAACGGCCTTGACGAGTCTCCAAGTTATCGTCGTGTCGGATCCTTTATTCTCGTGCTCTTTTCTTCACACCGAGTTGTCTGGACCTGCACACAGGGCGATAACCAGCACGAAGAGAGGGGGTGGTGCCGGTTGAGCCCTCTCCGATGCTAAAATGAGATTTCTAGAGAGAGAAAGCTAGAGAGAAGTCAGAGCTCCTAAACCAATCTCTAGTGGAATTGTCTCAAATGAATGACATAGGTCCCCTATTTATAGGCAACCTTAGAACCGATCCCGGTTTTTGAGCGGTTTGACGACGATTTTAGAGAAAATGTGAACCGTCGTCTGGTCTGATCAAGGTTGGCTATTAGAAACTCTAACTTAGTGTAATGGCACAAAGGGAACAAATGTCTCGCGAATGACGGCTCGGGTTACGTCCGGTTCGTGCGATCCCGACGTACTCAGGGTCGTCCTGAGCAATCCGGAGGCCCGGTCCGGGCGCGTGTGTCGCGCGTCCGGACCGTTTTGAACCTCGGGGACGTGTTTTCGAATCGTTTATGTGATTTTGACGTGTTTATGAAGTCCAGAATATAAATACAAACCAGAATTGGGCGAATATCCATCATTTGCCCCCCGAATCAAGTGACAGTTCAAACCTAGCTTGACTCTATTTTAAAATACGATAATCGTCCAATTTAGGTTCGATGCTGAACTCAGAAGTTGATTGATCGTCGATTGGATACTTGAGCTTTAATTTCGTCAATCATTGATTTTTCTTGACGAGTGATTCGTTATCTGCTGACAGGGTTAGTGTAGCAGATATATATATATATATAATGGATGCATGTGATCATATTTCTAAATGTCAACATGCGTGAAGATGTACCAATCATGGATGTATTCGCTACGTACATGACGAGTGCGATGATAACGATGTTTATGATACGATGATGTTTTATTAATAATGGAATCACGCGATCAATCATATGATGATAAAATCATGGATCATGCCTTAAGACGAACTAGATGATCGTAATTAAATCATGGGTACGTAGCATGTGAGCATGATTGCACATAACGCGTCATGAAGTGTCGTATGTTGTAATAATGATGTAAACATGCTTAGTCATGATACTAAGGACTTATAGAGAAATAGAAATGAATTTATTACTTATCTAAAAATGTGAACACTATTAGGAAAAATAGGAGAGAGAATAGCATTTGTTAAACCTTCATCCTTAATAGTTTTCGAGATCCTCTATTTTCTTGAAGAAGAAGAAACTTTTGGAGAAGCCAATTTTGGGGCTAAGCACATTTGAAGACCAAGAAATTTTGGGGCATCCATATAAGGCTCATCACCGGCATAATTCCGGCGAAGAAAGGAGGTGGCCACGGTGCAATCCACGGCGGCGCGTGCTGCAGCGGCGCGTGGAACTCCGGCGGCGGAGGGTGATCATATAAGTTGGAATTATTTAACAGATATTTTTTTCGGTCTATTTAACATATAATTAGTGATCATCCACCATTTTTGTTTCTTAAGTTAGTATAATATATATATAAAGGAAAAAAATATATCAAATATTAAATTAATTAAAATAAAGATTACATTATAAATATACTCACATCTCTATAATTTATATATCAATTATGTAATTTTTCATTAAAAAAAATTTATCTCGTTATATGTTGTAATTAAATCTTATATGGTTTATGTTTATTACAAACCTACATTGTAAAAAGAAATTAAAATTAAAAATTTAGATATTTCAAATGATGTTATAATATGCCGTTTTAAAAAATGAAATCTCGTAAAAAAATAATTATAGAGCATATTATTTTATTTTAAATTATCAATTAATGTAATACATATTTTACTTCAACATAATACATGATATGATTTATTTTTGGGTTAAAGGTACTTTTGGTGCCACATGTTTGACCTGTGTAGGTTTTTGGTGCCATATGTTTCGTTTTGTAGGTTTTTGGTGCCATATGTTTGAGAGGTTGTATGTTTTTGGTATTTCCGTTAGTCAACAGTTAGTTTGACCGTTAAATACTTTTATTTTGTTCAATTTAGTTCTCAAATTTATATTTCTAAAATTTAATATTTACAATTTAGTCCCTATTGTTTGCTCAAGTCACCGTCCAAGGCCGCCGGCCACCACCCACCACCTCCAAGGCCGCCGGCCGCCACGAAACGGGCCGGCCACCACCCCACGGCACCGGCCACCACCGCTTGGGGCCGAAAACCACCCCAATTGGTGGTGGCCGGCCCCAATTGAGGTGGCCACCACCAATTGGAGCCGGCCACCACCAATTGGTGTGGCTACGACCCCAATCGGGGCCGGCCACCACCAGTGGTGGTGGCTACAGCCCCAATCGGGGCCGGCCACCACCAGTGGTGGTGGCTACAGCCCCAATCGGGGCCGGCCACCACCAGTGGTGGTGGCTACAGCCCCAATCGGGGCCGGCCACCACCAATTGGTGGTGGGTACAGCCCCAATCGGGGCCGGCCACCACCAATTGGGGCCGCCGGTCCCGATTGGGGCCACAGAGGGCTCCAATCGGGGCCGGCGGCCCCAACTGGTGGTGGCCGGCCCCGATTGGGGCTGTACCCACCACCAATTGGTGGTGGCCGGCCCCGATTGGGGCTGTACCCACCACCAATTGGTGGTGGCCGGCCCCGATTGGGGCTGTACCCACCACCAATTGGTGGTGGCCGGCCCCGATTGGGGCTGTAGCCACCACCACTGGTGGTGGCCGGCCCCGATTGGAGCTGTAACCACCACCAATTGGTGGTGGCCGGCCCCAATTGAGGTGGCCACCACCAATTGGGTCCGGCCACCACCATTTGGGGTGGTTTTCGGCCCCAAGCGGTGGTGGCCGGTGCCGTGGGGTGATGGCCGGCCCGTTTCGTGGCGGTCGGCGGCCTTGGAGGTGGTGGGTGGTGGTCGGCGGCCTTGGACGGTGACTTGAGCAAACAATAAGGACTAAATTGTAAATATTAAATTTTAGAAATATAAATTTGAGGACTTAATTGAACAAAATAAAAGTATTTAACGGTCAAACTAACTGTTGACTAACGGAAATACCAAAAACATACAACCTCTCAAACATATGGCACCAAAAACCTACAAAATGAAACATATGGCACCAAAAACCTACACAGGTCAAACATGTGGCACCAAAAGTACCTTTAACCCTTTATTTTTTCAATCATCATTCTTTGTTTAAAAAAATTATCATTATTTTAAGGATTTTTTTTCTTCTAAAAATATTCCCAAATATTAATTTCATGCGTCTGCCATTGCCATCAGACAGTACCTGGATTCAACAGATTGGAAAGTCGACAATGCAATCCAACTCTTCTACGCTGCCAACAACATCCCGGAAGCCCGCCCACCATTGTCGGTCAGAAGAGACACTCTCTACGGGGAACCAGACGCGTTCTCCGATTCATACGATGATCAAAACCTCTGGGAATCGGAAGAAGACGATCTGTCCCGTCCTCCTCTCGATCTAATGTTCCATGGATTTTTCGAGAAGGCCAAGGAGGCCGCATTGGTGAACGATAAGTGGCTGATGGTGAATCTGCAGTCGGCGACTGAGTTCACTTCCCATATGCTCAACTGCCACACCTGGTCCCACCAGGTTGTTGATCTGGTCATTCATAGTGGTTTCTTCTTCTGGCACAAATACGATCATACCACCGAGGGCAAAAAGGTCAAAACGTACTACCGAGTGGACTCGCTTCTCGCTGTTGTCGTCATCGATCCTCTAACCGGCCAAAGGATGAAGTTTTGGCGGGGAATGGTGGAACCAGAGAGCTTGCTGGAGGATCTTGTGCAGTTTACAGATTCGACTCCGGCCGACCACCATGCTGCTCTGTCAAAGAAACGCCGCCGTCTGTCGGAGGCAGTAGAAGAGGAAAGACACGCGCCAATGGATGAAGTAAGAAGCGACGAAGATGAGAGGGAAGCCGAGTTGATGGCGGCGCATCCAGAAGAACCGAATGCGGATCCGGGTCGAGTGCGTCGGGTCGGTGTTCGACTACCCGATGGACGGAGGTTTCAACGGAATCTCCGACGAAGCGACCCGGTGCAGATGTTGTGGACATTCTGCAATGCGAAGCTTCAAGTTGAAGGAGGAAGATGGAAAGGGTGCAAGTTGGTTTTGGCTATTCCGGGTGCATCCAAGCATCTGGATTACGGTAACAAGTCCACCTTTCAAGAATCTGGAGTTGCAGATGTTGGAAAAATGGGCCAATTCTTATTAACTTTTGTTTATTAAATTATTTTGTTTAGAGCCCAACATTTTTGTTTGAGCCCAATGCTTAGTTTAGCCCATTTCTTTGTGAATGGAATTTGTGAAATGACTTTGTACCACATCGAAAAGATTGCTCTCCTCCCCCCTTCTTCTCTCCTATATAAAGGAGCTTCTCCATTAACATTTTACAAGAATGAAAAAATGAGATCTCTTCCTTTTGGTTGAGTATCCAATATTTTCAGAATCCATATTTTTGGAATCCAAGTTATATTTTTTCCTCCTCTGTTCTTCGTGTTGACGAATTGTAGAGTTCTTCTTAGGTTGATTTCGACTTATGTCGTGTTCAACCTTTCTAGTTATTTTTTTAGCCGTTGTCGTCGGCTTTCCTGTTCTTTGTTTGAGTTCAGGTATTGGGTTCGGTTCGGTCGAACGTGTTGCATGCATAACACGATTCGATGACACTGTTGAATCCTGGGAGGTGATCGCCCCTTGTATAAACCCCTTTGCATAACCCGAGGGTGGGGAGGGGCGAAATTGCCTTAAGGAGACTGTGATTAGCACGGGCCTCAGTATAAAAATACGTATTTGTTTTCGTGTTGAACTTTACGTATAATTTCGGTGTTGCCTATATCTTGCATTTTAATTGGATGAATTACTTGTAAGTAACCGAGATTTGACTAATTGCATTTTGGTCCTTGGACTTTATAAATTTGCATATTTATCCTCAATATTTCCAACAATCTTAAGGCAATTTTATTTGTTGGTTTTATGAGAGGATGCTTAATTGAATTTTGAGATTCAATTTTTTTGGAGAAAATTATTCTCTAAAAGTTCACAAATATTGTCGAACAATGATGTTGAAAATGTGAACATGCTCGAGAGCACATGCGACTGATAAAATCGCTAAGGCCATTTAGGTCATCGTGACTGGTAAAGTCGTCAAAAGCCGTTGAGACTATTAGGACCGTCGAGGTCGCTAAGTCGTTGAGACTACTATGAAAAATCGAGATGGTCAAGGTTGTTAAACCTATTAAGGCATCCGGAATTGATATGTTTGCTAAGGAGGCTTTGGTGACTTGACCCAATTTAGCCGTTGAGGCCTATGGGGTCGTTGAATCCATTGTTGAAAATGTGATTTAAAAAAAAAAAAATCGGTGAAAGCCGATTGAGTGTGTATGACAAGTGTTATGGAAGTTTTCAATTGCACACTCCTGAACTTTGGCACGTATGTACCTCGTGACGTTTGTATACGGGAGTAAGCCCCGTGTGGGTCTGGTTTTGTTAAAACCAAAATTAGTTGTGCCAAGTTTATTTTCTGTCCAACGGAAAAGAAAAACAAAAAATTGATTTTTGTAACTGAAGTGATTAAACTTAGTTACTGAAATCAGAAATTCAAATCGTTATTTGAATTTTAGTAATCCGAATTTGATGTTACGGATTAATTATCGCAAGGGGTTGGTCATAGGTCCAATGTTTGAACGCTCCTCAATGAGAATGTAGCTAACACTTGGCGGATAACTCTAAAATTGGGAAAGACCACGATCTTCTCGATGTGGTCTATAAATGTTATTATTCTAGCGAGTGATGCTATCCCATATACCGACGCCTTGATTACCGAGGTTGGACACTCGTTTAGGCCGCCGTCTATAATGCAGGGAAAGTCGCCGAGAATTACTTCAAAAAGTTGAAGTCAAAAGATGGAATTCTTTTTGACAATTCTGGAAAAAAAATGAGGAGGAAGCGTCCCTATTGGGAGCACTCGAAATCGTCAAAAGAACTGTACGTTAAATACAGATAGACGTAAAATTTGATTGGATGAAGTTGAATTACTTTAAGTGTAATGGCCGTAGTGCCTGAAGTAAACATGAATAAAAATATTTTTGCATTGGCCGTAGTGCCTATAGTGAACATGAGATAAGAATGTTCCTTATTGTGCTGAATTTGTGGCACAATAATTTAGGACCTGTTAATTACGATACCTTGCGGAGGTTATCTAACATGGTTCATATTCCTAAATCAAAATAGAGCAAGAACTTAAATGTGAAGTTTGCGTTGAAACGAAACTTATTCGGTCGATAGGATTACCGAACTTATTGTTCTAAATACATAGCGATGTTTGCGACTTAATAATTGTCCAAACGCGATGCGAAAAATAAGTACTTCATTACGTTAGTAGATGATAGTACGAAATATTGCTACGTATACTTGATGAAGGAAAATATGAAACAATTAACAAATTCATGGTTTACAAACAAAAACTTGAGTTTCAACTATTAATTGTTTTCGCAATGAGAAACGCGGCAACAATTATTCTCTGTTTAGAGAATGTTGACTTAAACACGATTTAATCGGTGAAGTCATTGCACACCACATAAAACCCCGATAGAGTTGGGTTGCGGGTTCGATCCAACCGGGCAACGTTTTAATGTTTATTTTGGACTAATTAGTATTAATAACGTTGTCGACGGTCAAGGTTTTGACTTAGTGGGTGAATGGATTGTCATTAGGCATGCATTAGATAAAAATATGAAAATGTTGTTTTGGCACTTGCGGTGCAACAGGTCGAGGCCTTTTATTGGTCTGAGGATCATACCGTTTGAGAAACGCAACGGTCTGAAAAAAAAAATGTTGATGTGTTAATGGTTTGAGGATCTACAACGATAAAAGGATGATCTGAGGATCAATGATGATGTGGTTGAGAATTAGTAATAACTTCATACCCAACTCGTGTGTTAACACATACATTTTCTGGTAGAAATTAAAATAGTATGGTTGAGACCATGTTTGTTTTAGGGTTATGACGGGGTAGCTATTTTAACTAGCAATTACCTTTTGAATAAGGTACCCCATAAGAAGGAAGATAAAACTATGTTTGAGTTGTGCCTTCGAATGTGGGGGGTGTCTTGCTAAAAATTATGATACCTCTACGGAAAAGACGCATACATTCCCTAAACCGTTGATTGCATTTTCATAGGGTTTGCTCAGAATAGTAACGTGTATCGATTTGAGTCGAAAGTGTCAAATAAACACAAAGATACGTTAATGTAATCAATAAATGCATATTTCTTTGGAAAATGTATTTTTGGCTAAGTCTAGAGGAGAGGCAAGCATATGAGACTATCGAGGAAAAATAGTCAAGACCGAGAACATGGAGGGCATGTTGAGGTCGAGCCCATGATGAGTAAAAGGGCGAGGATTGAAAATCCTATGGTCCAGTATTTTGACCTATATGCTTGAAGCCGAACCTTAGACTTACCAGGAAGACGTAAACTCTTCTGAGAGACCTCTATGAAAAGAGGCAATCAATAGTGAAATTGAGTCCATCTTGCAGAACCGCACTTGGGAGCTGGTGGATCTTCCGCCCGGAGACAAACCGTTAGGCTACAAGTGGATATTCAAATGTAAAATGAAAGAAGATGGATCAATTGATAATTACAAAGCCCGACTTGTCATAAAAGATTATAGACAAAAGGAATGGTGGAATTATTTTGATACATATTCTCCAGTAAGTAGAATCACATTCATAAGGATGGTGCTTGCGATTGCAGCCTTGCAAATTCTAGAAGTACATCAAATGGATGTGAAAACAACTTTCATACATGGATATTTAGAGGAAGAAATCTACATGGAACAACCTGAGGTTTTCTCTGCGCGAGAGCAGGAAAAGAAAGTCTGTAAGCTTGTCAAATCTATGAATAGTCTTAGGCAGATGCCTAAATAATGGCTTTATAAATTTGACAGCGTTTTATTGGAGAAATGTTTCAAAATAAATAAGTATGAAAAACGTTTTACGTTGATGACATACTAATCGTTGGAAATAACGATGAGGTGGTCCGGTCCACTGGACCTATGTTGAATTTGAGTATTGACCTGAAAGACATGGATCTTGCCGATGTGATCTTTGGATTAAAACTCATTAGATCATCAGAAGGTCTCATTCTAAGTCAAACTCATATATTGACAAGTATTTGGATAAATTCAACAAAGATGACAAGAACGAGGTCAGTACTCCAATAGATATGAGTAAGGGAGAATGATTGTCCCAAATTGAGTACGCTCGGATTATTAGAAGTGACATGTACTTAATGTCATGCACTAGACCAGATATCGCTCACGTTGTAAGTGTATTGAATCGATATACGAGCAACCCTAGTGTTGTCCACTAGAACGGGGTAATCATGGTACTTAGGTATCTGAGACATATTCGTAATCATGGTCTACACAAAGAGATATCCTTATGTGATAGAATGTTATATTCGATTAGACACTACCACCTTGAGTATAAGGGGTTACGTATTCACCTTACGAGGTGGAACAGTGTCGTAGAAAATCCTCAAAACAAACAGTCATAGCCAGATCGACGATCAAGTCTGAGTTATTGTACTGGAGAAATGTGCCGAAGATTCAGAATGGCTATGTCATTTTCTCGAGGATTTTACTAATTGGCCAAAACCTGTGTTAGTGCAAAGATTGATGAGTTTGTTTTGGTTTAATCCAAATTAAATCCAATCTAATGAAATGTTGAAGATTTTCTTTAAGAGACAAGGTTAAAGCAGAAATAAGTGGTGCACCCCCCATTTGGCATGAAAACCTTTGTTAAAGGTTGGGAAATGGGACACTTTGCGAAACTATTGTCCACAAAAGAATCAATCTAAATTTAGATGTTGGATTAACAAAATTATTCCTGCAGGAAATGATAGTCTGAGGACTTTGTTGGTTTGAGAACATTGATGCAACGTTGCGACGATCAATCTGTATAACACAGTGTAACACAGTATAACCTGCATAATGGAATGTTTAGACATATACGTCATAATTCCATTAGACATTTGCTCTCAAATATATTTATTGTGCCCGATATCGTAAAGACGGCAGATAAATAGCGGATCCGCTACCCGAAAGGGTTAAACAGAGAGTTATTTGGCCAAGCATCGAAGGGAATGGGGCTAAAGCCCGTGTAGGAAACGCTCTTGAGAAGGAAAACCCAACCATGATGACTGGAGATCCCAAGAACTTGGTTAAATGGGACAACCTAATCACAAAGGTGAGTGTGATCACTGTGGGGGTCAAACCCCGAGCCTATTCCTATGATGCATACAGTGATGGAGATAAGGTTAAGTTTTAGCTTGTGTTGAACTTCAAATATCGGTTAAACCGAGCATAGTAATTGCAAATTATTTGAAATCACACTTTATGCAAAGCTTTTAATGATTCGTAAGGAGAACTCAGAGTCGTGATGATGCTCTTGAGACATTGAATCACCTATGCGAGTGAGAAGTGGGGCCGCTTCGAAAGGAATTGTTGAGGGCGCAATTCTTAGAAACGCTTGCAGAACCAGGCGAGTGATCCAGGGCCTAGGGATCACAGGGCGTGAACCGAACCATACTAGGAAGGTACCTGTGTGGGTTATGTCGTCATCTACATCAACGACAGTCGGTTCAAGGACATCGCGTCTACCGACCAGTCAGTAGAGAAGGCATGATCTCACAAGGGATAGGTTCAAAGGGGTTACCCCTACCTATTCTTTGCAGGTATTGACCGTTGAACTCAAAATTCGTGTCTAAATTTTCAATATCCATTCATGTGGGGGATTGTTGGAAAAATGGGCCAATTCTTATTAACTTTTGTTTATTAAACTATTTTGTTTAGAGCCCAACATTTTTGTTTGAGCCCAATGCTTAGTTTAGCCCATTTCTTTGTGAATGGAATTTGTGAAATGACTTTGTACCACATCGAAAAGATTGCTCTCCTCCCCCCTTCTTCTCTCCTATATAAAGGAGCTTCTCCATTAACATTTTACAAGAATGAAAAAATGAGATCTCTTCCTTTTGGTTGAGTATCCAATATTTTCGGAATCCATATTTTTGGAATCCAAGTTATATTTTTTTCTCCTCTGTTCTTCGTGTTGACGAATTGCAGAGTTCTTCTTAGGTTGATTTCGACTTATGTCGTGTTCAACCTTTCTAGTTATTTTTTTAGCCGTTGTCGTCGGCTTTCCTGTTCTTTGTTTGAGTTCAGGTATTGGGTTCGGTTCGGTCGAACGTGTTGCATGCATAACACGATTCGATGACACTGTTGAATCCTGGGAGGTGATCGCCCCTTGTATAAACCCCTTTGCATAACCCGAGGGTGGGGAGGGGCGAAATTGCCTTAAGGAGACTGTGATTAGCACGGGCCTCAGTATAAAAATACGTATTCGTTTTCGTGTTGAACTTTACGTATAATTTCGGTGTTGCCTATATTTTGCATTTTAATTGGATGAATTACTTGTAAGTAACCGAGATTTGACTAATTGCATTTTGGTCCTTGGACTTTATAAATTTGCATATTTATCCTCAATATTTCCAACAGCAGATTCTTTGATCTCCCTTATCTGGGAATGAATGAAATGATTCATTAGCTACTTTTATTCAGTTTTGAATTGTTTTTTCCCTCGTACAATGTTTTCTTTTGGCCTTCATTAATAAAGAAAATTTTCACTCACACAATAATAAAGAACGAGAAAAACATACTTCATGCAAATATTAAAAGGCTAGGACTGTTTAAACATGATCAAATAAACATCTTCATCAATAACTAAACCAAAATTTGACTGAAAATTGGAAGGGGTTGCGTGAACGAAAATCTCCACTATCACAAATTATGACATAGACTCTGTCATTTGGACAGATCTTAAGCAAGCACCCCTCCAAAGTGCAATGAAGGTTACTAGCCTAGCCCATGAGCCTTCTTGTTCGCCCATTGAACCCGTCCAGGTAAGTAGGTTATTCATTGTCCTAACCATTTCTTTTATACCGCAGAGAAACATGCTTCTCTTTACAGCTAGTCGATGTGGTATATATATAGTGGCTTCTTCATTTGTCAAATGCCCTCGCATGACCCAGTTGAAAAGGTTGAAATTCTGTGTTTGCCGATGAATGGAATTAAGTAAGCCCTTTTCATTTCATTCTTGAGGAAAATGTCACCCAATTTATGCAATGTCAAACATATCCCCCGCATTATACACTATTTTAGCAGAGTTTCTCTTGTTACATGGCATGGTGTAAGATTTTAAAATGTTTTGCAACTAAAATCTGCAGAATAGGTTATCTTTTTATTTATGATGATAATATTGTTGAATATCCACCATGAGCTTGTCCCACATCGAAGGGTTTAATTGATTAGAACAACTATATAAGCAAGTGGATTACCTCCTCCAATCACCTATTGATTTTAGATGAAGCTTCCACTTGTGAAAATGGTTGCTCTATGTTGACCCATTAGGTTTGATTCGGCCCAATGTGGAATTTAAGAAATATATTATATTTATGTCATGCAAAAATAAATCAATTCAACTGTTATTATATATATATATATATATATATATATATAGTATCTATTCTAAAATTAAAAATAGAGCTGAAATGAAGTTTGCCATATAGTGAAACACACAGTAATTATGCAATAATTACATTTTTTTTGTTGTTGCCAAACACTGGTTACATGGTTAATAAAGTGTTATTATTAACATAAACCAATAAAATTAACATATCTCCCGACCTAATTAATTATTTCAGCAGCATATGAACGATCCATTCCTTCAATATCTGCTATATTTATTTATTTTAAGAATAATATTGAGTCGACATAATAATGCATTTAACACAGAATTGCCTTTTGCGGCTGGCTTAAGAGCAGTAATAAGAATTAATTAAGCTTCTGAAGCTGTAATATGGATGTAATATAAAAAGAGATGTGTAGTATAGCTAGAATTAGGTATTATGATGATGATGAGAGAGACGTGGTGTTTCCGACCCAGTATTGTTTGAAGCCAACCAAGATCTTCTCAGGGACAAAGGGACCATCCTCGTGGTCTACCAACTTGGTGTCCCATCTTATTCCACGCGCGATTTGTCGAACCTGGTTCATCACGTTCACTTCGTCTCTTAGTATGATGGCACCTTCGGGCCTTAATATTCTGTCCATCTCTAGTAAAATGTCTTCTATGTTGCACCTGCACAATAATTCATTCATTCATATATAACAACCATTCCAAATTTGTGTTAAAATATAAATTTATATGAAGAATTAATTAAGGTGAATATGTATATACTTGTGCTTGTACAAGCTGAATACGCCACTGGCATGGATGAGATCGTATGTCCTTGGGTACGTAGAGAATCCTTCACACCTGAAATCAAACAATATATATATATTGCATCACTAGCTACCACATGAGAACCAAAAAATATGTATATTGTATACCTATGTTGTTATGATATCAGAGGCTGAGAAATTTGGAAACTTACCAATCGTGATACATGCCAATTAGACCCCTCTCGTAGATAACTCCCAACGTGTTCTTAGCTATCGTAGGAACCACATTCATTACCCACAACTTTGGCGAATCGATCGCCGCTGCAAATCCACCGAGCCCTGCATTCATGTCCATCACATTCCGGTACCTCGATGTTCCTAGCATTGAGTTCTGCCTCTTGTAACGATTTACGTGTTTCTGCCATTTCTTGTTGTATTCTTCGAACGATTCAGCTGTAACTCCAGGAACTAGTCCTTTCGATATCCGAGGTGGGACCGCGTTGAGCCTCGCGGGAAACTTCTTTAACTCGCCTCCTGCGACTTCTTTTGAACTCGATACCTTAGGGTAAGGGGTGATGCATTGCTCTATTTTCTCATACCTGAAAGTGCAAAAACAGATACTCCTTAATTCGAACATTCAAAATACATTAATTTACACTAAAAGAATTTTCCTAAAATGGTAAAAACATGAAGAATTATAGTGTTTAATTACAAAAGGTAAAATCATGTAAAACTGTAAGGCCTGTTTGTTTTGATGTATTAGCCGCTACGTGTATTAGATAAGTATCGATTAAACATAGTACAATTATATGGCGATTTATCTTACCAGACATTATCGACATTTGTGGATGCGCAAATGGGAGCAGAGTTGCGGTGACAAGATTTATCGTTGATCTTTTTCTGGAAGATGGCGATATCTCCCTTCTCGTACTTCTTCTCCCAGCAGAGTTGCTCGGCTAACTCCTCGATCCTTGCTTGCTCCGCCTGAAGCTCGTTTTTCGAGCGTTTCCATGTTTTATAGTACGTTTTCCAATTAATGGGAGGGCCCGACAAGATCCAGAACCCGCCGGGTCTGAGGACTCGGTCGACTTCCGTCATGTATATTCCCTCTATTCATGATTTAAGTAAGATTTGTAGTATATATTCAGTAAGTTAATTAATGTTGTAAAAATTCATGGACTTGGAAAATGATAAACAAGTATTATAATTTATATATTACCATTTGATTGCCATGGAATTAGACAACGAGAGCATTGTGCCATATCGAAAGCTCTTGAGGGGAAGGGAAGTTTGATAGTCCCTAGGACACCGATATATGCAGGGACACCTCTCTCTAGAGCAAACTGCACCTGAGCTTCGTGATTATCCCTCGGCGCAAACGACATGGCTAATACGTTTCGCTTCATCAAGTATGCTCCCCAGCTAGCTACCTACAGTACAGTACACCATAATTACAATGTGTTTCCTTCACTTCATAGCAATTACCATTTTCTTACAAAATTCATTCAAAACTGAAATTGACAAGTATGAAAAGTGCACCATTATGTTCACTTTACCAACATGTTTTTTTATGTCACTAATTGCACCAATAAAATGAAAATATATTAATTGAACATTTCGTCTATCAAATACCTTTTAAATTTACAGAATTAGCTTAATATTCTTCAAATAAATTCATCATTCATCGCGTTTTTGACAAATTCATCAATTTTTAACAAAAATTATAAAAGAAAATCTCAAAATTGAATCTGGGTTAGAATCTGAATCGGGTTTGAATCTAAACTCAAATGCAACACTCAAGTTTAAATCTAAATCAATATATATAGCATATGGGTACGAATTCAAATCTAGGTGTTGCATCCGGGTCGGACTCTAATTGATAAACCCGGGTTTTTTGGGAAATAATTTTTTTATACAGAACTTGAAGAAAACGATAAAGAACGTGAAGAATGTGATGAATATGGAAGTTTTTGAGATTTTATTCTAATGTAACTATTTAATCACGTATGTAACAAAAAAATGCACGGATAAACTAAACATTCACATTAGCTACATATGTATTATTCCTAATAATAATAAATTAAAAGTAGAATCAAAGAAATTAATGGACATACCCCACAACCGGTATCGAGCGCAGTCCTGACAGACCCATCCTTAATCGGGATCACCGACGCAAGCTCATCTATATACGCATCCGCACCTTGTGGAAACATGGTCCCACCTCCCGGAAACTTGAACACATCTCCCTGATACTCAACCCAGTTCTGCACCGCCTTCTCCACCGTAAGACTCTTAAACGGCACGTTCGCGTAATGAACATAGTCCCGGCTCTTGGGCCACGAGAATGGACTCTTATACCCCTGCGGCGCAGGAACCAGACAGTGAAGCTTCTCAGATTCAGGAGGACAGTGTCTCTCCCGGTACACCATGTTGTCTCTGGGGAACTTCATGGCCGTGTCTTGTTCCTGACAGGGAGTGTAATCCTTAAACTTAATGTCGCATGCCTCGATGATTTTGATTTTGGCACCCTCGTCTTCTTTGAGCTGGTGGTGGGGTTCGAAGTCTAGGTTGGGGATGATGTGGCAATCTGGTGCGGTGTGTTTGGTTACTTGTAAGGATATGTTGTCTCCTTTGCCGAAACCGCTCTTTTGCCATGCTCCCAGTTGGTAGAAGAAGCAGCAGAGGCCGAGGATGGCGAATATAGAGATCGAGCTCCGACCTTTATTGCTTGCCTTCGGCGCCGCCATTGCAATATAAATCGGTTTCACTGTAGTAAGTAATAGTTAAGCATTGGAAATGCATGCGCACTAAATATCTGCCATTAATTTCCAATATTTGAACCTTTTTTTTTTTGCCATGCACTATTTGAGCTAATATTAAAGCAGAAATGTTAAATTTCGCATTGGGTCGAGTCAAATCTAACGGGTTAATATAAAAACTATTTTTAAAAATGAGGAGTTAGTCCACTTGCTTATATGGTGCCAATTTTTAATCACACCATCGGTACATGTACATGGTACTGCCGTGTTTAAATCTTCGCATTTTAACCCTATTTAAATTTCAGACAGTATTTGATCATTTGTTTAAAAACACATATTTTGACGATCATCTGTTCTTAATCCCCGACGGATAAGTAACAACGTAGAAAAATCTTATTTTGTCGGGTTATTTACTACCTTTTTGCTTTTAGGTATGTGTGTGGTTCATAAACACTTTCTCTAATTGAAGAGATTATGCAATGAATTTAAATCAAATGTTTTGATCCAAAAAGAAAAAAAAAATGAAGAAAAACATTCAATTGATTCAGAGAAGATATATATATAGAATGAAATTATTGAGTTTTAATAAGATTAAACCACACCAGTGACACATCTAGCTAGGGATGGCAACGGGTCTCGGGGCCCCGCTGACCCGCGGGGCCCCGACCCGGTTTTGACCCGCCGACCCGCCGATCCGCGGGTCACGGGTCGGGTCCGGGTCGGGTCAGGCTCGGGTCGGGGCGGGTCCGGGTCTAGAGACCCGGGGCCCCGTAGACCCGCCCCGAAATGCATATATGTATAATTTTTTTTTTTTTTTTTTATGTTAAGATTATCTAACATTTACTAAACAATATGGTTACCCAAGGTTGGTTGGACCAACTGGTAAAGCGAGTTGTGTTCCCCGTGGGCGACCCGAGGTCGAAACCCGCCGGAGACGCCTCCTTGGGGAGGACTTTAACCTTAACGCTCCCGGTCCGAACTTGCGAAAGCAATGTAAATATATCAAAAAAAACTAAACAATATGGTTAATATAGTACATATATAAATGACATGGACCAAATTACAAATAGATGTATATTTAGATTATTAGGATTTGTTAATTTGGTGTTTGAATTTGAATTTCTAATGAATTTGATGTGTTTATTGTTTATATTTGATTGGTGTTAGATTTATGTTTTGAATTTATATATAATGTAATATTTTGACAAAAAAAATTGTATTTAATATTGAAAAAAAAAAAAAAAAATTGTTCACATGGCGGGGCGGGTCGGGGCCCGCGGGTCGACTCGCGGGAATGTTGACCCGACCCGACCCGACCCGAAGGGCCAGTTGGCCGGGGCCGGGTCAGCCAGGCCGACCCGCGGGGCGGGTCCGGGGCTGCAAAAACCCGCCCCGACCCGCCCCGTTGCCATCCCTACATCTAGCTAACAGTTCTAGTAATAAACTAGTATTCTAGTTTAGTAGTACTGTAAATGCATTCTTCACAAAATGAAAAAGATAAAACAACTCTAACTTTAGTACAGTTAGACTAGTGATTCATCTAAGAAATAAGAATTCATAAACACAACTAAAGAATTGTAGTAATTCAGTTCAGTTGCAGATCAAATCCAGATATATAATGAAGAAGATAAAAAGAATAACCTGAAGTGGGTATTCAGATTTCACTAAGCAGCAGCCTTAGAAGCTCTAGATCTCAAAATCCATGGCAGCAGTGAGTGTGGAGTGGAGTGGAGCTGCGAAGCAACAGGAGTGAGCTTTTCAGAAAATGAAAGCCATGTGCGGTGCAGGTCGCATTTGAGGGGAGGGAGATGACAGAATATATTATTAATAAGAATTTGATGCGGGGTCGCATTTAATACTTAATTAATATAATATTAATTAAAATAAAATAATAATACATCGGAAGTAGATTAAGTAAGAACCAGTGTTATCAGAACCGGACCGGACCGGCGATCCGACCGGATCAGACCGGGAACCGGTACCTTAGCCGGCCCGGTTCTCCCAAAAGACCGGGAAGGAAGCGAACCCGGTCCTTTACCCGGTTTTTTGTCGAACCGTCCGGTTCCATGCGGACCGGGCGGTTCACCGGTCCGCCGGTTCGGTAACAATACAAGAATAAAAAGGTGAAATCTGTAAAAAAAAGAAATGCTTTGGTTGTTAACCTAGCCAGCAAAGACGGAACAGAGAAGATGGAAATGTGTCTCCAGACCAGCTCTCTGTCCAGCAGCACCTTCAATCTCGCCACCCTCGCCCCACGCCTCTCCGCCAGTCTCGCGGCGAAACCACTTCGATCTCCATCCCTTGCCGTAATTAGTGAACTAGTATAGAATTCCGGCGACGGTGGATTCAGATCCAAGAAGAGGACGGCTGTCATTGCCGTCAGATCCACGGGAAAAGGACATGGAAACCGCTGGCGTGACCTCCATTTCTCTTCATGTTGTTTAATTGCCCTAGAAAGAGATGCAGATAAATATGCAACTGACCTGGAGAGAATTGTAGATACCATGGTGAGATGTAGATGCTCTGGAGCTGGAGGTCGGCGTTAATGAATAAGTTGGAGACGAAATTATTAGGGTTGAAAGGGAGAAGCTTGATTGCATAAGAATGTGAATAGCAACCCATCTTGATTCTTGACAGCCGACTCCCTCTAACTCAAAGGCTTTAACTCTAACCCTTTCTTTCGTAGGGTTTCATATTTTTTGCCATGGACATTTTGTTGTTAGGCTCTTGGAACTTTGCTGCTGGGCCTAGGAATTCCATTGTTGGATTGCTTCACCAGACCGGTTTGAACCGGTTCGAACCGGTTCGAGCCGGCTGAACCGGGAACCGAAGCCCCTGCCGGTTCGGTGCCCGGTCCGGTTCTGATAACACTGGTAAGAACAGTGGTAGTGTGATACGGAAGCTGGAAAACAAATATAAATAATAATAATTCTGGGAGGATTCGTTTCGGACTGATTAAGAAAGACCAGAGAGAGAGAGAGATTCGTGGGAAACCAAACCGTGCTCCAGGTCCAAGGTTTCTTGTTTTCAGGAGTAGATTTATCCGCCATTAGGTGTAGTTATCGGCGGAAATTTATTATATGCTGCCGCGGAATGGTACCGTCATTTTCAAAAATAATAAGTTTCAATTTAAAAAGGAAAGTTAGTTAAAAACATTAAAAAATTATAAATTCATGACCTGCTATAGCAGGTTAAAGAGAGAGAAAATATAATTTTAATTTTCTCAATTTTCTTTTAAAATAAAAATCAGAATTTTATCCAAAAAAAAAACATTTGTCCATTTGTGAAAGGGATAAATTGCCAACTGCCGAGTGAATTTTTTTTTTTAAAAAACCATTTTTACTTTTCTTTTTGTTGTATTTGAACAAGTGGTCAGACCGTATTCGAGCCGGTTCGACCGGACGAAGTAGAAATTGGTTCTCTCACCGGTTTAGTTTTCGGTTTGATTCTAATAACATGAGATTATATACAAAGATATTATTACTTTTCATAAAAAAAATTAGGTCATACTTTTTTAGCAATATATATATGTATATATATATAGAGAGAATGCATTTACGGAAACAAAAAAATGCATTTACTTAATAACATTGTACTTAAAATGAAAAATAGTAGCTGAAGCAACATACTGCTTTTATTTAATTGAAATTAACTGATAAACTTAATTAAAAATCTAACACTATATTTAGTTTGACAAAAAAAAAACACTATATTTATTTGTGTTTAAGTTTATGTATATATATTGGCAAAAAATAAGTTTATAAATATATATATATAATAAGAGTACTAAAATTATTTAGCATAAAAAATTGTAATACTATAAAAAAAAATTGGATAATTTGTTTTTATTGTTAAGGATTAAATAATATTATTTATATAAAAGTAAATAATAAAATATTAATATATATAGTTTAGTAACCTGCAACTTATTGGATAGGTTTTGTTTTTTTTGTGTTAATATTTAATAATTTAAGACATTTATAATCGCTTTAAAACATTACTATTTTTAGAAGGCGGGAGGATTTCACTAGGGCACCGAAATAGCTCTTAACGTGCCCCTACCTAACCGTGAACTGCTATCGTGGCGTCTTCACGACAATTCCATGTCATGAAAGGCAAAGGAAACATCTTATCTGGGCCGTTGGTTGTAATTCTTTGTCACTTTCTCATTTTTGGCCGATTTTTTTTTTTTCTTTTGCAAGCCGTTTTGGCCGATCGTGCATGTATGATGTATTTTTCTTGCATGCCTAATTGCCTATGCTTCTATAGTCTGCATAATAATAATAATAATAATAATTAATTTAAGAAATAAAATCGTATTGCCTATCAAATTACATGTATAATGATGGATATACGTCAAATTATTGAACTAACGTACTGACTAGATAACTGATCGACTCCACTATGTGTTAGACATAGCAAAAATACGACTAAATATTCGAAATAAATTTATATTTAGGAATACCCACTCGTGCACACGGTCCGAGTGGAATCACCCCACTAGAGCCGCACCCCGCGGAATAAATATTTTTCGTGTGGTGCCTTGGACAAAACAAGTGGAGACGGTTTAAGTGAACCATCCCCCACTTGCCTTGTGCAAAGCAAGTGGGGATGGTTCATAGTGAACCGTCTCGGGTAGTAATTTGAGCGTCAGAGTGGGTTTACCGGGTATTACTCCGGTTACCCTTTATGCAGGCCACCCTGTAAGGCAATAGCGAGAGGGAAAAGATGTGATAAGCTAACGAAGATCAAGCAATGTAAGCAAGATCCATTATTAGCGATGCCTGAGTAATCCGAACAAAAAATCATAGCCTACCTACTGAGATAAGGGCTATTATCAGTTTATTCCACGGATGCTTTGCGATAGAAGAAAAGGAAGTAATGCAAGATAGATGTATGCATCTCAAAATGAGAATAGACCAACAACAAAAGATACTCAACAGTAGAAAGGAGGGATGCAATCCAATTCTCAAACTAAGACATGGAGCACGTCATCATCTCTCTTGATGTCACCCTAATCATTACAATGGTCACCAATGCCTTCAACGTTAGAAGAATATTGAGCTTGCAAGAGCAACTTCCTACCCATTATAGGCAATCACGTTATTAGTGACTCTCGGGTCAGAACAAAATCAGTTACATTTTTTTTTTGGCAAAAAAATCGGTTACATTTAAAGCGCTACTTTTGTAGAGGTTACAAGCATCGATTCATATGGCGGGACTTCAGGTGATGTGAGCAGCCCCAAGGCGAACATGAGTTGAAGAGGGACGAATAAACAACACAAGAAGATCAAAGAAACTCTCCAAGACTTATGTTATTTATATTCAGTGTTTTTAGTTTGTTGAAGTGTTTTTCAACAATTAATTAGCTGAACTTATGTGCAGGGCGTTTTGCACATGGGTCTATTATTTAGGTTAGTTTAATTAAGTCAATTAAGGGTCTAATTAATGAGCTGAAAACACCAAGCCTCGTTAGATAAGTCCATTAGGGTTTCTTTTAGTCAATTATGGGTGTCATTAGATTTTATTTGTTGCCTTTTAAAAGCCACCTAAAGGGTTAGCTGAATTAATGAAGTTATAATTCATTTTTCGTGAAGAGTGTTTCTTCTCCTTACGAACTTATCAAAGCTCCCTTGTCGTTCAACCCCGACTTATCGAACATATTATGCATCCTTGTTTGTGGCGTCTTCGACATACCCTCTCAACCTGAACTAGAAACGGCCCAACGACATCAACTTGCAAGGGTTTTCATCTCATGTCGGCGAGAATCATATCAATTTGTATCAGAGCTCAGCTTCTACCTTCAGGTTTCCTATACTATTTTGTTATTGTCATTGCCTCTGCAATTCTGTTTGGGGAAAAAAACGAAAATTAGAAGAAAAAAAATAGAGAAAACATGTTTGGTAGTTCCAACTTTGTTCTATCTTCTATAGAGTTTCAATCTGTTGCATAAGAACTATTAGTGAAGTTGCGCAAATTCAACAAAGAAGCGATAGAACTTAATTATGATAAGTTTGATCAGGAGAATGAGATGACTATTGGGAAGATGAGAATTCCATCATTCTATGGGAAAAGTGATTCGGTAGCATATCTTGAATGGGAGAAGAAGGCGGATCTAGTATTCGATAATTTCTATGAGCATAAAAATGTAAGACTAGCTTCCATTGAATTTTGTGGTTATGCTATTACTTGGTGGGATCAGCTATGCATAGATAGGAGGTGGAGTGGAGAAGGTCCAATTGCAACTTGGACTGAGATGAAAAAGTTGATGAGGCGACAATTCATGCTAACTCTTGTGAAGGAGCAATCTAGGAGGAATGTTCTCTACAGCAAAGCCTCTTTTCAATCGGTCACTGGGATGGATCTCCGGGGCTGTTGGGATCAAAATGGCGTGGCCTGAAGTTTCTGGTAATTGATTTCTAGGTCTCGCCGGTAGCTAGCTCCTTTAGGTGTCTATCTCGACCTCAGGGGTGCTTAGTTTCCTTTATGGTGCTTTTGGTAGGCGATAACTTAAAAAGGGGTGAGGATGGCCCCTGATTCCACTCCGAAGCTTAAGTCGGTAATGGAATTTAAGAGAATAATATAAAAGTATGTGAATGTAAGTGTGAAAATAATGAAAATGTTTCCCTATTTATAGGGGAGGTTTATACCGACTTTAAGTGGCGGCAGCTGTGTTTTGATTGGCTGCTTAGTGGCGGTAGCCGCCTTTCTCTGATTGGTTGAGGGAGACGGTGAATGGTCAGTAGGTGACAAGCATGTCACCACCTCAGCATTCCTTACTGTCAAAGGTTTCTCCAACTAGGTGACAAGCACGTTGCCAACTAAGTTTAACCTTATGAGAAGGGTTTCTTCAAACCTAAAGACGGCGAGCAGGTGACAAGTAGGTCACCACATGTCTCTTTCCTTAAGAGGAAGAGTTTTCTTAGTAGTCCTTGGCTTCTGATTCTACTCAGTCCTTAAGAGGAAGAGTTTTGAGTTGTCTTGTCGCCATTCTTTAATAGTCGTCCTGAGAGTCGACATTCTTCTATATTGTCGTCGACCATTTATCCTTGTCTTCATATTCCAGACAGGAATTGTCGTCGACTTATCTTTATGGGATCTCGACTTGGATGTCTTCGACTTTTGAGGATCCCGACTTTAAGTTTCTCAACCCTTGTAAGGTTACCACGAATCCTATCCAACATGGGCAATTGCTCAAAGAAATTTGGCACCTCCTTGGCACTTGTGTGTTTCGGCCGAACTTCTTAGAAATGGAGAGATTTCTTTTGTCTCAACTAAAAGTGAGGAAAGTGATTAACCCCAAATAAATCACTAACACTCTCTATTAATAAGAGGTGGTGGGTTAAAAATCACCAAGGGAATTAACCCTTAGGTTCGGCCGGCTAGCATATTAGGGAGGCCCAATTTTGGGTCTCTCGTGTCAATAGGGATTTATTCTAGTCCAAAATCCCTAATGTGACATTACCCAATTATGCTTAGGATGTTGGGCTTATATTAAAGGGCTCCTATTACGACGACCCATTCCCAAAATGCCAGCATAATTGGGATCCTACCTATCTCTAAAAAGTTAACTAAATGCAAGACATTCACTTGGCTTGTGGGCAAATGATGGATATACATCTAATTATTGCACTAACGAACCGATTTGATAACAGATTGACTCGACTATGTGTTATACGGGGCAAAAATTTGACTAAGTACTCGATGTAAAATTACATTTAGGAAGATCCACTCGTGCGCACGACCTGAGTGGAATCACCCTACTTGAACCGCACTGCGCGGAATAAATATTTTCGTGTGGTGCCTTGCACAAAACGAACGGTTCATAGTGAATTTTCATCGGTTACCCTTTCTGCAGGTTACCCCGAAAAGCAATAACGAAACGAAAATGAGGTGATCAGCTAACGGAGATCAAGCAACGTAAGCAAGACCCATCATATAATTCTTCTAAAGAAGACGTATATAATTGACTAGGGTTAGTTCCAAGTATATGTCATATTATTAATATTAATTGATTTTTCATATTTAAAATGTCAAATTTTAATGTCATAATTATTGAATTGGTTGTTTTTTTTTAAATTTATGGAAAGAAAAAAAAAACACATTTTTAAGCAATAAACAATTTTAACTCATGAGTAAGAAATATGATACTTCAAAAAAGTGTAAAATAACATGTTTTTATTGTCTAAAACGCCAAAATCAATAAATAAAAAAAAGGGCTAAATGGTTTATTGGAGCCAATGTAGGCTTTTGGTGTCATATGTTTGCATTTTATAGATTTTTGGTAGGGATGGCAACGGGGCAAGTCGACCTTGCAGACCCGGTTCCGGGTACATGTGTCTCGCGGGGCGGGTCAGCCGGGGCAAAAAATCCCGCGGGTCGACCCGCAAGACCCCGACCTGAAACGTGGTAGACCTGTTTTTTTCCCACTAAGAAAAGTCAGTCCGCTAGAGCGAGTGTCTATTTGAGTGCTCCAATTCTTGCTTGCTGATACTTAATTCTTAGTTGGGCTGGGGCCATTTGCTGGTGAGGGTGTTAACAACTATCCGTTGATTAAGAATAGTCAATAACTAGTGGTAGTTTTGCAGGAGTACCGAAAAATACAGTTTAATCAGCACATTGTCAGACCCAAAATCTGACCTAAAGCGAATTACGTTTTGAAAACGTGGAATTTGAAAAGATTCGCCACTAGTTAATTATTAGGCTAACTAGAATCCTAAATTACCTAAGTGAATAACGAATTAAAAACCTAGGTATTAAATCGGTCTACGATTAGAAATACGAGTTCGGGGGTTCTGTTACAAATTAAAACTCATGGAATTAATCACGCCCTTTCGGTACTCAATTCACAAATTTGCCAATTTTATTGCTTATACATACATCACACTAAATTAATCTAACAATGTCAAAATTAATCAAATTTCACCATATGAAAAATATATTATCAAATATAACCCTAAATCGAAAAATTAATTATAACATATAACTCCTAGTAAAAATAAAATCTAAAATACAAATTTAATCAACTACAATTAACTATTAATTAACTATATATAATAATAATAACATAAAATATAATATCAAAATAATAATTAAAAAAAAAAAAAACTTACGCAGAAGAGGAAGAGCCACAACGGGGAGGACGGGAAGTGGGCCATCGACGACGGTGACCGGCGAGGGGCGGCGGGGGAACTCCGACAGACAGAGGGCCAGGTCGTCACGGGTCAGGCGGGTCAGCTACGGCAATCACGGACTCCAGGGGGCGTGGCGAGGCAATAGAGAGCGGGGAGCAGGGGCGGTTCTTCAGCGATGGAAGACAGCAGCATCATGGTTCATCGATGACCGTAGCAGGGCGGGTAGCGTGGTTCGGCAACGGACGATAGACGACGAGGAGGATGACTCCGGCGAGCTGCGGTGATGCAGGGATGGCTGATCTGTTCGGACAGCAGGGCCAACAGATCAGGCTGCGGCGAAGGAGGGCCCCAGCGTGGCTGTTGGGCTAGTGGTCGGAGGTCGGCTCGAGGATAGTGGGACGCGTCAGGCCGGCGAGCTGGCTGAGCAGGGTGGCGCGGGGCGGAGCAGGCTGGTCGGAGATGGAATTCACGGCTGAAAGTATCCAAAAAAAAAAAAAACTTTATTCACTAGAAGACAAAACTGCACGGTTTTCAAGAACTGATGTATTATTATTGATGGTGTATTTTTTACATGTAAAAGGACCCTATTTATAGCTAAACTAGAACCCCTAAACTAGGGAAAAAATCTGAAAAAATATGCATTTAATATTCTGAAAATATACATATATATTTATGTATTTCACCATAAATACACGTAATATATTTTCTAAATATTTTACAATAAATAATGCATATACACTATCATATTTTAAGTCAGTCCTATCTTTAGAAACTTCGCGACCTTTTATATTTAAATACTTCCTTTTTTTTTTACGCGTCACATATGACATTTTGAACGTGCTACGCGCGGACCAAAATTAGGTGTTTACAGCTTGCCCCTCTTTGGACGAATTCCCGTAGAACAAGTTCGAGAGGATTTGTCCAAAGACGAGTAAACACTAATTTTGGTTGGGAAGTATATCTTCTTTCGAATCTTCAAGGAAATTCCTGGCTTATTTCGGAAAGTGCAAAAAAAGTAGAGCCTCTGTCGGCGGTGCCCCTATTGGCGGTGCCTCTGTTGGCACGCGGAAAACAGAACCTCCGTTGGCGGTGCCCCTATTGGCGGTGCCTCCATTGGTAGCGCAGAAAATAGAACCTCTGTCGGCGGTGCCCCTGTTGGCGGTGCCTCCATTGGTCGTGCAGAAAATAGAACCTCCGTCGGCGGTGCCCCTGTTGGTGGTGCCTTCATTGGTAGTGCAGAAAATAAAGCCTCCAGTGGCATGCGAAAAAAGTAAAGCCTCCAGTGGCGTGCGGAAAAGTAAAGCCCCCAGTGGCGTGCAGTAAAGAAAAATCTTGATCGATGATGCCTCCAGTGGCAAGCGGAAAAGTAAAGCCTCCAGTGGCGTGCAATAAAGTAAAATCTTTGGTGATGATTGGTAACAGAAGACCTCTAGGTCAGACAGTACCAACAACCTCTGGTGACGCCTCTAGTGGCGAGTGGTAACGGAAAAACCTCTACGTCAGACCGTACCGGAAAACCTCTGGTGATATCTCTGGTGGCGAAGGACCTCTACGTCAGACCGTACCGGAGAACCTTTGGTGATGCCTCTAGTGGCAAGTGGTAACGGAAACCTCTACGTCAGGCCGTACCGGAAAACCTCTGGTGATATCTCTAGTGGTGGAAGACCTCTACGTCAGATCGTACCGGAGACCCTTTGGCGATGCCTCTAGCGACGTATGTCGGAGAAGAGCCTCTAGTGGCGTCCGTTGGAGAAGTGCCTCTAGTGGCGTGACTTGCGAAGGCTGAATACTAAGGCTTCGTTCGTCGGGGGTGACTCTCAGAAAGCTGGATAACTTCAGATCCTGATTGTCGGTTGTGACTTGTAGGAACAGACTGTAACAGTCCTACTCATCCTTGAATGGTGACTCGCGAGAGCAGACTTCAACCGTCCCGCTTGCCCTGAAGTTGACTCGTAGGAACAGACTGTAACAGTCCTATTCATCCTTGGAATGTGACCTGCGAGAGCAGACTGTAACCGTCTCGCTCGCCGTGAATTTGACTTTGGAAGACGTTGTTTGCGCATGAGTGTTAGTCCCTAATTTTTGCCTAAATTGTGCATTGTGCGACAACCTAGCGGGATCTTTTTTTCTTTTTTCTCTTTATCCTTTTTTTTTTCTCTTTTTTTTTTTGTTGAGAATTTCTTTTTTTTTTCTCTCCTTTTACCACGGCCGATTGAGAAATTTTCGACCGTGCCCCTCGGTTTTTTATTTTCTCTCATTTTGCCATGATTGCAATTTCTGAACTTGCAACCATGCCCCTCATTTCCTGATTTTGCCTAGGCAACCCTTTCGGGTTTTCAACCTAGCGGAAGCACTCTTTATTTGGTAGCCGATTAAACGGTGGTTGTGACCCGTACTTTATTTTCCGCCTCGATGCGGGAGTATTTGTAGCCGTTTGGAGGGTGACTGTGACCTTTTTCTCACCGTCTTCAATGTTGCGGGAGCTCTTTTGATTGTAGCCATTTGGAGGGTGGCTGTGGCCTTTCATTCCTCGTCTCTGATCCGGGAAACACTCTCTGTATGTAACCATTTTGAGGGTGGTTGTGGCCCTTTCACTTAACATCCGCCATCAATGTTCCGGGATCGCTCTTTTGACTGTAGCCGTTTAGAGGGACGACTGTGGCCATTTCTTTTATTTTCCCGCCCTCACCGGGTTTGCGGGATCACTTTTTTATTCGTAGCCGTTTGGAGGGTGGCTGTGGCCCTTTCACCTATTTCCCGCTTTTGATGTTGCAGGAGCGCTCTTTATCTGTAGCCATTTGAAGGGTGGCTGTGGCCCTTTCTTTGTAGTCGTTTTAGGGACGACTGTGACCCTTTTTATCTGTAGCTGATTTAGGGACAACTGTGACCCTTTTGTTTCTTCACTGCTCTCACAAAATATGCATGAGCACTCTCTTTATTTTTATCGGTAGCCAATTAAAGGGCGGCTGTGACCCTAATGATTTTTTTTTTTTTTTTGCCCTTTTTGCTTGTTTTTTTTTGTTTTTTTGTTTTTTTTTAAACGAAAATTTAGCGAAAATAATCAACAACAATTATGTACATGCCCCTAGTGGCAAATCTGAAATTTCTAATTCAAAACATCTTCTAGAAAAGGACTCACTTGATCGAGTCAAAATATGTCGATCGTGTCGACGCCCTGGATGGACCTTACAACCAATGGATGACGTAGACAGTGATTTCTAATCTTGGCTTCTCAAGCGCCCCGGTTATTGCTCAATCTCGTCTGGGGATGCCCCATGGCTAGCACCTACCGGGTTAGGCTCTTCGCATGCAGGATGAATGGTCTGGCCAATGAGCACACATGGATGACTTGGAGTAGTCCGCATTGGGGCACAGATATTGCGCGAGATAAATTCGGCAACACACAAGAATGGTCGGCGAGCAAAGGGCCGTGCACGAGATGTGCTCTTCAGAGGCTTTTATTTGGACGATTATCCGAGCTGCACAATGAGTAAGGAAAAACTCAAATTTCGGGGATAAAAATGATCACAACTTTTCTTACATGGGTGTTGGATTTTTTTCTAGTGGGGAAATGTGCTCGCTATGCGACTGGACCTGCTGCATGTCCTGATTTTCCTGCTCCATCTAGAAAACACAACTTGTATATGTGGACAACAGGCGGAAAGTACATGCCCCTAGTGGCAGACTGAAAATTTCAGAACTTTTTTTTCGGAAAATGATTCGGTTGATCGAGTCAAGCTACATTGATCGGCACATTGAATCTTCACGGGATTCTCGATGATCTCTTGAAATTTTCTCATCTCCTGAAATTTCTGATCTCAAAGGGAGATGCCCCATGGTTACTGCTGAACGGTTTAGATCTCACCGTGAAGCAGATGTACGGCTTGGTTCGGGGACGTGTATGAATTCCACATATGGTAAGTGACATGTAAGTTCTTTGGGGCAGTCACATTTCACGTGGTTGCGACGTCGGTCGAAATGGTCGTCTTATCTGCAAAAAGATTAGGGACACTCAAATCTCAAGGAAAAATCAAGTACAATTCATCGTACTTGAACGTTGGATATCCCGAGTATGCAATTTGTTCTTCGTGCAACTGGATGGCTGTACGTTCTTTTTTGTTGCCCCATTTGTCCGGCATAACTTATATATGCAGGATGCCTAACCAAGGGTACCTGAAAAGACCAAACACGAAAGTTAGTATAAAGAATCAAATGCGTCATGCATGATTTTTCGGAAAAATTCTAATGTCATTCATTTCATAATTTTGATTACATTTCAGAAAGAATCAAAATTTATGATCTAAGGTGTTTTACACTAGCTTGGAGTTTACTGAATTTGCTGAGTGCACTATCTGGCTCGAACGCAGGACAGATGCTCAAAACAAGGTTTCTCAAAAAGATTTTCTTGTCCTTTGTTTAAACTCGAATAGTCGCACTCAACTGCACAGTTAAACTATTTTCTCAAAAAATAGAATCAAATCTCTCTTTTTTAAAACGCTAGCTCATGCGAAGGTTGAAATGAAGATCTTGTCGAAAAAGTGCAACACACCTTGGATAAAAACGAATGACACTTTGATTTTTTTAAATGCTCATGCATGCTCGAAAAGTTAAAGTTTTACTGATAAGAAACTTACAACTTACAACCGGCTTACCTGAATGACACATATGGAATGTATGTACAAAATGAAAAATCCAGGTGAAATTTTTTTATAAAAACAAATGCAAATGCAATGCATGTTTGGAATTAGAAGCTCAACAACTAAGAGAAGATTTACAATCTAAAAAAAATCATTTTTCCTAAAACAATGCCTATGAGATGTACATGAGGTGAAAGTTGTACAGTTGAGAAAACTTACAAGTTACCTGAATTTTTTTGTTTTTTTTTTTAATGAGGTAAAAAAGGAAAAAAAAAAATCAATGCATCCTAGTTGCTCAAAATTAAAAAAAATAATCAAGTGAAAAGTTTTTTTTTTTTTTTTTTTTAAATGCATATGAGATGCACAAAAAAGAAGATAAATACAAGATGCAAACTTACAACTAAGAAAAATTACAATTTACCTGAAATGTTTTTTTCGAAAATAATGCATATGAGATGCACATCTTTTTAAAAAAATCAGGTAAAATGTTTTTTAAACAAAGAGCCATAAAACTAAGAGAGCTTACGATTTATCTAAAAAGTTTTTTTTTTTTAAATTAATGCATACTGGATGCATTATTTAAAATAAAACAATATAGGTAAAAAGTTTTTGAAATGATGCATATGGAATGCACGTTCGAAATTAGAAGCTCTAATAGCTAAAATGGAAAAATTTCCAAAAATGTTTTTTTACATGCGCGACGCGCTAACCAAATCACAACTTACCTGGAGAGTTTTTTTAAGAAAAAAATAATGCGTATGAAACGCAAGTTTGAAATAAAAAAAATTCAGGTAAGAGGTTTAAAAAAAACAATGCATACAAAATGCACGTTCGGAAAGAGAATTTCTAAATGACTAACTACTTAGCAGAAAAAAGTTTTTTTTTTTTCTTAAAAAAAATGCAATGAGGCGAATGCATGATAACATTTACAACAAAAAAACAGATCATGTTAGGGGGGGGGGTAAAAAATGTGTGGCTTTGCTCTACAAGGTAGGTTCCACTGACAGGTTCCCGACAAGGTGGTTTCCTCACCCCATCATAGGGATCATAAGACCTTCACAAGCGAGTAGAGTTTTACCGAGCCATACCGGCGGCCCAGCCGTTCCGGTCGTACCGTACTAAACCTCCGGGGTTCCTAGTCGCCCTGGGTTTTAGGCGTTTTGGTGATTATTCTAAAGTGGGCGTGCGAATTCAAATAATGCCGCAAAAAGAAAATGTCAATTAACTACTCTAAAAATATGTACCTATCACACAAAAAAAACAAAGTTAGAATGGTGAAGATAATAAAATATGAAAACTAAAAAAAATATGGCAATAAGCGAATACAATGAGCCCGAACCCTCTAAATCTTCCCCAGCAGAGTTGCCAAATTGTCAGACCCAAAATCTGACCTAAAGCGAATTACGTTTTGAAAACGTGGAATTTGAAAAGAGTCGCCACTAGTTAATTATTAGGCTAACTAGAATCCTAAATTACCTAAGTGAATAACGAATTAAACACCTAGGTATTAAATCGGTCTACGATTAGAAATACGAGTTCGGGGGTTCTGTTACGAATTAAAACTCATGGAATTAATCACGCCCTTTCGGTACTCAATTCACTAATTTGCCAATTTTATTGCTTATACATACATCACACTAAATTAATCTAACAATGTCAAAATTAATCAAATTTCACCATATGAAAAATATATTATCAAATATAATCCTAAATCGAAAAATTAGTTATAACGTATAACTCCTAGTAAAAATAAAATCTAAAATACTAAAAAAACTTCTAACTTGCTATCAAATCAAATTAAATCAACTACAATTAACTATTAATTAACTATATATAATAATAATAAAATATAATATAATATCAAAATAATAATTAAAAAAAAAATTACGCAGAAGAGGAAGAGCCACAACGGGGAGGACGGGAAGTGGGCCATCGACGACGGTGACCGGCGAGGGGCGGCGGGGGAACTCCGACAGACAGAGGGCCAGGTCGTCACGGGTCAGGCGGGTCAGCTACGGCAATCACGGACTCCAGGTGGCGCGGCGAGGCAATAGAGAGAGCGGGGAGCAGGGGCGGTTCTTCAGCGATGGAAGACAGCAGCAGCATGGTTCATCGATGACCGTAGCAGGGCGGGTAGCGTGGCTCGGCAACGGACGATAGACGACGAGGAGGATGACTCCGGCGAGCTGTGGTGATGCAGGGATGGCTGATCTGTTCGGACAGCAGGGCCAACAGATCAAGCTGCGGCGAAGGAGGGCCCCAGCGTGGCTGTTGGGCTAGTGGTCGGAGGTCGGCTCGAAGATGGTGGGACGCATCAGGCCGGCGAGCTGGCTGAGCAGGGTGGCGCGGGGCGGAGCAGGCTGGTCGGAGATGGAATTCACAGCTGAAAGTATCCAAAAAAAAACAAATTTTATTCACTAGAAGACAAAACTACATGGTTTTCAAGAACTGATGTATTATTATTGATGGTTTATTTTTTACATGTAAAAGGACCTTATTTATAGCTAAACTAGAACCCCTAAACTAGGAAAATAAAATCTGAAAAAATATGCATTTAATATTCCGAAACTATACATATATATTTATGTATTTCACCATAAATACACGTAATATATTTTCTAAATATTTTACAATAAATAATGCATATACACTAGGGATGAGCGGTTCCGGGTACCCAGTACTTTTAGGGTATCCCAGAACCAGACCAATACTAAACGGTTCCTAACTTTATTACCCAGAACCGTACCAGAACATTTAGGAACCGGAACCGTACCAGAACCGTTAAGAGTCAATCGGTTCCGGGTACCCGTTAAGGAACCGGTTACAAATTTTCAAACTAAATAATATAATTTTAGGTACTAATTGGAACCGGGTTCTGGATACCCAGTTGGAACCGGGTTCTCGGTAGCTAATTGAAACTGAAATTTATGTTATACCAAGTGAATCATAAAAATAATTATAACATTTTCCACAAACCAATTTTAAATTTGTTAAATGTTTAGTGTTTTTTTAATTTATATATATATAACGGTTCCGGTTCCGTATTTGGGTACCCGAAAACTTATCCCGGAACCGGAACCGAAAATACCGGTTCTTGAAATTTAATCCCAGAACCGTACCAGAACCATTTACATCTATCCGGAACCTACCAAATGACCGGTTCCGGTCCGGTTCCGGTTCCAACTGGGTAATTTGCTCACCCCTAATATACACTATCCTATTTTAAGCCAGTCCTATCTTTAGAAACTTCGCGACCTTTCATATTTAAATACTTCCTTTTTTTTTACGCGTCACATATGACATTTTGAACGTGCTATGCGCGGACCAAAATTAAGTGTTTACACACATATCATTCACCACTTAAAGAAAGACAACAAAAACTGAAATCGACATCAATGTTGCTGTCACCTTGATTAAAATTGTTGTCAGTGGATTCTTCCATTGAATCAAGTATCTGGACGCGGTGGTGGACGGCAGTAGATGCGGTGGGCGGCGACGTGGTGGTCACTGGTGGGCGCGCGGCTGGGTGGAAGACTAAGGTGAGGCCGAGTGCAAGGTGTTGCCGTGCTGTGCGAGCCGCTGGAGCTGGACTGCCGTTCTGAGCCATTGTCGCTGAACTCTGGACGGCGTGGACGCCCTTTGGACTGCCGTTGTTGCTTACTTGGGTGAAAAATAGAAAAGTTGTGCTGCTCTCAAGTCCTAACCCTAACTAATAATCTAACTTGAAAGTTATTTATAGTTAGGTCCTTATTTTTTTATAGTTACAATATGAACCATATTGTTTAATAATTTTAATTAATACTAATAAATATTATATATTGGTACTGCGGGGCGGGTTTATGGGGCCCCGCGATACTAAACCTGGACCCGCCCCGCCCCCGCTCCGACCCGAACCCGTCCTGTGCCCCGCGAGTCGGCGGGTCAAAACCGGGTCAAGGCCTCCGCACCGTCCAAAATATTATGGCCACTACACAAGGCCACCGGCCACCTCTCAAGGCCGCCGGAACCCACACAAGGCAGCCGGAATCCATCCAAGTCCACCAGTTGACTTTTGGTGCCACGTGTTTTATTTTGTATACTTTTGGTGCCATATGTTTGCATTTTCTAAACTTTTGGTGCATCACTTAGTCAATGGTTAAGTTTGACCGTTAAATAGTTTTATTTTGTTCAATTTAGTCCCTAATCTTTTTCCGGCCACCGTCTAAAATATTCTGGTCACTACAAAAGGCCGTCGACCACCTCTCAAGGTTGCCAGAACCCACACAAGGCAGGCAGAATCCATTCAAGTCCACCGGTGACCACCAATCGGGGTCGGACGGCTTCGATTAGAGTGGTCTGTCCCCGATTGAGCCTCTGGGCTCTGATCAGAGCTCTGTGGCTCTGGTCTGGGCAACAGAGCTCTGATCGGAGCTTTGTGGCTCCGACCAGAGACACAGAGCTCTGATCTAGAGCTCTGTGGCTCCGACCTGAGCTATCGGAGCTCTATAGCCCCGAACTGAGCCAAATAGCTCCTGATCAGAGCTTTGTGGCTCCGATCTGAGCCATAGAGCTCCGAACTAAAGCTCTGTGGCTCCGACCTGAGCCATAAAGCTCCGATCTGAGCCATAGAGCTCCGATCTGAGCCATAGAGCTCCGATCGGAGCTTTGTGGCTCCGATCGGAGCCCTTAGTGGCCCAATCGGGGCCGGACGACTCCAATTGGAGTCGTCTGACCCCGTTGGTGGTCACTGATAGGCTTGGATGGGTTCCGACGACCTTGTGTGGTGGCTGTAATATTTTGAGCGGTGGCCGAAAAAAGATTAGGGACTAAATTGAACAAAATTAATCTATTTAACGGCCAAACTTAACCGCTGACTAACAGATGCACTAAAAGTATACAAAATGCAAACATATTGTACCAAAAAACCTACAAAATAAACATGTTGCACCAAAAGCCAACAGTTGTCAAACATATGGCACCAAAAGACCCTTTAATCCTAAAAAATCTAGAAAGTAACAAATTAGACCATTGAAAAACCAAATATTATCATTTTAAATTCGAGTAAACGATTAACAATATTGCTCTTTTATTTTTTAAATTCTTAACCCAATAGACTAGTTTCTTCCATTTATCCTCGATAACAAATTTGACATTTTCTAAATTAAATGCAAAAAATTTACTATTTTAAGCCCATGAAATTAAATGACGGGGGATTTTGAAAATAAAAACTCTGCCAATAAATAGCTGACCTACCATTTAATTGCCGACACTTTGAGGTCCACCATCCATATCCTTCAAATTTTTCAACATTTCAATTTTCATTTCCTATCGTAATTAATAATACGATACTATAGAGAGCCATAAACATTTCATGTATATCAAAGTTTTAAATCTATCTATGAGACTATGTGATCCACCGACTGACAGTGACAGTAGACGAATTTATATTATATTATAAATTTTGGAGTAGAGTAGAGTGCCAATCGCGCCAGATCATTTTTATTTATTCGACTTAACATATTTGTAGATAATAATAATTAAGTAATATGAATGCACGAGGATAAATAAAGCAGTTGTGGTTGTGGGTAGTGGGAGATAGCACCTAGTAAGTTGGTTGTGGACCGACATAGGCTAGTGGAGGGTCAGGGCTAATAACTAGGTCGCTGCCGTGAAGCAAGCTCAAGTTGTGAATTACATACATAAGGCTTTAGTAGTAGTATAGTGCTCACACATATCCTATCCTTATCGCGTTGAGAAAATGTTTCAACTTTCAATAATAATGTTGTTGAGGTTTGGTAATTTAAGGGCCCATAGACCACACGATCCAACCCATTTATTCGTGTCCACTCTAATAAAGTCCTTACACTAAATTAATTTTATTTCTAATAGAATGTTGTTGACACCTAATATAATTGGACAATGACATGTCAAAATGAAACTATTTCATCGGTACATCGTACATATCAATTTAAATATCTCATTAATGATGTGATATTTACAACTAAGCACTTCTATATATCTAGATTTCTTCGATACTCACAATGCATCCTAGAAGCTGTTACAAATCCTTAATTCGTTACACATCTATTTTTCCTTAAATTTCTTAACCTCATATTGGCTTTCATACATTTCAAAAAAAAAATATTTTACGGAGTTTCAGTCGTTGAAAATGATAATAATTTGAATATATTATATATATATTACAATAACTTATGTACATATAATGCAATTTCTATGAATTAATATATATTACAAAATAGCATATATATAAAATTTATCATTCGCACTATAATGTATTATCATCTTTCTCTTTAGAATTTGAATTTACTGTGTTTTCAAATCCTAAAATTTAATTAAGGTTATAATTTAAATTAAACATTATAAACTAAGACATATTTCGACATATATATAATTATATTTTGTGTTATTTTTCATGATAAGACAATAAACCAAATTTGTGTGAAAAAAAACTTAAGAGTTGGAAGAAAAAAAACTATATAAAGTTATGAAACTAATAAAGTTGGAAGTCTTTTTATATAATTTTTTTCTCACATGCTTAAACCACCAATTTGTTTTCACATGTCCAAGATACCAACATTGCAATAAAAAAATCATGCTTCTAAAATCAAAATTTAGTATCAACAGTTACCAAGTCTACTAAACACTTTTAACATCAGCTTTTGCTATCATATATATATTGTCAATACATCATCTCAGACATTGTAGACAGTCATATATTGGTGTGTAATTTACACACCAAAATTCATTACACGTCGGTTTCTGACAGAAATTTCCGGTTAGAAAATTACATACCAACTACCTCACCCTCTTTTACTTACCGACAGTTTTTCGGTCATAAATCGGTATGCAACTCCAATTACATCTCGATTTCGGTGGTATGAAATATTCATATTTCTTGTATCGCCTGTTATAATATTCATCGAAATGAACCATTGGATTGGATATTGGGTAGAAGTACTTTCAAGTTTGTTTATTGGCCAAAACGATACATGAATTAAGATAATGAGATTTATGAAAAAAAAAAAAAATTAGTGACGACAGACAATTAAGATAATGAGATTCAAGAAGGGTGTAATTTTTTGAAACATTTAATCAATGTTAATTAAGAAAATAACATAGTCGTTGATTCAGATCATGTGAAAGTTCAAAATTGCGCGGTATTTTGTAATGGAGTATGCCATTTGCGTACATGTCTAAATTTGTTCAGTGAAGAATCTCTAATTATTCTACCAGCCATGTTATCTTTAATTATTAGAACTCGATATAAGGGGGAAAAAGTTGGCAGAAAAGATCAATTTGTGTTAGATGCTGATGAGGGAGATAAATACAAGTTTTCACTTTCAAGAATTTGCCAGTAGCAACTGAAAGGTCCTCGGAGGACAAGAAACTCGTGTAATGCGATTTTAGGTCTGTATATAAGGTAAAACCACACATATATATTTACAACCAAATCTATCATGGACTATTTCCATAAGAACCCAAAAAAACTCCATGTTCTTTTTTTAGGCTAGATGCATAAATTACATTGTTATTAAATTCTGTAAATATTTTATTATTAGGAGCTCTTAACACAAAGCAACATGGAGATGAATATGTATGAACAAATTATATAGTATTATATAATAAAAAAAAACATGTCTTTATAGAAAAAAAGATGTGTCTTTTTCAGTTCATATTAAAGGTCAGTCATCGCATCACATCCCATCTTCATTTTCATTTTTATTTGTATTTATACATTGATTCCAAAATTATAATTTTTTTTAATATTTATATTCTTTTAGGAGGCGAAGATATTGTTATAAATAGACTATTTACTGGGTCATCCCAATGTGCGAATGAAGTCGAAAACGAAATCCATATACAAAATGCTTCGGCACCCAAAAATTGTCCGACTACTCGAGCATTGCACTAATGGAGATGAGAAATGTTGGTATATGACCTTATTGGGAAAATATTATACAAGACCTTATTCAGTAAAATAATCAATACACTTATTCTTATTTACCTTTCTTTTCTGCCAAGTTAAAATGAACTTAATATTAAGATACAATTCTTTTTTCCAGATGAAACAACAAGTTTGATGCTTACTTGGGGTAGCAATAGGGATATAATTTTAGGTATAGCACGAGCTGCTTTACCTTCATCAAGATGCGTCTTTCCGATTTATGCACTTGGATCTAAAGCCGGGCAACATCTTGCTTGACGCTCAGATGAACCTAGATATATCTGACTTTGTTCTCTCTCAGATACTTCAGAGAAATCAATGTCAATGACATGCCACAGTGAATAAAGGGACATAGTAAGTTTTTCTTACACATGTTAATTAAACTGCTACCTAAGTAAGTTATTGCAAATTAATAACTTCTTTCAATCAATGCATGCAGTGGATTCATGGACTTGAGTACGCACTTCATCGTATTTACTCACCACAATGAATAAATAGAGAGTTAAACTTAATCATTTGCTAGATACAACCGTGGCTTAAAGCCTTAAACGTGCAACACCACTGAAGCAGTGAATAAGTTTATCACAGTGGCATTGTTGTGTGTATAAAAAAACCGATACTTCGTCCCCCAATGTCACATGTTGTATCGTTTCTTAGCAATGACAATCATCATGAATTTTTATCACAACCACAAACTATTTTTTGCTGGTAACGAAGATGCTGGTGGTGAAGGATCATTCAACATGCAAGAGAGTGTGTCTGAAGTTTCTAGAATGAATCAGTATTCTTTGATCGTTTAGAATGAATCAATATTCTTTGATCTAATATTATGGATGGATTCATGCATGCAATTTAATTAATGAAGTCGAAGAAGCACCCACTTCGGCATTCTCGGGCACTTAGTGTCGTCAAAGAGGATCCATGATAACACGAAGAGATTTGATATAACTTCGAATTTGAAATATTATCTCCAAAGTAAGTGATTTGAATTATATTTTTTTGTTGTAACTAATTGTGTGAATGGTTATAATCGACGTTGTTGTGGTGAATGACATGCTTCCCAAATTAATGCATGACTTAACTGTAGAAGCTGACTAGGCATACGTAGGATATCAAATTGATTAAATACCTTAGCTTGATAACTGTAATAACAAAATATCTATAACGAGAATATTATCATTTACATCTTCGAGAACATCATTACTTCCGTGATTAATTTAAGATTATACAACAATGTAACGATGATCATTGAGAATTTTTGTATGTACCACTTTTGACGATGATTCTTAGTTTGAAGACATCACATGTCATAAATATGTCCACTTGATGATCTTTTGTCACCACCAAGACTGATAAAGGCATTTACATATTCTATCAATGTTCATATTTCTTTCATCCCTCTAACATTTGTGATGTACCTTAATTCACGTCCTTTCTAAAACCCGGCTTCCACCTTGGACTTGATAGACTACAACCTTCTCAGTTTTTGAAAAAGTTGGCGAGTAACTGTTACTTTCAGTATTCAAATTGTACAGGGCTCCTCAATATCTGTCACAGTTGAAACTTCATCAATATCAAAAGTTAATAACCACGAATGCGAGAAAAAAGCAAAGACGTAGATGTCTATATAATACTGAAGAGATTATCATCATCTACCTATCCTTGCATTGTTGCTTGGTTTGGTTTGGTCTATGCTTGGTTGCAGAAATTTTGCAAGTGTGACACTTATTGTAATTTTCAAAAGATATAGTGGAAAAATTGAAAGACTCGATAAGTTAGTTTCCAACTTCTTTTCCCGGGAAAAACGATCTCTAACTATGGTTGGCTGTCCAAAGGTCAAATGCCTCAGCGACCGTTTCTCCTCGGCATTACACCAAAACGCTGCGTTTCTCGCTTCAACTGCACTTTGTCTGCAATTTTTGCTCCGCCGAAGCATCTCTCGGACTCGCCCTCTCGCTCGCTCGCCGGAATTCGAGACGATGGACGAAGAGCAGAAATCGATCCTCATCAAATCCGTCGATCAGTTCCCAATTCCTCCAGGTCTCCGCCTCCACCGCACCTTTCTCAGTTTCGTTCCGTTTCGGTTCTAATTGTTGTAATCTGCTGACATTCTTCGTCCATGAACAGGTTTGAGGTTTTCGTACGGTACAACTGGTTTTAGAGCGGATGCACTGATCCTTGAATCTACGGTTTTCAGAGCTGGACTCCTGGCGGCTCTAAGATCTCTGAAGACCCGATAGATGATCGGTTTGATGATCACTGCGTCACACAATGAAATCTCCGACAATGGCGTTAAGTTTACTGATCCGGATGGTAGTATGCTTACGCACAAATGGGAACCTTTTGTTGATGCTCTCGCCAATGCCCCCGACTTTGGGCGTCTCCTCCAGGTCCTCTTATCTTATTTACCTGGGAAGTGTTTCTCAATCAGTGCCAGTGATTAATCCAAGTCATTCAGAAAAAAAAAAATGACATCATTTTTTATCCTAGATATGGATATCTGACATTTACATAACCAGTTATATGCTCAATTGGCTTTGCGTCATGTTAGTTGCCTAGCTCAGTGGCCATAACAGAACCTTCTCTAAGAACTTAATTTTTTTGGTTTCATCAGTTAACATATCTCTCTATAGAGTACACATAACATTTTAAACTCCATTGTCTGTTTTGTGAATCAATTGGAGACATAAAGGAAATGCTTGGTTCATTGTACAGAATAGGCATCAATTGCATTGTTTGGCTGCTGGAATTGCATTCTTGGGATTCCTGATGCCATCTTCAGTAGAGAATATAGAATCTGCTGACATGTTATCTTCTGTGATAGGTTATCCTTAAGATTTATGTATGAACATCCGGATTGACTTTTGTTTTCTCATGGCAGCTTATAGTTGACTTTGCGAAGAAGGAAGAAATTCAATTTGATGGAACGTATCGGGCGGAGATTTTGGTGGGAAGCGATACATGGCCAAGTGGAGAACCTCTTCTTGAAGCTTCTAAATACGTAACATTTTCTCTTAATTCAACTAGCTCCTTTATCAGGTTTATTATTATGTTTATTCAAAGAGGCTTAAAGGTTCTGGATGTTTTTGGGTTGACTGCAGGGAATTAACTCTATTGCTGGATCAATAGCAATTGACCAGGGAGTTGTTACAACACCACAACTGCATCAGATGGTTCGTGCCAGAAACAAATGGCAAAAAGTCTGAACTTGATTACTTTGAGCAACTCTCAAGCAATTTCAGGTAATTTTTAGTTAAGGTGCATAAGAAAGCACATGCAATAAGTTACTGCAGGTGGCTCATTGACCTGATATATCTGCAGGTGCTTGATGAATTTGCTTCCAATTGGCGGAATGATTGGTATAGTGGATGACAAATTGGTTGTGGAGGGAGCAAATGGGGTTGATGGAGAAAAACTTGAGAAGTTAATGAAGATGTTAGCCAGCTTTGAAGTTGAGGTTCGTAACACTGGAAAAGATGGCGGTATACTAAATGAAGGAGTTGGCGCTGACTTTGTGCATAAAGCAAAGGCTGTCCCACTGGGTTTCGGTCCAGATGATGTTGGGAAAAGGTGAGCTCTTTCTCTCTCTCTTTGGTTACTTATTATTTTGTACATTATCATTTGATCAGCATAAACTATTTTACCTGGTAATTAGTAACAAACTTGATTTAGAAAACAACCCTTCCGCTCAAAAACATCCAGTTAAAATTCAAAAGGCAGTAGTAACAGATCATGATCTGGGCTTCAAGATGGCACTAAAGCTAGTTCAGTTTGTAGTTGGATCTAGCAATTGTATAACCCTTGGCTCTCCTTCTACTTGAGTCAAAATATACAAAAAGATCATAGAAATCATCTTTCAATAATGAATTATATGCCTTTCAAAATATCATGCTCGAAATTAGCAGATTTGGAATTATTTCTCTCGATGATTTTTAGTTTATACAACTAAATTTTAATTAAAGTTATGATTCTTCCTAAAGGATGCAATATGCACTTAGTATGTTGGTCTTTGTTCTCATTAACCGTGCCTCAAACAAACTAGAGCAGAGTAGCTGGTATATATATGTGATTCGGATTCACTAAGCAGTTTTGATAGAATTTTGACATATGTCCATTTATCCAGAAGCTTGCTGCACATCTGAGCATAGATAATGTAAATCCAGAACTAAATGCTCAGATGGTTCTAGTTTTCAGGTGTGCTAGTTTGGACGGAGATGGTGATAGGTTTGTGTATTTCATGGTGCCATCATTATCATCCAACAGTGACAAAGTTAGTTTAGTTGATGGGGACAAGATACTTACACTGTTTGCTCTATTCATCAAAGAGAAACTGTCTATTCTTAGTAAAGATGATGAAACCGACTCCTACAAACCTCGTGTTGGTGTTGTGCAGACAGCTTATGCTAATAAAGCTTCCACATATTACCTTAGAGGGTTGGGCCTGGAGATTGTGTTTACCCCAACCGGTGTCAAGTACTTGCATGAAAAAGCTGCTGAGTATGACATAGGCATCTACTTTGAGGTTAATGGCCATGGTACCATTGTGTTCTCTGAGAAATACATCTATTGGTTGGAGGATAAGAACAAGGAGCTCTCTTCAACATCCGAAAGTCCTTATCTGCTTTTTTACTGCAGATGAAAACTGGGATTTGTCAAAGGTCAGTATTTTTTTTTTTTTTTGGTTCTTATTGACTTGTTTGGATTAGGATCGGAAAAACAAAAGGCTACATTGAGACTTTTGGCAGTCAGTAAGCTGATAAATCAAGCAGTTGGAGACGCATTGAGTGGATTGCTGCTTGTTGAGGCCATTTTGCAGCATATGGGGTGGTCAATCCACAGGTGGAGCGAGCTCTATCATGATTTGCCGAGCAAGCAGTTAAAGGTATGTTTTACTATATTGCAGTTTTTCAATCTTTGATGGCTTCTATCTACTGTTAGAATCTTTCTCACACTTATTTATCTATGGCCTGCCTCTACCTTCATTAGGTTAAATTTTTGGATAGAACTACTCTTGTCACGACAAATGCGGAAACAGTGGTTGTGAGTCCCCCTGGCATTCAAAAAGCTATCGATGCTGAAACGAGTAAATTCATCATCTGAACACTCACTTGCAATACTTGTAAAAAATGGCATTCCCCTTGATACTTGATAGTATAGTTTTTGGCTACCTAGAAATTAGAATTCATGTCAATAATAAATATCATGCAAGTGATCTCTTCTCAAAGCATTTGGTGGACCCTCTCCATTTGGTTAGGAATTGGCTTAGACGTTGCACAGTTAGGATTTAGTTTTGGGCTTATCAGTGAATGGACACTGCACCTCATTCATATCCTTAAAGAAGTAGTAACATCTTCCAAAGGAAAACAATGTTGTGCATATTCTCATCCATTAATTATGCCTAGACTTAAATCCTACCATGATCCTTTTGGTATCCAACTGATGCAAGTAGGCCTGAAATTGCTGATACAAGTTCTCACTGACATTTGGCCAAAAAAAAGTTCTCACTGACATCTCAAAAGCAACATTATGTATTGTATTGCTTCTTAGGAAATGATAATAATATTAATAGTAGACTGATCTGAATTGTTGTGTTAAACCTTGTATTGTGATACATGCAGCAAAATACCCTCATGGACGGTGCTTCATAAGACCGTCGGGCACGGAGGATGTGATCCGAGTCTATGCAGAGGCTTCTACGTAGGATGCTGCAGATAGATTGGCCGACTCCGTAGCAGAACTCGTAGACCAAAGTTTTGGATTAGGCGTCAAAACCACATAGTTGATCATCATAAGCTTTTAGTTCTCACGGAAATGTGTTCCTTTTTCGAGCATTGAGCTAATAATAATCAAGGGTATTATATGCAATCTTTTATGCTGCTGATCCAACTAATGATCTAACAAGAACTCAACTCACTCGCATAAGCAAGGACTATGGCAAAAATTATATTCATGGGCAAAAATTGAGCCGGGGTAAATAACTAATAATATTAAAAGAAAATCAGATAGTAAATGTGAGATTTTAAATCGTCAAACTGACGATAATTATATTTTTATATATAATAAAAAATACACATCATAAAAAGTTAGGTTCATCACAGTGTCTTCTTCGGATAAATTATTGAATGCCTCGTAGCCACCACCTGGCATACATATGGTGCAACTTTGGCCAATGAAAATAAAACAACTGTCTAATTAACAGCCACTTGGTGCCACGTGTTAATCAACCAATGGCCGAAGGGGTACCATATGTATGCCAGGTGGTGGCTTCGAGGCATTCAATAATTTCTCGTCTTCTTCGTCCCTGATGGGTTCCGATGTAATCGTTAGCCCCGTTAACAGCCAATAAACGGCGAGTAAGCCCAGTGGGCCTCGTGAAAGACCTGGAAGGTCCAAAAGCCCAGTATGAAGGGTCCCGACATGATCGATCCTGATATATGAATTGAATGCTCCCGACAAGAAGCCTCTAAGTAGGCCCCGATACGCCTTTGATAAGGCCCCGATAATAAAGCCCCGAGAGAGCTGGCCCTGTCCCGTGGGACGAGGGGACCTGGGTGGTGACCTAGAATGAGATAACTCTAGAGTCCCCGATATGGATTGGGACTTGGGATCAGAGGATAAGACCAAGAAACCCGCCTACTAATTAGAGTAGTGAGGAAACGGTTGAGATACAGATAAACTCCCCCGAGATACGCAGGGCGTGCCCGAGATACGCGGAGCGTGGGCGAGATACGCGGAGCGTGGGGCGAGATACACAGAATCCTGAACGAGATATACGGAACGTGGGTAAAACTGCCAGACGCGGTTAAAGGTAACTGAGGCAACTTCCCCTCCTATATAAATGAGGAAGTTACCTCAGAAAATACATATTCTCTAATACAAACTTAGACTATTGCCATTCACCCCATCGTTCATACTCTCATTTAAGCATCGGAGAGGGATTCTGGGTCACCACCCAGGTCATCCCCTTTTGCAGGATTACGCGGAGCCCAGGAGTTGAAGCTTTCCATCAAGAACGTAACGGAGCTTCGACCGTGATCCAACATTGGCGCCGTCTGTGGGAATCGAACAAAAAGTCACAATAGTTTCTACTAGATCGATGGCTGGTGGTGGCAAGCAGAAAAAGCAAGTCCCGGCGAGCAGTTCTCGCCCTGCTGGAACTGTGAATTCCGCGTTGCCGGAGTATGCTGGTGAACAAGGTGATCACCCTGCTGTTTCTCAAACAGGGAGGCATGGTGAAGATTATGAGGTCTCAGTCCGAGACACGGCGGTGAACAGGGAGGATATCCCGAGAAGGGAGGTGGATGCTCCTCCAAATACGCTGGTGCACAGAGAGGAAATCCCGCGGAGGGAGGTAGGTGCTTCCTCAAACCCGGAGTTAGCTAAGGCAGTAGCAGATGCTATGCCCATGTTCTTGGCGGCCATGGAGGCTTTGCTAGACAAGAGAGAGGCTGCCAAGAGGGGAGAAGAGTTACCCCCACTGGAAGAGTTGCCTCCGCCTCCTCCAAGGGAGGTTCAAGAGGAACAGGAGGTTCAGCCCAGGAATAGGGGTAAGGAATCCGCGCACTCGGAAAAGTTCGTGGTCGACGGTCCCGGACCAGTGCAACACAGGACCATTCCCCTGAATGGCCCCATCACCCCCGATCAGGTGGTGAAAATCGTCAACATCTGCATGGGCGACCAGAAGCAAATGACATCGGAGCTGAGGGACCGGTCTACTCATCCTTTTGTTCCACGGCTGATAGATACTGTCGCCCCGCCAGGGCTAGGTATTCCGACTATCAAGGAGTACGATGGTGAAGAGGACCCGGTCCGCCATGTTCAGAGGCATGTCCAGGCCTGTATGGGTAGGTCCGCGAATGATGACCTCGTGTGTTCGCTGTTCCCGATCACGTTGGGAGAAAGGGCCATGACGTGGTTTTTCAGCCTACCGCCGGGAAGTATTACTTGTTGGGCTGATATGCACGACCGCTTCATCAAGCAGTATCAGGGTCGTAGGCGCCTCTTGAAGAGCGTGAGGTCTTTGATCCAGGTGGTGCAGAGATCTGACGAATCGTTGGCATATTACTAACAACGGTTCACTGCTAGTGCCGCGGAGATTGACGAGGAGATATCGAAGGGAGAGACCATCCGCACCTTCCTTCGGAACCTAACTGCCCCGTATGGTTCCGATCTGATGCATAGTGTAGCCGCGAAAGCTGTGTGGAGTATGGAGGCTTTGCAAGCGAGGGTAAAACAGCAAATCGACGTGCAGGAGTCGAAGATTGCTGCCGGAGAGCTTGATCCTCCAAAGTCAGGAAGAGGAAAGCAATCGCTCAAGCTGTCGGACGATCGTAAAAGGGAACGACAAATCGGAGGGAAGTAGGAGCCGTGGTCGCCCCGATAGAAGGGAGGACAAGCGTCCTCCGAGGAAGGATAATCGTGAGGGTCGTAGTGTTCCCCTCAACAGTTCGATGACCTCCGTGTTAGCAGTGATGGATCGGCAGGGGCTCGCCCGATACCCCCCGAGGAAAGAAGGTGAATTCTTGGGAGGTCGCTCTGATCGTTACTGTCGGTACCATCGAGCCAATGGTCACGACACAGATAACTGTCGGGAGCTGAAGAAGGAGATAGAGAAGCTGATCCAGAAGGGGAAGCTTAAGGAGTTTGTTGGTAGGGGACGGTGCCGATCCCGTTCCAAAACTCGATCGCGGTCTCGTTCCAAGTCCCGCGACCGATCTCCAAAGAAGAAGAAGGTTGAGCCGGAATCCTCCGGTGCCCGTAGGGAGAGACGGGGAACCATTAACGTCATTCATGGAGGAATGGCGGCGGGAGGTGATACCTCCGCTTCTCGGGAGAATTATGCTTCCCGTATTTCTGCTGCTGTAGTGCTGGGAAAAAGGTCCCGATCGTGGACTGTAAAAGAAGAAATGGTGATTTCTTTCTCAGCGGAGGATTTGATAGGCGTGGAGAGCCCCCACGATGATGCCTTGGTCGTAACCTTGGATGTGGATGGATTCGAGATGAAGCGAATCCTGATAGACGGAGGGAGCTCCTCCGACATTCTGTTCATGGACGCTTTGGAAGCCATGGGAAAGACGAAGAAGGACCTGACGCAGGTGAACTTCCCGATGGTGGGATTCTCTGGTTCTACTTCCTATCCGCTGGGCATGATTACCTTACCGGTGGAATTCGATAGTGGGTGGAAAGTGGAAAGGCGGAACGTGGATTTCGTCGTAGTGGAGTCTGCGGGGATGTATAACGCTATCATCGGGAGGACCACCATCAACCCTCTCATGGCAGTCGCCTCGACCGTCCACCAGAAGATGAAGTTCCCGACTGAAAATGGGGTCGTGGAGGTCAAGGGCGACCAGGTGGCATCCAGAAGGTGTTATGTCAACGCCACCCGAAGGAGAAGGAGGGAGGCCATGGCTGTCCTTCAGACTGATGCCGATCCTCGAGAGGAATTCGGGCGCCCCGCCCCCATGGAGGATCTGAAGAAGGTCGAGGTTGACGGACCTCAGAGGAAAGTGAAGATCGGGTCTGCTTTGTCGGAGGAACGAGCCCGAGAGTTGATCGAGCTCCTGAAGGATTTTAAGGAGCTGTTTGCCTGGTCCCCGAGCGATATGCCAGGAATCAGCCCCGACGTGATAGTGCACGAGCTGAAGATCGATCCCGCGATCAAGCCTATCGCGCAGAAGAGGCGTCTGATGGGCGCGGATAAGAGGATCGCGATCCAGCAGGAGGTGGGCAGGCTGCTCGATGCTGGATTCATTAAGGAGCTCCGATTCCAGACTTGGGTCGCTAACCCAGTCCTGGTGAGGAAGAGTAACGGGAAGTGGCGGATGTGTGTCGATTTCCGCGACTTGAACAAGGCTTGCCCAAAGGACTGTTATCCACTCCCGAGAATAGACCAGCTGGTGGACGCCACGTCGGGACATGAGCTGCTGAGCTTCATGGATGCTTATTCTGGTTACAACCAGATCAAGATGGCGAAGGAGGATGCCCCCCACACAGCCTTCTATGCTGATAGTGATGTCTATCACTATGATGTTATGCCTTTTGGGCTGATCAATGCTGGAGCAACTTACCAGAGGATGGTGAACAAGTTGTTCGGGGACATGCTGGGAAAGACCATGGAGGCTTATGTGGATGACATGCTAGTGAAGTACCGACAGGCGGGAGACCATGTCCGCGACTTGGCGGTGGCGTTTGAGCGGATGAAGTTTCATCAGGTTCGTTTGAATCCGGACAAGTGCGCTTTCGGAGTGAACTCGGGGAAATTCCTGGGATTTATGGTGAGCCAAAGAGGAATCGAGGTGAATCCCGAGAAGCTGAGAGCAATCGAGGAAATGCAGTCTCCGTAAACCCATCGGGAGGTTCAGGTTCTGAATGGCCGATTAGCCGCGATGAATCGTTTCTTATCCAAGGCGAGTGACCGAGCCATGCCATTTTTTGATGTGCTAAGGGCCCACAAGAAGTTTGAATGGTCCGACAAATGCGAGGAGGCATTTCAGGCACTCAAGCAACACCTCCGTACCCTCCCGCCGTTGGCGAAACCGGTTCCAGGCGAGCCGCTTTATCTCTATTTGGTTGTTTCTGAAGTTGTTGTTAGTTTTGTGTTAATAAAGATTGTCAAGGGCAACCAAGTTCCTGTTTATTATGTAAGCAAGGCGTTTGCCAAATCTGAAATGAATTATCCAGCTATTGAGAAGTATCTCTTTGCGTTGATTGTTACTGCTCGAAAGCTACGGCCTTACTTCCATGCCCACGAGATTACGGTGCTAACTAATCAGCCCTTGAAGCACTTTTTGAACCGACCGGAAGCGTCGGGGAGATTGGTGAAATGGGCAGTTGAGCTTACGGAGTTCCGTATCCACTTTGCTCCGAGAACGGCTATTAAGGGCCAGGCATTGGCAGATTTCATAGTAGAGTCTACAGCACCCGATCTGGAAGAAGCAGGTCCTGTAGAGGGGGCAACCATGGAGGTCCCGATAGCAGAGCAATCAGAACAGCCAAATGAGGAGAACACCTGGGAAATGTACACTGATGGTTCATCAAGTGTAGAAGGATCGGGGGCAAGATTTGTATTGATACCGCCCGGTGGAGGCGAGCCCCTGCGATATGCCTTGGCCTTGACGTTTAGGGCCACCAACAATGAAGCTGAGTATGAGGCTCTCATCACGGGCCTTAAAATCGCCAAAGGTACGGGAGTTGGTCATTTAAAGGTGAAGTGTGATGCTAGCCTGATCGTGAATCAAGTCCAGGGGAATTACGAGGCGAAGAACCCGACAATGAGGAAGTATTTGCACGAGGTGCAGACTTTGAAGGGAAGCTTCAAAAGCTTCGACATTGAGGCAATCCCGAGGGAAGAAAACGCGGAGGTAGACGCCTTAAGCAAGTTTGCCCTAGGTATAGCCCCCGAGGAGAATCGGAAGGTGCACTTTCTCGAGAGGGTAATTATCTCAACCATTGATCCATCAGAGGTATGTGCTATTGAAGCAGGATCGGAGGAAGAAGAGAAGCCCACCTGGATGACCCCGATAGTCACATACTTGACTACAGGGGCACTCCCCGACGATGAAGTGGCAGCTAGGGGTGAAACCGGACCGGTCGGACCGATTTTTTGCTTGGTTCGGTCGGTTATCCATATTTTCGGTCCGGTTTTTTTCTTTAAAAAATCCGACCAAAAAACCGTATGAGGAAAAATAAACCGTCCATTAGTAGTACGGTTTTTTCGGTTCGGTTTTCGGTTTAAACCGAAAATCCAAAATTAACAATCACCGTTTAAAATTCTCATTATTATCATGGAATTTATCAAACCGAAATGAAAAATAGCGTCAATTAATATAATTAAATAAACTATAAAACAAAATTAGAAAAAATAATCTTCATAAGTGACTATTTTATAATTTTTGTTAACCTAATTAATTAATTATATTGATTAATATCAAGTAATATAGTATATATTTTACATATTTAGTTAGCATAACGGTCGGTTCGGTCCCCACGGTCCTCAAAGCTCAAAATCCGAACCGAACCGAAAAACCGAACTAGAGTAAAAAAATCCGACCGAAAACCAAATCGTATATTTCGGATTCGGTTTTTTCGGTCCGGACCGGTTCGGTTTTCACCGGTTTTTCGGACCAACCGGATTTTGGTTTCATCCCTAGTGGCAGCTGTTAGGTTGCGTCGAATTGTGAGCAACTACGCGATGGTGGACAACCAGTTATATAAGAAGGGGCATGTAAAAACTTTTCTGAAATGTGTGGCGGAGCCTGATACGAATCGGATCCTGAGAAAGTTGCACGAAGGAGTCGGGGCCCGATCCATTGTGAGGAAAGCGCTAAATTTAGGCTACTATTGGCCTTCGATGAACAAGGAAGCGATAGCGATGGTCCAATCTTGTGATGCGTGCCAGAGGTACGCTCCAAATATCGTGGCTCCTGCCGCGGACTTGATGTCCATCAGGAGTGCTTGGCCCTTCGCGCAGTGGGGCATTGACTTGGTGGGACCCCTTCCACAAGCAAAAGGTCAGTGCAAATACTTACTTGTGGCCATTGATTACTTTTCGAAGTGGATAGAGGCTAAGGCGTTGGCCAAGACGACGGGACAGCAGATCCTCAAGTTTCTCCAGACTCAAATCGTATCCTGGTACGGGGTTCCTCAAGTGTTGATTAGCGATAATGGTCCTCCGTTCAATGGGGCTCAGTTGAAGGAGTATCTGGAGGAGTTGAACATCGAGCATCGGACAGCCTCTGTCCGCCATGCCCAAACCAATGGCCAGGTGGAGTCAGCCAACAAGATCGTAATGGATGGCTTGAAGAAGAGGGTCTATGCCTTGCAGGGTCATTGGCTAGATGAGCTCGAAAACGTGCTATGGGCTGTTAGAACAACACCCAAGCAATCGACGGGGGAGACTCCGTTTGGCCTCGTTTATGGCACGGAGGCAGTTGCTCCCGTGGAGATAGCGGTGTCGTCCCACCGCAGGAGGTATTATGAGCCTCTGACAAACGAAGGAATGAGACGTCTGGATTTGGACTTGCTCGAAGAGAAAAGATGGAAGGCTGATGAAGTTCAGGCTCGGATGCGTCTGGCAACAGCCAGGTACAATAATCGGCGGGTCAAGTCCCGACAATTCTTCGTTGGAGAACTTGTTTGGCGAAGGAATGAGTTCATCCATCAAGATCGGATCAACAAGCTGTCACCGAAATGGGAGGGACCTTACAAGATCGTAGGGATGCCAGCCCCGAATGCATACAAGTTAGAAGACCTTGATGGCAAGACGTTTAAGCATTCTTTCAGTGGCGCACACTTGAAGAAATGTCATGTTTGATCCTAAGACGCCTTAAGTGGTGCGTGGTGTTAAGTCGCCGTGAATGGCGCAAGTTATCTATCGATTGATCCGATGTAAGCAAGCTTTGAGTTATTAATGAATAAAAGAAGTTGCTCCCGATCAAATTACTTTTAGATTTATTCTAACTGTTGGTAAGTGGTCTTTATGGCGCGATAAAAAGCCTTACGAGGTACGATTAAAAGCCTTTCGAGGTACGAGTAAGTCGTCTTTATGGCGCGATAAAAAGCCTTACGAGGTACGATTAAAAGCCTTTCGAGGTACGAGTAAGTCGTCTTTATGGCGCGATAAAAAGCCTTACGAGGTACGATTAAAAGACTTTCGAGGTACGAGTAAGTCGTCTTTATGGCGCGATAAAAGCCTTCCAAGGTAAGAACAAAAGCCTTACGAGGTATGATTAAGTCGTCTTTATGATGCAACAAAAAGCCTAGGTATGAAAAAGCCCTAACGGGTCCGCATAAGTCGTCTATATGATGCAGCAAAAAGCCTTAAGGGGTATGATTAAGTCGTCTGGAATGACGCGATAAAAAGCCTTAAAAGGGTGCGATAAAATCATCTTAAGTGATGTATAAAATTGCCTTGAACGGTATGGACGAGAAACCTTAAGTGGTGAAGTCCCGAGAAAAACGTCGCGAAGGGCGTATGAAATCACCTTAAATGGTATGGACGAGAAACCTTAAGTGGTAAAGTCCTTGTGAAGCATCGGAAGGATGTATGAAGCCATCTTAAGTGATATGTCGGAACGTTTTAAGTAACGAGTCAAGTCGCTTTAAGTAGTGCAATAATAATCAAGACCAAAATAGATAAAAATGAATTTTTTATAAAGGCTCGAAGGCCTGGAGGTTCCGATACAGGGAGGAAATGAAGAGGAAATTACAAGGACTTAAAGAATAAAGCATTAAGCCTGGTCCTTGTTGGAAGTTGGGTCCTCAGCAGCTTCGGGGGGAGCAGAGTTCGCGGGGTCTAGGGCAGAAGGCTCCGCAGTTTGTGGAGTCGGGTCCGCGGCACCTGCGGGGGCATTGGCCTCATCACTCTCCGGTTTTGCAGAACCCCACGGCATCCGCCTTGAAATCATCGGAGTTCCGATACTCCTGGCGACCCTCCTGGCGACCCTCCTCGCGACCTTGAGCCTTTGCCTCAGCCAGCCTGGCAGGAAATTCAGCATTCTCGGCCTCGAGTCCCGCCTTAGCTTCCTCGAGAATGTTCTTCTCGAGGATGAACTGCCTCCGCTCCGCCTCGTGTCGCTGCTGTTCCTCTTTGAGCATCCTCCGCTCCCGACGCAGCACGGCTTCATGATCATGGACCTGCTTTTGCAAGTCCATAGCCTTCTGGCCAAGGAGGGTCTGCTCCTTGGCTATCTTCTCCCTTGCCGCCACCGCGTCGGCAAGGTCCTCCTGGAGCTTGGCCAAGGCTTTGGGGTCCGACCTGGCCTGCTCCTCCTTCAAGACATCCTTCAGAGCGAGGATGTAACCAAAGCAGCGATGTTGGTTCGCAGTTTCCTAAGGCAAAAGGAAAAGAGATTAAGGTCTGATAATCGAAGGCAAGAACAATGAAGGCAAGAACAAAAGCGCGAGAGTAAAAGTTTTACCTCCATCCGACGGATAGCCATGTCGCGAAGATCCGCCTCGATATCTTCGTCAGCAAAGGAGATCGGGTGTCTCAAGGCTGGTGGAATTGACCCTGCCAGCAGATGCAGGGCCAATTCTGGTTGAAGGTCTCCCCGATGGAGTGGGACCCCTTGAAGAGACTCGATTGGGTTCCAGGGAACCGTCTCTTGATCGGGGGTGTAAACCTTGTAAAGGTTCCCATCCACGGGGAGAGGAGGGATGACCTTGGAAGCCTCGGTCGGAGGAGCCTCGGTCGGAGGCTCTGGAGTGGGAGAGTGGAAATCCAAGGGAGGACTCCGAGACACGTCCTCCACAGCTGGCTTTAGGATGCTCCGCCCTGGCCTCTGGCGGGGAATCAGCCCTTCATTCGGCTCCTCGGAAGAAGGGGAAGCATCCAAGTTAGTCACCTGACGGAACTGAGCTTCCGTCGGGGTATTCTCAGCTATCGGCTCCTGTGGAGTCGCGGCCTCCGCTGGAGTTGCAGCCTTCCTCGGAGTAAGAGCCTCCGATGGACCTGCGTTGCGGGACGAATAAAGTCAGGAAGGGTATTATTCGGGCACCAGATGATACCGCGCGGGACGTGTTGGTCCTTTCCAAAGAAGTTGTAATATCCCGCCTTGAGGACGCGGGGGGTTTCCCCTCGAAGTATATATTTGATTTCTCGGACCCGCGACTCCCGGCCAGCGGGGATAAACTCCTCGGGAACCAACCTCCTATACTTTTTAATAGCTCGGCGAACGCGCTTACCTTCCTCGGCAGTAGTGACACCGAAGGCTTTGTCCACCTCTTCTCTTCTGGCCCGCTTGGCCATCCCGACTTGCTCCTCGGTCGGAGGAGCCGCAGAAGAAGAGGCTCCCCTCTTCAAGGACTTCCGCTTTCGCGTGGAGCCCTGGACAACATCAGTCTCCCCCTGCTTCAACACAAGATGGGTCAGCAGAGATACCTTCTTGGCTGCAAAAATGAAAATAAAAGGCATTTAGAAGTGTTAACCAAAGAACCAGGTTGTCAGAAATGGAATCGAGGAGTTGGACTCCGATCTGGATCAAGTCCCCCTCCACGAGCTTGTTGGCGTCGAGGGGAGTGAAGGATTCCCCCCAACGATAAAGCTGAACCAGTTGAAGGGTGTTGAAGTCGTCCTCGGTGTAGACTTCAAACTTGGGGGCAGGGTCCGCCACAACCTCCCATCGGGGCCATGGGATGGAGCTGTTCTGGACGAAGTAGTACTTCTTCCATCCACTGTTGTCGGACCCTGAGTCACGAATGAGCCCCCGATCCTTGTTAAACTTCCAGGTCTCGCCATCCCAGCAGAATCGAGAAAGCTGCTCCCTGGTCCATTTGGGGAGTCGGGGGGTGAAGGAGCAGACTCCAGCCTTGTTACACTTCATCCCGTAGAAGGTACGGAAGAGCAGCAAGCTGTACGTCCATTGTTGGCGGAGGCACAAGACCTGGAAGGCGTTCCACACGCGGATAGCGTGTGGGGAGAAGGTGGATGGATGCGTCTGATAGAAGTTGCACATCTCAACCAGATTCCCGCAGAAAGGGAATCGGATCCCGGTGTTTATCTGCCCCGTGAAGACAAACACCTCTCCTTCTCGAGGACGCGTGACAATGTGTTTTCTCCTAGTGGTTGGATGAGACTCGTAGGGAAAGCGAGGTTCCCAGGCTGAAGTGATGCAGCCTTCCCGGAGAGCGGCTTCGTATAGAGTCTCTGAGATTTCGTTAGTAGCAAGCTCAAAGGTAAAGAGGTTCCTTCCTCCAGAACTGGCCTCGTCTAAAAACGGCCATAACAGGAAAACTTAGGAAAGAAAAAGAAGGTAATATCAGTAAATCACAGAGGCAAAGAAGGAAAACCTTACCAGACATAGTAGATGGTTGATCGGAGAAGACGAAGAAAGATCTTGACGGCTGGAGGCCTTGGATCACCGGAAGATCAGACGAAACTTGGAGAAAAAGCTTCGAGGTTTGACAATGGCAGAGTTTCCAGAAATCAGAACGGTAGGGAAGGAGTGAATAGTGCCAGGATTTTGGCTTTTATAGACAAAAGGACAGCTGGACAGATTCAAATCTGGACCGTTGAAGATGAAACGACTCAATCTGGATCGCCGAGATTATAGGGGACAGTACGGAAGAGACGTTAGTGACGTAATATTGCTTTTTCAGAAAGCAACAGTCACGCCGGTTTAGGCGTCGTTTCATTATCCCTGGCATTTAATGGTGCAGTAACCGAGGAGTCTCCTCGGATTTGGTAACTGTCCTTGGAGTCTCGAGGAAGTGTGGGTGAGAAGCTCTGTAATTCAAGAGTTGTACCCTAGATAAAATCCTCCGATGATATCAGGAGGTCTGAAGATGAAAGCCTTCGACGATGAGGTCGGGAGGTCCGGAATTGGAAGACACGACGGACTGCAAGTCCCCCATGTCTTGGGGGCAAATGATGGGTTCCGATGTAATCGTTAGCCCCGTTAACAGCCAATAAACGGCGAGTAAGCCCAGTGGGCCTCGTGAAAGACCTGGAAGGTCCAAAAGCCCAGTATGAAGGGTCCCGACATGATCGATCCCGATATATGAATTGAATGCTCCCGACAAGAAGCCTCTAAGTAGGCCCCGATACGTCTTTGATAAGGCCCCGATAATAAAGCCCCGAGAGAGCTGGCCCTGTCCCGTGGGACGAGGGGACCTGGGTGGTGACCTAGAATGAGATAACTCTGGAGTCCCCGATATGGATTGGGACTTGGGATCAGAGGATAAGACCAAGAAACTCGCCTACTAAATAGAGTAGTGGGGAAACGGTTGAGATACGGATAAACTCCCTCGAGATACGCGGAGCGTGGGGCGAGATACACGGAATCCTGAACGAGATATACGGAACGTGTAAAACTGCCAGACGCGGTTACAGGTAACTGAGGCAACTTCCCCTCCTATATAAATGAGGAAGTTACCTCAGAAAAGACATATTCTCTAATACGAACTTAGACTATTGTCATTCACCCCATCGTTCATACTCTCATTTAAGCATCGGAGAGGGATACTGGGTCACCACCCAGGTCATCCCCTTTTGCAGGATTACGCGGAGCCCAGGAGTTCAAGCTTTCCGTCAAGAACGTAACGGAGTTTTGACCGTGATCCAACAGTCCATATGCATAAGTCCTCGATATATAGGCCAAAGCCAAAACCTCAATATTGTAGTAGAGTTTTTTTTTTTTTTTTTTTTTTTTGAAGGCACATAAGATTTCAAGTGAAGTCAAATGTAGAGTTACGCTACAGAACAATGGGGAATACTGAATAGTAGACTGTACTGGTTAATTTCCACTTCGAATGACCCGGCCCGAATACGATAACCGCATGTGCTAGAAGATTTAACATGTGCTTCAGTTAGCAGCTTGTAGGGCTGTCTGTGACAGGTCACCTTCCAATCCAGTCTGACCTATTATGTGATTTATTCTGATTCAGATTCGGATCCTCTCTCTCTCTCTCTCTCGCACTTACGCTCCAGAGTCTTTCCTTTCTCTCTTCCGCAGCGTAGTATATAAAACTCACTTCGCAGTTCTCAACTACCATCTCTTTTGTGATCCTCATCAATCCTCCCTCATTGACGGAAGCCATCAGACTGAAGAGTGATCTTCAAATCTTCAGCTCGCGTCTCTGATCTCGCACAATGTCGAGCTCCACTGCTAACACCTCGGCGGAAAGGTAACCTCGTTTCGGTGCTAGTTTCTGCTTGATCCTCCGATCCTCCTTTATGATTATGGTCTGACTTGATCATCTGCTGAGGATGAGACTTGGTTAGCTTCCGATCTTCATTGATCGTGCAATTTCATGATCGCGTCTCTCGATGTTAATTTAGAAATGCTTGGTATTTTACGGATTTGACCGCATCAGAAGTCCTTAGATCGTTCGCTGTCTTCCTTTTTTAGATTTTTTTTCTTCTTTGATGAATGACTGTTCGGTTTGTTATACTGCATTGATTCCTCATTCTTGGAGGTGGAACACATATATATACATAATACATATAGTATAGTTGAACGAGTAAACATGGATCAGATTATTCATTATTGTATATTGATGCTGTTCTGGAGCAGAGATAGTTGCATTTGTCAATTTCCGGCATCTCATCTGTTCTAGACCTGCTCGGAATATGTGATTCATCTGGTTCAGCTTTGGCAGCAAAATCCTGTACTGTATCTCTTAAGTAATTGTAAATTAGTTGATAATTGTTGTTTTGCTGCTCCTACTCTTTTGAGGCATATTCTTGATATACAATCAATGCAAACTACTTCATTTGAATCTTTTTTTTTTTTTGCCAAAACTTCGTTTTGAATCTATTCATACAGCAGTTTGCAGCATCTTAAATCTATCATGCATTTCAGCATGTTGTCATCTGACTGCAAATTTTAAGATTTTGAAATATGAATAGATATGACGATTCATCTTTGTTACTGAAAGGTTAATGGAAATGAACTATGGTGACATCTCATATTTATAGTTGTGCCTAAGATGTTTTAATACAGACATAACATAACAATCGAGGTTGCTATTTTGAGTAAGAATTTGAATAGTATACAGATTATTCTGCTTTACAAACTGCACGTTAACCTCAGTCCGGGAGTTTCACCAAAATTTCACCGTGAGGCATGAACACAGATTCTTATGAGAAAAATAAGCTGATACCTACTAAAAAGATAATGGCAGTCGAAAATCTCTGTTTTCTTTGCTATGGATTCTTTTATGGGAACTGACTGATCACAAGCCTCGCAGTGACTAGAATACTGCTACTATGATTTTACCCTAATTGTTTTCATGTTCTGTGAATGCAGCAGAAGTTGTCTTGTTGGAGTTGCACCATTAGAGACAGTCCTATTTGATGTTGATGGAACTCTATGTGACTCAGATCCTCTCCATTACTATGCCTTCCGAGAAATGCTCCAGGAGGTTGTCTTCTTCTTCTTCTACTGATGCTATCCAGACATTGCACATAGAAATTGATGTTAGCTTTTTAGCTTACTTGTTTGTCTCTTGAATTTTAACAGATAGGTTTCAATGGAGGAGTTCCAATCGAGGAGGACTACTTTGTTAAGAACATTGCAGGTAAGCACAACTCGGACATTGCAGAGCTCCTCTTTCCAGATGATATTCCACGCGGCCTGAAATTTATGGATGACAAGGAAGCCATGTTTCGAAAGTGAGTTTTTTTCTTCCACGTCCATCGTCTATCTACTTATGTTTCATTAAGTTCTGTTCTCTCATGAGAGGATTATTTTGATGGAAACAGATTAGCTTCTGAAAAGCTGCCTCCCATTAGCGGCCTATACAAGTTGAAGAAGTGGATAGAAGATCGAGGGCTGAAAACAGCTGCTGTCACAAATGCTCCGAGGCCAAATGCAGAGCTGATGATCTCAACTTTAGGCCTTGCTGACTTTTTTCAGTTCCTTATTATTGGAGGCGAATGTGAGAAAGCGAAGCCCCACCCTGACCCCTACCTCAAAGCTCTAGATGTCCTGAAAGCCTCAAAAGATCATACAATCATCTTCGAGGTATCTGTATTTTCTATAGCTCACTGGTTATCAATTTTCTTACACAATATCAGGAAATTTAACATCCACCAAATCTTTTTTGTTTGAGAAGTGAGTTCTTTATTCTTAGATTTTTGGATCTAGATGTAGACTTTATTACGGGCAATAATCAATAGATGTGATTTTCCATATTTTCAATCTTCTCTTTTACTATAGTTTTGGATGATGTGGCAGAATCTTATTTGTTTATTAAGCCTAGAATTAAGTTGTGACCTTGGAAATTGTGCTTAAATTTGAACGAAGATGATTGAAATCCTTATTAACAATATGGTGTTGAACATGTTTTGGTTCCGTTTTAGGACTCGGTTTCAGGGATAAAAGCAGGAGTAGCTGCTGGGATGCCTGTGATAGGTTTAACTACCAGGAATCCTGAGGATATGCTGATGACAGCAAACCCAACACTTCTCATCAAGGATTATGAGGACCCAAAGTTATGGGTGGCACTGGAGGAGCTCGATCAGAAGAAGGGTATTTGAAGAACACATAAGAGGATTAGGGTTTGGCTTCCACAGTGATGATGCTTTATTCTTTCCTCTAGATGCTTTATCATTCAAAAGAGGAACTATTTAAAGTAAATAAATTGCCGTTGTGCTCACCATTTAGAGTAATTTACACTGTAATAAAGAAAACAAGGTAATCAGGATTTTAGCAGTATGGTGTTCAAACATTGAGGATCAGGCAGATCTGATTATTGGCCACTTGAACAGTGGATAAGGGGAGCACAGAAACCAATCATTGCAATGAAAGTAACTTGCAATGCAAGGTTTGGTTTGGTTTTCGGCCTAAATTTGGAAAAGGTTGGTGACAGAAAAGCATTCACTTGTGAGGGAGAATTGAGTAGGATTTTACAAGACAACAATAATTAGCTAACGTGAAAGCCTTCTTTTGGGAGAAAGCTTTGGCTTCTCCTTCCCAAGGCTGTGGTCTAACCGAGCCAAGCATCAATCTGACTATCTGCTCTAGCTCTGGTCGGTACTCGTTGTAGTACTATACCTGCAATTGTCATGTTTGAGTTCGGCTCGGTATAGTACTAGTAGGTAGGCCTTTCAACGGGTCACAACCCGTGACCTGTGACCCGTGACCCGCGGGTCACCGACCATCCGACCCGTGATTGACCCGGGGGTCACCACGGGTCAGGGGTCACAGACCCGTACCCGGGGTCACGGGTCACAGATTGACCCGGGTCTGACCCGTGACCCGGGTCAAACATGCAGCAAAGCTGCAAAATGGTGCCCCCGTTACATGTCTAATAGTTAATGTTGCAAAACATGTGTGCGTGTCATTTTATGTTAATAAATTTTGGCGTTAAAATTATCAAATACCAATATATATAATAGTTTTATCATGTTATTATGTTTACAAAAATAAATACGATATATATAATAATGGCTTAAAAATACGATATGTAAAGTTTTACGTGTTTATTTTGTACTATTATTATATTGTGTTGAGTTATTTACTTTTATATTTACATAAGAGATCAAATAAAGTCGAGACACGTTATTAGAGAGTGAACAAATTGCATACTACTTAGCAAAGAAAGACAAACAAAATTTTATTTTATTTTTTACTTTGTATAATCTCCTAAGAAGATTATAATCTTACATTATATATGTATGTTTAGATTTACCCCAAAATCTGGTTGTATCTTGCTCATGCAACTTTTTAGTTTCTTTAATTTTTTAGCCATAATTTAGGGAAACGAAAAAAAAAAAAAACTGATTTAAACGGGTCACGGGCCGGGTACGGGTCCTAATCCCAAACCCGTACCCGGCCCGCTCTAAACGGGTCATTTACGGGTCAACCCGTAAATGACCCGTTAGCATACTTAGGGTCACCCGTACCCGACCCGTGAGCGGGTCATTTGCGGGTCACCCGCGGGTCACGGGTAAAATTGACAGTCCTACTAGTAGGTGTGCTCAAGCTGAGCGGTTCGACTCCTTAAAATTGGATTCTGTTGACTAAGGTTTAGCTTGGCTAGACAGGACTCGTCTTTTTAAAAAAAAAAAAAAAAAATCAGTTTTGAACAATAAACGAATCAATTCCGAATGAGAAATGCTACAAATATGTATAAAAGTTGACAAAAATTATACTATCGGCCCCCTTCCCTTGTATCTTAGTCGGAACTTCTCGCTCCCGTGTAAGTCGGGAATGCGTATCACTTCTCTTAAACCTTTCAAGTCAGAGAGGTGAATGTTGATACGGAGTCTGACTAGCACATTCCGAGAAATTTTGAATTAGAGCCAGTGGCAAGCATCGTAATTTATGTCAACTTGTTGGGCATTTTGACAAGCCTTTACAGTCGGAAAATCTCGACATCGCATTTTGACAAGCCCTCACAGTCGGAATATCTCGACATCCAACAGTCGGAATGTGACAGTCTCAAGTACTTAACGAAACAAAGGAAAAGAAAACTGCAGCTGATGACAACTCCGCTCCGGTCTGTTCTCATATCAGGCCAGTCTCTGAACCGGGAGCTCGACCAGTCGAAACATTAATTAACAGACTAATCAACGGATGGACGGAAATGATAGGAAGAAGAGATTTTTTGTAAAAGTGCCCTCCAATGGAGGGCATTTGTAGAAATGCCCCGTCCAGCTGCTGCCCAGCTGGCAGGCTCGCGTGTCCAACGCGTGCCAGCTGGGCACCAGCTGGACCGGTCGGACCGGGCCGGATAAACCGGTACCGGTCTGACCGTAAGAGCAAAGACCATTTTTTTTTACGAAAATATTAATTGAGTTTAACTAGAATCGAACCAGGACTTACACTAAAAATGTTGACGCACTACCACTACACTAGAATGTTAACAAAATAATAAATAAAATATTTTTATTTATAATTCTATTTAATCAATGGAATGGAACCGGGTTCCCCCATCCCTCTGGGTTATTTTTTCACTTTTTACATCTATTAATATTCACTAAATTCAAAGTTACAACTCCAAATTCAATGAAAATCGAATGTTAGCGTCTTTATAAAGTAATAAATAAACAATGTGCTATTTTTTTAAAAAATTTATTTTAGTAATTTCGAAAATTAATATTTTCATCTCCGAATGATGTTATACCACCATAAAACCGAACCTGGTTGAACCGGATTCCTCTGTCTTGAGGAACCCGTTTATCGGGTTCCCCCATCCCGCGGTTTTTTTTTTTCACTTTTTACATCTATATTCACTAAATTCAAATTTACAACTCCAAATTCAATGAAAATCAAAAGTTAGCGTCTTTATATCGTAATAAACAATGTGCTATTTTTCTAAAAAAAAATATTCTAATAATTTCGAAAATTAATGTTTTCATCACCGAATGGTGTTATACCACCCTAAAACCTAAATTTAGAGCAAATCTCATTTTTTAGAAAATGTTCAAAAAAATCTTCTTTTTTTTTGTCAGTTTCCCATCCCGCGGTTTTTTTTTTTTTTTTCACTTTTTACACCTATTAATATTCACCAAATTCAATGGAAATCGAAATTTCCTGTCTTTATAATGTAATAAACAATGTGCTATTTTTTTTTAAAATTTATTCTAGTAATTTCGAAAATTAATGTTTCCATCACCAAATGGTGTTATACCCCCCCTAAAATGCAAATTTGGAGTAAATCTTATTTTTTAGAATGTTCAAAAAATATATTATCGGACTTCAAATTAGGTCCCGTTTTCGGTATTGGATTTTACTAATACGTGACAATTCGGAAAAAAAAATTGAGCATTTTCTAAAAAATTATGTTTGCTCCAAATTTAGGTTTTATGGTGGTATAACATCATTCGGTGATGAAAACATTAATTTTCGAAATTACTAAAATAAATTTTAAAAAAATAGCACATTGTTTATTTATTACATTATAAAGACGCTAACTTTCGATTTTCATTGAATTTGGAGTTGTAAATTTGAATTTAGTGAATATTAATAGATGTAAAAAGTGAAAAAAAAAAAAAAAAACCGAGGGATGGGGAACCCGGTTCCATTCCATTGATTAAATAAAATTATAAATAAAGAAAATTTATCTATTATTTTGTTAACATTCTAGCTTGTAGTGTGGTGGTAGTGCGTCAATGTTTTTAGTGTAAGTCCTAGGTTCGATTCTAGTTAAACTCAATTAATATTTTCGTTAAAAAAAAAAAAAAAAAAAATTGGTCTTTGCTCTTATGGTCAGACCGGTACCGGTTTATCCGGCCCGGTCCGACCGGTCCAGTCTTTGCTCTTACGGTCAGACCGGTACCGGTTTATCCGGCCCGGTCCGACCGGTCCAGCTGCTAATACACGCGTTGGACACGCGAGCCTGGAAGAAGCGGGTTTAGCTAGGGTTTTTCCATTCACCTCTCTTTCTCTCTCAATCCCCATTCTTTTGTTTGACGGAAAACAGGATTCATTAGTAGCTCGCAATCATCTCAGATCGCACGCAGAATCATTCGATTTCTATGCAAGGTTGAAATGTTCTCTGTTTCCTTCTCAGAATCATACCAAATTTACGCAGGTTTCGATTCTTGACGTCAAGACATGATTCCAGCTGCATAACTCGATTGAAACCCTTCAGATGCATCGCCGCGTCTTCGCCTTGACCTCACGATTCCTCGGAAGCTCCTGTTCTAGCCTCAGCACCGCGAGCTCAAGCACTGCCTTCTCCTCACATTTCTGTCCTCTCCGATCAAGAAATGAGGTTCTGCGTTTTTCATTAGTTCGGTTAATCTCCTTTGTTCATCGCCGCCCGCCTGACCCTGATGACCCCGCCAACCTGATGAAAGAAGACGGGGTATCCGTTTGCTCTCAAATGTGGATTGAGAATTTCCAGGAACCCGATAAGGTCGTCACCAATTTGAGCTCTTATCTGCGTAGATTCGAGCTGTGGGTGCTAGCCTACCAGAAAGTGTGCATCGATGAGACCGGGTCTTATATGCCTAGAAACACAATCCAAAGGCCTGCACTTGATGATTTATTGGCTCTTAGAAATGCTGTTCTTGATAATAGGTTTAGATGGGGGGCTAGGCTTGAGTTCTTCATTAAGTCTCCTAAGGATAAGACAGATTATCAAGCTCTGTCTAAACGGAAGATTAAGGCTCTTTTGACTACTACTCAGCCAACCGCTTTTCAGGATAGGATTGTGCAAGAGGTTCTGCTGATGATTTTGGAGCCGATCTATGAGGCGAGGTTTTCTCAAAAGTCTTATGCGTTTAGACCAGGAAGGACAGCGCATACGGCTTTGAGGGTGATAAGGCGGAGTTTTGCAGGGTATTTGTGGTATATTAAGGGTGATTTGAGTACCATATTGGATGGAATGAAGGTGGGGATGGTTTTAGGGTCTCTCATGAGGGATGTGAGGGATAAAAAGGTGATTGATTTAGTAAAAAGTGCACTGATTACACCCGTGATCACGACTCGGGTTGATGATGGTGAGAAAACGAAGAAGAAGAAAAGGAAGTATCAGAAGAAAAGGGTTTTAGCTGAAGATGAACCAAAACCCGACCCTTATTGGTTAGAGACCTTCTTCGGTTTTGCACCCGAGGAGGCAGAGAAGATCCCGAGTTGGGGACACTGTGGCATCCTTAGTCCTCTTCTCACCAACATATGTCTTGATGAACTAGACCGTTGGATGGAGACCAAGATTAAGGAATTCTTCAAGCCGTCTAAGAGTGATATCATCTGGAACACCCCGGAAGGCGAAGAAGAACATGGGAACACATCTTGGCCTGAATTCGTACCCACAAGCGGGCCCGACAAGACACGTAAGATGGACTATGTTCGATATGGGGGTCATATTTTGATTGGTATTCGTGGACCTAGGGCAGATGCAGCCACATTGAGGAAACAGTTGATAGAATTTGTTGATGAGAAATATATGCTCAAACTCGATACAGAGTCTCTCCCCATAGAACACATTACAAAGGGAATAATGTTTCTTGATCATGTCTTGTGTAGAAGAGTTGTGTATCCAACTCTAAGGTACACTGCCACGGGTGGGAAGATCATCAGTGAGAAAGGTGTAGGCACATTGTTATCCGTAACAGCTAGTCTAAAGCAGTGTATTAAGCAGTTTAGGAAGTTGAATTTTCTCAAGGGGGACAGAGACCCCGACCCACAACCTTGTTTCAGGATGTTCCACGCGACTCAGGCCCACACAAATGCGCAAATGAACAAATTTCTAGCCACTATGGTTGAATGGTATAGATTTGCAGACAATCGCAAGAAAATCGTCAACTTCTGTTCATACATCATACGAGGTTCATTGGCAAAGCTCTATGCTGCCAAATACAAGCTCCGATCAAGGGCTAAGGTGTATAAGATTGGTTCCAGAAATATGAGCCGCCCCTTGAAGGAGAAGAAAGGGTCATCTCCAGAGTACCACAATTTGCTGAGGATGGGACTCGTGGAATCAATCGAGGGTCTGCAGTATACTAGAATGTCCCTCGTGCCTGAGACTGATTACTCCCCTTTTCCAGGCAACTGGAGGCCGGATCATGAGAAGGCCTTGATGGAGTACATTAAATTAGAGGACCGGAAGACTTTGGAAGAACAGAGGAGTTGTATTAGAGAACAAGGTCTTATTTCGCCTCAGGACTATGTCTCGATGCTTGTTTGGAACTACAAAAGGAATGCCATTCCACTAAGTCAGCTTAACAGCGGGAGCAATAAATTGCTGTTGGAATCAAAAGATGAAATGAGTGACCGTTTGTTTCAAGAAGATGAAACGGAAGCATCTGACGTGGCAGAGATGTGAGGTTGTATAATACTTTTTTGGGAGATAGCTCTATACTGAATAGAAGCAGTGCATTGAAGGTATTTGTTGTTGCAGCTCCCAGGCTTCACTTTGTAAACCGATGTGAGTTTATAAGTGCTGTGCCATAAGTATTAGCAGCTATACAACATGGAGTTGCGACCTAGTTCTTGTTTCAGCTCTTATGTGATAAAATGAAAAAAAATTGTCAAAATTTGCATCTTGCGAACTGTTGCGTATGCCATACTGGATTATATATATTGATCCCACACTTTGCTCATGAAAACGTTTAAGAAAACAGATTCTTTTTTTCTGGAAATATGTCATTGTTTTCTGTTCATGGATACAGGCCTTCTATCAAAGTTGTGGTGAGCTAGAGTTTGTAATTTGCTCAAACCACTTGCTCTTCTGGATTACAGGGTTGTGTCTATGGCCTTTCTGAAACCTTCATTTACATACTACCTGACCAGTAGCTTATGAGAAAGTGAGTAAAAAAGAATAGGAATGTCATAAATTTGAAGGCCGGTTAATATTGCCAATAGTTTGTATATTTATTTTATAGATAGATAGATGTGAAGTTGACAGCTGTAGCGGGTCGGGCAGGTAATGGGTCATATACATTATGGAAGAAACCCAAAGAGAGTATAAGAATCAAAGAGCAATGGATGAAGAAAATGAAATTGCCTGCCTCTCTAAAGAAGGATGTATGCCAATGCCAATGCCATGCCACCGATGTGAGATAGAGAAAGCTGTAATTATTTATGGGTCAGGCAGAGAAAATATGAGGAGTTGTATTCGGTGGTGGTTGATTTGTAGGGACCAAATCAAACACTGGTATCGTGTTGTAAATCTCAATGTCAACTAATCACACTTTGCTCGGCTAGGCTAGGAATGTCAATTACAAATGGTATAAGAGTCGATTCAGATCTACTAGTTTGGTGTCATTTTTCGTCACATCAATAATGTGTGTTGTTGTTGTTGTTGCTGCTTAATTATATATATATATATATATATAGCCTCCTCCTCTCAACTATCCAACCAAACTTACGTCTGACGTGGAAGAAATAATGCAAAGTAGCCAGCCTGCTTTTTTCACCTCCAAATTAAATCTTCTTGAGAAAAAGAAAATGACTTCACCAAAAGCTGCTCTCGCATCAGATTTCAGAACACAAAGAATTGATTGCTTATCGTGTAAATGTTTCACCCTCCCCCTCTCTACTGTTCTCTCATCGTAGCCTTTTTTTACCTACTCGCTTCACTATTTTACTGTTTTTCATGAACAAAGGTACTATTTACTGTTTCCCATCCACAAATAAAACAAGAAAAGGGTCAGCAACAGCAATGAATGCATGCAAAAAGGATGCAAAGATTGTCTCCAATTTTTTTATGAATTTTCCAATCAATTGAACCCTCAAAAGAATAATAAACTAGCTACTAATTAAGCTGGTCAATATTTGATCAACCTAGCTCTATCTACCAAAACTCATGATCTTTAAAGTTTAATTAATACTGAAACTTCAAAGTTTATATAATGAAGGAACAAATAACTTGTGGCCTTAATTAATTAATTAAGCTACCTAAAAAAGAGACTATTTTGATTATCACTTCCTATCTTTAACTCTTTTATATTTAAGTTATTATTAGTAGGTGCTATTGCCCAAAAGAAAAATCATGGGTATCAAGCTAGGATCTTGGGCCCTTATTGGCCATGAAGTAGATCTTGAACGCCTACCATAAACATAACATGTGGACTACTACATCTCTAAAATTGGAAAATTCTGAAGCAGGGAAACTATTTATATCATCATAATATTTGTCATTGATTCCCATTTTTAAATTCTATATACTTGGCAAAAAAAAAAATCTATATATACTTTTGTTGTTTATTTATAATAATAATAAGAAATAAAAAAAAAATTGATAAGAAAGAGTGACACTTGCACCCACATTTTCATTTTTAATGGATTTTGTGTATTAATTAAATATATTACGGAGTGCACCATCCCTGTTCCCTAGGAGTGCAGCGTGGAAAAAAAGTAAAATGAAAAGTGTAAATATTTAGGTGACAGAACCTGAGACAAGGGAAACATAGCTTCTGTATTGTATTGTATAATACGTATGTATTGTTGACGTATGATGCATGTACGGAAGCTGTAACTATGAATCATCCAGAAGTACAGCGTCAACAGTTGATGCAGATGCAGAGAAAGAGGAAAAACCAATAACATCACATAAACCTTCCTTCCTTGTCGGTCTCTCTCTCTCTCTCAACTCATGCTCTTTGAATAGTCCGCCGCGTTGCAAGTTGGAAACACGAGACCCTTCTTCAATGGCGGTTCAAGCTCAGCAGCAACATCCTTCTTCACATGATCTCCTTCTCATCAGGTAACTACTGCCTGCCTTACTAACAACCAAGACCTCTGCAAGTTCATCACTCTTGTATCTGCTGTTGGTTTTAGGAATCTGCAGGAGGGGCATGAATTGGACTCTTCTCTGCAACCACCGCAATTTGGAGCACCAGAATTTCACAATCGAAGCCACATGTTATTCTCCAATGGAGGTAATTTAGCAGATTTCTTCTCAGTTGTTAAAGATTGGCCATCTCATAATCACTCGATTTAATCCCACAGCAAGCAGCAGCAAGCAGAAGAGAAGAAGAGAAGACTCATCAGTTACTAACATTGCAAGCTCCGTCAATAATCCGATTTCATTTCAGCACAACCCTCAGCTAATCGACCTTTCTCAGCTCCGTAACCACCGAGGCCCCTCCACTGGTCTTCGATTGTCCTTCTACGATCAACAGCAGCAGAAATCGCTATTTCGCTCGTCTCTGCTTTCATCTGACGAATTCGCTGCTCAAATCAAGCGACAGAGAGAAGAGATTGATCTATTAGTTCGTACACAGGGAGAGCAGCTCAGGGAAACGTTATTGGAGCTGACGCGGAGACAGTACCAGGCGGTGATCGGTGCGGCTGAGGCGGCGGTCGGACGGAGGCTGGGAGAGAAAGAAGCGGAGGCGGAGAGGGCCGTGAGAAGGAACGCCGAGCTAGAGGCGCGCGCCGCAGAGCTGACCGTAGAGGCTCAGATCTGGCAGGCCAAGGCTAGGGCACATGAATCCACGACGGCGGTGCTGCAGGCTCAGCTTCAGCAGGCTATCGTCTCCGGCGGCGGGGAAGAGCGAATGGCGGCAGAGGAACTAAATCAGGCCGAGGATGCAGATTCTGCGTACATTGATCCTGATCGGGCGGTTCTGGCCGGAACTAACTGCAAGGCGTGCTGGAGGGGAGTAGCGACGGTGGTGCTGCTCCCGTGCCGGCACCTCTCCGTTTGCATGGGATGCGATGGAGAGATTGTAGCCTGTCCCGTGTGCTTTTGCTTGAAAAAGTCGAGCGTGGAAGTTTATCTCTAGTAAAGCCCAAGCCATTTCTATAAGACCCCAAGCCCAAAAATATAAAATGACCGAATATTAGATAAAAGAAATTAATATTATTCTACCAAAAAAATTGTTATCATATGTATTATATCATTAAAAAAAAAGGTCCGACACTATCTGAGCCCTTACTTAATTTATGAGCCCTTAATTAATTTATTATTATTAGTATTGGTTGGATTAATTGGTAAAATGAGTTGTGTTCACACGAGCGGTCTGGGGTCGAACCCCTATGTAGACGCTATTTTAGAGAGGGATTTAATCTTAACGTCTGGTCTAAAATTGCGAAATCAATTATATATTAAAAAAAAAAGCTCTATTAGTTTCTCTTTTTTATAAGGCCTCTTTTTGTAATTGTACGGAAGGATATT